>OU342746.1:397323731-398004241 GCA_910589775.1 Avena eriantha | reverse complement strand
GGCCATTTTCATGAGCTATTGCCCATTGTTTGGGTCTTCTTGGGCGATTTCAAGGACCGTAAGATCCAATACATGTTTGAGATTTATGACTAAAAACTTGCTGTTTTGGCGCTTTATGGCCATTTTCATGAGCTACTAACCATAGTTTTCGGGTTGTGCTAGGGCGATTAAATGATCATAAAACCCGATACAATTCTTGAGAGTCATGACCAAAAAACTCGTCGTTTTCACTCTTTATGGATGTTTCATGAGCTATTGCCCCACGGTTTCGGGGTTGACAGCGATTTACAATGACCATAAGACCCGATACATGTTTGAGATTTTTGACCAAAAACTCGTCGTTTTCGCGCTTTATGGCCATGTTCATGAGCTACTAACCATTGTTTAGGGGGTTCTTATGGCGATTCACAGTGACCGTAAGACTAGATACATGTTTGAGAGTTATGACCAAAAATTCATTGTTTTCGTGCTTATGGCCGTTTTCATGAGCTATTGCCCATAGTTTTGGGCTTCTTGGGCGATTTTAAAACGACCGTAAGACCAAATACATGTTGAGATTTATGACCAAAAACTCGCCCTTTTGCGCTGTATGGCCATTTTCATGAGGTATTGACCATAGTTTTGGGGTTTTAGAGGGATTTACAACGAGCATAAGACCCGATACAATGCTTGAGAGTTATCAACAAAAACTTGTCATTTTTGCTCTTTATGTCCGTTTTCATGAGCAATAGCCCACAGTTTTGGGGTTCGAGGGCGATTTACAATGACCGTAAGACCTAATACATGTTTGAGATTTATGACCAAAAGCTCGTCGTTTTTATGCTTTATGGCCATGTTCATGAGCTATTGCCCATAGTTTTAGGTTCTAGGGAGATTTAAAACGACTGTAAGACTTGATACAAGTTTGAGAGTTATGACAAACAACTCGTCGTTTTCACGCTTTATGGCATTTTCATGAGCTATGCCCATTGTTTTGGTCTTCTTGGGCGATTTACAACGACCGTAAGACCCAATACATGTTGAGATTTATGAATAAAAACTCGCTGTTTTGGCGCTTTATGGCCATTTTCATGAGCTACTAACCATAGTTTCGGTGTGTGCTAGGGCGATTAAAATGAGCATAAACACGATACAATTCTTGAGAGTCATGACCAAAACTCGTCGTTTTCACTCTTTATGGACGTTTTCATGAGCTATTGCCCACGGTTTGGGTTTGACGGCGATTTACGACGACCATAAGACCCGATACATGTTTGAGATTTATGACCAAAAACTCGTCGATTTCGCGCTTTATGGCAATGTTCATGAGCTATTAACCATAGTTTTGGGGTTCTATGGTGATTCACAATGACCGTAAGAGTAGATACATGTTTGGGAGTTATGACCAAAAATTCATCTTTTTTCTTGCTTTATGGCCGTTTTCATGAGTTATTGCCCATAGTTTTGGGCTTCCTGGGCGATTTACATCGACCATAAGACCAAATACATGTTTGAGATTTATGACCAAAAACTCGCCCTTTTGCGCTTTATGGCCATTTTCATGAGCTATTGACCATAGTTTTTAGGGTTCTAGGGCGATTTACAACAAGCGTAAGACCCGATACAATGCTTCCGTTGTTATCACCAAAACTTGTCGTTTTCGCTCTTTATTTCTGTTTTCATGAGCAATAACCCACAGTTTTGGGGTTCGAGGGCGATTTACAACGACCGTAAGACCTAATACATGTTTGAGATTTATGACCAAAAACTCGTTGTTTTCATGCTTTATGGCCATGTTCATGAGCTGGGTTCTAGGGAGATTTAAAACGACCGTAAGACTAGATACATGTTTGAGAGTTATGACAAAAAAATCATCGTTTTTGCGCTTTATTGCCATTTTCATGAGCTATTGTCTATTGTTTTGGGCTTCTTGGGCGATTTACAACGACCGTAAGACCCAATACATGTTTTAGATTTATGACTAAAACTCGCTGTTTTCGCGCTTTATGGCCATTTCATGAGCTACTAACCATAGTTTCGGTTGTGCTAGGGCGATTTAAAATGAGCATAAAACCCGATACAATGCTTGAGAGTCATGACCAAAAACTCGTCGTTTTCACTCTTTATGGATATTTTCATGAGCTATTGCCCACGGTTTTGGGGTTTGAGGGCGATTTACAACGACCATAAGACCCGATACATGTTTGAGATTTATGACAAAAACTCGTCGTTATTACGCTTTATGGCCATGTTCATGAGCTATTAACCATAGTTTTGGGGGTTCTATGGCGATTCACAACGACCGTAAGACTAGATACATGTTTGAGAGTTATGACCAAAATTCATCGTTTTCGTGCTTTATGGCCATTTTCAAGAGCTATTACCCATAGTTTTGGGCTTCTTGGGCGATTTACAACGATCGTCAGACCAAATACATGTTTGAGATTTACGACCAAAACTCGCCCTTTTGCGCTTTATGGCCATTTTCATGAGTTATTGACCATAGTTTTGGAGTTTCTAGAGCAATTTACAACGAGCGTAAGACCCGATAGAATGCTTGAGAGTTATCACCAAAAACTTGTCGTTTTCGCTCTTTATGTCCGTTTTCATGAGCAATAGCCCACTGTTTTGGGGTTCGAGGGAGATTTAGAACAACCGTAAGACCTAATACATGTTTGAGATTTATGACCAAAAAACTCGTTGTTTTCATGCTTTATGGCCATGTTCATGCGCTATTGCCCATAGTTTTGGGTTCTCGGGAGATTTAAAACGACCGTAAGACTAGATACATGTTTGAGAGTTATGATAAAAAAATCGTCGTTTTCGCGCTTTATGGCTATTTTCATGAGCTATTGCCCATTGTTTTGGGCTTCTTGGGCGATTTACAACGACCGTCAGACCAAATACATGTTTGAGATTTATGACTAAAAACTCGCTGTTTTGGTGCTTTATGGCCATTTTCATGAGCTACTAACCATAGTTTCGTTTGTGCTAGGGCGATTTAAATGAGCATAAAACCCGATACAATGCTTGAGAGTCATGACCAAAAACTCGTCGTTTTCACTCTTTATGGATATTTTCATGAGCTATTGCCCACAGTTTGGGGTTTGAGGGCGATTTACAACGATCATAAGACCCGATACATGTTTGAGATTTATGACCAAAAACTCGTGGTTTTCGCGCTTTATGGCCATGTCCATGAGCTATTAACCATAGTTTTGGGGTTCTTTGACGATTCATAACGACCGTAAGACTAGATACATGTTTGAGATTTATGACCAAAAATTCAACGTTTTCGTGCTTTATGGCCGTTTTCATGAGCTATTTCCCATAGTTTTGGACTTCTTGGGCGATTTACAACGACCGTAAGACCAAATACATGTTTGAGATTTACGACCAAAAACTCGCCCTTTTTGCGCTTTATGGCCATTTCCATGAGCTATTGACCATAGTTTTTTGGGGTTCTAGGGCGATTTACAACGAGCGTAAGACCCGAGACAATGCTTGAGAGTTATCACCAAAAACTTGTCGTTTTTGCTCTTTATGTCCGTTTTCCTTAGCAATAGCCCACAGTTTTGGGGTTCGAGGGCGATTTACAACGACCGTAAGACCTAATACATGTTTGGGATTTATGACCAAAAGCTCGTCGTTTTTATGCTTTATGGCCATGTTCATGAGCTATTGCCCATAGTTTTGGGTTCTAGGGAGATTTAAAACGAATGTAAGACTAGATACATGTTTGAGAGTTATGACAAACAATTCGCCGTTTTCACGCTTTATGGCCATTTTCATGAGCTATTGCCCATTGTTTTGGGCTTCTTGGGCGATTTACAACGACCGTAAGACCCAATACATGTTTGAGATTTATGACTAAAAACTCGATGTTTTGGTGCTTTATGGCCATTTTCATGAGCTACTAACCATAGTTTCGGTTGTGCTAGGGTGATTTAAAATGAGCATAAAACCCGAAACAATGCTTGAGAGTCATGACCAAAAACTCGTCGTTTTCACTCTTTGTGGATGTTTTCATGAGCTATTGCCCACGGTTTTGGGGTTTGAGGGCGATTTACAACGACCATAAGACCCGATACATGTTTGAGATTTATGACCAAAAACTCCTCGTTTTCGCGCTTTATGGCCATGTTCATGAGCTATTAACCATAGTTTTGGGGTTCTATGGCGATTCACAACGACCGTAAAACTAGATACATGTTTGAGAGTTATGAAAAAATTCATCGTTTTCGTGCTTTATGACCGTTTTCATGAGCTATTGCCCATAGTTTTGGATTTCTTGGGCGAATTACAGCGACCATAAGACCAAATACATGTTTGAGATTTGTGACCAAAAACTCGCCCTTTTTGTGCTTTATGGCCATTTTTATGAGCTATTGACCATAGTTTTGGGGTTCTAGGGCAAATTACAATGAGCGTAAGACCCGATAGAATGCTTAAGAGTTATCATCAAAAACTTGTCGTTTTGCTCTTTATGTCCGTTTCATGAGCAATAGCCCACAGTTTTGGGGTTCGAGGGCGATTTACAACAACCGTAAGACCTAATACATGTTTGAGATTTATGACCAAAACCTCGTTGTTTTCATGCTTTATGGCCATGTTCATGCGCTATTGCCCATTGTTTTGGGTTCTAGGGAGATTTAAAACGACCGTAAGACTAGATACATGTTTGAGAGTTATGACAAAAATTCGTCGTTTTCGCGCTTTATGGCCATTTTCATGAGCTATTGCCCATTGTTTTGGTCTTCTTGGGCGATTTACTTGTCGTTTTTGCTCTTTATGTCTGTTTTCATGAGCAATAGTCCACAGTTTTGG
This sequence comes from Avena eriantha, assembly GCA_910589775.1. Taxonomy (NCBI): domain Eukaryota; kingdom Viridiplantae; phylum Streptophyta; class Magnoliopsida; order Poales; family Poaceae; genus Avena; species Avena eriantha. The sequence goes on along the minus strand of OU342746.1, from coordinate 397,999,435 downwards.
GGTTCGAGGACGATTTACAATGACCGTAAGACCTAATACATGTTTCAGAATTATTACCAAAAACTCGTCGTTTTTATGCTTTTTGGCCATGTTCATAAGCTATTGCCCATATTGGGTTTTAGGGAGATTTAAAATGACCGTACACTACTGCAGAAAGGCTTATAGCCTCTAGATGGTTAGTGACAGGCAAAATTATGCCAGTCACTAGTAAGTATCACTAGCGACAGGCAATGGTAAGCCTGTCGCTAGTACAAAACACTAGTGACAGGCTTATAAAAGTGACTGTCACTAATATTATTAGTGAAAACCGACTAAATTGAAAAATTACCCAACGACAGGTATATATAAATGTCTGTCACTAGTAGCACTATTATTAGTGACAGCCTTAAAATATACTCGTCACTAGTATCTTTGTGGAGGCTGAGTGAAAGCGCATCTCTAAAGAACTATCACCGTAACAATGATAACTTCTTTTTCCCAGGCCGTGCCAACCAAATCGGTGCCACCCATGCGTCTCCCGGACGAACCACCCAATCGCACACCCCCTCTCATCCTTCACTTGCAGGCTCACCCGCTTGATCGCTCTCACTCCAGCTCTTTCGCGAGATGTCGACGCGGAGGAGAGGTTCTATACGGCGCTTGTGCAACGTGTCTGACTTGCGTCGCCTACAACGATGTCAACATGAGCCGGTCCATATTTGGATTTCATGGTTGTTTCCTCTCGTGTTTCGACTGCTTGATTGATATATGTACACATTATTTTTGGCAGCAGAAAAGACAAAGTGCAAAGTGGTACTGGTTTGATCCAAAGCGTTTTGGAGAAAGAAACAGCCAAGAAGAAAAAGAGCTTACCAACGCACGACAAAATAAAACAGCGCGGCAACTGTTTCTGAAAGAAACAACGCGGCAACAAAAATGGGCCTAGCCCATATGCCACCGTGATATGAGTTGCCCTACTCCCCATCCCAGTCGCCGTCCCAGGTTCCCAAGTGACAACCGCCGCCGCCCCTCCAACGCCGCCAGATCCTCCAACCTTCATCCCCAATGCCGACGTCCGAGGATGCCGCCCTACATTCCAATGCCTCGCCGCCCGTCCCCCCGACGCGAAGAAGCCGCCACCCCTCCAACGCGTGGCCCTGCATCCCCAACTCCGCCGCGCGGGGACGCCACCCTGCATCCCAACGCCGCGCCGCCCGTCCCCCCGACGAGAGGAAGCTGCGCCCCTCCAACGCCGCTAGACCTCCAGCGCATGGCCCTGCATCCCCAACGCCGCCGCCCGGGGACTCCTCCCTGCATCCCCACTCTGCGTCGCCCTGCCCCCGACGGGAGGAAGCCGCCACACGAGGACGCCGCTGCTCGAAGCGAGGACGTCGCCGCCCTTCAACTTATGTCTGGCGTCGTACACTGTTCCTCCCGCCGACGCTGCGCTGCTTCTCCCCTACACGGCCAGGCGACGTGTCCCAGGTTCGTATTCCACATTTATCATTGTACAAAATTTTTACTAAAAGTTTAAGATGATCATGCTTCAGAAGTAATCGTTGATATGGTTGATAAATACTTTCACTATGCATAGCTAACCTTCCATGGCAATGTCAATTGAAATATATATACTCGGATTATCCTTCAAGCAAGCTCCTCACACTCAACCTATCAATAATAAGGGAACAAGATCAGCCGTGAATTTGAAAAAGATGGGACTTTCATCGGCTCCTATAATTGCATTGTAAAGCAGTACAAACAGTCCATATACTACAATGACGATTTTGTTTTCAAAAAAATATCTGCACTATAAAGCTTATAGTGCACTTAGCTCGTTGACAATTTCTTCAAGTAGTTCTAAAAATAGCTACAACCTGGGCTTAATTTTTATCTCTGTTCATGTCGGATCGTGACATAATATAGTATTTTCCAAATCTGGAGACTGATTTCTCTAGGTAGAAATCTTATATATGTTCCTTACACTTGTCACTGTTATAGCTAAATCTCGTTTCTAGGTGTCAAAACATAACTTTCTCCCGTCGTTAACCATGGTGATGTACTTCAATATCTATTTTTCAAGTATATAAAATTTTGGTCGTTGTATGTAAGCAAATCTACAACAAGGGACTAATTGTTTTATTCAGTTTTAAGTTCATTTTAGCTGATTGCTTGGGGCAATTTTTTTAGATATGCTTTTTTCAGACACTTGGTTCACTGGTAAATCTTGCTATCCGAATTGTGAACTAAAAAGATGTTGCTGTCTTTATCTTGGTTAACAAGCTGATCTGTTTTTCTGCAATTAGGAACAGAAAAGATGCTGCTATTGGTGAGCAAGGACTTCTCTGGCAAGATGATTAAGCATTTAGCAGGTTCATCTAATATCTGATCACTTTAGTATTTCTGAGTTATCTTCTGTTGTTGTTTATTTGTTGTTGCCTTAATGATTTTAAAAGTGGTTCCTTCAGGACTGTATTTTCCCAATTCTCCCTGTTATCAAAGTAGATATGGAAGATGTCATAGTGTACTCTGTTATTTTTGGGAGAGTCATGACCTTTATTAATTGGTTTTGTTGTTCAATTGCTCCTGGACATTGCTGAATCTAGAGCTGCTGGACCATGGATTTCGAGTCGAAAGACTAGTCGAGACTAGTCGACGACTAGTCTACGAGTCACATTTGCAAGGTCGACTCGGCCAGTCGACTCGACTCATTTGATGAGTCGATTGACTAGTCTCGACTAGTCCAGGTTTGTGAGTCGGTCGACTTAAAAAATGACCCCACATGTCATAATTTTTTCCATTCTTTCCTCCCGTGAATCCTAGATCCAGAGACGATTTCCCCCGCTCGACCCCAAAAGCCAAAACGCATCTGGGCCTTCTCTCCCTTGGCCGCCTCCTCTGCTGGTTCATGGACAAGAGGAAGGCCTTGGCCATTGGAAGGAATTGCCCAGGTTTTCCCCAACTCCCCCGTCCCCAGCCTTATATTTAATCCTACATTATACATATTATTAATTTAGTATTAAACATGAGTCTTGCCGAGTCGAGACTAGTCTTGACTAGTCTCTGAGTCGCTGCCCCAGAACGACCTGTCGACTCGTCGACTCGAAATCCATGTGCTGGACATTGCTGAAAGTACTGAATTGGTTGCTGTGCGTCCTTGACCATTACTCAATACATCATGATGACCTGTCCATACTTATGTAGAGATGGAATGTTTTGTGTTTACTTCAGTTATGTACATTATATCTTAGGCTTATAATTAACTCAAACAGTTGTTCTCGAGCAACTAGTTTTGTTTGAAATGGTGAATATAAATTGCTACAGATACCTACAACGACTAATCAGCAAAGACATATGGAAGTCATTCAGGTGCTCTATCTACTGTTGTTATGGCAATACTTATACATTTTACTAATTTCTTGTTTTAACCTGTGGATAAAGTGGTGAGATTAGTTGGTCTAATGGGCTGATGCAAAATCATGTTCTCCTTTTGCCTGATTTTTTGCAGGCCATCAGTTCCAAACAAAATAAAGGGACTTTCCAACAATAGTACTATTGCTGAGCGCAACTTGGAATCCTGTTTGCGGTATAGATATTGACCTTTGCTGATTGGTATCGTAGCATAGTGATCTTACATGTTGATTAGCCTTGGAGGTCTGTTTACTTAGTTAGGAACCTAATATCTTGTGCATGTGCTTATGTGTTCTGCCTTGTTTTTACTCTTCCTAATAAATTTCAACAACTTGCAGGTTTTTGCTCTTCAGATCCGTAGAATGTTCGACAAGGAGGAGATGGAGCGCGTACTGGTGAAGGTGACGCTTGATCCACGTATCGCAATGTCGGTCTAGCTACTTGTTTGTCTTCTGTACATTGATTGGGTGGTCCTGTTTAATGTAGGCAAAGTTTCTTGGCTGTTTAGGGGTTACGTGATGTAAGAGTTAGAGTTTTCATGTGTTGGCAACCCTAGTTTTTGAAGTGGAGATTGTAAGAATGTGTTTAGGCGGTGTAATAATTATGTCATATTGGGTTATATTGTGCTATCTCAAATATTAGTGGAAAATGCATTTAATTTTTTATAACATCTTATTATATCCGGAATATTTATGGAAAACGAATTTAATTTTTTTTATACCAAAATTTGAACTAGTGATAGACAGAATAATGGGCTTGTCACTAAAAATCCTAGATTGCTGCGGGGTTTGATCCTGACTAGTGACATGCATCTTTTTTGCCTGTCACTAATACACACATAGTGGTGACCGGCACCCGTAAACGCTTGTCATTGGTACTTATACTAGTGACTGGCACTTGCCTGTCACTAATATCCTTATACCAGTGACTAGTTATTAGTGACAGGCGCATTGTCTGTCACTAATTGGCGTTTTGAGCCTGTCACTGATGGCCTATTCTGCAGTAGTGGTAAGACTAGATACATGTTTGAGAGTTATGACAAAAAATTCGTCGTTTTCGCGCTTTATGGCTATTTTCATGAGCTATTGCCCATTGTTTTGGTCTTCTTGGGCGATTTACAATGACCGTAAGACCCAATACATGTTTAAGATTTATGACTAAAAACTCGCTGTTTTGGCGCTTTATGGCCATTTTCATGAGCTACTAACCATAGGGCGATTTAAAATGAGCATAAAACCCGATACAATGCTTGGGAGTCATGTCCAAAAACTCGTTGTTTTCACTCTTTATGGACCTTTTCATGAGCTATAGACCATGGTTTTGGGGTTTGAGGGCGATTTACAACGACCATAAGACCCGATACATGTTTGAGATTTATGACCAAAAACTCGTCGTTTTCACGCTTTATGGCCATGTTCATGAGCTATTAACCATAGTTTGGGCTTCTATGGCGATTCACAACGACCGTAAGACTAGATACATGTTTGAGACTTATGACCAAAAATTCATTGTTTTCGTGCTTTATGGCCATTTTCATGAGCTATTGCCCATAGTTTTGGGTTTTTTGGCCGATTTACAACACCGTAAGACCAAATACATGTTTGAGATTTATGACTAAAAACTCGTCCTTTTTTGCGATTTATGGCTATTTTCATGAGTTATTGACCATAGTTTTAGGATTCTAGGGCGATTTACAACGAGCGTAAGACCCAATACAAAGCTAGAGAGTTATCACCACAAACTTGTCGTTTTCGCTCTTTATGTCCGTTTTCATAAGCAATAGCCCATAGTTTTGGGGTTCGATGGCGATTTACAATTACCATATGACCTAATACATGTTTGAGATTTATGACCAAAAACTCGTCGTTTTCGCGCTTTATGGCCATGTTCATGAGCTACTAACCATAGTTTTGGGGTTCTATGGCGATTCACAGTGACCGTAAGACTAGATACATGTTTGAGAGTTATGACCAAAAATTCATTGTTTTCGTGCTTATGGCCGTTTTCATGAGCTATTGCCCATAGTTTTGGGCTTCTTGGGCGATTTACAACGACCGTAAGACCAAATACATGTTTGAGATTTATGACCAAAAACTCGCCGTTTTTGCGCTTTATGGCCATTTTCATGAGCTATTGACCATAGTTTTGGGGTTCTAGGACGATGTACAACGAGCGTAAGGCCCGATACAATGCTAGAGAGTTATCACCAAAAACTTGTCGTTTTCGCTCTTTATGTCCGTTTTCATAAGCAATAGCCCATAGTTTTGGGGTTCGAGGCGATTTACAATGACCATAAAACCTAATACATGTTTGAGATTTATGACCAAAAACTCGTCGTTTTCATGCTTTATGGCCATGTTCATGAGCTATTGCCCATAGTTTTGGGTTCTAGGGACATTTAAAACGACCGTAAGACTAGATACATTTTGAGAGTTATGACAAAAAATTCGTCGTTTTCGCGCTTTATGGCTATTTTCATGAGCTATTGCCCATTGTTTTGGGCTTCTTGGGCGATTTACAACGATCGTAAGACCCAATCATGTTTGAGATTTATGACTAAAAACTCCATGTTTTGGCGCTTTATGGCCATTTTCATGAGCTACTAACCATACTTTTGGTTATGCTAGGGTGATTTAAAATGAGCATAAAACACGACACAATGCTTGAGAGTCATGACCAAAAACTCGTCGTTTTCACTCTTTATGGATGTTTTCATGATCTATTGCCCACGGTTTGGGGTTTGAGGGCGATTTAGAACGGCCATAAGACCCGATACATGTTGGAGATTTATGACCAAAACTCGTCGTTTTCGCGCTTTATAGCCATGTTTATGAGCTATTAACCATAGTTTTGGGGTTCTATGGCGACTCACAACGACCGTAAGACTATATACATGTATAAGAGTTATGACGAAAAATTCATCGTTTCCGTGCTTTATGGCCGTTTTCATGAGCTATTGCCCATAGTTTTGGGCTTCTTGGGTGATTTACGACGACCGTAAGACCAAATACATGTTTGAGATTTATGACCAAAAACTCGCCCTTTTTGTGCTTTATGGCCATTTTCATGAGCTATTGACCATAATTTTGGGGTTCTAGGGCGATTTACAACGAGCGTAAGACCCGATACAATGCTTGAGAGTTATGACCAAAAACTTGTCGTTTTTGCTCTTTATGTACGTTTTCATGTGCAATAGCCCACAGTTTGAGGTTCGAGGGCGATTTACAACGACCGTAAGACCTAATACATGTTTGAGATTTATGACCAAAAACACGTCGATTTCATGCTTTTATGGCCATGTTCATGAGCTATTGCCCATAGTTTTGGGTTCTAGGGAGATTTAAAACGACCGTAAGACTATATACATGTTTGAGAGTTATGACAAAAAATTCGTCGTTTTCGCGCTTTATGGCCATTTTCATGAGCTATTGCGCATTGTTTTGGGCTTCTTCGGCGATGTACAACGACTGTAAGACCCAATACATGTTTGAGATTTATGATTAAAAACTCGTTGTTTTGGCGCTTTATGGCCATTTTCATGAGCTACTAACCATAGTTTTGGTTATTCTAGGGCTATTTAAAATGAGCATAAAACCCAATACAATGCTTGAGAGTTATGACAAAAAATTCGTCGTTTTCGCTCGTTATGGACGTTTTCATGAGCTATTGCCCACGGTTTTTGGGTTCGAGGGTGATTACAACAACCATAAGACCCGATACATGTTTGAGATTTATGACCAAAACTCGTCGTTCTCGCGCTTTATGGCCATGTTCATGAGGTATTAACCATAATTTTGGGGTTCAATGGCGATTCACAACGACCGTAAGACTGGATACATGTTTGAGAGTTATGACCAAAAATTCATCATTTTCGTGCTTTATGGCCGTTTTCATGAGCTATTGCCCATAGTTTTGGCCTTCTTGGGCGATTTACAACGACCGTAAGACCAAATACATGTTTGAGATTTATGACCAAAAACTCGCCATTTTTGCGCTTTATGGCCATTTTCATGAGCTATTGACCATAGTTTTGGGGTTCTAGGGCGATTTACAACGAGCGTAAGACCCGATACAATGCTTGAGAGTTATCACCAAAAACTTGTCGTTTTCGCTCTTTATGTCCGTTTTCATAAGCAATAGCCCATAGTTTTGGGGTTTGAGGGCGATTTACAACGACCGTAAGACCTAATACATGTTTGAGATTTATGACCAAAAACTCGTCATTTTTATGCTTTATGGCCATGTTCATGAGCTATTGCCCATAGTTTTGGGTTCTAGGGAGATTTAAAATAACCGTAAGACTATATACTTGTTTGAGAGTTATGAGAAAAAAATCGTCGTTTTCGCGCTTGATGGCCATTTTCCTGAGCTATTGCCCATTGTTTTGGACTTCTTGGATGATTTACAACGACCGTAAGACCCAATACATGTTTGAGATTTATGACTAAAAACTCACTGTTTTGGCGCTTTATGGCCATTTTCATGTGCTACTAACCATAGTTTTGGTTGTTCTAGGGCGATTGAGCATAAAACCCAATACAATGCTTGAGAGTCATGACCAAAAAATTCGTCGTTTTCGCTCGTTATGGACGTTTTCATGAGCTATTGCCCACGGTTTTGGGGTTTGAGGGCGATTTAGAACGACCATAAGACCCGATACATGTTGAAGATTTATGACCAAAAACTCATCGTTTTCGCGCTTTATGGCCATGTTTATGAGCTATTAACCATAGTTTTGGGGTTCTATGGCGACTCACAACGACCGTAAGCCTAGATACATGTATGAGAGTTATGACCAAAAATTAATCGTTTTCGTGCTTTATGGCCATTTTCATGAGCTATTGACCATAGTTTTGAGCTTCTTGGGCGATTTACAATGATCGTAAGACCAAATACATGTTGAGATTTATGACCAAAAACTCGCCCTTTTTGTGCTTTATGGCCATTTTCATGAGCTATTCACCATAATTTTGGGGTTCTAGGGCGATTTACAACAAGCGTAAGACCCGATACAATGCTTGATAGATATGACCAAAAAACTTGTCGTTTTTGCTCTTTATATATGTTTACATGAGCAATAGCCCACAGTTTTGAGGTTCGAGGGCGATTTACAATGACCGTAAGACCTAATACATGTTTGAGATTTATGACCAAAAACTCGTCGATTTCATGCTTTATGGCAATGTTCATGAGCTATTGCCCATAGTTTGGGTTCTAGGGAGATTTAAAACGACCGTAAGACTATATACATGTTTGAGAGTTATGACAAAAAATCATCGTTTTCGCGCTTTATGGCCATTTTCATGAGCTATTGCCTATTGTTTTGGGCTTCTTGAGCGATTTACAATGACCGTAAAACCCAATACATGTATGAGATTTATGACTAAAAACTTGTTGTTTTGGCGCTTTATGGCCATTTTTATGAGCTACTAACCATAGTTTTGGTTGTTCTAGGGCGATTTAAAATGAGCATAAAACCCAATACAATGCTTGAGAGTTATGACAAAAAAATCGTCGTTTTCGCTCTTTATGGATGTTTTCATGAGCTATTGCCCACGGTTTTGGCGTTCGAGGGTGATTTACAACGACCATAAGACCCGATACATGTTTGAGATTTATGACCAAAAACTCGTCGTTTTCGTGCTTTAGGGCCATATTCATGAGCTATTAACCATAGTTTTTGGGTTCTATGGCGATTCATAACGACCGTAAGCTAGATACATGTTTGAGAGTATTGACCAAAAATTCATGGTTTTTGTGCTTTATGGTCTTTTTCATGAGCTATTGCCCATAGTTTTGGGCTTCTTGAGCGATTTACAACGACAGTAAGACCAAATACATGTTTGAGATTTATGACCAAAAACTCGCCCTTTTTGCGCTTTATGCCATTTTCATGAGTTATTGAAAATAGTTTGGGATTCTAGAGCGATTTACAACGAGCGTAAGACCCGATACAATGCTTGAGAGTTATGACCAAAAACTTGTCGTTTTCGCTCTTTATGTACATATTCATGAGCAATAGCCCACAGTTTTGGGGTTCGAGGGCGATTTACAACGACCGGAAGACCTAATACATGTTTGAGATTTATGACCAAAAACTCGTTGTTTTCATGCTTTATGGCCATGTTCATGCGCTATTGCCCATAGTTTTGGGTTCTAGGGAGATTTAAAACGACCGTAAGACTAGATACATGTTTGAGAGTTATGACAAAAAATTCGTCGTTTTCGCGCTTTATGGCCATTTTCATGAGCTATTAACCATAGTTTTGGGGTTCTATGGCGACTCACAACGACCGTAAGACTAGATACATGTACAAGAGTTATGACGAAAAATTCATCGTTTTCGTGCTTTCTGGCCGTTTTCATGAGCTATTGCCCATAGTTTTGGGCTTCTTGGGTGATTTACAACGACCGTAAGACCAAATACATGTTTGAGATTTATGACCAAAAACTCGCCCTTTTTGTGCTTTATGGCCATTTTCATGAGCTATTGACCATAATTTTGGGGTTCTAGGGCGATTTACAACGAGCGTAAGACCCGATACAATGCTTGAGAGTTATGACCAAAAACTTGTCGTTTTTGCTCTTTATGTATGTTTTCATGAGCAATAGCCCACAGTTTTGAGGTTCGAGGGCGATTTACAATGACCGTAAGACCTAATACATGTTTGAGATTTATGACCAAAAACACGTCGATTTCATGCTTTTATGGCCATGTTCATGAGCTATTGCCCATAGTTTTGGGTTCTAGGGAGATTTAAAACGACCGTAAGACTATATACATGTTTGAGAGTTATGACAAAAAATTCGTCGTTTTCGCGCTTGCCATTTTCATGAGCTATTGCCCATTGTTTTTGTCGGAGATATGCCCAAGAGGCAATAATAAAAGTGATTATTATTATATCTTTGTGTTTATGATGAGTGTTTACATGCCATGCTATAATTGTATTATTAGGAAACACTAATACTTGTGTGTTTTGTAAACATAAGAGAGTCCCTAGTAAGCCTCTTGTTGAACTAGCTTGTTGATTAATTGATGATCATGGTTTCCTGATCATGGACATTGGATGTGATTAATAACAAGGTTATATCATTAGGAGAATGATGTGATGGACACACACACCCATAGTAAGCGTAGCATAAGATCAAGTCATTTTAAGTTCGTATTGCTGTAAGCTTTTAAATGCATAGTAACCTAATCCTTCGACCATGATGTTGTGTTAATCACCATCACCGGATGGGTACTTTGATGACATCAAACACCGCTTCATAACTGGGTGGTCATAAAGGTGTCATTGGGTATTCTGAAAGTATGTGTTGAAGCGCATGGACCAAGATTGGGATTTGTCCATCCATATGACGGATAGATATGCTCTGGGCCCTCTCGGTGGAATGTCATCTAGTTAGCTTGCAAGCATGTGACTAGGTCACAAGGGATGACATATCACGGAACGAGTAAAGAGTACTTATCAGTAACGAGGTAGAACTAGGTATGGAGATGCTGACGATCAAGCCTCGGATAAGTATAATATCGCGAGACAAAGGGAATTGGTTTCGTATGTAAATGGTTCAATCGATCACGAAGTCATCGTTGAGTATGTGGGAGCCATTATGGATCTCCAGATCCCGCTGATGGTTATTGATAGGAGATGTGTCTCTATCATGTCTACATATTCACGAACCGTAGGGTGACACACTTAAGGTTCGAAGTTGTTTTAAGTAGATATGGAATATGCGTTGGAGACCGAATGTTGTTCGGAGTCTCGGATTGGATTCGGGACATCATGAGGAGATCCAGAATGGTCCGGAGAATAAGATTCATATATAGGGAATCATTTTCTGAGTTAGGAATGTTCCGGAATGTTTGTATGAGGATTCTAGAAGGTTTCGGAATGTTCCGAAAGGTTCTAGAAGATATCTTGGAGTTTACTTGAAAATCAAGATAGCGATCAAAGGAGTCCTGGTGGGTCAAGACTAGGAGTCGTGGAGGAGGAGGACTCCTCCCCCCACTCCCCAATCCGCCGTCCTAGAGGAGGGGAGTCCTTGTAGGACTCCCCCTCCCCAAGGCGCCCTCCCCCTTAAATAGAAGGGCAGGGGCGCCCCCTCCTCCCTTGCTCCAATAACTCCCAATTTCTGCCGCCTCTCTCCTCCTCCGTTCTTCTGCACAGGCATAGGCGAAGCCCTGCAGAATTCTCTACTCCACCACCACCACCACGCCGTCGTGCTGCTGGGATTCCGTGGAGAAGATCTACTACCTCCGCTGCTCGCTGGAACGAGGAGAGGAAGGTCTGCTTCGACTCCGCACGTGTGATCGACTGCGGAAGCGCTGCCGAAATGCGGCGCCGGAAGGATCGTCAACTTGACCGACTGCGGGAGCGCTGCCGGAACGCGACGCCGGAAGGATCATCCACACGATCTTGAGATCGGCAAGTGATCGACTACATCAACCACGAGATCTAATCTCGTTAACGCTCTCGGATCTACGAGGGTTAGTTCCTATCTATCTCGTTGCTCATGTCTAATAGATTAGATCTTGCCTTTTATCTAGATTAGATCTGGGTTTTGTTCGTTCTTGCGGTAGAAATTTTTTGTTTTCCATGCTACGAACCCATCAGTTTTGGGCTTCTTCGGCGATGTACAACGACTGTAAGACCCAATACATGTTTGAGATTTATGACTAAAAACTCGTTGATTTGGCGCTTTATGGCCATTTTCATGAGCTACTAACCATAGTTTTGGTTATTCTAGGGCAATTTAAAATGAGCATAAAACCCAATACAATGTTTGAGAGTTATGACAAAAAATTCGTCGTTTTCGCTCGTTATGGACGTTTTCATGAGCTATTGCCCACGGTTTTGGGGTTCGAGGGTGATTTACAACAACCATAAGACCCGATACATGTTTGAGATTTATGACCAAAAACTCGTCGTTCTCGCGCTTTATGGCCATGTTCATGAGGTATTAACCATAGTTTTGGGGGTTCAATGGCGATTCAAAACGACCGTAAGACTGGATACATGTTTGAGAGTTATGACCAAAAATTCATCATTTTCGTGCTTTATGGTTGTTTTCATGAGCTATTGCCCATAGTTTTGGCCTTCTTGGGCGATTTACAACGACCGTAAGACCAAATACATGTTTGAGATTTATGACCAAAAACTCGCCCTTTTTGCGCTTTATGGCCATTTTCATGAGCTATTGACCATAGTTTTGGGGTTCTAGGGCGATTTACAACGAGCGTAAGACCCGATACAATGCTTGAGAGTTATCACCAAAAACTTGTCATTTTCGCTCTTTATGTCCGTTTTCATAAGCAATAGCCCATAGTTTTGGGGTTCGAGGGCGATTTACAACGACCGTAAGACCTAATGCATGTTTGAGATTTATGACCAAAAATTCGTCGTTTTTATGCTTTATGGCCATGTTCATGAGCTATTGCCCATAGTTTTGGGTTCTAGGGAGATTTAAAACGACCGTAAGACTATATACTTGTTTGAGAGTTATGACAAAAAAATTCGTCGTTTTCGCGCTTTATGGCCATTTTCATGAGCTATTGCCCATTGTTTTGGGCTTCTTGGGCGATGTACAACGACTGTAAGACCCAATACATGTTTGAGATTTATGACTAAAAACTCGTTGTTTTGGCGCTTTATGGCCATTTCATGGCCATGTTCATGAGCTACTAACCATAGTTTTGGTTGTTCTAGGGCGATTTAAAATGAGCATAAAACCCAATACAATACTTGAGAGTTATGACAAAAAATTCGTCGTTTTCGCTCTTTATGGACGTTTTCATTAGCTATAGACCACGGTTTGGGGGTTCAAGGGTGATTTACAACGACCATAAGACCCGATACATGTTTGAGATTTATGACCAAAAACTCGTCGTTTTCGCGCTTTATGGCCATGTTCATGAGGTATTAACCATAGTTTTGGGGTTCTATGGCGATTCACAACGACCATAAGACTAGATACATGTTTGAGAGTTATGACCAAAAATTCATCATTTTCGTGCTTTATGGCCGTTTTCATGAGCTATTGCCCATAGTTTTGGCCTTCTTGGGCGATTTATAACGACCGTAAGACCAAATACATGTTTGAGATTTATGACCAAAAACTCGCCCTTTTTGGGATTTATGGCCATTTTCATGAGCTATTGACCATAGTTTTGGGGTTCTAGGGCGATTTACAACGAGCGTAAGACCCGATAAAATGCTTGAGTGTTATCACCAAAAACTTGTCGTTTTCGCTCTTTATGTCCGTTTTCATAAGAAATAGGCCATAGTTTTAGGGTTCGAGGGCGATTTACAACGACCGTAAGACCTAATACATGTTTGAGATTTACGCCCAAAAACTCGTCGTTTTCATTCTTTATGGCCATGTTCATGAGCTATAGCCCATAGTTTTGGATTCTAGGGAGATTTAAAACGACCGTAAGACTAGATACATGTTTGAGAGTTATGACAAAAAATTCGTCGTTTTCGCGCCTTATGGCCATTTTCATGAGCTATTGCCCATTGTTTTCGGCTTCTTGGGCGATTTACAACGACCATAAGACCCAATACATGTTTGAGATTTATGACAAAAACTCCATGTGTTGGCGCTTTATGGCCATTTTCATGAGCTACTAACTATAGTTTTGGTTGTGCTAGGGCGATTTAAAATGAGCATAAAACACGATACAATGCTTGAGAGTCATGACCAAAAACTCGTCGTTTTCACTCTTTATGGATGTTTTCATGAACTATTGCCCACGGTTTTGGGGTTTGAGGGCGATTTAGAACGACCATAAGACCCAATACATGTTGGAGATTTATGACCAAAAACTCGTCGTTTTCGCGCTTTATGGCCATGTTCATGAGCTATTAACCATAGTTTTGGGGTTCTATGGCGACTCACAACGACCGTAAGACTAGATACATGTATGAGAGTTATGACCAAAAATTAATCGTTTTCGTGCTTTATGGCCATTTTCATGAGCTATTGCACATAGTTTTGAGCTTCTTGGGCGATTTACAATGACCGTAAGACCAAATACATGTTTGAGATTTATGACCAAAAACTCGCCCTTTTTGTGCTTTATGGCCATTTTCATGAGCTATTCACCATAATTTTTGGGTTCTAGGGCGATTTACAACGAGCGTAAGACCCGAGACAATGCTTGAGAGTTATCACCAAAAACTTGTCGTTTTTGCTCTTTATGTATGTTTACATGAGCAATAGCCCGCAGTTTTGAGGTTCGAGGGCGATTTACAATGACCGCAAGACCTAATACATGTTTGAGATTTATGACCAAAAACTCGTCGATTTCATGCTTTATGGCCATGTTCATGAGCTATTGCCCATAGTTTGCGTTCTAGGGAGATTTAAAACGACCGTAAGACTATATACATGTTTGAGAGTTATGACAAAAAATCGTCGTTTTCGCGCTTTATGGCCATTTTCATGAGCTATTGCCCATTGTTTTGGGTTTCTTGAGCGATTTATAATGACCGTAAAACCAATACATGTATGAGATTTATGACTAAAAACTTGCTGTTTTGGCGCTTTATGGCCATTTTCATGAGCTACTAATCATAGTTTTGGTTGTTCTAGGGCAATTTAAAATGAGCATAAAACCCAATACAATGCTTGAGAGTTATGACAAAAAAATCGTCGTTTTCGCTCTTTATGGACGTTTTCATGAGCTATTGCCCACGGTTTTGGCGTTCGAGGGTGATTTACAACGACCATAAGACCCGATACATGTTTGAGATTTATGACCAAAAACTCGTCGTTTTCGTGCTTTAGGGCCATGTTTATGAGCTATTAACCATAGTTTTTGGGTTCTATGGCGATTCATAACGACCGTAAGCTAGATACATGTTTGAGAGTATTGACCAAAAATTCATGGTTTTTGTGCTTTATGGCCGTTTTCATGAGCTATTGCCCATAGTTTTGGGCTTCTTGAGCGATTTACAACGACAGTAAGACCAAATACATGTTTGAGATTTATGACCAAAAACTCGCCCTTTTGCGCTTTATGGCCATTTTCATGAGTTATTGAAAATAGTTTGGGGTTCTAGAGCGATTTACAACGAGCGTAAGACCCGATACAATGCTTGAGAGTTATGACCAAAAACTTGTCGTTTTCGCTCTTTATGTATGTTTCCATGAGCAATAGCCCACAGTTTTGGGGTTCGAGGACGATTTACAACGACCGTAAGACCTAATACATGTTTGAGATTTATGACCAAAAACTCATCGATTTCATGCTTTATGGCCATGTTCATGAGCTATTGCCCATAGTTTTGGGTTCTAGGTAGATTTAAAACGACCGTAAGACTATGTACATGTTTGAGAGTTATGACAAAAAATTCATCGTTTTCGCGCTTTATGGCCATTTTCATGAGCTATTGCCCATTGTTTTGGGCTTCTTGGGAGATTTACAACGACCGTAAGATTCAATACATGTTTGAGATTTATGACTAAAAACTCGCCCTTTTTGCGCTTTATGGCCATTTTCATGAGCTACTAACCATAGTTTTGGTTGTTCTAGGGCAATTTAAAATGAGCATAAAACCCGATACAATGCTTGAGAGTCATCACGAAAAACTCGTCGTTTTCCCTCTTTATGGACGTTTCCATGAGCTATTAGAAAAGGGGAGGAGCGGCCAAGGGCCAAGACTCCTCATCAAAAAAGGTTTCCGCCCCGCTTTATAAATAAAGCAAAATCCATATACAACCAAGTTTGTCCACAACACAATTGGCCAAGGCCAATGAAAGAAAAACAGATAGAGACACACCGTTCGCTAGGGCCACAGCACAAGAAGGCCCAAAGAAAACTAAAGCCAAAAAGGAGGAATCGGCACGGGTGCGTAGCGACCGCGAAGGGTAGCATCATGGGGTGTCGGGCGCTGAGAGGTGTTAACGTGTAACTCTTAGCGTCTGAATGGTGCCATCCAGGTGCTCCTGGTCCCGCTGGCTATATAGCGGGTACCACTATTGCAGGTAGGCAAGAAGAGAAAAACATAGTTAGAGACACGACTAGGGAAGATCAAATCACCATTTTGTTCCACATGTTCTAAAGGGTCCAGATATTGCCGCAAATACTAACCAGAAGAGGTGGCGCCTCCTTCCGGTATAGTTTGCCTCTGTTTCAGAGAACTCCCGATGCCTTGGGCCTACCATGAAGGCCAAGGGCTTCTCGAACGAAGCTCTAGAGAAACTGAGCGGCTAGGCAAGTGAACATAATGTGAGTATACGGTTATGGTGTCCCACAAAGAGGACACAAGCCATTGCCAGGACCATTCTGTTTCGCCAGCTCAACTCCTGGGAAGACGGTCTCGGAGGAGTTGCCAAACAAAGATACGAATGCTGAGGGAAGGGATGACTTCCAAAGAGGGGACGTCCATTCCAAATCAGAACCCTTGAACAGGGTCCTCTACTTCAAGCTAACTGAAAAAACCCCTTGCAGGGGAAGGGCGCTAGGAGACCGAGTCCCTCGCCATGGATAGGGAATCAGGCAAGGATGCCCTCAGCCGCTGAAAATCGGTAGCCTCGGCCAAGATAAAGGTCCTGCAGAACGGGATGTTCCATAGGCCCTTGTGTCATGCCTCGACCACCAGCATGGAGGGAGATGCATAGATGGAAAAGAGGGTTGGGTACTCCTGGGAGAGTGGGGTATCTGATAGCCACAGGTCTAGCTAGAGAAGCACGGCCTAGCTATCGCCCAGACTAAAGGAGGCCCCAAGGCATATTCCATGCTTGATATTCTGGATGGCTCACCAAAACTGGGAGCCTACCGCCGCTCGCATGGTAGAAGAGGTTGGCCCTAGAGGTATTTGGCTTTAATGAGCTGTAGCCAAAGTCCTCCATCATCTGTAAGGATACGCCAGACCCATTTCAGCATCAAGGCAACGTTTAAGCGTCGTGAGTCAAGAATCCCTATGCCCCTAAGGGAATTGGGACGCAAATGTCTACCCACTTAACCATATGGTATTTCTGATGGCCATCTCTGGCCAGCCATAAGAACCAGGACAACTCTTTCGCGAAGTCCGCATGGGCCCCCTCATGTAAGAGGTATAGACCCATCTGCTACATAGGGAGGCTAGACAGACAAGATTTCATCAATATCGTCTTGCTCCCCTTATTCATGAGTCTCGCTCTCCAGGGTTTAGCTTTCAACCAAACCCTCGTGACCAGGGGACAAGGTCCTTGATCAGCACCTGTGCCTCTCGAATCGGCATCCCTAGGTACGTGATGTGGAAGTCGGACAACCTATAGTTGAGGTTGTCTGATATCCGTTATTTGTCCTCATCTGAGTATCCCAAGATCATAAACTCACTTTTATCAAAGTTGATCTTGAGGCCAGACATGGTCTCCAAGCATAGAAGCTATAATTTGAGGTTGATGACATCAAGCTCCGAGCCCTACACCATGATCATGGTATCATCCGCATATTGGAGGTGAGATATTCCCTCTTCGGGGATAAGATGCCCCACCACACCAGTGATATGGCCAGAGATCTTGGCCCTATCCAAGATCTCCGCAAGGGCATCTACCGCGGAGTTAAACAGGAGGGGAGAGATCAGGTCCCCCTGTCTCACTCGAAAGTACGGACCAACCTCCCCATTAATATTTATTGCGATATTTCCACTCATGACAAACTACATGATCCAGCAAATCACTCTATCATCAAACCCCCTCCTCTCAAGAACTAGCATGAGGAAGTCCCGGTCCATACAATCACAGGCCTTCTGGAAATCCAACTTGAGGAACACTCCCTTATGGTGGCGAACCTTGACTTCATGAATAATCTCATGAAGAGCAAGGACATCATCATGAATCAAACATCCTTTCAAGAAGGCGAACTGGACGAGGTGAGTGAGATGTTCTAGAACTGGAGTGATCCAAGAGGCACATATACTTTAGAAAATTTGTGTTGGATGACATTAATCACCATAATCTGCCTAAATTGACGGATATCCATGGCCCCCACTATTTTGGGGATCAAGGTAATCACCCCAAAGTTAAGGAGAGACATCACCAAGGTCCTAGTGTAGAATTCCTGGACTATCGACAGGATGATTGCCTACAACTGCTCCCATAAGGTCTGGAAGTAGATGACCGGAAGACCATCCAGACCTGGGGCTGAGTTGCACTTCATGGACTTAATCGCATTGGTCACCTCCTCCGGGAGAAATGGGAGTGTAAGTCCCATGTTCTTAGAGGTGGTGACCATAGCCCCCTCCGACCAGAAGTTCGGGGCCAGAAAGATTCTGGAGCATGGGGAAGTTGAGAACAAACCCTTGTAGAAGGTATAGATATGGGAGGAGATCTCCTTCGCGGATCCTCGAGAAGGGAATCCTTCTCCCAAAGGCAAGGGATCAAACATTTCCTCCTCCTACCATTAGCAATGGCATGGAAGTAGGTTGTGTTCTACTCCCCCGGAGAGTCCAGATCTGATGAGTCCACTGTTGCTAGAATGCCTCTTCTCTCTTATAGATCTCCATAATGGAAGTCTCGATGGCATACCTATGGGACCACTCTTCAGCCGAAAGGCCTATCCGATCGGCTTCCTGGTCAAGCGCTTGTATCTCTTGGAGGAGGGGCTCCTTTTGGCCTCGTAAAGCTGCCCCTAGGTTTGCCCCTTATCCTCGCATGAACCAGCGCCCACTCATGTTATCTCTCTAAGAGTGAAATCCGTGTTGCAGTTGTTGAACAAATACATCCTATGGAGATCCACGTTCGACAAGCTCTTGTCCTCGGCAGAGCGGATAAGGTTGAAGTCCCCTGTTCCACAATGACCAGGTAGTATCAGTCCGCTCCACCTAAGACTTAAGATCAAGCAAGAACTCGGGGGATGACACCTAGCCGTGGCACCAGGCATGGACGTGTGGCCTCGTCAAGGAGGAGCGGCGGAGGGCCAGGCGGTTGGCGGCGAACGGCCACGTGGGGGCGCTGGAGGGCTAGGCGGTTGGCGGCGAAGCGCGGCAGACGGCCACACCGGGGTGCTGTTCTCCCTAGCCTTTGACTTGGCGGCCACCACCACCCGCGTCTTCCCCCGCATCCGCCGCACCATTCTCGAGCGTAGCGAGCTCCAGGGCCTCCTCGTCCGCCTCACCATGGAGGTTGTCGAGATGGTGCTCGATGGCAAGGTCAACATGGAGGGCGGGCGCCAGATTTGGCGGGGACAACGAGCGGCAGGCGTTGGCGATGGCATTCCTGTGGGGACAGCAAGCGTCGGGCGGCACGACAACGCGGTTCCGGTGGCTAAGGGATGGCGGGGGGCACTCCGTGCGCGGGATGAATTTTCCGGGCGGCAGTTTGGACTTCGCGTGTGGACTCCAGTTTACAGCGCGCGGCAAATATACGGCGGCGGCGGCGGCCTTTTTTAGCGCCGCGCTAAATTTTATTGGAGCTCTATTTTACAGCCTATGTTGTTGGAGCCCTTTTTTTTGCCGGTTTTTCCAGTGCAGGGCGTGTTTGGACGTGTCTTGGAGATGGTCTAATTTGATTAAATAAAATGGAAAGAAATCGACTGATATGCATGGAAAGTAATCGCCAATTAGAGCCGTCGCCGTGTATAAAAAGCAGGCGGCAGCAGGAGGAGATTAATCGCCAATTAGAGCCGTCACCGTGTATAAGTAGCAGGCGGCAGCAGGAGGAGATTCCGAAGGCGGCGGCGACATGGCAATGGCGGCCAAAGGGCGGATGATCGCTGGGTCGCATAATCGGAACGAATTCGTCACCATCCGCCACGACGGCGACGAGCCCGTCCCTGTCGTCGTAAGTCTCTCTTCCTGGCCGCCGCGCCGTAGTGAATGTGTTGTCCTGTCCATGGTTCGTTCGATTCCCTTGCAAGTAATGCCTTGCTGCGGCGACGCCATTACAGCCACCAAGTCTAAATCGAATAAAGTAGAAAGTACTGGCCAATTGCTGATCGATATTTGGATCGTATAAGCCGAGCAAGTGGCCAATTGCTGATCGATCTATGGTATCTTCCGCCTGATGCAGCAGGCAAAAGGTGCGGCCTTGTGCCAGATATGTGGCGACACCATGGGCAATGATGTCTTTGTTGCCTGCAACGAGTGTGCCTTCCCGGTGTGCCGCCCTTGCTATGAGTATGAACGCAAGGAAGGGAACCGATGCTGCCCTCACTGCAAGACTAGATACAAGCGGCACAAAGGTTTGTTTCTTCTTCACAACTTTTGTTTCTTGGCAGGCTTCTGACAAGATAGACATGTAGCATCAGAATACATAGTGTGCTCTTGTATATCAGCCAACAAAAGCGGTAATATTCAGGTAGCTCCCGAGTTCCCGGAGACGAGGAGGAAGAAGGTGTTGATGACCTGGACAGCGAGTTCAACTATAAGCAGGACAATGGCAATGGTTCAAAGTGGCACCTGCAGGGTGACATTGGTTCCCCTGCATCCTCTAGCCGTCAGCGGATTCCTCGGCTCACGACTCAGCACCAGGTAAATCCTTTTTCATTGCGTGAAAGCTCATGTTGTTTCTATAAGAAGAATTCCTCGCTTAACGCATTGCTATTTTTCTTCAGATCTCTCCAGAGATAGTTGGAGCTTCCCCTCAACACCATTCTATCCGTAGCCCAACATCTAGATATGGTGATCCAAGTGTACCAGGTATTTTCTTTGTTTATGTAGATCACTTTTTTGGATTATATATCATAAATAATTTCTTTGGGTGAACTTATTATCAGTTCCCGTGAGGATTCCGGACCCCTCCAAGGACCTAAACTCTTATACTGTTGACTGGAAAGGAAGAGTTGAGAGCTGGAAAGTTAAACGAGACAAAAGTACGACGGAAGCTGCGAGAGGTAGTGGAGTTACGCAGGGGACTGGCTTAAATGGTGAAAACAAACAAATGTATACACAACCTTTTCATCCATGTTAATCAGGGCCTATTTTAATTAGCTTTATCAACAGTGTGATATTCATTGCAAATTTTGTTTCTGGCAACAGGGTTGATGATGCATGTCTACCTCTGAGTCGTATAGTTCCTATCCCTGCAAACCAGCTCAGCCTTTACCGGATAGTGATCGTTCTCCGACTTATCATCCTATGCTTCTTCCTCCAGTATCGTGTCTCTCATCCAGTACATGATGCTTATGGATTATGGCTGGTGTCTGTTGTATGTGAGATTTGGTTTGCCTTATCTTGGCTTCTGGATCAGTTCCCAAAATGGTATCCAATCAACCGGGAAACATATCTTGACAGGCTTGCATTGAGGTAAGTTGTTACTATGATTTCTGTAAGATTTCTTCAAAACGTTATAGACTGAAACATCATGTGTCCCGAGGTTTCGTGCCTAAATACTACAATGTTGTAGGTTTGATAGGGAGGGAGAGCCATCACAACTAGCTCCAATTGATATCTTTGTCAGTACAATGGATCCACTGAAGGAACCTCCACTGGTCACAGCAAATACTGTTCTGTCCATTCTTGCTGTGGATTACCCAGTTGACAAAGTGGCATGCTATGTTTCTGATGATGGTTCAGCTATGCTGACGTTAGAGTCACTCTCAGAAACTGCAGAATTTGCTAGGAAGTGGGTTCCGTTCTGCAATAAGCATAACATTGAGCCACGGTCTCCAGAGTTTTATTTTGCTAAAAAAATAGATTACATAAAAGATAAAACCCAACCTTCGTTTGTTAAACAAAGACGAGTAATGAAGGTAAGCTTTCCACAAACCTACATGGCTAGACTAATGTTTCCCCAATTCTGCTTGGATTTTAACTTTCCGTATGCTTTGTTTTAGAGAGAGTATGAAGAATTTAAAATACGAATCAATGCCCTTGTTGCCAAAGCCCAAAAAGTACCAGAAGAGGGGTGGACCATGGCTGATGGCACTGCTTGGCCTGGGAATAACCCTAGGGACCATCCTGGCATGATCCAGGTGCCTTTTAAATCATTCCAGATGTCCCTTAAAAGCAATGCTAGTTTTATCTTAACCTAATGTACTTATTGAACTTGCTTTTCAGGCATTCAGGTGTTCTTGGGGCACACTGGTGGCTTTGACACCGATGGTAATGAGTTGCCAAGGCTTGTGTACGTCTCTCGTGAAAAGAGGCCAGGCTTCCAGCATCACAAGAAGGCTGGTGCAATGAATGCACTGGTATGTGTTCTCTGCCACAGAATTCACTTCTTTACAATTCATTGGGTTTATCTGGTTCCTTGGTAATTATGTGATTACATATCTTTTTGTTGGTTGGCAGATTCGTGTATCCGCTGTGCTGACCAACGGTGCCTATCTTCTGAATGTGGACTGTGATCACTACTTCAATAGTAGCAAAGCTCTTAGAGAAGCAATGTGCTTCATGATGGATCCTGCACTAGGAAGAAAAACATGTTATGTCCAATTTCCACAAAGATTTGATGGCATTGACTTGCACGATCGATATGCTAATCGCAACATAGTCTTCTTTGATGTAAGTCATGTGTTGCTCGTGTTCAACTGTTCATTACCACAACAAAATGTTCTTGTCTTACATGGTTTTTTAATTTGCAGATCAACATGAAAGGTTTGGACGGCATTCAGGGTCCCATGTATGTGGGGACAGGATGTTGTTTTAATAGGCAGGCCCTATATGGATATGATCCTGTGTTAAGTGAAGCTGATTTGGAACCTAATATCATTGTTAAGAGCTGCTGTGGCGGTAGAAAGAAAAAGAGCAAGAGTTACATGGATAATAAAAACCGCATGATGAAGAAAACCGAGTCTTCAGCTCCCATCTTCAACATGGAAGATATAGAGGAGGGCATAGTAGAAGGTACATGCATGCTTTGTACTATTTTCACCTTGCATTTATTTTTGGCATTTGGAAACAAGCGCTCTGCGTCGTCATTAAAACAATATGCTTCTATTTAGTCTTACTTTTTTAGGCACAATGATTTTCATATTCTGAGTTATGATTGGCTTCAACTAATTACTATTCCTGAATCTCTCTAGAGTACTCCGATGAAAATCCGATGCTTCTGTCCCTGGAGAGATTGGTGAAACGCTTTGGTCAGTCTCCAATATTTACCGCATCCACCTTCGTGACTCAAGGGGGCATACCACCTTCAAGAAAACCAGCGTCCCTACTAAATGAGGCCATCTTTGTGATCAGCTGTGGATATGAGGACAAGACCGAATGGGGGAAAGAGGTTAGTCGGACAATCTGAGTTCTTTCTTTGCAGAGATTCAAAGACCGGAAATAACAAGACTAATTTTTGTAATATTGTTTCAGATTGGCTGGATCTATGGTTCAGTTACTGAGGATATTCTTACTGGATTTAAAATGCACACAAGAGGTTGGATATCAATCTACTGCATGCCACCTACACGGCCTTGTTTCAAGGGTTCTGCGCCAATCAATCTTTCTGATCGTCTCAATCAAGTGCTCGGTTGGGCTCTTGGATCAGTTGAGATTCTGTTCAGCAGACATTGCTCTATCTGGTATAATTATGGCGGGCGGTTGAAACGTCTGGAGAGGATGGCGTACATCAACACCATTGTTTATCCACTAACATCCATTCCACTCATCGCATATTGTGTGCTTCCTGCTATGTGTCTCCTCACCAACAAATTTATCATTCCTGAGGTTAGTCACAAGAAATATTTTGGCACTTTTGTTATATTTGCTTGTTCTCTGGCCTTATCTTTTTTTCTGGGGTTAATTGGATAAACGCCACTACAATTTTTGGCTATTTGAGAAACACCACTACAACTTTCGTCTTTTGAAAAACACCACTACAATTCACTGTATGTTTCATAAACACCATTATGCACACTTAAACACATGTACCAAACATTATACTATGTATGTATTTCAGTCATATATACGTATACATGGTGGGACCACTCGAATCAGCCTTTTTTTACAACATTGGGATAAAACTGTGAGAGAATAAAAGTGGAGAACACGATCGTACATCCGTAGGTTCAACACTCATAACAGGTTCACCCAGATCAAAGTATTATGCAGACAAAAACCATACAATATGGCTCAGACAAATGGCCATCACGTACATGCAGAAAACCTTCAAGCGCAGTACCAGGTGCAAATGGCCATCAGATGCATGCATCAATATAGCTCTAGGTCCAAAGCACCGTCTCACAATGTATCATCTCACAAAATAGAATTCGCTAATTTGCCAAAAAAAAAAGACGGCTGTTTCGAGTTACCCAACTATGTATACGTATATACGACTGAAAATATGGAGTATATTGTTTGGTAGTATGTGTTTCTAAGTGGACATAATGGCGTCTATGAAATGTATAGAGAATTGTAGTGGTATTTTTCAAAAGATAAAAGTTGCAGTGGCGTTTCTCAAATAGCCCAAAATTGCAGTGGTATTTATCCAATTAACCCTTTTTTCTGATATATATGCAGATTAGTAACTATGCTGGTATGTTGTTCATTCTCATGTTTGCATCCATCTTCGCCACGGGTATATTGGAGCTCCAATGGAGTGGTGTTGGTCTTGAGGACTGGTGGAGAAACGAGCAGTTCTGGGTCATTGGTGGCACATCTGCCCATCTCTTCGCCGTGTTCCAGGGTCTGCTCAAAGTGCTGGCAGGGATAGACACCAACTTCACAGTGACCACGAAAGCGAACGATGAGGATGGCGACTTCGCCGAGCTATATGTGTTCAAGTGGACCAGCCTCCTCATCCCTCCAACCACGGTGCTTGTGATTAACCTGGTGGGCATGGTGGCCGGTATATCGTATGCCATGAACACCGGCTACCAATCTTGGGGCCCCCTCTTCGGGAAGCTCTTCTTCTCCATCTGGGTCATCCTCCATCTCTACCCCTTCCTCAAGGGTCTTATGGGAAAGCAAAACCGCACGCCGACCATCGTCATTGTCTGGTCCATACTGCTAGCGTCCATTTTCTCCCTCTTGTGGGTCAAGATCGACCCTTTCATATCTGACACCCACAGCCTGAAGCCTCGCCATCGGGGCAATGCCTGCTGATCGGTACTGAAGCGGTTCACTGATCAGTATCTCGTGTAAATACCCAACAGGATAGGATTTTTTTTATTGTAGGTGAAGACGGAATTTATTCTAAGTTATATATATTATGCCCCAGTTTGTTAATATATATCGTTGTCGTCCGTGCTGCTGATGGGATAGTAATAGTATGTACGTCTCCCCCCTTGCACCTCTTAAGAAATCAAACCCATGATTACTAAAATCACTATCAAACTGTCATTTCATGCTTAATTGTTCAAATTCCGACTAGCTACTACTGTATATATATAGCTACTAGCTAGTGTATAGAGTTCGGCAAGTTCAACTGTAACTTGCTTTGTCATGCAGAGGTGTTCTGGCTATATCCAGTTCAGCTACATTACCCCAAGTTTGGTGCCCTACAAATCTTTGTAAACCAAACACTGTAACATGGCTAGTACCAGAGCTAGCCATCCTGAATATATTATCTTGCAAGAAATCTCTAATTCAGACTAGCATACGCAAAAGATTCACAGGAACTACGTTGGAGTACTTGGACAACATATAGCTATTGGGTGCTGCTTCCCTGCCACTTAACATCATTAGAGCATCTCGAAAGAGATGATCTAAAACAATTTTTGTGCCAAAAAACTGTTTCTTCGACACGACAGCCGGCTAATAAACGTGCTCTAGCAGATGCCCTTACCTCTATCTGGTGGGCAGCCCTAAAAATGGCCTCTCGTGCTGTAAATATGGGGCACCGAACGACAACGGACGTGCTGAAATTTCACTCTCCTCCCTCCTGCAGGCATGATTGCCTCAGCCGCCGTCGCCCCTGCTGCCCCGAACCAGTAGCAGATCCGATGGATTCTCGCCACCCCTCCCGCCGTGTTCTAGGGACAGATGCAAGATCTGGAGGGATTCCAACGCTCCCGTGCTCAATTGGTTTCAACGAAACCCTAGACCACTTGGGCCCTAGATCTACCCCCCTAGATTTCTCCACATGAGGGTTGAACAATGGACTTTTATCCCTATTTTGGTTAGTTTAGGTCATAGCAACATCGTAGATCAAAGTTTGAGCCCAAGATCTCGAAGAGAGGATCCCCTCCGATGATTGACCCGATCGACACGGGTAGTTCACTACAGCGCGCGCTATTGCACATATTGATAGATGTGAGAACATGCTCGCACCAGGGGACTAGATATTGCCTATCTCAACAATCCATCACACTTTTGTACATATTCTAGGAACACATGGAAGATCTGGAGGGATTATGATGCTCTGGTGCCCGTTTTCAATGAAACCCTAGACCATGGGCACTACCCCCCCTAGATTTCTCCACATGAGGGTTGAACGGTGAACTTTTATCCTTATTTTGGTTAGTTTAGGTCATAGAATCATATGGTAGATCGAAGTTTGAGCCCAAGATGGACCCCCTCTAATAATAGACCCGATGCAGATAGTCCAGCTAGCACGCTAGTTGTTGCATGCGCATTTCGATATATGTGAGAACATGATCGCACCATGGGTCTAGATAATTCCTATCTCAATAATTCATCACACCTTTGTACATATTTTAGAAACACATACAGGATCTGGAGGGATTCTGGCACTCCGGTGCTCGGATTTCAATTAAACCCTAGATCATGGGCCCCACAGATCTACCCCACTAGATTTCTCCACATGAGGGTTGAACAATGGACTTTTATACTTATTTTGGTTAGTTTTAGGTCATAGCAACATGGTAGATCAAAGTTTGAGCCCAAGATCTCAAAGAAGGATCCCCTCCGATGACGATTGATCTGATCGACACGGTAGTACTGCAGAGCGCGCTATTGCGCATATCAACCATGTTTCCCGCATCTCGCTTGGCAGGGCTACCTCGTCTTCTACAACCTACGAAGCACAGACAAGAAAGCAATCTATGGCACCCTATGGTATGTAGTGGAAGTGGAGAAGTCCATCGTCAAATACCTGGTGGCTCCATCGATGGCCATCCCCTCCCTCTCAGCAACGGTTGTTCCATGCTGCACTTGCAGAATCACATATAGCTGTACATTTCGCGGCTCTCGTTACTGGCGTGGCGCCCATGCAAGAGCAAGAGCGTCGCTGAGGTTATCCTCTTCTGGCACATTGCTACCATCCGTTTGGACATGAAGAAGATGACAACGGGAGCTCATCATCGCAAGGTGGGAACGACGTTGTCTGGGTACTACTCCTACTTAATTGGTGGCCTTGTATCTTGAGCTGCTTCCAGACAACGAGGACAGGACGAAGCATGTGTACAAGGAGATGTTGGAGCAGTTGAAGGAGCTAGATGGGTGGGTGTTGGAGGTACCACATGTCGTCCTCCTTGCTGGGCACAAGCAGGTACGTGGAGAAGGTGCTAGCTGAGACCATAAAAGGCTGTCGGGAGGAGATGACGATGGTGTAGAGGGGAGCAAAGCTGGGGGAAAAGCTAGCTGATGGAGGAGGAGGAGGGCGCGTCGGAGCTGTTGCTGGCCGACCTTTGGACATAGCTCATGGTGTGACATAACTTAGGGCGCACCATGCCTTGACGTGTAGCCTGCCGCCACTCGACGAGCTCTGTCCAAAGGTCTGCCAGCACACCATGAGCTCTGTCCAAAGGTCGGCCAACAGGAGCTCAAGGCATGTCACTCGAGCTCCTAGGCTTCGCGACCACCAAGTTGGCTCGAGTGGCGGCGAGCTGCACGTCAAGGCACACAAGGAGGCGATGGCGCAAGGGGGTCTGCTCTGGGCGCTATGACATAACTTAGGGCGCAGTCACGTTGCACACCGTTTGATCTGGTTATCCGCATCAAGATCTGTGCGCTTGTTGGCTTAGTTTGTTTGTAATCGCGCGGCCGTTGTGTTAGTCGTGGTCTAGTCGATCGGTAACCGGGGCATCATGCTCATGCTCCATGGGCCTTGTACATGCTTGTTGGGCCTTACGGTCGTACGCATCGCGATCGTCCAGCGGTAAGGCTGATTGTCTGAGTTTATTTATTTATTTTCTAGTCTGACCAATTTCTCGTTTTTCTTTGTATTTGTGTTGTTTGGTGTAGAGTTTTTTTCTACTATGCTCTTAACTTTGTCTAGATTGGGCCTGTGATGACGAAACCAAATTTCAAACTTGGAGTTGTATGTGTATATCTTTTATTATTTTTATTATATATTTTTTGTTCTAAATAGAAGAGTTTATTTATCGGCTATGTCCAATGTTTTTTTGTTTTTACAGAATTCACCTTGTTGTTTCAATGCAACTTTAGAGAGGTTATGCCCTAAAAAATTGTTGAAAGCTAAGGGTCAACTAGGATATAATTTTTTTGGTGGAATGGAATTAGAAACTACTCACCATAATTTCCTACAAGTTTTTCGTAACACGGA
The DNA here is from genome assembly GCA_910589775.1 of Avena eriantha. Lineage (NCBI taxonomy): Eukaryota > Viridiplantae > Streptophyta > Magnoliopsida > Poales > Poaceae > Avena > Avena eriantha. The sequence goes on along the minus strand of OU342746.1, from coordinate 397,970,719 downwards.
CCATATTGGCTATCTTTGATTCAAGCTTTTGGGATAGAGTTGCAAGATACCATAACTTTTATATTCAATGAAGAAGAAAATTGGTTTGATATACACGTTACATCTAATAATGGCGATGAAAAACTCTTGGTGGCCTATGCTGGTATGGAAATTATTTTTGAACATACTACTTTTTGTATATATATTTTAAATTTGGCATTCGTAATTTTTAATTTTTTTAAATAGAATGTGGAGACTTGCCCGATTGTCTAGAGATGTATCCGAGAAGGCATATTTCACACATATATTTGATATCAACCAACAAGAAATGAATGGGGTTGTCCAAGGTATGCAACATCTTATGCAGTCGCTAAACTACAATGCCGATGGCCAAAAATTCTATGTTCACGGGCTTGACAACGATGATCGGTACCACTTGGTTAGTTTTCATTTTTTTTATACGTGTTTTTTGAATTTAACCTCTTAATTATAACTTTGTTTTTTTTAATTTAATTTTGGTCCTCTTTGTTCCTTTTCTATGAGGATGTATCTATTGATGTTTTTGATTTTTTAACTATGGTTGACATTTGAGTATTGTTTTCGAGGTCCATTGCTTTTTCACTATGAGTTGCAAATGGACTTGCAGCTAGATCTTCTCGGGGTGTGTGTGTGGGGGGGGGGGAGTTTTCCAAACTAAGGTTGAAACTATGGTTTAGTTGTCGGGCAGTTGCCACTACGTTTGCAGTTTGGGTATTGTTTTCGAGGTCTATTTCCTTTTTCCAATACGAGTTGTAACTGGACTCGCAATTAGTTCTTCTCATTTTTGCAACTTGGATTTTATCGTGGCGGTTGCAACTAAGCATTGTTTTCAAGATTTATTCCTTACGGTTGCAATTGAGCATTGTTTTCAAGGTTCATTCCTTTTTCACTACGAGTTGTAACTGGACTTGCAAATGGATCTTCTCACGGGGAGGGAGGGCGAGTCTTTGCAACTTGGATTTTATCGTGGGGGCAGTTGCAACTAAGGTTGCAATTAAGCACTGTTTCCGAGGTTCATTCCTTTTTCACTACAATTTGCAATCGTTTCCGAATTCATGACCGGCAGACCACGTATGGACGGTAGCATGGTGACACGGATTAGTGCCTCACTCTGGGCGCGTAGGAGGGTGAAATTATCTATCACATCACATCATCGGGCTGATCATGCGCGAGAAGACTAGCTAGCTGCGTTTTTACAATATTGTTCCCAAAAATATATTAATACGTAAATGAAACACATTGCATCCAGAAATTGTCCCCAAGTTTAAGGCAAACTTGAGAAAAAATATGAAAATTGTTCTTTTGATATTCGTTTTCATCCGACTCCCTCCTTTGAGTACTCCAGTGCACAATCACTAACATATGTTTCTCTTATTTTTCATCCGACTCCCTCCTTTGTTTGGGAATTCGTTGCGGTTTTTCTTAATAATAATCTTTGGCCAAAGGAAATTGCTAGGGAAACTGGCGTCTCAATTAGCTAAATTGCATGATACAATGTTCCTAGAATTCCATATGTCATGGTGGAGGTAGTACACATTAAGTTATCAACACATGTAAAATTTGAAAATAAAAATCATGTCTGCTATTGGAAAACACAACAAAACATATAGTAGCGCATTAGGTCTTCTTACAAACAGGGGACCTAGCTAGTTTACCCGAGAATGCGTTCAACAAGTTGTGCCACAGATTTTGCAAGGCTATCAGCTGCTTCCACGGTAGGTGCCTCAGCATATACGCGTACCACATCCTCAGTTCCTGATGGCCGTACAAAACATCGCCCTTGAGAGTAATTACCTGCAATCAAACTCGTGATTTAGTGCACTTTCATCAATGTTAAGGTACTACAGTAAATGTAAAAGAAAATTGTAACACAATTACTCACCGACTTCCCTATCTATCAATTCTTGCAAGCCAGATGGTTGAAAAACTTTTCGTTCTGCATCAGTTGTAATAATACAAGTACGATCTTTAACTTTAACCTACATTGCAAAATCCAAGTAGTCATGAGAACCCTTGTCCTAAAATCTAGATGAAATACTTCAATGATGATTACACAAGTAACAACATACCTTAAGTTGTTTACTAGGCAGATCAGTATATAGGTCAGACCAATTCTGTAATGACCAGCCCTTATGTTGTAAAATAGCCTCCACCAGAAGCATTCCACTTAGAGCATCACCTACTGCTTGATTAATTAACTGACTTGTTGCTAACAATCTCAGGGCAGCTTCATGCCGTGTAGAACCTGAGAGAAACAACATTATTGTGAGAGCGTTTAGATCAACACAACACGTAAAAGCAAAACCAGGAACTAAACTGAAGAAAAAAGAACATTACACATGAACAGCTTACCTGCAGCTTTGGAAGAAAACTTGCTAGTCAAAGACTCCAGCCGTGAGACAAACTCATCACTGAATAACACTGTCCCATGTCCATTGGCTTCAAAATAGATACCAATATCGTACTCTAGAGCTTTCTTGTGGAGATATTTAACTCCCGTCAAAGTGAAGACAACTTCAAGACCAAGATTTTTCAGAAATTCTGTTGATGCTCCATTTGCATAAGCAGTTTGAACTACACCAAACCTTGTTGGCAGTACTTTGTTGTCTTCACTGTCTTTTCCGTTCACAATATCTAACTGCTCTCTAATAAAGAGGACAAATAGTGATAGTATCTTGTCACCATCAACGAGATCAATCATAGTGCTGCTAGGTGATGCAATGCGAAAATAAACAAGTCTATCTGCATCACCATCAAAACTTGCACACCTGAATGATATATCAGAATGTCTACATAAGTATCTGCCAATAAAAGATGTGAGTGTATAGCAAAGTCAAATAGTAACAACTACTCTCACCTGACACCAACATCGTTAGGACCAAATCCAGCAGGATGGACCTTCTCCTTTTGAACAAAGTCAGCACCACACCTCTCATTTAGTATTCCTTCTCCTTCTTTACCTGAATTCCTCACAACAATGTCTAAGCTGGCCAGTTTTGGCTTTATTTCTTCAAGCTTCAACCCGCCAATACCATTTGCGCCATCCACAATTAGTTTCTCCATCAGCTTATCACTGCCTTTACCATCAGGGGTTAATTCCAACAAATGTCTGTAGCAATTGAAGAAAACTGTTCAGCAAACAATTCAATGATCTCTATAACTTAATATGAGTACAGGAATGGCTTGAAAAATAACCTGAATGACTCAGTAATTTGTGTAAAATAATCCACTTCGGAGGATTTCAAGCCTCTGTTCTTATTCCGAACCATCCAATGCAGCTGCGGAGTTGTTAGGATCCCCATGTCAAGTGCAACTGAATCTACTATTGCATTTATCCCCTTCATAACAATGTTTCAGATAAGTAATTAGATTGACTGTGCCAATAGATATCTCAGGTACTGGAACAGAGGATGTTAATACCATACTTTGGTTGCAACATCAAGTAGGTACTCTCCAGTAGGCCTCGTGTCTCTTGCCAGCAACACTTGTGCTGAGTGACCTTCCCCAAGTGTAATCCCCTCATCCTTTGCAAACTGAAGCACTAGCTGCATGTGAACAAAGACCAGGGCAAACTGAGAGGGAGAAGGTAGATATAGTTTATAAAATATCTGGACAACACGGACCTGTTAGGCAGGAGATTAACAGTCCCACTAGTCCAATTCAATGATAAAACTGAGGCATCCTGGTTGGGCTTTAAAACATTATTATCAGTGCAGTACTATAAGTCTATAACTAGCATCACTAGACTTGGTATTATCCAACTAAGGCATTGTTAAATCAACCTAAGAGGAAGGGAAATATGTATGAGTACGAAGAATTAGTAGGCAGTTTAGCTCAATTGATAATTTTGCTGGGACCTACCTGGAGGAGGGCGTCGGGGGTGGGGGCATTGGCGAGGGCGTCCGAGAAGGGCTCCCAGGCCCGCGACATCATGCCGCCGTCGGCGTCCACAATCTTAACGCCGTTGTCGTCGACGGGGTTGTGCGACGCCGTAATGACCATCCCGACGGCAGCGCCGCCCAGCTTCACCGAGCGTAGCGCCGCCACGATCCCGGCCCGGCACACCGCGGGGGCCATGGTGCTCCCCTCGGCGCGGAACCCCGCTGTCCCGTAGGAAAAATGCGCGCCGTCCGGGACAGGGAAGAGGGACGCCGCGACAAGCAGGGCCGCACGCTGCTCGCCTCCTGGGTCGGCCATGCCAGCAGGGGCGGATCTAGATGGTGTGCCACAGCAGGGAAGCGATGGTGTGGAACAGGAACGGCGAGGCGCGTGAAAGGCCGACTACGGCACGGCGGTAGCGCTTGGGGATGGCGGTGGATAGATCAAACAGGAAGTGTTAGAGTCGCCTTGGGTCGGACTGGAGGTCTGGAGCCTTAGAGTTGACGCTCTCAGTTTGCCTGATTGAAGTGACAAATTCCACAAATCTGCTAGTTCAAATGGTAGATCACTGATCTGCTCGTCCTACTCGTACTCCTGTGCAAATCACATGTAGTTATGTGTTTAATAAAAAATATATCACAGGAACAAAAAAAACATACAGAGGAGATCGAGCCGAGCCCGACCTCCCCGTCGCCCCTCCATGGCCACCGCCGCCCCCGAGTCGAGGAATTTTTTTAAAAAATAATACCTTTTTTTAATGAATTTGAGAAGTGTTGCCCAAATTTAGTATTTTACAAATCTAAGACTTTGTCGGCCTGGGCGTCGTCGATTAGTCTCTCGACTGACGTGCAAAATGCACTCGGTCAGGCCGTGGCCGATTAGTCCATTCGGTCAGGGCATGGCCGATTGAGTTAGGTCCAATCGGCCAGGAGGAAGCCGACTGCTCCTTTCGGTCCACAAGGGGTGTCACACGAGCGCTATTGGTGCGGCCATCTCGTCAAGGTCAAGGGGTCGATCGATTTCTCCACCTACATGCGCATGAAGTTTTTCATATGTCCCAACTACGACACAAGCTCGCCCCGGCAAGCAAGTTCGTCGTACGGGAGACCTCCGGTATGTTCTCAGAGCATGATTAATATGAACGATGTACGTTATTATGTGTTTTTATTCATTTCCTTAATTTGCTTGCAGTCTCCTCCTCCTCCACTTTGCAAGTGGTACGTTGGATTGATTCGGAGCAGCCAGCTTTGGCCGCGAAAGAGTGTCATGATAGGAACCGAGCTGCGTGGGCTGTCTTTCACGAAGAGGAACGTGCCAAAAGGATGGCCAAAGAGGAGAAGAAGGAACGAGAGAGACAAATGAAAGAATTCGAAGCAGGGCAAGCTCGAAACCGTGAGCTGAACAGGAAGAGAAGGGAGGAAGAGGAGCGGCAGGAATAGGTGCGCAAGGAGGACCGTGAGGAGGAAAGGAAGAGATTAAGAAAAAGGGTTGCGGAGGCGCGGATTGCAGAGGAATGTGGGGACAAGACCAGGAAGTACCCCCGTTGGACTCAGGGCTGGTAGATGTTGATGTCTGCAAGTGCACGGATCATTTGTAGCTAGTTTCGAAGTATAGATATCGATCTCATATGGAGCTCAAAGGCAAGTGTTTATGAGTGAAGTCTCTGTCACACCCAAAGTTTCCACAGGTCTTCGAGTGAATTGAATGCAAGTGTAAAAATGAGAATGAAATTTCGATTAAACTGGTTGTATTTAAATAAAACTAAAATGTGAGCTTCAGAAATAAAAGGCATAAAAGTAAAGAACGATTCGGTTGTTTCTTGTTTTCTGCAGAGGCGAAAGAGACGCGGGGAGATACAGTTCATGGTGATAGTGACTGTGTCAGATGGACGAATGATGAGTGTAACAATTATAATCTTATAAGTATATATAGGCGATAAACCCATAAGTAGCCGGAACTCCTCTTGTAGATTTCGTCCCAACTTCAATAATCCTACTAGTATGTTACCAAAACCATGGTCAGACACGATTAAGACCCTTCAGGTTGCATAGCGATTAAGCTCCTTGAATCGGACTAATGCAATAAGCACGGTGGTTTCTTGTTATCCTCAAGTCTACTAGTTTTCCATTGATATTCTCGTGTCTCTCCACTCGGGGGTCGCCGGTCTGCTAGCGAATAAGATCCTATCTATGTAGAACAAAGCATCATGTTGTCTGGACCCTTAATTAGACAACAAGCATTAGACATCCCACATATAGTTAAGCACACATAATATAGTAATTAAAATCAATCAGAACCTAATGAAAAATATATAGAGACACATCACATATCACCAATCTCTTACATCTCCCACGCCCAAGGAACTTACTCACACATTAGAGAAGAAAGCATCATCGATATAATTAAATAAAGGGAGTTCTTCTCGATATTACCGTGGAGATCCATAATAAGAATAGAAAAGTAATCCAATACAATTTAAGATGGAAGAGACAATCTCGAACAGTCTTGCAAGGTGAAGATTGATACGTCCACAACGTATCTATATTTTTTGATGGTTTTATGCTAATAATATGCTTTTGACACACCCTTTTGCATAAAGTTTATGATTTATTTGGACTAACCTACTAATAGTTGCAAAAGTGCACAGTGTTCTTGTTTTACATTTTGATGTGTAGGAATAACCAAGAATACAAGTGGAAACCTTGTTGGAGTCAAATTGATATTTTTCCAAAAATCTGTCTTATAACTCTTTTTGAAGATGGTCACGTTTCGGGTCGAAGACAGCGTCAAACACAAAAACTCTTCAACTACAAAGTTGTTGGAAATTTTGCGACAAACATTCTGGACATAAAATTTAGCTGATTCCGAATCCAGACAGGCCTTCTAGGCCCGATTTACTGCAGCCCAAGATGGGGTGACAGGAATCCGAGAAGCTATATAAAGGGAGGAAACCTAATTCGCCCAGGGCAGCTCCACCCACAAATTTGCAGCCACCAAAGCCACGTTTTTGCCTCCCCCATGGATCCCATCTTCATGGGAGAGGGCTCCCAAGAAGCCATGAAGGAAAGGGGCTAAGGGACGGTGCTCCCCTATGATACCGGCGACGGGGAAGGAGTCCCCCGCGCCGCCGCCGGTGCCGCCGCCGCCCTCTTCACCATCTTCACCGCCATCTCCATCACCTAATCCTCCTAGTATGTAGTGGTTCATTCTCCCACACACCTATGTACCGTCCTATGTAAACATGGTGTTTGATGTTATAAGTTATAACCCTATGATCTGTGTCATGTTTGCGTAGTTTCTTTGTTCTTAGATTGAATGGTTGAACATCTTTGGTTCATTAGAATTGTATGTTGATATGGTATAGTCCTTTGGTGTCCATTATATTTGTGCGCGCATGAATTAAACATCATAGGGTTTGTAGTATGTGTAAAAGGAAACGAGAGTTCTGCCGGAGTGATAGAAACCTGAGGACGTGAACCGGAACATTGCATGTATGGGAGTAAGAGGACCATTATACTTAAGGCTATGGTTGGGGAAACCTTAATGCATTGATTAGTACTTACGGATGTTTGCTAACAATCCAATCATATAGTACATGTAATTCCAAGTAGTGAAGCGCATGTATATTTAGCCTCTCCCACATAGAAAACTGCATCAAAGACAATGAACCCGATCTATTCGCTATTTAAACTTGGACAAAGCCACCACAATTACCACCACTGTTCCACACTCATGGTTCTATTAGTTTAGTGTATTTTATTGCTGCAGCAACTAGTTTTACTTTCTTGTTATTTATTATCATGCAAAGCTATCTCTAGTACTCATATTGTTGCTCTAGTTTTATTTCCTAGATAATGCAAACGTTTAGTGTGCATAGAGTTGTATCAGTGGTTGATAGAACTTGAGAGAATATTTATCCTACCTTTAACTCCTCATTGGGTTCGACACTCTTACTAATCGAAAAGGCTACACATGATCTCCTATACTTGTGGGTTATCAAGACCTTTTCTGGCGCTGTTGCCGGGGAGCAATAGCGTGTGGGTGAATATTCTTGTGTGCACTTGTTTGCTTTATCTCTAAGTAGGTTTTACTTTCAGTTTTAAGTTGTTCTCTATCTTATTATGGATAGGGAATGCGAATTACAAAAAAATAGTTGTACTAGTTACCTAAAAACGTTTTCAAAAAGGAAAGTGATTGGAAAGATAAGTAATGGTTAAGTGGGGGTCGACCTTGAACACTTGTGTTCATGCCTATGAAACCAAAACAAATCTTTTCATAAAAGATTTTCAGTTAAAAACTTGTAGGAATGCATGAAGCCTTGAAAAAGAAAGATATTTCTGGTATTGATCTTAATGCTTATTCATTCAAAAAATACTTGAATCTTGCTCCTATGCCTAACTTAAAGGCGTTAAAGAAAAGTACTTATTGGTGAAGGAAATATGCCGTGGGAGGCAATAATAAAGTTGTTATTCTGTATTCCTTATATATGATAGATGTTTATTTTACATGCTAGAATTGCATTGATCGGAAACATCAATACATGTGTGTTTAATAAACAAAAAGGGTTCCTAGTTATGCCTCTCTTATAGACTAGCTTTTTGATTACCAAGATGATCAAGGTTTCCTGATCATGGACATTGGATGTTGTTAATAACAAGGTCACACCATTGGTGGAATGATGTGATGAACATTCATCCGAAGTATAGCATTACGATCAAGTCATTATGTTTATATTGCTATAACATCATACGAAGTAATCTTTATCCTTAGACCATGAGATCATGTTAATTGCTAACACCGGAAGAGTATCTTGATAACATCAAACGTCACACCGTAACAGGGTGACTATAAAGATGGGTTCAGTACTACGAAGGTGTTATGTTGAGGCTCATGGATCAAGAGTGGAATTTGTCAATCCCGATGATGGCTAGATATACTATGGGCCCTCTCGGTGATATCACATTGAGATAGCTTGCAAGCAAGTGATATGATCACTAGAATGTTATATCACGGGAACGAGAAAAGAGTGCATGTCGGAAACGAGATCAAACTAGGTATGGAGATACCGATGATCGAATCTCGGACATGTAATATATCGAGAGACAAAGGGATTTAGTTACAAGCGTTGAAGGTTCTCACGATCACAGAAGTCATCGTTGAATGTGTAGGAGTCAGTACGGATCTCCAGGTCTCGCTGCTGATTATTGATCGGAGAAGGGTCTCGATCATGTATGTATTATTCGCGAACCGTAGGGTGGCACACTTAAGAGTTACCGGACACCATTTTGGAGCACATATGTTTCAGACGAAACAATTGCAAAGTGCAAGATTTGTTTCAATAGAAACCGGAAATTGTTTCGGGTGAAATTGCAGAAAGTGGTTCTGCATGTGATATTGAAATATTGCAAGGGGCTATATGTGAAGGTTTGTTAATTAAAGTAATTAACAAAATTCTGAATAAATTTAATAAAAAGAGTTTTATTAAATGAGAGAGCATTAAACTTGGAGAATTTTAATGCATTTAAAGTGGAGACTTTAAAAGGGAATGTGAAGAGGCATTTTAATGTGGAGGGGTTACCACCACATGAATGGGGGAGGTGAGGGGTCACCCCCCATGTGCCGGCCATGGAGAGAGGGGGCACCCCCCTCCTCCTATAAAAGGCCACCCATTCCCTCCTTCATCCACACACCACCTTGTGAAGGATCTCTCTCACCCTCTAGAATTATTCCCCCGTGGTCTCGGATTAGCGAGATACATGTTCCCAGTGGCATTGCGTCTGGAAGGAGTTGCTACTTCCGCTGGATCGCTGGAGCGAGGAGGTGGAGGTTGTCCGGTGGCTTGAACGTGTGTGCGAGTGCGGATGCGTTGCTGAGTTGCGGTGCTCGGACTTCCTCACGATCTTGAGATCGGCAAGTGTACGACTACATCAACCACGAGTTCCTACTCGTTAACAAAACTCGTTGTCTTCAAGGGTAAGTTCTCGTTGGATGTATGTCCACCCGTTGCTTTGTACCTAGTAGATAGATCTTGGCGTGTAGTTCACACCGTAGGAAATTTTTTGTTTTCTATGCTGCGGACCCAACAGTGGTATCAGAGCCAGGTTTATGCGTAGGTGCTTTGCACGGGTAGTATACATATGTTTATATGTGGGTTATGATGATCATGTTATTGCATCTTCTATGTATTTTGGATATTGGTGGCATAGTGGGATGAAGCGGCCCGGACCAACCTTACATGTCATCGTACATGAGACCGGTTCCACGACTGACATGCAACTTGTTTTGCATAAGTGGCTGGCGGGTGTCTGTCTCTCCTACTATAGTCAATTTCTGATTTACAACGAGTTGCTAATAACTTAGTTATCCTCGTTGTGGTTCATGTTCGTAGGTAAGAACGGTTTTATCTCTGAAAGCCCTAAGCCACGTAAAACTTGCAATTGATAAATTAGAGGCGTCTAGTTTAGATCGTTGCTGGGCTAGTGTATTGATATGGTATTGTTGTAAGTAGATGTATGATAGATACTCTTACAACACACTCAACGTGTAAGTTCCATAGACCTTGGCCTTACACACAAAGGAATGATAGAGATCATACCACGATGCAAGTGATAGAGATCAAATGCATGGACCATATCATCTCACTTTACACATTAGATGTTAGCATCTTATACTGCTAGTTTGGCGCTTTTGGTAGCATTTTAAGATGATCCCTCATTTATATATCAAGATAAAATTGTGTTCTTCCTTAAGTATGCACCGTTCTGTGGATCGTGTTTCGAGACATCACGTGATGATCGGGTGTACTCGAATCTACGCTTTCATAGGAACGGGTGTAAGACAGTTTTACACACGCGAATACTAAGGTTCTTACTTGGCGAGCCTAGCATGTACAGACATGGCCTCGGAACACGGACCGAAAGGTTAAGCATGAGTCATATAGTTGATATGATGCCCATATAGATGCTCGCCTTTGAAGCTACATCAACTCACGTGATGATCGGACTTGGTGTAGTGGATTTGGTTCATGTAATCACCAAAAGGACACGAGGGATGTCGTTTTTGAGTGGGAGTTCATTAGTAATTTGGATTAGCTAAACTCAATCTATCATAAACTTAGTCTAAATAAACTTTACAAATTCTGTTGTAGATGGCACCACCTGCTTTTAATTTCAATGTGTTCATGGAGAAAGAGAAACTTGCTGCGAATGGTAGCAACTTCACCAACTGGGCTATGAATTTGAGGATTCTCCTCACTGCTGCACAAAAGCAATATGTGCTAGATGCGCCACTAGGCCCCCCACCAGCTCCTGATGCCCCTGACGAGGAAAAGAATGTCTATTGACTCGTAAGGAGGACCACAACTTAGTTCATTGCGGCATACTGTATGGGCTAGAGCCAGAACTTCGAAAGCGTGCAATGCCTTTGATACCATGGGAGAATTGAAAATGATTTTCGATACCCATGCTGCCGTAGAGAGTTATAATGCTACAGAAAAGTTCTTTAGCTGCATGATGGAGGAAAACAGCTCCGTTAGTGAGCACGTACTCAAAATGTCTGGGTATGCCGATAAGCTTGTGTCCTTGGGAATAACGATTCCCATTGACTAAGGCATACATCGTGTTCTCCAATCTCTACCACCTAGCTACAAGAGCTTCGTGATGAACTATAATATGCAGGGCATGAAGAAGTCTCTTACCGAGCTTCTGTTAATGCTTAAGACTACAGAAGTGGAGATTAGGAAAGAACATCAAGTGTTGATGATCAATAGGACCACCGGTTTCAAGAAAGACAAGAAAGGCAAGCACAAGGGAAAGAAGGGTGGTAAGTCTATTGCCACGCCTGAAAAGAAACCCCGAGCTGGCCCTAAGTCTGACACCGAGTGCTACTATTGTAAGGGGGCTGACCATTGGAAGCGCAACTGCCCCAAGTATTTGGCGGACAAGAAGTCCGGCAAGGCAAACAAAGGTATATGTGATATACATGTTATTGATGTGTACTTGACTAGTACTTGTAGTAGCACTTGGGTATTTGATACGGGATCGGTTGCTAATATATGTAACTCGGTTCAGGGGCTACGGAACAAGCGACAACTAGCAAGGGATGAGGTCAGGATGCAGGTCGGCAATGGATCCAAAGTTGATGTGATCGCCGTCGGGACGCTACCTCTCCATTTGCCATCGGGATTAGTTATAAACCTAAATAATTGTTATTTGGTGCCTGCACTGAGCATGAACATTGTATCCGGATCGTGTTTGATGCAAAGTGGTCATTCCTTTAAATATGAAAACAATGGTTGTTCGATTTATAAGAATGATATCTTTTATGGTCATGCACCTATGTTGAATTGTTTATTTCTGATAAATCTCGATAGTAATATTACGCACATTCATAATGTTAATGCTAAAAAGATTAAACTTGATGATGATATGTCTACATATATGTGGCACTGCCGTCTAGGTCATATTGGCGTTAAACGCATGAAGAAACTCCATTCTGATGGACTTTTGAAATCACTTGATTTTGAATCATTTGATACATGTGAGCCATGCCTTATGGGCAAGATGACTAGAACGCCGTTTTCCGGTTCAATGGAACGGGCGACAGATCTATTGGAAATCATACATACTGATGTGTGTGGACCAATGAGTGTGTCAGCGCAAGGTGGATATCGTTATTTTGTTACTTTCACGGATGATTTGAGTAGATATGGGTATATCTATTTGATGAAACACAAGTCTGAAACTTTTGAAAAGTTCAAGGAATTTCAGAATGAAGTGGAAAATCATCGTAATAGAAAGATCAAATTTCTACGGTCTAACTGTGGAGGAGAGTATCTAAGTTACGAGTTTAGCACACACATGAAAGAGTGTGGAATAGTTTCACAACTCACGCCTGCCGGAACACCACGGCGTAATGGTGTGTCGGAACGTCGTAATCGTACCTTATCGGATATGGTTCGATCTATGATGTCTCTGACTGAATTTCCTCTGTCATTTTGGGGTTATGCACTGGAAACAACTGCATTCACTTTAAATCGGGCACCATCTAAATCCGTTGAAACGACACCGTATGAATTATGGTTTGGAAATAAACCTAAGCTATCATTTCTTAAAGTTTGGGGATGCGATGTTTATGTGAAGAAACTTCAGCCAGATAAACTCGAACCCAAAGCGGAAAAATGCGTCTTCATAGGATACCCTAAGGAAATTATTGGGTATACCTTCTATCACAGATCCGTGGGCAAGGTTTTTGTTGCCAAGAATGGATCCTTTCTTGAGAAGGAGTTTCTCGCGAAAGGTGTGAGTAGTCGGAAGGTAGAACTCGAAGAGGTTATTGAACCTTCTCTTCATGGAATGGCGAGTGGCGCAGCACCGGAAGTTGTTTCGGAGTTGACTTCACCTGATGAAGAGAGAGCTAATGATAATGATCATAAAACTCCGAAAGAGGACACTACCGAACCTCGCAGGTCAAGCAGGACACGTGCAGCTCCTGAACTGTACGGCAATCCTGTTGTAAATTTCATGGTTGATGAAATGGATGACCCTGCGATGTATGAAGAAGCGATGATGAGCCCGGATTCCAACAAGTGGCTAGAAGCCATGAAATCCAAGATGGAATCCATGTACGAGAACCAAGTTTGGACCTTGGTGGACTTACCTCACGATCGAAAGGCCGTTGAGAATAAATGGATTTTCAAAAGAAAAACTGACGCTGATGGTAATGTGACCATCTATAAGGCTCGACTTGTCGCAAAGGGGTTTCGCCAAATTCAAGGAGTTGACTACGTAGAGACATTCTCTCCCATAGCGATGCTTAAGTCAGTTAGGATTATGTTAGCAATTGCTGCATATTTTGATTATGAAATATGGCAGATGGATGTCAAAACTGCATTCCTCAATGGTAATATTGAAGAAGAGTTGTATATGATACAACCGAAAGGTTTTGTCGATCCTAAGGATGCTAATAAGGTATGCAAACTTCAGCGATCCATCTATGTACTGAAGCAAGCATCCTGGAGTTGGAATCGCCGCTTTGATGAGGTGATCAAAGAGTTTGGATTTGTCCAAACTTATGGAGAGGAGCAATGTGCCATTTCTAATATTATATGTGGATGACATATTATTGATTGGAAATGATATAGATCTTTTAAACAGTGTTAACAGTTATCTAAACAACAAAATTTCGATGAAAGACCTTGGTGAAGCGTCATATATATTAGGCATTAAAATCTATAGAGATAGATCAAGGCGCCTAATTGGGCTATCGCAAAGTACATACCTTGATAATATATTAAAGAAGTTTAATATGGACAAAAGTAAGAAGGGGTTCTTACCTATGTTGCAAGGCAAGACATTGAGTAAGACTCAAAGTCCGGCTATGGCGGAAGAAAGAGAGATGATGGATAAGATCCCCTATGCCTCGGCCATAGGCTCTATTATGTATGCCATGCTATGTACAAGACCGGATGTGGCACATGCTATTAGTTTGACTAGTAGGTACCAATCTGATCCAGGTTCGGAACACTGGATAGCGGTAAAGAACATCCTCAAGTACTTGAGAAGAACTAAGGATATGTTTCTTATATAGGGAGGTGAAGAAGAGCTAGTCGCTAAGTGTTATGTCGATGCTAGCTTTGACACCGATCCGGATGACTCTAAGTCTCAATCCGGATATGTATTTCTCTTGAACGGAGCAGCAGTTAGTTGGAGGAGTTCCAAACAACCTGTGGTGGCTGAATCAACGACGGAGGCGGAATATGTTGCTGCTTCAAAAGCAGCGCAGGAAGCGGTTTGGATGAAAGAGTTCATTACGGAACTAGGTGTGGTTCCTAGTGCGTTGGAGTCGATGGTGATCTATTGTGACAACAATGGAGCCATAGCCAACGCAAAGGAACCGAGGTCTCACAAGAATTCCAAGCATATTAAGCGTCGGTTTCACTCCATCCGCGAGCATGTCAAGGATGGAGATATAGAGATTTGTAAAGTACACACGGACCTAAATGTAGCAGATCCATTGACTAAAGTTCTCCCTAGGGAAAAACATGATCAACACCAGAACTCCATGGGTGTTAGATTTATCACTATGTGAACTAGATTATTGTCTCTAGTGCAAGTGGGAGACTGAAGGAAAGATGCCCTGAGAGGCAATAATAAAGTTGTTATTATGTATTCCTTATATATGATAGATGTTTATTTTACATGCTAGAATTGTATTGATCGGAAACATCAATACATGTGTGTTTAATAAAAAAAAGGGTTCCTAGTTATGCCTCTCTTATATACTAGCTTGTTGATTAACAAGATGATCAAGGTTTCCTGATCATGGACATTGGATGTTGTTAATAACAAGGTCACACCATTGGTGGAATGATGTGATGAACATTCATCCGAAGTATAGCATTACGATCAAGTCATTATGTTTATATTGCTATAACATCATACGAAGTAATCTTTATCCTTAGACCATGAGATCATGTTAATTGCTAACACCAGAAGAGTATCTTGATAACATCAAACGTCACACCATAACAGGGTGACTATAAAGATGGGTTTAGTACTACGAAGGTGTTATGTTGAGGCTCATGGATCAAGAGTGGAATTTGTCAATCCCGATGACGGATAGATATACTCTGGGCCCTCTCGGTGATATCACATTGAGATAGCTTGCAAGCAAGTGATATGATCACTAGAATGTTATATCACGGGAACGAGAAAAGAGTGCATGTCGGAAATGAGATCAAACTAGGTATGGAGATACCGATGATCGAATCTCGTACATGTAATATATCGAGAGACAAAAGGGATTTAGTTACAATCGTTAAAGGTTCTCACGATCACAGAAGTCATCGTTGAATGTGTCGGAGTCAGTACGGATCTCCAGGTCCCACTGCTGATTATTGATCGGAGAAGGGTCTCGATCATGTCTGATTATTCGCGAACCGTAGGGTGGCACACTTAAGAGTTACCGGACACCATTTTGGAGCACATATGTTTTAGACGAAAGAATTGCAAAGCGTAGGAATTGTTTCAATAGAAACCAGAAATTGTTTCGGGTGAAATTGCAGAAAGTGGTTCTGCATGTGATATTGAAATATTGCAATGGTCTATATGTGAATGTTTGTTAATTAAAGTAATTAAAAAAATTCTGAATAAATTTAATAAAAAGAGTTTTATTAAATGAGAGAGCATTAAACTTGGAGAATTTTAATGCATTTAAAGTGGAGACTTTAAAAGGGAATGTGAAGAGGCATTTTAATGTGGAGGGGTTACCACCACATGAATGGGGGAGGTGAGGGGTCACCCCCTCATGCGCCGGCCATGGAGAGAGGGGGCACCCCCTCCTCCTATAAAAGGCCACCCATTCCCTCCTTCATCCACACACCTCCTTGTGAAGGATCTCTCTCACCCTCTAGAATTATTCCCCAGTGGTCTCGGATTAGCGAGATACATGTTCCCAGTGGCATTGCGTCTGGAAGGAGTTGCTACTTCCGCTGAATCGCTGGAGCGAGGAGGTGGAGGTTGTCCGGTGGCTTGAACGTGTGTGCGAGTGCGGATGCGCTGCTGAGTTGCGGCGCTCGGACTTCCTCACGATCTTGAGATCGGCAAGTGTACGACTACATCAACCACGAGTTCCTACTCGTTAACAAAACTCGTTGTCTTCAAGGGTAAGTTCTCGTTGGATGTATGTCCACCCGTTGCTTTGTACCTAGTAGATATATTTTGGCGTCTAGTTCACACCGTAGGAAATTTTTTCCTTTCTATGCTGCGGACCCAACAATTGGGAGATAACCCAAAAGTTATTGCTTTAGTAATAACCTCTCTTTATCCTTTTTATTTGCTTTTTGTGCCAAGAGTAACCTCTAATGAGAGAGAAGTAATATTTGGGAAAGTTGCTGTCCCAAAACAGATTTCTGTGCTTCGCTGTAAAAATTTGTGTAAAATCTCTATACGTCCGTTTGAGCTGTAATTTTCTGTGCTTCTGCCCCAAGTTGTTATACAACTTTCGTTAGTTCAACACCTTTCGATTTGAGCAACAAAAGGTCTTCCAAAAAAATGGTTTCTCTCTGCTGGTCTGTTTTAATAGATTTCTGCCATTATTTGCATTTGCTTCTTGTTGATTCCTTTTTAGGTTCTCTTTGGGGAATTGAGATTTTTAAGGGAAGTGCTACAGTAGCTTGTGTTTTAATGAAAGTTTTATTGGTGTTGAAACTGAACCCCAAGACTTATTATCTTGAGTACACTAATGTTGCTAATGAAGATTATGTGAAGTTTTGTATGAAGGAAAAAATTCAGGTGTTTAGAAAAGAATGATGTAATGAGATGAAGAATGGACTAAAGCTCAATCTTGGGGATGCCACCCCGTGTCACCCCAAGAAATATCCAATCAGTACAAGCGTCAAAGCTTGGGGATGCCCAAGGCATCTCCTTCTTCATCAATAAAAATATCAGGTTCTTCCAAACACTTCATTTTTATTGTTTCATGCACAGTTGTGTTTTTCTTGGAGCGTCTTCATTTTATTTTTTGGTTTCGTTTGCTTGGTTTGCTTAGTTTTCTTGAATAAATTGGTTGGACCCCCTCTTTCATACATTAGTTTTCAAATAAGTGTGGTTTGGATTGAAAAAGAGTAGGAAAAGTTCATGCTTAAGTGGTAAAAGGAGCTCGTTTTTGATGGTGTCATATGCTTTGTCATGTCATGCTTGATATTGTTTTGCCTTTATGCTTAGTGATTTTTGTTGTAGCATGACATGTTATAAACAATTGAGATTGCTTAATGTGCCTTGAAAGAATCATGCGTTGTTTTAGCATATTAAAGCATAGTATAGTGGTATTCTCCTTTGATGCTGTATCTGGGTTGACTTGGCGTATGCTCACACCATGTTATGACTATTCCAAGTCACCATAGCCTTTATGATCCTTTATTTTTCAACTTGTAGTATCACTTTATGCTTTGATCAATGATGTTTTGTCGCTCTGCATGATTATGGCCATTATTGCTCTCTTAGTTTGTCGCTCCCAGTCTTTTGCTAGCCTCCACAACAAAGTATGAGTTCCACTCATGCATCCAACTCCCTAATCCAAGTTATTCCAAAGAGTCCACCATACCTACCTATTAGCTTATGCTATTCCAAGTATATTTATGCTTTTGTTTACCTTCCACTTGTTATGAGAAAACTAGTGATTAAAGCTCTCACGAACTTGATGGCACACTTTACTTTATTGCCTCTAATAAACTTGAACCATTGGGTCCTTCTTTGTTGTGTATATGCTTGCGCTTTATAAGTTGAAATTAGCAGAACCATGTTTCATGGGGAACGCTTTCAACATTGCACTTGTACTTTGTACCCTGTTGATATTATGTTATTTTGCTTACGGATCCCGGCGGTGTGAAATAAAAGTGGAACTTGTAAGATCATGGAGTTTGTATGTGTGTTAGAGAAACGCCTGGGCCGCTAGCCTAAGCCATGCCTAATCATGGTGGAAACTTGCAGCATCACCATAATGAGCACTCTATGAAGCATCCTCAATAAAAACCTATGCAAATAGCATATAAAAAGATCGCTGAGATGCTCATTGTCTGCTTGCCTTGTCATTTTGATTATGGGAAAGCTCCCATATCATGTGTAAGGGGTACCCCGTTGGCGGTTCTTAATGATACACATATACTTACAATGACAAGAGCTTACTCGTGACTAAAGTTGAGTATCATGAGGATCGGTCTTCGTAAGTAAGGGGCATGAGATTTCGGTTTATAACTTGTCAAGCATATCCTCTTAGTTGTGTCACTTTAACCTTAATCACCTTCAAGATGCTTATGATGGGGGCAATGAGAGCTGAAAACTACAAGTACCATAATTTTTGGAAGCTCTTTATGAGACTTGAATCCCTACTTCCTTTTACAAAAGGCTTTTCTTCCACCATTATATTGAGTCTCCGCCTTCTATCTTTATGCACCTAATTTGAGAGCATAGTGGCCATTCTTAGTTCTATGTGCATTGTCCCAAGACTAGTTGATTGATGCATAACTTGTTATTGCTTGTTTAAAACTATTATATCTAGTCACTCTTATGAACTTTGAAGGTGTCCTATGCATTTATATTTGCTATTGAGGGACAAGCTGAATACTTTTATGCTATGTTTTCTTTATGTGAAACAAACAAACGTCTTGCAAAGCATTGTTATTCATGAATCTTTTGTTTGTGTCTTTTCATGTTGCATCATAGTTTCTTTGCTTATTGCTAGAACTTTGTCTTTCATGTTATGATTGAAGTACTATGATCCCAGCTTTGAGTGTTTTGCAAATACTTTGATCAAGTCTTTGATGGTGCATGTCACCTCAAAAATTCTTTCTTTTTATCACTTACCTACTCGAGGACGAGCAAGAGTTAAGCTTGGGGATGTTGATACATTGCAAATGTATCTATAATTTTTGATGTTCCATGCTTAGTTTTATCCACTTTCTTGTGTTTGTTCCAACTTTGGAGTACTTTTATTATGATTTCTTGGACTAACCTATTAACAAGAGCCAAAGTGCCAGTTGCCTGGTTTCTGCTGTTTTTGGTTCCAGGAAAGTCAGAAAATGAATATTCTCAGAATTGGACGGGACAAAAGCCAAAGTGCTTATTTTTTCGGAACGGATCAAGTGCCAGAATACGAGACGGAGAGGGGCCAGGGGCCGGCCACACCACCTGGCCGCGCGGCCAGGCTTTGCCCGCGCCAGGGGGTGGTCTGGCTGACCCCAGCACCCCCTCGGCCTCTCCACGAAAGTTGCCCTCGGGACGAAAACCCTAAGTACCCAATCAAAAATCCACGAAAGAGTCTGTAGCCACCGTCGTCTCTGTCCCTAGATCGGGGGGATCTGAAGCTCTTCCCGTCACCCTGCCGGAGAGGCGAATTCACCCTGGAGGCCTTCTTCATCACCATGCGTGAGTAGTTCATCCTTGGACTACGGATCCATGTAGTAGCTAGATGGCTGGTTCTCCTCCTTTGTGCTTTCATGTTTAGATCTTGTGAGCTCCGTTCATGATCAAGATCATCTATTTGTAATCCATACATGTTGTGTTTGCGGGGATCCGATGGATATTGAGATGCTATTTTAGATTGATTATTGATTCTATCATGTCTTTGTTATTTGAGATCTTGCATGCTTTCCGTTGTTAGTAGCTATCTTGGCCAAGTAGATGCTAGCAACTCCAAGAGTTATTATTTATGCTCGATAGTGGGTTCATGCCTCTGGTAATCTGGGGAAGTGACAGAAATCTCTAAGGTACTAGATGTGATGTTGCTACTAGGGAGAAAACAACGATCATTTGTTCACAGAACAATTGTATTATTTACTTTACACGCAGTTCGTAAAGCAATAATCTGTTTCTTGCAACTTAATACTGGAGGGGGTTCGGATGATAATCTGAAGGTGGATTATTAGTCATAGATGCAGTTGGATGGCGGTCTATGTATTATGTTGTAATGCCCAATCAAGTCTCAGAGGAGTCAAGATGATTAGTATATGCATGTATTGCTTTCTCGGTGTTTGTCAATTGCGTCACTGTAATTTGTTCACCCAGCATGTTATCTATCTAAGGAGAGCCACCTCTAGTGAACTATGGATCCCGGTCCTTTTTCTTTACATACAATCTGCAACTGTTTACTGCTTTGTGTTTACTTTCTGCAAACTTTTACTTGTTTCCATTCGATACGTTTAATTCTTTTTTTTCCGCAAAACACGGTGAGATTGACAACCTCATCGCAAGTTGGGGACAAAGTTCTGTGGTTGTGTTGTGCAGGTCTCCACGTTGCTACTAGCACCGGTAGTGCGCCCTGCCAAAGCTCAGCTAGTAACACCTTTGGGGTGTTTCCTTGCTCCTACTGGTTCGATTAAACCTTGGTTTTATAACTGAGGGAAACTTGTTGCTGTGCTCATCATACCTTCCTATTGGGGTTCCCAACGAGCTCTACATCAACACCGCCTTCAAGCATTTTTCTAGGCGTCGTGCATTGAGCCGGCACCCACCCCTGGCCACGCCACCAGGTGATGAGTCCACCTCGGACTCTGCCTCCGACTCGTTTTCTCCCAGTACCTTCCTTTTGTTGTGAAACTTCGTAATATATAATCCCCCGGATCCCCTGAGGTTCGTATATTGTGTTCTCGTCATGTTTTTGTTTCGATCTGTTTCTGCCAGGAACTATCTTTGAAATCTTAGAAGCACAATGGTGTCCGCCAAGGATAAAGGAAAGGAGCCTATGGAGGAAGATCTCCAAGACCCCGGGCAGGATAAGGAGATCAAGAGTGAAGGCGAAGAGGAGGCAAAGCACACCGGCACTACCATTGCAAGCATTGGAGTGGTGGCGAACCCTGCCAGGATCAGAAGGACTGCACGGATGTCAACTGGAGGGAAACCTCCGTGTCACTGTTTGGCACCAAGGACACCTTCTCCAAGCACCAAGAGTCCCTTTCATACCTTTATCCATAACCATGCAGGAAAAGAAGACTCCAAGAGGGAAGAACGGAAAAAGAATCACAAGAGCTGGGATCCACAATCTGACATGATCATGCACCGCATCGAGCACAACTCGGAGTTGATTCGTACCCTCACCTTCGAGATTGAGGACTTGGGGAAATTGGTCAAGAAGCTCATCGAGAGGATACCACCACCACCAAAGGAGTAATCCGTCATCAGGTTTGGCATCCCCTTGGTTTGTCCCAAGCTTGGGGGAGTGTCGCGGTATCACATCACTATCTTCTATCTTTTTACCTTATTAGTAGAGTCATATCATGAATAGAAAAGTTATTATGTAGGATGGTTTGCATTATGGAAGTGTCCCCTCTCTCGTTAGATATGTATCCCTTGGTGTGAGTTGTCGTGTTGGAATATTAATGAGAAGTTCTATCATTTACTCTTTTGCATAGCTTATATTAGTTTTCAATTCGTGGTTATATGATTGATCTTGTTGTTAGTATTGGTATCACTTTGGGATCATTGAGTTAATTTAGTTGGTTTTGGCAAACCTGGCTCGATCGGTAGCAACACTATTTTTGAGAGTTGAATGAAAAAGATATAAGTACTCTAAAGAAAAATAATGGCATCATCTTTCTTTCTTGATTTGCTCATAAGTCTAGTATTCTCTAGTTAAGATCTTTTGTGCTTCCAAGGAAGATTGCATGTTTGTTTTTATCACTTGTATGTTTGTTTGTTTCCTTCAACTCTTGTACTTGCTACCCAGCCTTGCTAGCCAAAAACATGTACTGAGAGGGAATACTTCTCGTGCATCCACTTCCTTAAGCCAAAAACCATGTAATTTGTGTCCACCATACCTACCTATTAGCATTATTGCTATTCCAAGTAAATTCTTATTTTTATCTACCTTCCAAATTAAACTTGTTATGTGAAAATTAGTGATTAAAGCTCTCACGAACTTGATGGCACACTTTACTTTCTTGCACTTAATAAACTTGAACCATTGTGCTCATCTATGTTGCGTATATGCTTGTGCTTTGTAAGTTGTGAATTAGCAGACCATGCTGTCATGGGGAACGCTTTCAACATTGCACTGGTACTTTGTACCTAGTTGATATCATGTTCTTTTGTCTATGGATGTCGTCGGTGTGAAATGAAAGGGGAGCTTGTAAATCCATGGAGTTATGCATGTGTGTTAGAGAAACGCCTCGGCCGCTGGTCTAATCCATGCTGACATGGTGGAAACCTGCAGTGTAACCATAACGAGCATCTATGAAGCATTCTTCTTATAAAAAAAGAGTACGATATTGAGGAAAAAAAGAGAAAAAGAAAAAAAGAGATTATGAAAAGAGGAAAGAGAGAAAAAAAGCACCATATTCCCATGGTAAATAAGAAGATTGCTGAGATGCTTGTTGTCTGCTTGCCTTATCATTTTGATATGGGGATTCTTCTGTATCATCGGGCAAGGGGTACCCCGTTGGCGGTTCTCTATGATAGACATGTGCTTATGATGACAAGAACTTACCGGTAACTAAACTTGAGTAGCATGAGGAGCAGCCCTCGTATTCAAGGGACATGATATTCTCAATTTACAAATTGTCAAGCATATCCTCATATTTGATCACTTTAACCTTAATCACCTAAAGATGCCTATGATAGGGGCAATGAGAGCTGAAAGCTAGTAAGTATCATAATTTTTGGGAGCTCTTTATGAAACTTGAAATCCCTGCTTCCCTTTGCGAAGGGCCTTTCTTTTACTTTTTAGTTGAGTCAGTAAACCTATAGGGAAATTCCTATTTTTTCAGAAGACGAAGGCTGCCAGAAGAGGGAGTGGAGATGGGCCACAGGGGGCCACACCACCCCCTGGCGCGGACCACCCTCGTCCACGCCACCAGGTGGTGTGGCCGCCCTGGCCCACCTCTGGCTCTCCCCTCTGGTGTATATTATCCTCCCGAAACCCTAAGACTTGGGGAGCGACCACAGAAAGATTATGCCGCCTCTGCGGGGCGGAAAACACCAAGAGAGAAAGATCTCTCTAGCAGACAGATTTCTTCCGAGGGAATTCCTTCCCGGAGAGGGAATATAATCGCCATCAAGCTGGACTTCATCGGGATCATCACCACCATCATCACCATCAGCACCCTCATCCCCATCTCCATATTGCTATAACAATTGAGTTGAATCTTGCATAGTTCTTAGGGGAAACTTTCCCGGTGTTGATTACTCCTTGTAGTTGATGCTATTGAGTGAACCGTTGAATTATTGTTTATCTTCAGATTGTTATACATTATTATTCCATCTCTGATCATGATCCATATGATGTCTCATGAGTTGTTCGTTTTGTTCTTGAGGACATGAGAGAAGTCATGTTGTTAGTAGTGGAATTGTGTTGAGAAAGATTTAATAGTTTGATATTTAAGTTGTGGTGTACTTCTTCTAGTGGTGTCATGTGAACGTCGACTACATGACACTTCACCTATATGGGCCTAGGGGAATGCATTGTGTATTTGGCTACTAATCGTAGGGTTGCCGGAGTGACAAAAACCTGAACCCCCGTCAGGAAACCATTACACAAGGGACATAAGGGTCTTAGAGTTTAAAGATGTGGTTAGGTTTCTACCTTAATTACTTTCTTGTACTTACGGATGTTTGCAAGGAATATAATCACAAGTATGTATTAGTCCTAGGAAGGTCGGTACATTAGCACAGGTTCACCCACACAACACTTAGCAAGCTAAAAAAGATTAATCAACTATATGAAACGAAAACACTTGACAGTCTTCCCATGTGTCCTTGAGAACGTTTGGTCATCTTAAGTAATACAACCGGCTTGTCCTTTGCTGCATAAAGGATTGGACCACTTGCTGCATTAATTCTTACTGTCTTTTATTTACCCGTACTTTGTTTACTTGCTATATTAAAAAACCCTAAAAATCCGTTTGCTAAGTATTTGCAGAGAATTCTTGATCCATTCCACTAGCCAGTACCTTCTGCTCCTCGTTGGGTTCGACACTCTTACTTATCGAAAATACTGCGATACACCCCCTATGCTTGTGGGTCATCAGCCGCCCCGGTGCGATTTTGTGATCGCACCAAACTATACGGCCGAAACTATACGGGCAGGATATGTTATTCCGTCCGTATAGTTGCGGTGGCGCCGCCAACTAGGGTTTCTTTATGTGGATTGTTGCTATACGGACGCAACTATACGACCGGATCGCAATGATCCCGCCATATAGTTGGTCATTAAACTATCTGTCTCCTCGAGATAAATTTCTAAAACAGGCATCAATATCTATACGGCCAGAACTATACGGCCAGAATTTTTATCCTCGCCGTATAGTTGGTTGTTAAACAGCCAGTACCTTTTGGGATAAATTTCTAAGACAGGCATCGAATATCTATACGACTGGAATTTTTATTCCTGCCGTATAGTTGGTCATTAAACTCTCAGTACCTTTTAGAAGATTCTGTACGAAGGCATCGATATCTATACAACCGGAGCTATATGGCCGGAATTTTTATTCCTGTCGTACAATTGGTAGTTAAATTCTCCGCGTCTTTGCAGAAAATTTGTTGATGGCAAAGATATCTATACGACCGGAACAATACGTCCAAAATTTTTATTCCCGTCGTATAGCTGGTCGTTAAACCATCAATAGTCATCAAAAAATTTCTATTTTTTCAAGAATACCTCCTTATCCCGAACCTTAGCGAAAATCCTTATTTTTTATAGAAAAATGACAGTTGAAACTGTCGACCAACATTAGCGTATGAAAAGCAGATTTTTAGTCTTTGTAGATAAAACTCAAACTTCTATTTTTATTGGTCCGGTCTCATGTGCGATGATATGTAAAATTGGTCCGAGCCGCTTCATCCCACTATGTCACCAATATCTAAAATACATGAAAGAAGCAATAACATGATCATCATTGCCCACATATAAACATATGTGTACTACCCGTGCAAAGCACCTACGCATAGATCCGCCTCTGATACCACTATTGGGTTCGCAGCATAGAAAACAAAAAATCCTACGATGGGAACTATATGCCAAGATCTATCTACTAGATATAAGCAACGGGTGGATATACATCCATAGAGAACTTACACTCGAAGATAACAAAGCTTTGTTAACGAGTTGGAACTCATGGATGATGTAGTCGAACGCTTGCCGATCTCAAGATCGCGTGGAAGTCCTAGCGCCGCAAATCAGCAGCGCATCCATCCTCGCACACACGTTCAGGCCACCGAACAACCTCCACCTCCTCGTTCTGGTGAATCAGCAGAAGCAGCAACTCTTTCCAGACGAAATGCCACCGAAAACATGTATCTCGCTAATCCGAGACCATGAGGGAATATATCTAGAGGGGGAGAGAAATCCTTCACGAGGAGGTGTGCTTTGTGAGGGAGGAGAGGGGGCCCCTCCCATGGCTGGCGCCCATGGGGGGTTCCCCCACCTCTTCCTCATTCATGTGGTGGAAGCTCCACTCACATCAATTTTGCCTCCACTCAAAGTTCCACTCACATGCAGTAAATTTCCACCAAATTTAATGCAACTCTCATTTAATAAAACTCTTTTATTTATCTTATTCAGAATTTTTAATTACTTTAATTAACAAACATTCACATAAAACCCCCTGCAACATTTTAATATCACATGCAGAACCACTTTCTGCAATTTCACCCGAAACAATTTCGGTTTCCATCGAAATGATTCCAGCGCTTTGCAATTCTTTCGTCTGCAACATATATGCTCCAAATGGTGTTTGGCAACCCTTAAGTGTGTCACCCTATGGTTTGTGATTAATGCATACATGATCGAGACTCCTCTCAAATCAATAATCAAAAGCAGGACCTGGAGATCCATTCTGACTCCTACACATTCAACGATGACTTCTGCGATCGTGAGAACCTTTAACGCTAGTAACTTAATACCTTTGACTCACGATATATTACATGTCCGAGATTCGATCATCTGTATCTAAATACCTAGTTTGATCTTGTTACCGACATGCACTCTTTTCTTGTTCTCATGATATAACATTCTAGTGATCGCATCACTTGCTTGCAAGCTAATCTCAATGTGATATCATCGAGAGGGCCCAAAGTATATCTATCCGTCATCGGGATGGACAAATCCCACTCTTGATCCATGAGCCTCTACATAACACCTTCGTAGCACTGAACCCACCTTTATAGTCACCCTTTTACGGTGTGACGTTTGATGTTATCAAGATACTCTTCTGGTGTTAGTGATTAACATGATATCATGGTCTAAGGACTAGGATTACTTCGTATGATGTTATAGCATTATAAACTCAATGACTTTGATCATAATGTTATACTTCAGATGAATGTTCATCACATCATTTCACCAATGTTGTGACCTTGTTATTAACGACATCCAATGTCCATGATCAGGAAACTTTGATCATCTTGTTAATCAACAAGCTAGTTTAAAGAGAGGCATAACTAGGAACTTTACATTTGTTTATTAAACACACATGTATTAACGTTTCCGTATTAATACAATTATAGCATGCAAAATAAACATCTATCATATACTTGGAATATACATAATTGCCTCTGAGGGCATATTCCCTTCATTTCTTACTAAAGATTATTCATAGGAGGAAATGAAGAAATCACTTGATGGTATGCCGACTGTTTTTTGTAAACGATTTTGGGGGACAATTAGTGAAATTGTGGTAAAAGAGGTGCTACATGTGTTGCGAGGCGGCAGTATACTAGAGGGATGGAATGCGACTATTGTCGTGTTGATCCCAAAGGTTCAGAACCTTGATTGCATAAAAGATCTCCGCCCTATTAGCCTTTGCAACGTGGTGTACAAGCTCATTTCCAAAGTTGTCGCTAATCGACTTAAGGTCATTCTTGGGGATGTTATATCTCCCAATCAGAGTACTTTTGTGCCAGGCAGATTGATCTTGGATAACACAATCCTAGCATATGAGATGTCTCATTTTATGAGGAGGAAACAAAAAGGAAAGGAGGTTTTTATGGCGTTGAAACTTGGTATGAGCAAAGCTTATGATGGAGTGGAGTAGCCTTTTTGGAGGGTATTATGTGGAAAATGGGCTTCGATGAAGCTTTTGTCTAGCTAATTATGAAATGTGTCTCAACAGTGTCTTACAGGTTCAGGGTGAATGGTGATTTAATAAATGTGGTTCTGCCCGGGAGGGGCTTGCGACAAGGGGATCCAATCTCACCGTACCTTTTCTTGTTGTGTGCGGAGGATTTCTCAGCTATGCTCCAAAAGGCCGAAACAGATGGTTTGATTAAGGGCATCCAACTCGCTTCAACAGCACCTCAGGTGAGCCACCTTCTTTTTGTAGATGATTCATTGCTACTTGTTGAAGCCAATCTCCAAAGTGTGGAAACCATTAAGGCTATAGTGCAAGTCTATGAAGAGTGTTCTAGCCAAGTTATAAACAGGGATAAATCTTCAGTCATGTTTAGTGCAAATGCAATAAAGGCAAAGAAGAATCTTCTTTTGCAAGCACTTGAGTTGGGTGCGGAGTCACTAGAAGGAAAGTATCTTGGTTTACCTACCTACATTGGTCGGTCAAAAGCCAAATGTTTTGCCTATATAAAAGATAAAATTCTGAAACAAATACAAGGATGGAAGGAACTCCTTATGTCTATAGCTGGGAAAAAATGAGCTACCTAAGGAGGAGGGAGGGCTCGGTTTTAGAGATTTATATTCTTTCAACCTCGCTATGCTTGCACAACAAGGTTGGAGGCTGGTCCAGGCTCTAGATTCACTTTGTGCCCGTGTACTACGTGCCAAATACTACCCTGAAGGTGATGTTTTATCTGCCAAACCGTAGACTGGTATGAGCTACGTGTGGAGGAGAATACTGCGAGGAATTGAGGTTCTAAAGGAGGGTATCATTTGGAGAATTGGTGATGTATATGGGAGGATCCGTGGTTGCCGAATGGTACCACTCGTCGGCCGGTTACTAACAGGGATAGTTGTGAGTGGACCCTCATTTTAGAACTGATCAATGAGGATACCATGACCTAGAACAGAGTCTTTGAACCTGCCGATGTTGAACTCATAATAAATATTCCGTTGCGTGAGGATTCGGAGGATTTTATTGCCTGCCACTATGACCATAAAGGTCTGTTCTCTGTCAAGTCTGCTTACAGAGTACATGTTCAAATGCAGAAGTTGATGGCGATCAAGCAAGTTGGACAGGGTTCAGAAACATTGTCCGTAAAGCAGGAGGTGTTTACAAAAATTTGGAAAGTGAGTTTCCCATCAAAAGTTGATCATTTTGTATGGTGTTTTGCACAGAATAGCCATCCCTTGTATATGAACATTGCAAGGAAGGGGTAGAGCTAGATACCAGGTGCCTAGTTTGTCATAAGCTATTTGAAGATGGTGGACACCTTTCTCTGAACTGCAAGTTCGCGAAGCAACGGTGGCGTGCACTACAGCCTGAGGATGTCATACTCAAATTGCTTCCGTGCCGACTCAAATTGCTTCCGTGCCGACATCACTTGAGGTGCTCGAGGAAGTTCTTTGTCTACTTGCAGATGAACAACAACTAGCAGTATCAATGCTTTGGAACTGCTGGACTGAACGAAACAAGGGCAACATGGAGAGCAGCGTCAGTCTGTCGAGCATTTTCAGTTCCATGAGAAACGTTGTGTGGACGAATGGGAAAAAAATTCTGTAAAATAAGGTGCAACACAATGATTCTCAAGAGGCGCTCCGGTGGAATCCACCTACAAAAAGCTATGTGAAGATAAATACAGACGCATAAAAAAGAAAATAGGTAGATGGGGAGCAATCTGTCGAGCTGATACTACGATTGTTCTTTTTGCAGCTGCTGGTTCTTTGCATGATATTACTGATACCCTGCACGGAGAAGCTATGGGTCTGTCAAATGCAATTGATTTAGTGGAGCAGATGGGTGTTGGGCGAGTTGTTTTTGAGACCGATTGCTAGAACCTGAAGAGGGCCATGAATACGTCTGATTATGATCTTAGCCCACTAGGTGTAATCTTTGCTGATTTGCGTTTTAAGTTACGCATGAAGTTTGCCGTGTCTTAATGGAATACCAGTGTTCCATGTAAAAAAAAAATCCAAACATTCCTGCCTACTATAAGGTCCCCGAAGTTAGACGGTCCATCATACCAAGCGGCAGGCCAAACACCCGGATCCAGATTGGAATTGATTTTTAATAAACTCATAATAATAATTATAGTACAAGCCTTTTAGTAGTTGGGATAAAATCCTCCACGACGATCGACTCTACAATTGATTCCTCGGATCGGGCACCGGAAGCATCCGATCACAAGAGCGATCGCCACACAAGACCGTAACCGTCACCAACAGAAGCGAATACGTACTGGTCTCATCGGAAGACAAGTCGCAGCAATTCGATTCCGATTCCGATCTCGTTCCCCTCGCAGATCAATCAGCGCGTGGGCATGGCGGCGAGTTCACTGGAGCTTCTGCAGCCGGGCGTGGAGGTACAGAGTATCGCAATAGAGCTGACAGGGGAAGAGGAGAAGATCTTCCAACGCCTTCTTGATGTCGTCCGCCACTTCAACCTCGGCATCAAGCTTCGCGTCGCCGGCGGCTGGGTCAGGGACAAGGTCACCATCTTTCTTTCTTTCTCCTTTTGTTTTCTTGCCGACATCATACACCCAGTTCGTATGTATAAATCTCTGTGACTTGACTCTTATTACCACTACCTTGTTAATTCATTCGCAGCTATTAGGGAGACAATCTACTGACATTGACATTGCCCTTGAAAAAATCACGGGCCAGGAATTTGCTCAGATGCTAGACCAATACCGAAAGCTGATAGGGGACAAGGACCATAAAACAGGAACCCATGTTATCAAGAGGTGTTTTCTTTATGCTGCTACCTAATCCTCCTCCTCCTCCTCCTCCTCCTCCTCCTCATGACTGTTATGACACTTTGCACATGGTTTTTCATGCTACCATAGCTATTTATTTAACTTGATTAATTGTTATCATGTGCAGCAATCCGGATCGATCCAAGCACTTGGAAACTGCCCAGACGTCCATGTTCCACAGAGAGATCGATTTCGTTAACTTGAGGTCCGAGGAATATGCCAAAGCCAGCCGTATTCCTACCATGGTCTGTACTACTTATCTAGCGTCCCTCCCTTTGGCCTCACACTACATGTACATCTAAGTAGTATATCTTTTTTTTTTAATTATCATTGGGAGATATTTTACTTGCCTGCTTATGTCTGTATCATGGTTTCATCAACTTGCAGAAGGATGCCACTCCCAAAGTAGATGCCTACCGCAGGGACCTAACAATTAATAGGTAAGTATTCAGTTTTAGATGTTATATATCTGATGAAGCTTTTCTTCTTTCATCATAGGAGTAATTTCAAAGCACAACTTATACTCCTTAGATCGAATCCACTACAGTTTATTTTATCTTCTAGTTTTTTTTAACTTGACAGCCTATTCTTCAACATCACCGCTAACTGCCTGGAAGATTTTACTAGAAGAGGTGAGCTTTTTGTACTACTCTACTTCTATGGCATGTACCTAAGAAATTTGTCAGCTCTACTCTAAATTCACCGGACCATATTGCAATATCCATGCTGCTATGTAATTGTTAAGGTGTTCACGACCTCAAGAAGCGCCTTATCGCTACTCCTTTACATGCCAAAGATACCTTCTTGGATGACCCACTTAGAGTTCTTCGAGCAATTCGGTTTGGTATGTTTAAACATCTCCTACTTGATCTTAACATATATATATATATATATATATATATATGCCAGATTTGTTGTATTGCACAACTGTTCTTCAAACTTACTTCCTAACATGTGCATAATGGATGCATGTAACCAGGCTGATTTTAGTTGAGAACTTCAGAAATTGCTTCTGTTCGGGAGAGATAAATGTTTTGACATACTATTATACATGAAAATACAGACATAGTTGGAACTTTACATGAAAATACAGACATAGTTGGAACTTTACAACATTATTGAATTCACAATATATAAACACTTCTGAGATACTATTAGTAAAACTTAGCGCTGTTACTTTGAATCAATAAGAACAGATTTATAACATGGAAAAGGCATTCAATTCTCAATAAGACCTAGGGCAATAAGTTGTATATAAAGATCTCCAATGTGCTATGCAACACACATGCATATCCTATTCAAGTTATGTTTGTTTTTGGAGTTTGAAAATAACTTTGGCAAAATTCGAATTTTAAATTGATCTGCCTCCAATATTTGATCAAAATCTTAGGGTCCACAAGTGTAAGAATGTAAGATTGAATTGCACATCATATTTCTTTGCATAGGCTCATTTCTATCTTCCACAGCTGCTAGATTAAACTTTACATTATCTGATGAGTTGAAGGAAGCTGCTTCAGACGAAAAGGTGAAGTTAGAACTTGGTCGCAAGATTAGCAGAGAACGTATTGGAAAAGAGGTTTGATGCCTACAATACTTATCATCTGACAGCCTTTTGGCTTTTTTATAGAAAATGTAGGCGAGGCCCCAAGTAAATTTTATTAGGAGATAATTTGTAGAGACATATACAAGAGTGGGGTCGGGGAATGTGCAAGGGATCAGGGCCTAGCCCTGATTGTCAAGCCAGTTGACTACTAGAGATTTAGAATTCTTCTTGAGTCCATAAGACAAGAGGAAGAATTCTCTTCTAGAGAGAAAAGCCCAAGAGTCTAAACTGGGAGAAATGTTGTAAAACATTCTGGCATTTATCAGTTTACATGGTTACGAGCTGTCAAAGACGTATCATTTGAATGAACTTCAAGCCTGGAGCGAAGTCCAGACAATATCGTTATTGATGAATTTAGAAAACAACCCAAGTGATAAATGCTCTTTTGTTAATCTCTCTTTGTTGCTTGCACATTTTGCAGATTGATAGTATGATGTCAGGCGAACGCCCAGTTGAAGCAGTGTCTTACATCCGTGATCTGGGGCTATTTTATGTTGCATTTGCTTTCCCTGAAAAATGCGACCCTCCAGCTTCTGACAACCGTCATCGGTGTGTCCTCGTTCTGACATCTAGTTATTTTGTGTTTCAGATCCCAGCAGTATACAGTTTTATTTCCCATTAGTGTACTTGTAGGAATGTGGAATAGTAGAAGATAACTATTTGCACTATCTCTTTATTTCCATTAGCACCCATGGTTCACTTCAGTTCCATCTCTTATCCTGTACTGGTATGCAGGTGTTGTGTTTCGCACATTGAAGCAGCTTGGAACCTTGCAATTTCTGTGGACGGTGGCGTTACTCGTCCCATGCTGCTGGTCTGTTTCTTTTTACTCGGATGATTTCTGTGTATTCTTACATCTGTTTAAAAGCTTCATAATTAGATCTTAACAACCCTACACCGGCGACCTACTTAAGCCATTTGCACAAAAATGTAAATTGAAAATTGAACCTTGAAGGGGAGCATAAATAAAGCTATTCAATGCTACCAATGTCTTTTTTTGTCTACAATGATTCATCATACTGTTGTTTTATTAATATTCAGAGCATCTGTGGTGTGATAATAAATTATGTCTCAGATTCTTCTTACATCCTTTTGCGGACTGGATGTTATTATGTCAAAACATAATACTTTTGACTATAATCTGTTCTCTCTTGCTTTTCACTAATATAAAAATCTTTTATGGTGCTTAGGGTGAAAATGAAAAGCTTTATTACCTGTATAGTGCACTCTTTCTTCCCTTCCGAAAGATGTTCTACTTGAAGAATAAAAAGAAGGTAAATCTTCATCCAATCTTTTGTACTCCCTCTGTCCCAAAATAAGTGACTTTTTGTCTAGATTCACGTGTACCTATATACTAAAACGTGTCTAGATACATCCGAATCTAGACAAACCCACGTCACTTATTTTGGGACGGAGGGAGTAAATCGTTTGGAAAGTAATTTTTATGTCTTCCCATCTTGGTTTCACTAAAATTATTCTCTCAAGAGAATCGATGTAAGTCGTTCCATTGATTATTGGTGTACTACGAGGAGCATTGATGTAAGTCGTTCCATTGATTATCGACTGGAGGGGTAAGGCAGGCTTGGTGCGACATGGCCATGAGGTTTTTCAGTTAACTGAACATTAGAAGTGAACCAAGATTGGAACTGGCCCTGCTGCTGTTCGTGCTCCTCAGTGTAGTACAAGCCAACGAGGAGCCCCTGGTTGCTGTGTATGTTTGAACGGTGTCTATCTGCTGCTGTCTTTAAGTCTTTTTCTTCTGTTGTGTCATCTGCAGACTGCTGTCAGTAACTATATTATCGACAAGTCACTAAAGCGCCCAGGATATATTGCTACATCGGTATGTTAGTTGCCCCAGCCAGCATTTGCCAACATGTGTTGCTAAATTAACTTGTCATAATTTCTTGTGTACTTAAAGGTTGAAAACATACATGCTGCAAGCGAAAAGTTTGCTGAATTGGTCCTCTTGTTCGAATCAAATGTCGCTTCGGGAACTCTCAAGGAGGAGGTGTCAGATGTATATCTTGATGATATACCAATGGACGCATGGAAGCGTGTTTGTGCAGGTCAGTGCTAGTTCTCTAAAACTGTCATGTCTTCTGTGCTGACCCGATCAATGTCTTCCTATTTGGTAGTGGTGAATTCACATATGCATGTAGTAGGCATGTTGTTGTTGTCGATGGTGAAATCCACACGCATATATCTCGGGATCTAATGGCGAGGGAGGGAGAGAGAGCTTTGGATGTGTCTAGTTCTACAACCTAGTAGTAGTTGTGGTATTTTTCTTGGGAGTCCTTATATGTACACCGACACTTGTTATGCCACTCTGCATATATATGTTTGGTTTGTTTTTTCAAAATCGAGATACGCACCTCTAATGTCACAGTAGTTGTGATGTTTTTGTTTAACTAGACACTCTTACTTTGTTGGGTTTAGTTGGAGCATAACATTGGACACTGAACATTCAGGAATCATACTTGATAAAATAAAAGACTTATGGCGGTTGGCACTTGCTGTGTCCATCATCTCCTGTCCAGAAGTTGATGAAAATGATGTGAGCCAGCAGCATGATGAGATGATGCTGCTGTGTCGGAGGACAGAGCAGTACATGAGAATCGAGCGCTCCATAACTGGTCTAGGTGAAGCGAATGATACTTACACCTTTTCCCATCACATTTTTTATTAAGTGTAGAGATTAATAACTCATAATGCGTGTGTTTCAACACATTTCAGGTCTGGATGGGGTGTGGAAGCGGCCGAAACCATTGGTGGATGGCAAGGTGATAATGCGAGTCGTGGACACGCCAGAAGGTCCACTGGTTGCAGAATGGGTATGCAAGCGGGTCACATGATCGGTTTGTAATAAGAAGCTTAAAATATGGTAGTATTATTAACGTGAGTATATATACTATTTGTTCTTTGTCACAGGTAAAACGCGTGTTCAAATCGCAGCTCGCGCATCCGAAAGGAAATGCGGATGATTGCGTCAATTGGATGATGAGGTCTTGGTCAAAACGTCGTAAGGTAGAATCCAACATCTGATTGCCATCCACCAATAGCTTGCACTGCTTCCACACCCCATCTAGACATGAACCTGTTGAAATGCAAATAGTACTGAGTTATCTCTTACACTTAAAAAGTTGTGATGGGGAAAACAGTTTCTTTTGCTTCACCTAGATTGGTTATGGAGCGCTTGATTCTCACGTACTTCTCTGTCCTACGATGCTTTCAGCTATCGGTCCTCCTCCCTATCAGCTTTAGGTATTGCTCTACCATCTAGAAAAATTCTTGACCCGTGATTTTTTCGAAGGCAATGTCGATTTGAGTCGGATGTTTCTTTAATAGCTGTCAATTAATTAACAAGGTTGTAACAAGCAGAGTCAAGTCATAGCAATTTATACGAACTGGTGTATGATGTCTCAAGAAAAGCAAAAGGAGAAACAAAGAAAGATGACCTTGTCTCGGACTCAGCTGCCGGTGACGCGAAGCTTAATGCCGAGGTTGAAGTGCTCCCGTTCCGCTGGCCAAAGGAGGTAGGTGTCTAGAGATCACTAGGTCTTTCTGAGCAGGATGAATAGGGGTGCAACTTCATCTGGTCAGAAGGCCGAAGGGCGGCTGCTAAAGTGGCGGGACATCTGAGGGGTGACAGTAGTGTGTAACTCGATTACGTGTACGAAGACCATCCATCAACAAAAAGATAGGCCAATCAAAAATCGCTAGTGAAAAAGTTAAAGCACCACAGAAATAACACGCAATAAGAAAATATCAAATAATATGCTTCAGCAATCCACTCGAGATTTGCAACACTCACAACATGTCCCATGTTTCTCATGGTAGCAAGCACATAATCAGTCAGTTTGGGGGTTAGGCTCTCAAACAAAAAGAAGATACGAGCACACCCAACATACATCATCGTCGCTACTAAGCTCCATGTCTAAGCATTGCCATGTTGGGCAAACCTAACTTGTCGGCATGTTCAGGTTCAACCTCTAATACCAAATCAATCTCGGGCGACCTTTCATCCTCTGCAGAATAGAAAATAAGTTAGTAATGAAGCAACTTCAAATCTTGATGGATTTGAATGATATGTGACGGATGGTATTCTGAGTTGAACTGAACAGGAGCAGTTTCATACCACGGTACAACTTAGGAGGTACAACGTCATTACCCGGCCTTGACACCTTGAAAAAGTTGGTATGTAAATATGATCTTGTTGCGTCAATTTTGCTGAAACCTCCAGTTTTGATACCATGATCCTTCATCTTACTCCATTTTTCACCAGGACCAACCTGTCTGTAGAAGCATTTACCTGCTACGTCTATTCCATAGTAGGCTCCCTTCTGGCCTTCCACATGGTTTCACAAACATCTCCAATGACCAGTACCACATGGGAAGGTTTAGGGTCTTTAGGTATGTTGCACGGGGGGTGGAAGTATATAAAATTGGCAGAACTTAAGAGATGGTTACTTGGCACCAATAGTGAAGGGGGCCATGACAGTGTTACCGTCAGAAATTTGACGGCAAATCTTTTCAAAGTCGTCACAGTGTTGTGAATTCCGCTTCCTTGAAATAGCCTTCTGCAAATCGGTCTCTAGCACCCTAGAAAAAACAAAAGATTCAACGAATGTTCAATAGCTCGAAATAGATTAAATAAAAAAGCTAGAGAGAACTTAGGAAGTTGTTAAACATATGCAATTAGGCCTGACCATGACTCATTTATTGTAGTAAAAAACATCACATGGACAACATAAAAGTACACGCTTTTTACTAAAGTTTCAATTTTCAGCTCCCAGAACCACACACAATGCCACACGATTTCCTACACTATCAAAATATTTGGTACGATGACCAATAATGAAGAATTCAGAAAGTGTACCTTATATTTCAGTCGAATCTCTATGACATTTGTGAGTCTTTGAAGGACATGGATCACCTTATGCCAACCACCTGTGGATATAGGAAAATGCGTCTTGTATGATGCGGTCAACAACATTGGGTCTGCTACAAGTTCAGCCTTCTCTATATCTGGTTCCTCACTGCTGATTGCGATGAGTATCCTATTCATTAGCTCAATCAAGTGACTTGTTGTATAATTGATCATTTTTCTGCAATATAACAAACCAAGAATGCTTGAGAATAAAAAAGAATATTTTTTATTAACCAATTACAATACAAAGTAATAACTTTTTATTAACCAATTACAATAAAAACTGATAAATTAGATAGCATGTGACTCAATAACCAGGTACAGATTAAAAAAAGATGACAGTTGATTGAGGTGGCAATACTAATTCTGGTGTTCATCAAAGGCTGAATATCACTTACTTGCACAAACGATCTTTTTCTTGACTTCATCGATAAGAGGGATATCATTTGTGGTCACATTGGCAATACAGAAGCTGATGTTATTGGGATTCTGCAATACAGTTGAAAAGCATAAAGTTACAGTACGAGAGAGAAGATACAATAAAAAAGAAATGTGAATTCTAATTCATACACGTAAATTGCGCGCTGAATAGGGCAATAAGGATGCTTGTTTTTGACGTTGCGCCCATGAACTGCCATGTCTGCAATTTACGTGTATGAATCAGAATTCATATTTCTTTTTATTCCATCTTCTCTCTTGTACTGTAACTTTACGCTTCTCAACTGCAATGCGGAATATCAATAACTTCAGCTTCTATCTTGCCCATGTGATGATAAATGACATCTCTCTTATCGATGAAGTCAACAAGCATATGATGAACACCAGAATTACTAATGCCACCTTAGTCACATGTCATCTTTTTTTAATCTGTACCCGGTTATTGAGTCACATGCTATCTAGTTTATCAGTTTTTTATGTAATTGGTTAATAAGAAGTTATTGTTTTGTATTGTAATTGGTTAATAAAAAAATTATTCTCAAGCATTCCTGGTTTGTTGTGTTGCAGAAAAATGAGTCGGTTATACAACAAATCACTTGATTGAGCTAATGAATAGGATACTCCTTGCAATTAGTAGTGAGAAACCAGATATAAAGAAGGCTGAATTTATAGCGGACCCATTGTTGTTGACTATACCATAGAAGACGCAGTTTCTATATCCAGAGGTGATTGACATAAGGTGGTCCATGTCCTCCAAAGGCTCATAAATGGCACAAGGATTCGGCTAAAATATAAGGTAAACTTTCTAGATTCTTCATTATTGGCCATCGTCCCAAATATTATGATAATGTAGGAAATCTTGTGACGTTGTGTGTGGTTCTAGGAGATGAAAATTAAACTTCAGTAAAAAGCGTGAATACTTAGATGTTGTCCATGCGATGTTCTTTACTGCAGTAAATGAGTCGTGGTCAGGCCTAATTGCATATGTTTAACAACTGCCTAAATTCTCTCTAGCTTTTCTGGTTAATCTATTTCGAGCTACTGAGCATTCATTGAATCTTTTGATTTGTAGGGTTCTGTAGACCGATTTGCAGAAGACTATTTCAAGGGAGCACAATTCACATGATACGTTGTGACAACTTTGAAGAGATTTGCCGTCAAATTGCTGACGGTAACGCTATCATGCCCCCGTCACTATTGGTGCCAAGTACCCGTACCTTAAGTCTTGCCAATTTTATATTTCCATCCCCCGTGCAACATACCTAAAGAACCCTAAACCTTCCCATGTGGTACTGCTCACTGGAGTTGTTTGTGAAAACCATGTGAACGGACAGAATAGAGCCTACTATGGGCTAGACGCAGTAGGTAAAGCTTTCTGCGGACAGGTTGGTCCTAGTGAAAAATGGATTAAGACGAAGGATCATGGTATCAAAGCTGGAGGTTTCGGAAAAATTGACGTAACAAGATCATATTTCCATACCAACTTTTTCAAGGTGTCAAGGCCGGTGATGACACAGTACCTCCTAAGTTGTACCGTGGTATGAAACTGGTTCTGTTTAGTTCAACTCTACATCCCATCCATCACATACCATTCAAATCCATCAAGATTTGAAGTTGAGTCATTACTAACTGCCTTTTCTATTCTGCAGAGGATGAAAGGTCGCCCGAGATTGATTTGGTATTAGAGGCTGAATCTAAGGATGCTGACAAGCAAGGTTTACCCAACATAGCAATTCTTAGACATGGAACTTACTAGCGGCGGTGATGTATGTTGGGCGTGCTCGTATCTTATTTTTGTTTGAGAGCCTAACCCCCAAGCTAACTGATTATGTGCTTGCTACCATGAGAAACATGGGACTCTTCTCCTTTGATATATGTGAGTGTTGCAAATACCGAGTGGATTGGTGAAGCATATTATTTGGTATTTTTCTTATTGCGTGTTATTTTTGTGGTGCTTTAAATTTCACGCTGCCGATTTGGCCTGTCTTTTTGTTGATGGATGGTCTTCGTACACATAATCGAGTTGCATACTACTGTCACCCCTCAGATCTCCTGCCACTTTTGCAGCCATCCTTGGTGGCTTCCCACGAGCAATTTACCATTTTGACAACTGCACCCATATTCGTCCTGCTCAGAAAGACATGGTGATCTCTAGCCACCTACCTCCTCTGGCCAGTGGAACGAGAGCACTTCGACCTCGGCATTAAGCTTCGCGTTGCCGGCGGCTGAGTCCGGGACAAAGTCATCTTTTTTTTTCTCCTTTTGCATTCTTTGAGACATCATACACAAGTTCGTATGAATCGTTGTGACTTGACTTTGCTTGTTACTACCTTGTTAATTAATTGGCAGCTATTAGGGAAACATCTGACTGACATCGACATTGCCCTTGAAAAAATTACGGCCAAGAATTTTCTGAGATGGTAGAGCAGTACCTAAATCTGATAGGGGAGGAGGATCTATAGCTGAAGCATCGTAGGACAGAGAAGTACATGAGAATTGAGCGCTCCATAACCGATCTAGGTGAAGCAAATGAAATTCACGGTTTTTTCCCATCACAGATTTTTAAGCGTAAGAGATAACTTAGTAATATTTGCATTTCAACACGTTCAGGTCTAGATGGGGTGTGGAAGTAGTGCAAGCCATTGGGGATGGCAAGATCATAATGCGAGTTGTGGACAAGTGGAAAGGTCCACCGATTGGAGAATGCGTATGTGAGGTCCACCTATCGGAGTTGTAGTAACCTTGAAACACGATTACTAACACAATCACTATTACTTGTTTGTCACAGGTAAAACGCGTGTTGAGGTGGCAGCTCGTGCACCCGGAAGGGAGCGCGGATGACTGCGTCGATTGGATTACGCGGTCACAGTCTCGGCACGCTAGAGGGTATCCAGCGGTCATTTGATAGGGAAGAAGAAAACATGGGCGCTTTTGAAGCGGAGATGGGAGACGACGAGGAGGAGGAGGATGATAAAACTGGAGTGTTACTCCATCCAGTCAAGTCGAGTATATTGGACGTCTAAGGGCATGTACATGTGGTGGGGGGAGCAATCAAATTCCCCGCCGACAGTTAGTCCATCAAATCCTAGCGTCTGTGTAGCATGGACACAAACTTATATGTCTGGCGTTTGGGCTATTTTCTCCACAACGAGGGCCAGCGGGAGACAACGTCTACACAGTTTTAGCGCCTCAAATAAGCGGACGGCGTTGTAGACTATGATGCTTATCTGATAAATTGATTTTGTAACATTTGTTTTTATTACCTAAGCGTCCATGTAAGTGCTAGGATTGTAAATGCCCATTGGTCTAGTGGGTTAATTCTTGGCTGCAGAGCATGCAGCCATCTTGTAGAGTGTTTTTTCCTTTTCTTTTGATGAAATAACGACAGAATATATTTGAGGGAGGCTAGAATAAGTGACATTTAGATAGAGGATATATATAAACAATTGAGGCCAAAGCGTCAGGGTATGATGGAGGACCTGATGAATTTGTTTGGTTTTTTTGTAGGTCGGTCAACTTGATCTTTTTAGAGTAAATGTTGGTAACATAATTTTACTACCTAAGGTTAATAATGCAGAACGTATATAACAATATCAACCAATCTGCTTTCTTAATGTTAGTTTTAATTTTTTATAAAAGTTGCCACGATTAGACTAAATTCAGTGGTTGGCCATGTTGTCCGTCCTTCTCAAACTGCATTCATGCAAGGAAGATACCTCATTGATGGTGTAGTAATCCTGCATGAAAAATTCACGAACTACACTCAAAAAACTAAATGGTGTACTGTTCAAGATTGACTTTGAAAAGGCTTGTGTTAATTGATCGTTTCTTCAGCAAACACTCCGCATGAAAGGTTTTCCGGAGGAGTAGCGTTCTCTCATACATTCCTTTGTGTCTGGTGGTAGTGTTGCCATAAAAGTAAACGATGACATTGGCCATTACTTTCAGACCAAGAAAGGACTGAGATAGGGGATCTACTATCGCCTATACTATTTAATATAGTGGCTGATATGTTGGCTATCTTTATCGAGCGAGCCAAGGCTGATGGCCAAATTGAAGGATTAGTTCCTCATCTTGTTGCTGGTAGACTTTCTGTTCTTCAATACGCTGACGATACAATCTTATTTATGGAACATGATATGGAGAAAGCAAAGAATCTGGAATTAATACTATCAGCATTCGAGCAACTTTCTAGATTGATAATTAACTTTCATAAGAGTGATTTGTATTGTCTTGGCGAGGCTCAGAGCGAGGCCCATCTATATGCTGAACTATTCTCCTGTGGCTAGGGGCAATTTAGAATCAACTATCTAGGAATACCGATTCATTATCGGCGTTTCACAACTGCTGAATGGAAACTCGTAGAGGAAAGATTCCCAAAACGTCTTAATAGTTGAAAATGTAAATTATTATCCCTTGGGAGAAAACTTGTACTCATAAATTCAGTACTCACAAACATGGTACTATATATGATCTCATTTTTCCAGTTACCAAAATATGGGAATCCTCAAACTCTGAAAAACAGATGTGGAACCGACTATGGAAGTTGAATGTAGTGCCAAAAGTGAGAGTATTTTGGTGGCGGGTTCTTCGTGGAATTCTCCTGATGCAGGAAACCTTGCAGTACCGACATATTTCACGTCTCACTCAGTGCAAAGTTTGTCTTTCGGCAAACGAAGACATGATGCATGCGCTCATACACTGTTCTCATGCAAAGCATTTCTAGACTGAATCTTGGATCTGGATGAACGTTAAACTACCCAAGCTACATCCAACTACATGGGCGCGAGATGTTCTATGTGACCCATTATTCACCGATGATGAGTGTCCAAAAATCATCACGGCAGTGCGAGAAATTTGGACTTGTCAAAATAACACCGTTCATGACAAAGGTAGCCTCGACCCAACATTTTCTACGAAGACGGCGCGGGATGCGCTAGCTGTGCTGGAAGTGCCTAGGGATCATGTTGTGGCCATGGGTGGAGGCCCCTTGATGATGATTGGGTTAAGATTAATACAGATGTTGGCATCTCGATTGATGCTTTAAAGGGAGGAGCAGGAGGGGTCGCAAGATCTTGTCTGCTGGCTTCGTTGGAGCTTGGAGTAAACCATAGCCAGATATTATTGATCCGTTGATAGCTGAAGCTATGTCTCTCCGGGATGGGATCATCTTTGCAAAGCTTCGAGGGTTCTCGCAAGTGGTGTTTGAAGTGGATTGCTTAGAGGTGGTTACCCTCTGGACCTTACGCGCAGTTTTTCACTCAGTAGTAGCACCCATTTTCTAGGGTGTGTTCGGTTCTAGAACCGGAGGGGACGGAACTGAATGGTTCCATTCCGACGTCATGGGACGGTTCCAACCCTGCGTTCGGTTTAGAAAAAATCGAGGAACAGAATGGTTCTATTTTTTTGTTTGGTTGATGGAACCGAGGAACCGGAGGGAATATAAACACCGTTAAATATTCTACTGATTGGAGTCTAAATTTAATATTTTCTCTAAATCATAATTAACAATTAAAATCAGAGGCAAAATCGAGCCTAAATCGA
The DNA here is from genome assembly GCA_910589775.1 of Avena eriantha. Taxonomy (NCBI): domain Eukaryota; kingdom Viridiplantae; phylum Streptophyta; class Magnoliopsida; order Poales; family Poaceae; genus Avena; species Avena eriantha. Next base: position 397,927,959 of record OU342746.1, on the reverse strand, counting down.
ATGAACTGGGCACCGCCGCCAGTAGGCCTGCATGGCAGCCGCTCGTTCGTGCGTGCTGGTCGCCTGCCGCCGCGTGCTGGCTGGCCATCGGGCATAGCTAGATTAGCGACGGGCTTTTCTTTTTTTGGTTCGGTCCGGTGAGGATTAGCGAGCCGTTCTCCCAGATCCGGCCGATTCGGTCGGACGAGGCGGTTCCGTATATTAGAGGTATATTCCTTTCCTAGGAACTAGCCGATTCCGTTCCTTAGACCAACCGAACATAGGAATAGGTGCAGGTGCGGAACCGTCCCATTCCGTTCCTCCTAATTTCAGAACCGAACACACCCTTAGAGATTGAATGCCAATGTGCCGGCTCACCTTTGTGCCAAGTTTGCTTGCACTCAGGATGAGACTAGCTGTTGGATGGATCTTATTCCTAGCTTTCTCACTATTAGCCTCCAAGCTGATAGTGCAAGTGCTTTCCTTTCTGAATAAAGCCCTACGATTTTCGCAAAAAAAAAAAAACTGTTTGATACGACCACCAAGTGCTGTGTTTTTTCGTAGCAAAAAAAATGTAGTAACGAAAAGGAATTTTTCTGACAAAAAGCAATTGGTGCTTACCAGTGGGAAGCTTAACATGTTTTTTTACAACCCCTACTATTACATAATAACGTGAATATCGGGGGAAAGAAAGTGGTCGCTGGACTTGTTTTGTAAAACTGGGCCGGGCCCAATACAATACGTGGACAATTCCGAAAACGGAACGAAAAGAACGTGGTCGACCCCGACCGGACCGGACCTGACCTGGCGTCGTCTTCTTCCTCCCCGCTACACCACACCACACCACACCGCACCAGCAAGGCAACCTCCCCCAACCTTTCCCCTTCTTCACGCGCGACCGCCTGCCGGGTTCCTCTCCCGCCGTGCAGTCGAATCGAGCCAAGCCGAGTCGCCGCAGCCCTCTACACTTCACCAGCTCAGGTTCGCTCCGCCCCTAGCTCTCTCTGTCGTCGATTCCAAATCGACTGACCACGAGGCCGCAGATCGATTCACCCTTCACCACCATGTGGCTATGCCCCCGTTGCTAGATTCATTCATCATCTAGCTCATGATGATTTATACTTCACCGTAACGAACCAATTTCACCGTCTTCAGTCTTCTTCACATGTACTGTACTACTACTAGAAACGCTGGAAAATCCTTATTATTAACCTGGGACACCTAAACACGCCTAGTGCTGTCTTGCAATTCAGGCACCCCGTCCCGTCGTCCCTTTCAACTCGACTCAATTACAAATACTACTTATATGCCAGCCAATATCTAGTCAAGTAAAGCACTCTACTCCCTCCTGTCTCAAAAATAGATGTCGGAAATTTGGATGTATCTATATACTAAATAGTGTCTAGATTCATCCAAATTTTTGACAAATCTGTGACATCTATTTTCAGACAGAGGGAGTATGTAATAACGATTTTAATGTGTAATAAACTGCTCAACAGGCACCAGACATTTCCTCTACCACTTACCTTATCATCTCAACTTATATGCTGTTACTACTCTACTACTACTTGTGCATCCATACACTTTTCTCTTAGTACCCAGTAGTACATCCTTGCATAACACTGAATAACTGACGCTGATGATAAATACTTTCTTCAGACCAGTCTAGGCGCACCCTAGTGAGTGCAGCCCCAGGACGCCAGCACCGCTATCCATCAACAGGTTCGTTTCCATATCCACACCTTCCTCCATCGGCCGACTCTCCTTTTATAAGACCTGTTAGATGCAGCACCTAATTCATGGTTTAGACTTCGCCATCTTCATTCATGTACTACTGCTACTAGAAACACCGGCCAGCTTTAGTTAGTTCATGCCCTCGTTAAAGCAGCACCACGGTAAAGGCTTTCCCATCACAAATTGAGTCATTCATTCATCACTATTAATGGTGCCGCATGCTTTCTTCCGACTAACACAGCGATTAATTTAGGAGTTTGGGGAATTCCGTAAACGAGACACCTAAAACATGCTGCTCAATGCCGGCATCTTACATTCTTTCAGGCCGCCTGTTCCCTTTCCGCCAGACTCGATAACAGCTAGCTAGCTAGCTAGCGAATATATACAGTCTAGTACTAGTAAAGCACTTGAGCATCCACTTGATCAGATTCACAACTCCTAATTTACACACTTTGTATATTCAACAGAGGCTATGCCTTTCTGCTAGCACTTACTTTCCCATCTCAATTTACGCTGCTATCACCATCATCATCAACAAATCATACCCATGTTCTCTTAGTACATTTGTGCATCCTTGCGTAACACCAAATAATCAGTGCTAGTAAATTCTTTCTCCAGACTACTCTAGGAGCACCCTACTACAGAAGAAATTATTCTGAAAATGTAAACACCTAAAACACGTTGATATTGGAATCTCTTACAATTAAGAAATTCAAGGCGGGTTATTGCTAGTTTGGAACTTCTAAAGGATTCCCGGTGTTTTTCATTATTTGCACTGAACGACCAATACTAGTGAATTAGACTAATGTACTAGTAAAACACTTCAATCTCAACTTGTTCTATGACTCATAGTTTACATTGTATTAAACAGACACTTTGCAATTTTGCATTCCTACTTGTACTTACTCTATCATCTCTCACTTCTGCTATTATTATCAACTACCAGTTGCTTCTGTATATGCACCCATAACCATATCATTCTAGTATGTATAACCTTGCATAACGCTGAATAAGTAGTGCTATTAAATACTTTCTTCAGACAAATGTAGCTACACCTGGCACAACAGTGATTATTCTAAGAATAAATACCTGAAGAAATAGTGATACCGAAGTTTCTGATAATTAAGCAGTTTGAGGCTGGTCGTTGCTACTCTGAACCTCTAATTTGCATTGAAATAACAAATATGTGCTAGCGAATTAGTTCTAGTGTACTAGTAAAACAACTTCAGTATCAACTTAATTTTACGACTCTTAATTTATACACTTGTATTAAACAGACGCTATGCGTTTCTTCTAGCACCCGCGTCGTTGGATGGATGATGTTTACGGAAGAATAGAGATCTTCCCACACCACTTCTCGCCACGGACCGAACCCATGGACGCTGCCGACAGTCTGTCCACGAGCAAGAGCAACACGGATCCTTCACCAAGGTGGGTACTGCCGATGGCGATTTCGATCAATTCTCCAAACCCTCTTTTACGGGCGTACGCTGACATGCTGTAAAATTGCCGTGTAAGCAGTCCCGCACGCAGACGTTCTTGGACACCGAAACGAGTCATGGGAGCTGCATCGCTTCTGCATCTGCTGTCGATCCCTCGCATAAGGTGGTCCTCCAGCAACGAGGACGACGACAAGGTCAGGAAGTTACAGTGCAGAAGCTTGTTATATGACCTCTGTTTCTCTCCTGCTTTGTGAATTTCTATCTTATAACACTAAAGAGTTTCTCCGGTTAATTAATCATCAGGTCGAGTTGACCAGAGCTGAATTAGAATCATTACGAAGCGAAATTGCCGACGCTGATGAGAGGGAGTCCCAGTTGAAAGCTCGGTATGACAAGCAAACATGCGCCTGAATTTCCAGCTGTATCAAACCTTGTATGTGCAGTGTACTTTGCCTTGTCCGTCAGATTGGATTAACACAGCTTGCTGTCCCAGGTTGGAGAACATTGATGAGGTGTTGAGATACGCACGCCTCTGCGGGTACCTCCATATTAGAAGCGTACGTGAGCCACCCCTGCATGCTGCAACTTGCATTTGTCCCTATCAGATACTATAGCTTAGCTCGTTTGGGAATTGTTCAGTGGGCTGATGGCTACAAAGTAATCTCTGTTGACGCGTGCAGAGGTGGACTCAGCTTCCCGGGGAGCCGCCCATCATAGACGACGCGGACGTGGACGACTGGCTCCCACGCTTCGTGGTCCTACAGGGGCAGTGCATATACTACTATCTCAAGTCTACAGGTAAAACAGAAGATGGGCAAAATGTTGTTGTTGTATAGATGAAACCTGAACTGGGAGGCTGACTGCGCTTTGTTTGTTTCAGACCTGAGCCCTCTGGAGTCCACCATGCTGTGCGACGTGGTGGATGTAGGAGAGCTGCCGAGCTTTGTGCCGGAGGACGGAAAGACCCGGCACGCGTTCTACATCCTGACGCGGCAGGGCCTGCGGTTCGAGTGCTCGAGCAGCTGCGAGGTTCAGGTGAGCAATGGTGTATTGGGGTGTACTAGTAGTTGATTTCCTGAAGCAGACCGATTATGGTGCTTTACCTGTGTGCATGGGCTGATAGTAGTTCCACAAATTGTCTGTGTCTCAGGTGGATTCGTGGGTGCGAGCGATACGAGGTGACTGCAGGCTGGGAAGCGACGCGGAGGTTAACAGCAAGTCGGGCGGGTCATGGTAGTGATACAGGTTATAAACAAACAGGTGGTGGGTTTAGTCTGTTGGTGTAGAGCGGCGGTGTGCAGGTGTGCAGTGTGTGTGTGCGCGCGCGCTAGGATGGATGGATGGATGAATTTGGGGAGCAGACACAGCATGAAATTCAGACGTGTATATATGCAATGTGTAAGTGAAATAGTTGGTGTTGAGTTTGTGCAGAAGGATTGATGGATTATACATATATATAGTTGCATTTATGTTTATAGATTCATTAGTGGTGGTGTTGCAAGTGCTGGTTGAATTTGCAAGTGCTGGTTGCCCTGGAGATTTAGTGGAAGATAAAAAGGGTTGCAGGTATCATTTCAGTAGTCTGAATTTGAAACTGAAAGTGAGGCATCATGCTGTGTGTTGTTGAGATGACAGACATGAGGGAATTAGTTCTTTTTTTCTTTTTGAGACGATGAGGGAATTCTTGACCTGAGATGTTGTGGTAACGGAACTGAACGGAACGGGTCATGGCGATGCGATCGAGAGGGGAGGGGAGGGGCAAAAGGGTAAATACTAGATGCAAAAAATGGCTGGCGTGCACCAACAACCGATCGACTCGAGGCGAGGGGTGGGCATCAGATTCAGATCAGATCTGAAGCAAAGGCATACCAACCGATTGCATTCCTCCCTTCCTTGTGTTGTGCATACATAGAGGCCACTCGCTGAGGCCTCCTCACGGCCATTCCTCCTCCCTCCTTCCTCCTTAAACTGAAGAAGAAGAAACCAAAACCACCTCCCTCCACTCGACTCGCCGACGGCCGCCATGAGCTCCTCCAAGATGTACCAGTCCGCGTGCAAGGCCGCCAGGTCCCTCCTCGCATCCTCATCCTCCTCCGCCCGCTCCGCCGTCCTCGCAGGTCAGTCACTTCACTCCGTCAGATCAGATCAGATCAGATCGAATCAATCACCATTCCATCCAATCCAACCACATCAGATTCCAATCTCTCTCTCTCTCTCTCTCTATATATATATGTTGCAGACGGGAGGAACGCCGCGCTCGCCACGCTCACCAACCTCGGCAGGACCAGGCTCCCCGCCGCGTACGCCTACCACACAAACGCCGCCGCCTCCTCCCGAGGATACGGCTGGATCGCCGCCATCCCCGCCGCAGGTCAGTCGTCTCTCATCTCAATTCCAACACCACCCCATCTCTTGACACTCACCACTGTCTCTCTCTCTCTCTCTCTCTCTCTCTCTCTCTCTCTCTCTCTCTCTCTCTCTCTATTGAGTACTAGTACTGATGATTATTATTATCATCTCAAAAAATGGCCGCGTACAGCCTACATGCTCCAGGATCAGGAGGTGCACGCCGCCGAGGTACACCTCCCTCCCTCTCTACACCCTTTTTCTCTTCTCCTCCTCCTCCTCCTCCTCCTCCTCCTCCTGTAGTATAGACTACTTCCGTTCAATCGATACAACTGTAGTACGGCCAGTATAGGACAATGCAAATGTATGTGTAACTAACCACAACCTTGCACTCTGCCGGTCTGGTCTGCAGATGGAGCGCACCTTCATCGCCATCAAGCCCGACGGCGTCCAGAGAGGCCTCGTCAGTACACCAACAACCCACATCTCACATCTCTCTGCTCTCATCTCTTGTGCTATGTTTGCTCACCATTTGCCAATCTCTTCATGTTACATAATTTATTACTACTCTACTACTGTTTGTTTGTGGGCACCCATCGTGCTATATTCGTCGCAGTTCCATGCACAACTCACTGACTCACTAGTAATTACATGCAAACCTTGCACTCGCGTTTCTGACCAACGCATTGTTCCACAAACAGACTAGACATGTCCAATTTAGTTTCTATTTTACAACACCGAACGACTTGTCCTGTTTGTTTCAGCTGCACGTTAACACTTACAGTAGCATGGGGCCTTGTTCCTTCCTATATCAGTTACTTACCAAACTTCTATGAAATATCATAACAAGAAAAATTCCACGCGAGATCATAAAATCGCTGTAGCATTGGCAGGAATATATCCGCTTCCGTGCACCCACAGAGATCTCTTCTCGGCACCCCCTTAAGAGTTTATCATGATTCCATTACACATGTCTGTATGTTATATTTCGTGCATGCACATTGTCCTTGAGATCTGTTCCCGGGGTACCCATTAGTAGTAACCAATCTCATACACTTGGATACCATGTGGATCTATATTCCCTAACTAGAACTAACTCGGAGATTTGGGGAAGCCCTTTCTTTTTTCTCTTTTCGCTGTTTGTCTTCTTTGTGGGTTGGGCATTTTCCTTAGTTTGGTAGTAAGTGGATTCGTGCACTGGCCCATTACAGTGTCAGGTTGGTCAGACAAAAGATGGACTGGTGGTAATGCTAGCCGTTCTGTCTAGCTGCAGCCATGCTGATATGCAAATCCATTCTTTACCATGTCGTGCACCACCATATATATATTTCGTTAGTGTCCTATACGACCATGAGGGGATGTCTCTGTTTTCTCTCTTGGGACAGATTTCTGAGATAGTGTCCTGATTTGAAAGAAATGATCCAAACTTGTTCCATCCAAGCCTGTGGACCTTTTCGTTTATCTGCTAGTATCATCAATGGGTGGGAAGGATGCACTGATGAATTATGGGTTTGTAAAGATGGTCTGGTAATAATGCTACGCGCATATCTAGTTACTGGCAGGCTGATATGTAAATCTTGTTTCACCATGTAGCCCATCACAAGCTTGTACTGTTTAGTCTTGTCTCGATATATATTCTGGCTGTTTACTATATAGGATCCTGATTGATGTCTCTCTTTTTCTCTGGGGAAAGTATAGCTTTCTCTTTTCCATTTTTTTTTTCGTGGATTTCCTTAGGGTGGTATCAATTGTGGGGGGCTTGATTTTCCTGGTCCATTATAGTGTCAGGTTTGATTGGTGTTAAGCATCTGTCTAATTACAGTCAGACTGATATGCAGGTCCATTCTTACCATGCCGCGCGGCACAGTACCTCAAACTTATGCAGTACATCTTAATACATCAAAAAGAAAGTATGCAGCCCATAGCAATCCCCCAAAAATTAAAATATGCATCCCATAACAATCCCCCCAAAATAATAATATATGCAGCCATCACACCACCTCAAAAAGAAAATATCCGACCCATCTGAAATCTGTACTGTTCAATTTCTCTCGACATATATGTTGTTAATTTCTGTCCGTATCATGATGGATGTCTCTGTTTTTCTCTCTGGGGACAGATTTCTGAGATAGTGTCCCGATTTGAGAGGAAAGGATTCAAGCTTGTTGCCATCAAGCTGGTGGTTCCATCCAAGGAGTTTGCCCAGAAGCACTACCATGATCTTAAGGAAAGACCTTTCTTCAGTGGATTGTGCGACTTCCTTAGCTCCGGGCCTGTCCTTGCCATGGTAAGATCAAATCCTCCATCTCCATGAGACCAATTACAGCATCTACATTTGGTGGCAAGTTGTGCCATATTAATCTGTTTCCGTGTTTCTGAAGGTCTGGGAAGGAGAGGGTGTCATCAAGTACGGGAGGAAGCTGATCGGTGCCACGGACCCGGCCAAGTCTGAACCAGGAACCATCAGGGGTGACCTTGCTGTTGTTGTTGGAAGGTACGCTCCATTACCTGTTCAGTTAGGCGTAGCAATGATGCAGTTTCTGCCGCATCAACCTCCCATCATTTCCTTCCTTTGATCACTGCTTAGTTGCAGTCTTGTTGATTAGAAAGGTGGAAACAACAACAACCTGGTATAAATTCAATCATGCATATTTTTGTTGATTAGAGAGATCTCTTGTCCTCACAAAACGTTTGCTTACTTGAACACCAGAAACATCATCCACGGGAGCGACGGCCCAGAGACAGCCAAGGACGAGATCGCTCTCTGGTTTACTCCCAAGGAGCTGGTCTCTTACACCAGCAACGAGGAGAAGTGGGTCTACGGCGTGAACTAACCGGCCAAATCATCATCTTGTTTCAGAAGAACAAGACAAAAGAAAAACTCGACATCATTTTTCCATAATTGCCTTGTAGACCATGGCAGAGTGTAATAAGTAACGCTGGGTGCAATAAGGCCTGACGAAAAGAGGATTGTACTAGTACTACCTTGGAATGTAGAGCGAGCGTGCACCGAGCAGGCAATCGTCATGTTTACGTCGAAACTATGGCTTTCAGCCAGCTTGATCTGGACGGATGCTCTTTAATTTGATCTATTCTCCAATTTTGACCTACATATATTCCCTGCATTATTCCTACTGTTACTGTAGCCGGATGTCCATTCTCTCTTTCATTTTCGTTCCTGGGTGTGATTGTGAGTCTTGGAATATAGCCTCTCTAGATTGTACTTTATGCAACGCTGTGACTGTGATCTCTGAGGTTGCTCCTCTGTTTCCGATGAAATAAAGCCCTCAGGGAAGAAAAAGAATTATACTAGAGTAGTACCTTGTAACCTAGAGCGTGCACCGAGCAATCTGTGATGTTTAAATCAAACTATCGCCTTCAGCCAACTTGATTTGGATGGATGTCCTCTACCTTTTTTTCGATCTATTCTCCGTTCGAGACCCACATCCTCTGTACTTTTGCTACTGTCACCGTAGGAGGATGTCCAATTTTCTCTTCCGTTTTCATCCCCTGGGAGTGTGACTCCTGGTGAGATGCTTTTCACAAGTCTTCAAAGACACTCACACGGCAAAAGTGAAGGATTTTCTCAAGATGCAATTCTGACCGTCGTTTAGTTCTTACAAATTTACACTAGGATCTCTACTTTTAACAGACTAGTGATGCAAATCTATTGAATCTATCAAACTTCACAGAAACCTTTGACAGCGGCGATCGATCCTAGGACGACAAGTGTGTACAAGGACAGAATTTTTGCAAGGCTAGAAACGCTTAGCAGCCTGCACCGTCGAAACCTGGGCTTGAAACTGACAGGTCAATTTGTTTTTTAGGTAGATGATAACAGGTCAATTTGCTGTGGCTGATGATAGGAGAGGAAACTATCATCTTCTTGACACCAAGCACAGTTTTTGTTTCTTTTGGTTTTATGAAAGTGTCAGCTTCATCAATCATCATAAGGTTTGCTGGTAATAATACTAGCCATAAGATTATACTATAAGATTATTACATGGCTGGCAAGAGAGGAGCAGAGTTTTATTATTATTAACCACCATCATCTTCAGGCCTTTGTACACCGGAGGAGCCTAGCTAGCTAGAGGAGCTGCTCTTCCACTCTCTTGCAGCAGAAACAGGACCATCATACTTATTACATGGGAAAATAGAAATGCATGCCGCCCGACGGAGCGGATTGATCGATGGGGCAGACTAAATTTAATTCCGACGGGCAGCGCAGCAGCCGTTCTAGAAGGCGGTGTGCCTCACCTAGAAGCTTCTAAAAGCCGTCAAGCCTGCTGGCAGCTCAGCAGCAGCTTACTTCCTTGTCTTCCTTCCTTGCAAGCTTTGCAGCAGCAGCAGCCTCCCATGGTCTCTACTACTACTTCTACTTCCTCGGCTTGAGCATGTCGCCGTCGTCCATCTTGGCGAACCGCCCTCGCACCCTCGGCTGGCTGTCTGCCAGAGCCTTCCTGCAGGCGTACTGCGACAGGAGAGTTGCAAACATTTAGCCTCTTTGATATACTTTTTTACTTGTGTATGTATGACTAGTAGGATGAAAAAAGAAGAGGTTTTTGCTATACCTTGATCTTTCTGCCAAAGTTCCTCTTGATCTTCTTCTTCCTGTACCTGGAGAGCTTCTGCTTCCTATCCTCAGTCTTGAGGTCACTGATTGTCACAAGCCTCTCACAAGGTGTAAGGCCATTTCCTGAGTTCCCAGGCCGAGGGGTATTGGCACCAAGATTCTGTCAAATAAGGTAAAATTCCTAATAAGCAACCAATCTCAGGCTTGTAATTTCTTTTAAAAAAATATGAACTTTACATGATGACCTTACTACCTAAAGTCATTACAGGATGACATGTCATTTATCTACCAGTGCAAAATACTTCATGCGTGCATGTAAATTCGAAAAATATACATGCTAATAATATCTTTCGCATCGCGAAAAGTTAAGTAACTTGAAAGAAAACACAGAAGCCACTGTCGAGTGTGCAGAGTAGGTATATGCCCTGTACAATCAGCTAAAGCAGTGGACATGTCTTTTTAGGGGAAAGATGGCTTTGGGCAGAATTAGTAACATCTGAATATCACATCACTAGCCTGCTAGTGCCATGTTCATAGAGCTTTACTTAACGGCCCTTTCTCTCGAGTAAAGCAAATACATGTTGTTGTACGCCTACAGTAAGCTGCTTTGTCCGATGCGAATGAAAAAGCAACGCCTTTCCGGTTGGGTTTTTTGTACTTGGCGTGTCTTTTGTCGACAGCTATGCACACTTGAGACACAACAAGAGCGCCAGTGCTTGTCACAATAATTCCATATATGTGCAGTTTTGTGTAGTGCCGTGAAAGAGAAAAGAATCATCTGTCATACCTGGATGTCGCCTTCACTGTAAGCCCTCCTGAGCCCGAAGGCCGCCTCGAAGTCGAGCCCCTGGAAGTCGAGGAAGTTGGGCCTGACGGAGGAGGACGAGGACCCGTTGTTGATCCAGTCGGCGGAGTTGAGGCACCCGGAGCTGACGCTCTTCTGCAGCGAGCACTCAGCAGCTGATGTCCTCATCATGAGGTCTCCAGCTGCAGGGACGGCCGCCTCTTCGACCTGCAGCATGGGGATCTTGACGTCCAGCAGCTCGGAGATGGTCTCCTCGATGGCGGACTTCTCCATGAGCTCCTTCTCGCACTCGTAGAGCACCTCGCTGAGGCCCATGGAGGAGACCTTGATGGCGCCGTCCATGGCGTTGTCGGACATCATGGAGATGGCGGCGGCGACGGGGTCGTCGAGGCCGAGCAGCGGCGGCTCGTCGATGATGGGCTCGGGTGCCTTGAACAGGTCCCCTTCTCCTCCCAGGTCGTACTCCGAGATCAGGGAGGGCTGCCCCATGTCTCCCTGTTATTTTTTGCATAAACAATGACAAGTCAGAGCTGAGAATTAAGCTTAATTGTAATCAACTAATATGTCTAAAATGACAAGGAAACTAAATTTCGGGCACTTTGAACGAATTCAAGCTACTTCACTTGGGACAAGTATATAACAGTATCCTGCTTAAGATAACAATGTAACAGTTTGGGGCAATTCACTTCACTGACTCAATCATCATCATCATCCAGTAAAAAGGTAGTACTTACTAGAGTAAATAAAGCCAAGTACAAGTGGGGAGTGAAGTGTGGGAGACGTGTTAAAGCTAGCTAGGTAGCTATTGTCTATGGTAGCATGGTGTTGTATTGTAGTGTAGGTGTGTTGTGCTCATGCACATGTCAACTTACAGCAGGTCACTGTCATGCTACCACCATCCACCAGGGCAGGGCAGAGCAGAGCATATTCCGCTGATGGGCAGGGGCATTTGATGAGCATCTTTAAATAAATAAACTGGACAAAAACAAACAAAAGCTAATAAATATCTCAGGAACCCTCCCCTATGTGACCTGGCTGGCGTTTGTGTGACTAGAAAAGATGAAATATTTGTAGCGAGAAGTTTGAAGGTGAAAAAGCTGATGGAAGATCTCTGGCGTGAAGATAGGAACTCAAGGCTGTGAAGTTGCTCCTAGTCCGGTCACTCGGCAGGCAATCTACGAAGTGTTTGAGCATGCAGGCAGGAACCAAGTCACCATCTTAAGATGGGATTTAAGGTTGTGGTGTCATCTGAATGAAATAGGTCTGTGTCAATCAACAGTGTTGAATACGGCAGCACAGCGCTTTGGTTAGCAAGTAAAGACATTTTTAGGGTTGTATGTGGTAGAAGCAGTGTGATTTGATATGTTTGGGATGGAAATGGTACGGGCTGATGTTGATGAATGAATGATGCGAAGAGGAGGACATGATGATGATGGTAGCCTCCGAGGAGCCGTATGATGATGTGAGCTAAAAATGTGGTTGCAGCCATTGTGCATATATGTGCGTGTCTGAGATTGATGCTGACGGCAAGCACTCACTATTGGTGGAGTACTAGTATAAATTGTCTGCAAGCAACAAGGGGAGGATATGGAAGAGCCAATTAATTAGAGATGAGATGGGGGGAAAAGGGGAGGTTCTAGTTGACAGACAGCTCCGAGTTTCTTGCACAGTATAATATGTATGTATGCGCTCAACAGCAGCATAGCATAGTCAGTCTTTGCTGATGCGACAAGGCATCGGTATCATCAGCAAGCGGTGCGGTGCGGTGGGGTGGGGAAGGGCTGGAGCAGAAGAAACGGGAGAGCGACGTCTGAATTTGTCCAAATGACGGCGGCTCTTCCGTCAGTGCGAATTTGGGTGGGTTAGCACCTTTTATATTTATTTAATAAATGAATCCCCAAGTTGCAGATTCAGAGCAAAGTGTGTTTTGTTGTTGTTCTTGGTGGCGGCTCTGTCCGTGGACGGTGGAGGGGGCTAAGAAAATGGCGGCGGCGGCGGCGTGTGCTGGCAGAGAGGTAATCGAGGGTACTCCAAGAAGATTCAGACTTGTGACCAGGAGAATTGTTGTGCTGTTCTTGTTTTGTGGTGTTTAGTTTTTATTATTTCCATGAAGAGAAGAGGGGAAGAGCGGAACTGATTAATTGGTGCAGTGGTATGGCTGTTTAGAACCATGGATCGATCTGACAAGTTAGATGGGTAAAGGGAAAGAAAATGAAACTAGGGAGGAGGGGAGGGGGTGTTACTCACGAGGTGTGCGTAGATGCAGGCGTCCTCGGTTGCAGATGCAGAGGGCGGCAGAGGCGGCGCCGTCGTCTGGGCGGCGGCAGAAGCAGCAGCAGCAGCAGAGGAGAAGTTGGAGAGGGAGAAGTCTGGGTGGGTGAAGAGCGAGGAGTAGCCCGGCGGCGAGGGCGAGGGCGAGGGCGAGTAGGCCGAGGAGAAGCCGAACCCCGCGTCGGCAAACATGTTTCTTTGATGATGTTGTTTCTTGGTGGTGTGAGGAAAGTGGAGGGGGCTGGATGGGTCTTGTTTCTTGCTGTGTAGGCTGGCTAGCTTGTCTGATTGATTGAATTTGAAGGAGGAGGAGTAGAGGGGTAGGTTGGGGCGAGCGATATGAATGAATCAATGAATGAATTTGGAGGGGAGAGATTGGAAGTTGTGGAGGCCGGCGGAGGGGAGCTTTATAGGCAGATCAGAGTGCAGGGGAGGGGAGGAAGAGCGGCCGGCAGAGAAGAAGAGAGGGGGGTGAATGAATGGGACAAAATAAAGAAGAGAAGCGTGGTGTCGCCATCGTTGAGCTCACATCACTCAATGGTAGAGCCTCTCCGCCTACAGTGATGAGTGGGCTGGCCGCTGATGCCATCGTCATCATCATCTACCATGTCTGCTTCCCCTCTCTCTCTCTCTCACTCTCTCCTTAGGGAGGGAGGAAGGGTTATTACTGCCAGCCAGCCCAGCACTGTGCTAGCTGGACCTCTAGATGTTTACTGCTGCCCTCGATACAACAACAACAACTCCTGTGAATCAGTGAGTGAGCCAGCCACCAGGTAGGGCAGGGCAGTCACATGGACGGACGTTGAGCCCGCGGCTAAAGACAAGCACGTCTCCACCATCCCCTACCAGTAAAAAAAAATACCCCCACAAAAAGAAATTTAATAGTAAACCTGTGACAACTAAAGAATTTCTTGGAATCCGTCGGGTTCAGGTCCAACGTCAAGGCCCTCCCATACCCGCCTCCCACCCCATATTCCCCGCCCCGATACCGCCGTCGGGTCTGTAAATCCACCAAACCCCTGACCCGGCAGGGTTTGGGGACTCGATGGGTACCCGCGACGATGCACAACGGCGGCGGTGGGAGATGCGACAGGAGGCGGCGGCGCTGGGATTAGGGAGGGCCGAGTCATCGCCAAAGGTCGCTCTCCTCTTCCACCGCGAGTGGCTCGACTTCCATGGCAGCCGCTGCGTAGGGGGTTGGGGAGACGCGTGCGGTAGTGCGGGAGGGACATCGGAAGAGCGGGAGGATTTTGCTACTCACGTGCGGGAGTGAGGCAAGGAGTTAGGCGTTGGGGACACGACAACGTGGGATTTGGCTTTTGTGTGATCTAGGGTTTCCCTGACACTTACATGTGGGGCTACTCATGTCATACAAGGGCATGCGCGTTCGGGTCAGGCACCTCCATACCCGCCTCTACTAGACCCGATGGGTGCCCCATTTAGAGCGGGCCCCGTCAGGTTAGCGGGTATCGGGTCCCCATTGCCATCCCTACTCCAAATTGTTGGCGCTTCGGGGAAGCCGCCCTAGACCAGAGTCTCCCAACAATCGTGCCCGATGATCATGCCGGGGATCAAAACGGGCATTTAATAGAACAAATTGAATGTTCCAAGGGCACGGTAATTTACATAAATAAAAAATTAAAAATAAATCAAGAAGCAGGGGTGGGTTGGGGGGCTTTGAGGTGCATTTCCACTAAGCATCCACAAATGCTCGATGAGATATTTTTGTACCTGTATCATGCACCTAGGCATCACGGATTTCTTGATGCATGGGCAGGAAAGCACCAAACTCAGCCGACACCTCGTGATCAACCTCAGCAAGAGGGTCCATGCCCTCAAATGGCATATCAACCACTCGATCATCACGCTCACTCTCGATGATCATATTATGCATGGTCACGTAATAATCGTTCACCACCTCCCATATTGATCAGCTTAGAGCAGGGTACCTGATGATAGAAAATAGAGTTTGGAGCACACCAAGTGCTCGCTCAAAACATCCTACAAGCCTCCTGGCACTTGGTGACATAGGTATGCCCTACGGGTACCTACTATTGGCCTATCTGGTTTGGCCAAGCAGGAGGCCCACGTGATGATCTGCTGACGACGCTGAAGCCCATGACGATTTGGGTGAGGCCAAGCCCATGAAGGATTCAACACCTTGGTGGATACGGCAAGACTACGTAGGAAATTTTAGGGTTGTGCCCTCAAACCTGTAACCGACTCGGACGTCTCCCGAGCCCTGGGCTCCCCATATAAAGTCCATGAGGGAGCGGCGAGGAGGAACATCGAAACTCTCACGCATACACCTGCCAAATTCAATCTGCGCACCATAGCCATTTTAGCACCATTGTAACCTTTGGTTCCTCAATCAATCAAGAACAAATAAGCAGGAGTAGGGTTTTCCATCTGGGGCGTGCACCTCGGTAAACCTCGTGTCACCTTTGTGTTTATCTATTAGCCGACGAAGTCTGCAGCACCCCGATCTTCCCTAAACCCAAGTCCATCAAGTATGGGCGTTGACGTGATCACCCCACGTCAATTTTCTCCGTCTACGGGAAGCCCACGCGCTGGTGCCGTGACTTTGACAGCCTCATCACCGGCGATCTAAGATTCGTCAGCATCAGAGGAGCGGATCTGTTTCGGCTCCTTCAACTTTACCATCCACTTGTCGGCCACATGCCCGGACTTCGACTCCCTCAAAGATGGAGCCGATCTGACGATCGGCGATCTACACTTCTAGGTCGGCAAAACCGACACTCTTCTCCTCCTGGAACAGATCCATTCGGTTTCTAAGCAGTGGACACCACCATTGATTGTAGGATCCCACCACCACTTGGCACCCTAAGCAAGCTCACACCTCTTCATCGACCTATGGCTTGCTTAGCAACAACAATTGCGACTCTGACCTGAGCAACTCGCTCGGAGGAGATGACGATGTCAGATCTGACCTAGAAAGTTGTAGGAGCAACGTCTACATCAACCACTACCACTGCACTGTCATCACCTCCAACGCCAGCAACACCAGAAATAAACCCGAAGACGGAAACGACGCCAACTACGACAACACCAATGAATGTACTCAGATCCATCTCACGAACGACGAGTGGGAGAGGGTCAAGCTAGCCCTGAAAGGCACTCCCCTGCTAGAAGACTCGTCACACGAGATGCTGATGTCCTATCACTAGTACCTAAACAAAGAGTTCCAGCGCCAATAGACACTGCGTGGCCAAGTCGAAGAACACAAGAGGCAGGCTAACGCTTTGAGCGCTCGATGGGTGGAACTCTCCTCCATCGGCGGGTCCTCATCAAAGTAGAACCTCCATCCAGGGGCGCACAAGAGACGCTCTCAAACAAACCTCATGGACGAGGAAGAAAGGCATGAGGCCAGTCGAAGCCTCGATTTCTTGTTCATGTCAGTGCACTCACAAGGCAACATGATGCCCTAAACTCCACATGCTATCGTCATCGCAACCACCACGTACCTGCTATCCAACCAGCCTCTAGTGGGGGGTCCATGGTGTAACACCCCGTCCACTCCTGGGCCCGGGGGGTGTCACTCCTGGCAACTTAATAGGATATCTGGACTGACCCCACAGACCAACACTAGTCTTTTCTGCGCACTTTGTCCTCACTCGTGCGCACCCGGTTACCCACTTCCCGGTCGGTCACCCATCCTAGAATTGCTCTAGGCCAAGCACGCTTAACCTTAGAGTTCTTTTCGAATGAGCTTCCGGAAAAGAAGTTGCAACTTGTTGATATGGGTATCCTATCAATCATATTAAGCCATGTGCCTGGATCTCACATACACCCACCCTTTAGAAGATTGATGCCCTCATCGATCAAGCACACCCTAGGAACGTTCCCTCTTGGCACGCATCTGTGCATCCAGTGTTGGCACATGTGCCATGCTGTGTCCACTCCGGGCCACACACGCCATGCTCCACATGTCCCGCCACTGACCCGCACACACCCGTGTAATCGCAAGGGTCGGCTCTGATACCACTTGTAACACCCCGTCCACTCCT
Source organism: Avena eriantha (assembly GCA_910589775.1). Taxonomy (NCBI): domain Eukaryota; kingdom Viridiplantae; phylum Streptophyta; class Magnoliopsida; order Poales; family Poaceae; genus Avena; species Avena eriantha. The sequence continues at coordinate 397,910,781 of OU342746.1, read as the reverse complement.
GGGCCCGGGGGGTGTCACTCCTGGCAACTTAATAGGATATCTAGACTGGCCTCACAGACCAACACTAGTCTTTTCTGCGTACTTTGTCCTCACTCGTGCGCACCCGGTTACCCACTTCTCGGTCGGTCACCCATCCTAGAATTGCTCTAGGCCAAGCACGCTTAACCTTAGAGTTCTTTTCGAATGAGCTTCCGGAAAAGAAGTTGCAACTTGTTGATATGGGTATCCTATCAATCCTATTAAGCCATATGCCTGGATCTCACACACGGTCTACAGTCCAAAGATCTACCATCACCGAGCTCAACCTAGTTGAAGCTGCACTCGCAGGAGAACCTTCCAATGAGCCACAGAAAGCACCTACGGTGCACAAGAGCAACTGCTCACCATCGTGCCGCGATGACATAGCCCGCAGTGGACGGAGCACGACTACGACACTCGCGATGATATCACGCAACAAAAAATCAACAAATCGCGCGAAAAACGCGCCTACTCCACCGAATCAGCTGACGGAGACACCGAACTTTGTGGTGCTAGATGCTTCAGTAGTGCCATATATGGCAAACTCGGATGCCGAAGGGATTCAAGCTACCTTCAGATAATCCAAAATTCGATCGCCTCCAGGAACCGAAAACTTGGTTGGATGGCCACCTGCAATCCGTCATGTGCCATGCCGGAACAAAAAACACAGCCATGTAATGCCTACAACTCGAGCTGAAAGGTTTTGCGCATGTGATACGTGCATTTTGCATCATCATAATAGCAACATATATGATCATTTTAGAATGTTATTTTCATTGTTCTATCATTATTTATGCTTAGATAATTTATGAGACTTTTCTACAAAATCCTGTTCATTGGTATTTAATTTCTAGGAGGCAAAATACCTCCTTTTTGTATTTTGCGATTTCAGGGACCTTCTGGGTGTCAATAAATAGAAGAAGACAAAATACTTGATTAGTTTTTCATCAAGAAAAGGACCATGGAGCGAAAGAAGCATATGACGGGAGCCACGAAGACCAAAAGAGGTCAGGTGGCGTGGCCCACCAAGGTGCATGCGCCACCTAGGCCCATTTGTCTCTCGAGCATCATCTCAGCTCTCCCTTTTTACAGATGCCTCCGTTTCGCCAGAAAACCTACGCCATATTTTTTCCACGATCTACAGAGGCAGCGGTGAAGGCAAAAGTATTCTCCTACTTCGGGAGAGGGTAGATCCTACTGTGTCAGATCCTCCAGTGAGGGGGAAATTGACACCATCGCCATCACCACTCCTCTTGAGCATAGGGGGAGGCCTCTCCATCAACATCACCATCAACATCTCCATCAGCACCAACATCATCACCATCTCCATCTCCAATATCCACCTTGTTCCCCTCATACTTTGTGATTGATTGAACCTTAGATATTTTTGAAGTGCTATTTGCATGATTGTGATTGGTATCTTGTCTTTATTTGGTGGAGAAATTATATTTTTAGATTATGTCGTATTCCATATTCCACTGATCCATATCATGTTTGATACTTGTGAGTAGATCCCCATGCTCCCGAGGGCATAGGATGAATTGGCTATGATGTCCATATAATATGCAATGAGAATTTGGTCAAGTTTATATCTTTCATGTTATTTTATGATGGTGATGTATGAACATGGACTGCATATCACACTACAACACGGATCTCGGGCGCTGACGCTTACAGACGCTGAGGCACAACCTTAGTCACCGCGCTCGCGCTGACGGGGCAAAATAAAGCCGCCAAGGATAACTCCGTCAGGATTCTGTAACGATGGAGGATTTTTGGCTCGGCACAACGTGACCTGCCAAGCTAGCACTTCCGCGGCGCAGCAGAGGATGCGCCTCATTGCATTAATGAAGACGGCGGAACTTTAGTGCCATTATAACCATGAATTATTTGCCATGTTATAGCGTCCAAAATCATTGAAAGTTAATTACATTAATAATAACTGATTTACGTTTCTAATATAAACAGATTATGATGGACAATTATTTAAGATATAAAATTCCATTTTATTTCAAAATATAAAACTCATTACATTACATTTCATTATTGCACTCTTCTAATGGTCCGATTTTAAAATCAAGGACGATTAGAAAAGTGCAATAATCGTTCATCTAACCTAGTTACACTATTTTTTCTTTGCCCTGTTGATGGTGGTGGTGAAGCAGATGATGAAGGCGATGACCACTGTGAGACCTTGGCGCATGGCTTAATAGCATTGAAAGGATACTGATACGTCGTAAACGTATATATAATTTTTGATGCTCCATACTTGTTTTATATCAACTTTCTTATGTTTTGTTTACACTTTGAGGTATTTTTATACATTTTCTGGAACTAACCTATTAACAAGATGTCGCAGTATCAGTTGCCTATTTTATGTTGTTTTTGGTTTCAGAAAAGCTAGTAAGGAAATATTCTCAGAATTGGATGGGACAAAAGCCAAAGTCAATATTTTACTAGAAGGAACACAGAGTCCAAAGGGCAGCCGAAGTGGGGCCACGAGGTGGCCACACCTAGGGTTGGCGGGACCACCCCCTAGGGCGCGCTGCCCCATGGTGTGGGCCCCTCAGGCACCTACCAACCTTGCCCCTTCGCCTATAAAAGTACCCCGATGCAGAAACCCTTGGTACTCGATCAAAAATCCACGAAAGAGTCTGTAGCCGCCGTCATCTCCATCCCTAGATCAGGGGGATCCGAAGCTCTTCCTGGCACCCTGCCGGAGGGGAGAGATCATCCCTGAGGCCTTCTTCATCACCATGCCAGCCTCCGGAGTGATGCATGAGTAGTTCACCCTTGGACTATGAGTCCATAGAGTAGCTAGATGGTTGGTTCTCCTCCTTTGTGATATCATGTTTAGATCTTGTCAGCTCCATTCATGATCAAGATCATCTATTTGTAATCATATATGTTGTGTTTGCGGGGATCCGATGGATATTGAGATACTATGTCAGGTTGATTATTGATTCTATCATGTCTATGTTATTTGTGATCTTGCATGCTCTCCGTTGCTAGTAGCTATCTTGGCCAACTAGATGCTTGTAACTCTAAGAGGGAGTATTTATGCTCGATAGTAGGTTAATGCCTCTAGTAATCTGGGGAAGTGATAGAAATCTCTAAGGTTGTAGATGTGCTATTGCTACTAGGGAGAAAACAACAATCCTTTGTCCATGGGGCAATTGTATTGTTTACTTTACACACTTTGCTTAATGCAATTATCTGTTGCTAGCAACTTAATACTGGAAGGGGTTCGGATGATAACCTGAAGGTGGATTATTAGACATAGATGCAGTTATATTACGGTCTATGTATTATGTTATAATGCCCAATCAAATCTCGTAGGAGTCAAGATGTCTAGTATATGCATTGTTATGCTTTCTCAATCTGTCAATTGGCCCGCTGTAATTTGTTCACCCAACATGCTATTTATCTTAAGGAGAAACACCTCTAGTGAACGGTGGACCTAGTCCATTCTTTTACTATTGATATACCATCTATTGTTTACCGTTTATTATTTACTTTCTAGAAGCAATTACTATATTCCACACTATATGTTTAATCCTTTGTTTTTAGCAAAACCAGTGAGATTGACAACATCACTGTAAGTTGGGGAAAAGTTCTGTGGTTGTGTTGTGCAGGATTCCAAGTTGCTAGCAATACCTTGGAGTTGTTTCTTTACTCCTACTGGTTCGATAACCTTGGTTTCATAACTGAGGGAAACTTGCTGCTGTGCTCATCATACCTTCCTCTTGGAGTTCCCAACGAGCTCTACATATCTTGAGCGATCAAGCACTTTTCTGGCACTGTTGCCAGTGAGTTAAGGATAGCTTCAATCTCTTCCTTCCCGTCAATCACTTTTCAGGGAGAAAGAAGATTCTTGCAAGGGGAGTCTCTCACAACCAATCTCTTTACTTTGTTTTTGTTTTGCTTAGTTTATTTTGCTTTGTTTGCTTGTTTCTTTATCAAAAAACACAAAAAAAATTAGTCGTACTGGTTTGCTTCTTTTTATCAAAAATACAAAAAAAATAGTTCTTTCTGTAGTTGTCACCTCGTTCTTAGCTCACCATGATGATCCCTAAGTTCACCCTGAAAGACCTTTCAATAGGTAGTGGCTCTATAATTGGGAAAGATAATATTGAAGAATTCTTTAATCATGTTTGCAAGCATGAGGATATTGAGGATAGATCCTTAGCAGAACTTGCTCCAAATTATGAAATTGCTGCAGCTTCTTTAGTTCACATGCTGGAGGCTAGGTTTGTTAACCTTAACCCCATGGTTCAAGTAATGTTTCTTAAACTTAAAGATATTGAGGATACTGAAAAGAGAGATTTTATTCTAGAAACTTTGCTTAAAGAATTCAATGATGTTGTTAAGGAAGCTAGAAAGGTCTTTGATCGTTTTAATATGCTGGGCTTTCAGTTACCTTTTTAAAAGGATTAAACCTGTTTATGAATTTAACAATGCATTTTCCCAAACATTTAATGTAATGGCGAGAAAGAGAATATAGCCAGTCTAGAGCTTTACCTTTAAGAGACCAACAAAATGATTTTAGACGACAGAAGTCTCTTGGCAAACCTTTTGGTCCAAGCGATGTTACCACATCATCGAACTCTCTAAGATGTCTTCCTAGGTCTTCATCTTCCCTTCAACTGAAAGCTTTTTCCTGCAAAATTTTAATAGTTCCACCATCAAATCGATATTCTCTAACTCCAGCATTAGGAAATTCTATTGGTTGTTTAAGAAATTTAGAACTTGGGGCACTGTATTCTCTGAGATTTTTCTCAGGTTTCATGGAAGTTGTCCTGTAAATAGACATGATTTCCATAATATCACTCAGATTTTCAATTTCAACTTTATTCGATCTTAAAAAAAATTCAATAATTTCTTCGCACCTTTGAGCAGGCACACGCTCAATATAATCCGGTAAATAGGTCCTACTAGAGCGTGTAAACCCTTTGTCTCCTAGGGAGAACATTTTGTAATAGCAACACCTGAAATGTTAAGAGACAAACACTTAGCTCTTAGCTCTCTGGCAATGGTGCCAGAAAATAGCTTGATGTCTGCAAATGCACAGATCGTTTGTAGCTAGTTTTGAAGTATAGATAACGATCCCATAGGGAGCCCAAAGGTAAGTGTTTATGAGTGAAGTCTCCGTCACACCCAAAGTTGTCACAGGTCTTCGAGTGAATTGACTGCAACTGTTGAAATGAGAACGGAATTTGGATTAAACTGGGTGTATTTAAATAAAACTAAAATATAAACTTCAGAAATATAAAACATAAAAGTAAAGAACCATTCAGTTGTTTGTTGTTTTCTGCAGATGACAAAAGAAGGCGCGGGGAGATACAGTTCATGGTGATAGTGACTGTGTCAGGTGGATGAATGATAAGTGTAAAAATTATAATCTTATAAGTATATTTATAGGTGAGCAACTCATAATTAGCCGGAACTCCTCTTGGTAGATTTCGTCCCAACTTCAATAATCTTACTAGTTTGTTACTACAACCATGGTCAGACACTAGACGATTAAGACCCTTCAGGTTGCTTAGCGATTAAGCTCCTTGGATCGGACTAATGTAATAAGCACGGTGGTTCCTCGTTATCCTCGAGTCTACTAGTTTTCCATTGATATCCCCGTGTCACTGGGGGGTCGCCGGTCTGCTAGCGAAAAAGATCCTATCTATGTAGAATAAAGCATCATGTTGTCTGGGCCCTTGATTGGACAACAAGCATTAGGCATCCTACAGATAGTCAAGCACACATAATATAGTAATTAGAATCAATCACAAGCTAATGGAAAATATATGGCGGCACATCACATCTCACCAATCCCTTACATCTCATATGCCCAAGGAACTTATTCACACATGAGAGAAGAACGGATCATCGATATAATTAAATAAAGGGAGTTCTTCTTGATATTACCGTGGAGATCCACAATAAGAATAGAAAAGTAATCCAGCACAATTCAAGATAGGAAGAAACAATCTCAAACCCTAGTCTTGCAAGGTGAAGATCTCTCTCTCTCTCTCTCTCTCTCTCAAGTACAAGTAATTGCTATGGGGGTGTATTGGCTTGGAGGTCGAAGATCGTGGAGCGAGATGAAGAAAGTCTTCCCCTTCTTCTCAGATCTCTTCTTTCTCATTTCTGGATGGGATGGCGGCTGCTATGTTATGTTTTTGCGTATGGCCTCTTCACAGAAGTTGTCCCTTTTGACAAGACGGAGGCGGCGGCAGCTATACAGCGGGAACTATACAGCCAAAAAAATGTTCCCGCCATATAATTGCTCGTTAAAGGCTCTGTATGCTCCCCTCAAGTGTTTCCAAAGAGAGACTTGCTTGTTTTCGCCTGAATATTGTGTTTGTCTAGTTAAAACCTTCTGTTGATGTTTAGAACCTGAAACACACATTAAAAACCAAGTTTTCTTTGCTACGGAAGTATTGGCGTTAGGTAAAGCTAGAAAACGATCAAATCCTGGAGAAAACCATCAATAAAAACCATCAAAAATGTGTCGAATCTCACAGCTATCAGTTGCCACGGAAGCGCTAGCTCGGCAGATCATGTTGTGTTGCGCCAAAAAATTCGCCGCCGTTGCACAATTCCCGACGTAGTTATCCCTGGCGGTCTTTTTTTGCCACGCCAACGCTACCACAGCGACTAAGGCTATGCCTTGGCGTCTATAAGCGCCAATGCCCGAGCTCCGACTTGTAGTGTAGCAGCGCAGCGGCGTGCTTTGTGTCTATCACCTACATGCAGTTTCCGGTCCTTCAGGTGGCCTCCTCGTGCCTATGGACTGTTCAGTTTGCTCATCGATTGGCTCGAGGCTCTCGAGGTGTCCTCGTTGCATGTGCTTTTGGTGTTTTCCATGTTTGCGATGTGGCTTCACACTGTGATGCCTTTCGGCGGCGTGGACACCACACCAGAGTTATGGCGTTATCTTGGAAAAGCAAGTATTTCCTCGTCATCACTGGCATGACACGCTGGAAATTAGTTGTCGTTTTTTGTGGTGTTGGTTGTTGTTGGGGTTTTGTTTGGCTCCGGTTGCCAACCTACCCATTTTGTTGTTGGTCTCCTTTTCTTTATTTTGGTGTTCATCTTTGGCTTCGGTATGAGATCTTTGTAGTTTGTTTTATTTCTGGCGATGGTATCGTCCACCATCAAACCCCGGTAATCGAAATATTATCTTGCTATAGTTTTTTGCTTAACCAAAAAATCTAGTGAGGCTTAAGGTCCCGGTGACCTTCCAAAAACCCTACTCTCTAGATTTTTTAATGAAAATAATTGATATATTGCTCTTAATGTTTCTAAGTGATACATCTGGTTGGTTGTTTTTATGTTGCACCAACTCCATTTACTCACCGATTTTTCTTTTCTATCCTTTTTACTATATATGCGAAGTGTTTCAATGGCCATCCATTGATATGCGCCTATACTCCTTATTTCCACGTACACCAGATATATTTTCATTGTAAATTTTGTGTAGAATTTATTAATATATTTATAAAATCATGAAAAAATATACTCTTAAATTAATTGTCCAATGACCAAGCATCAAATTATTAGTCAAGTTGTGGATCAAAAACTGAAATTGGACAAGCAAAATTCTTTTCTGGCCAACTAGACAATTAATATAAATTCTCGACCATCCTGGTAAAAAATAATATGCTCTTATGTGTTGGAATTGATGAATTGGTGCCGACAACTTTTAAATTGCCAACTAGTTTCTTGTATTGGGATGGTTATTGATAACAACTTAATTAATTAACAACATCGAATGCCATGCTATTGGTATTGGGTCATTGTTTCTTAATCGAGGGTATGGGATCCTATTGTTATTCATATGATTCAGAACAGAGTTGACCTATATATATATTATATATGAATATACACTATTTCGTGCATTCTACACATGGTTGCGCAATACTAGGGGAAATATCAGCACACACATGACAAAACGAGTTTAATCAATTCCACCAGAAGATAGGGACACATGAGAATGGATTGAGCCGTCGTCAAATCGATAGTGACACCAATGATATATTTTTTGTTATGCCTTCTCGATTGTTATAAACAATTAGTTACCATTAGTTGACTCTTCCGGCGCTAGCCACTCTAGCTCAGCGTGAATGTTTAATCCGTTTTACTTATGAACATCACCATCATGCTCAAATATCATCTCCTAGCTATGTACATACTTAAGGTGCACGATGTAGATGCATGGCTCCTTTATTCCTTCCCCTCTATAAAGATAAACGAACCAAACAAACAAGAAAGCAAACCATGAGCTAGAAGCTAAACTTCTTCCTAATCTCAGAATATAAAAGTAGACAAAACGTCATTAGACAGGCATCACCACACCAAGACATCCATCATATCATGCGTCCATCAAGTTGCACTGTTTAAGCATGTATATGTTACTCCACCTATGGCAGCTAATCATCATCTTGTTGGTGAAAATAACATGCATGTCCCGATTGTTGAAGTGACCGCGCAGATATAATTAATTTTATATTATCTTGTAAGAATAGAGTATGGTTAACTGGGAATGAGCCAAACCAGTGTCTGATCGATTTTGGTTGCTAGTTAGTTTTTTATATAGGGTGATCAAGGACGATCTTTGGGCCTTTGGCATTATATATGGATGTAAATGAAGAAGATTATGTGGGTTGGTGTGTGTTTAATGTGAAAGAATTCATAGCATACATTACTGGTTTAATAAAAAACAGATCATTAATAAATGTTGCGCACAAACTCTTCCGGGGCTCACATTTCAGATGAATAAGAACAAATTCTTCATCTGACTATCTTGAATCATAATTCCCTCTTGGTTCACGCGGAAGCGGCGGCGGTGCACCGAGGGGCCGGATGGAACCGGATGCTTGAAAAGGGCACACATCAATCGGTTGGTTTTTCAACACCATTTGTCTTGCAAAAAAAGAAGAGTAGGATGATAGCGATTTCAAAGTACACTGTGGGAAGCTCTTTTGTAAATTGAAAAGCAAAAGGTCATGCGTTGGAATATCCTGTCCTCCTCCTCCAATATAAATATTTCAATTCATCACGCGGTTTGCAACAGTTTGTTCGGATTCCATATGTACATCACTGCCTAGCTAGCTAGTTGCTAGCTAGAGACCACTAGCATACCCATGACGAAAACGACCCGATTAACACATATTGCTATCGTTAAGTTGTACTCCCTCCGTTTTAAAATATAAGATGTTTTAGCTTTATAAATAGAGTGTATCTAGACACTTTAATTTTAGTGTCTAGGTTCACTCCAAACCTAAATAAACCTACACACTAAAAGGGGTCTAGATACACTCCTTTCACAAAGCTAAAACTTCTTATATTTTAGAGAGGAAGTATATATATGGGTTAAAAAAATGAGCAATAATATATATAACTGATCGAGTATGTTTTGTGCTAAATGAAAGAGGCGTGCAACATGAAAGAAACATTTTTATCTTCTAGAACCTGTCTATTGCAAATTAAGGCCTATGTTGATCAGTTGAATTTAGGCCTATGTTGGTTCCAGACTATCAACATGTTTTGGTAGGCTATTTTAGACTATCATTGGCCGATGTGTGGATGGATGGATTCATAACTCCTTTTTTTTTCTTTCAAAACGATTGGCCGATGATTTGTTCATGTATGATTTGTACATGCATGTCGCATGCACGGGGAGTACACAACCAGCTGTCCTACAAGTTCCCTGCAAAACCAAACAAAAACATAAAAGTGCATCATGAGTTTGCTGGATTTATATATCTTGTCAAGGGATCGCAAGTGTGTGAGTGGGAATCTTGCATTGTGTGGTGGGCACACACCAGCAGCTCCTCCTAACCCAACTTGTAGTGCCACATACATTCACTCCAATTTCTCTCTCACTCAACACAAGCTAACAAAGCTAGCAACAGCGTCTCGCTCTCAACTTGTCAATTTGTGAGAGTGATGCCTAGTGCATGGCCTTTTCTCACATGCCAACCTGCTGACGCTAGCTATAAGCTAGCCGCAACTTGTGCCAGCACCATGGCCCCGCATGTCATTTGGACTGAAGCTTCCCTTTTGCTGACTTTTTCTTCGCTGGTAAGAAAAGTTCACTTTACTTACTGGCAGCTTGCATCAACTGGGCATCAGCTGCTGCTTTGATTGACAACTTAGTTAGGTTAGTTATTAAAGGTCTGATGTGGGTGTTATCCTAGCTAGCTTAATGGAGCTTGGATAATTGGCTAGTTAATTTGCATGTGTCTAGATGCATCCAACTTGCATCTATGTGCACCATGCATGCACCCATCCAGGAGGAAGACTGCATACTCTACACATACTACATGAAGTCGTCGACGCTAGCTACTTGGTAGCTGAATAATCTCACTAGTCTCCAAACAATCTCCATATGTGTAGTATCAATGTAGTGCCATAAAGAAAAGAAAAGAAACTAAGCAAAGAAAAGCGCCCGACCGGTTTTCTATGAGTGGAGAGCACCCATTTTGTCTTGTGCTACCACACCTTTTAGAGGCAAAAACAACAAAGGGACACACCTTGTTTCTTAACCGGCAAGGCTTTTCTTTTCTTTCCATTCATGGTTACACCATCGATCAACACGGGTCTATATTTAATTAACCACCATAACCAATTGCTATATATGGTAACCCTTTTCTTTTTTGTTCTTTTGGGGACCTGTCGATCAGTGAAATCATATAGTGGGTCATAGATTCTACGCACCACTAGTGCTTCGACCATCGAGGTTTCCTATGCATCATGCATGCTCTGCCCACTTAAACGAACACCTCCCCCAATTGCAGGTACTTACGTCGAGGCTCAAGCTAAGTTTGGCCGTCAGTTTGACAAATGAAACATGGACCCGTGTCATAAATTAAACAACTGAATTATTATTTGAAAACATTCTTGATTGTATAACAGGGAGTACGTAAGATACTTTTGCGCGAAAGATTTGCATATTATGAAGGCTTCAAAACTTTAGTACTACTTTGTTAAGTACATGCCAAAAAAATGTGTTCCAATTTTTTAAGTGTCCTATTTTGTTATGTGTTGCAATTTTTTTATGTTGGATATCTTCACTCCGTTAGAAGTAAGGATTTTTAATTGGTACGGTGGTCAAAGTTTAAAAAATGGATAGTTATTTTTTAGTAAAAAAGGACATATAGTAACTATTACTTATTTTAGTCAAAACCTTTAGCTGAAGACTTCTCGAATCAAACATGGATGTCTGCATGCTTGATTAACAGAAGAAATTATAGCTACGTGCCCACATTTATCGTGATGTCTAGCTCTAGGGGTGTAGCTCATGGTATAAGTCAACCCTGTCCTTTGTACTCTTGTGATCTGTGACACCGTACGTCTAGCTAGGTATATGGAGTAGGTAGTGTACAAGAAATGCTTGCTACCAGTACAAGAAGCTAATTAAAGTAGGTATCTCACACTATTGTGGTTTGAAAATTCAGTCTTCCGATGATCGATTGGTACGCATTCATTACTTAACGTAGGTTATCTTCTTTTAGCTTACGATATATGATATTTTTTAGACTTCCACTATTGATGTACGAACCGTGTGCGTCTCGTTATGCAGGAGGCGTGTGTGAAAACCAGACGGTCCTGTGTTGACTTAATATGATTTCTGGTTAATAATAATGAAAGAAGAAAACGACGACCTGGAATTTTCTGAAGTTCAGCTAGTGCACACCGGGCGGGACTGAATTCGCTAATTATGTTTCATAGGGCGTGATCAGAGAATGAATTATTGGAGACTTTGTTGATCAACGATCTCTATGATCATAGTTGTTTTTCAGGAGACGTCGTGTGGTATAGTGGGTATGTGTGGGCTTTTCATCTATATATATATATTTCGTCACCAGCAGAATTTTCGTCCGCCGTCTTTTGTCGATTTTGCCCTTGATACTTCAAACTTATTACAAAGGGTGCCACCGCCAAGTCAAAGCACTGCTAAGTACTCTTCTCTCTCCTCGCGGCCCGACCTTATCATCTCGGCCCCACCATCGTAGCCATGTCGTCGGGCGGAGGGGAAGTGAGGGGCCGCGCCGCTCCGATGAGCTCGATGCGTGTGGCGCCATGGGGTTCGGCTCCGTTCCTTTCCATCACCTTCCCCGGCTCCCCACGACCATCCTCCGTCCTCTCCCAAGCACCAGCGCTGCCGGGCAATCCTATCCCAATCCCCGCGACTGTTCTCTCCCGAGCAATCCCATCCCAATCCCCCCCGACCATCCTCTCCCGAGCACCGGCGCCACCCGTTCATCCTCCTCATCCTTCCGCACGTGAACCATCGCTCCCCATCTTGCTCATCCTTCGGCCAAGGTCAGTTGACACCGCACGTGAACACCGCTCCCCATCTTGCTGCTTCTTTTATCCCACCGTGTGCGGCCTCCCGCATCTGCAGTGTTCATTCTCGATCTAAAGCATCTCAAGCAGATCGCGCCGTCCCACTCCGTCACCATCCTCTAAGAGGCGGCGGTCTGTCTCGGCTGGCTTCTCATTTCCACTCTGGTTCTGTCCATGGACGGGTGCAAGTTCGACTGTGTAATCTGGAAAACTAGCTTTGTGTGCGTCTTGGCTTTTGTTATATGAAAGCTCACGTCCTGTTGATAGATGGTGAGTTGGGAGTTGGAGTTTACGGCGGCCATTCGTATACAGATCCAAGAATCTCCTTTTTGGTCAGAGGAATTTTATCTCTGCGAAATGGGGTTAGATTTGGTGTTATCTTAAGACTTGTTTTTGTGGTTGTTACTTGGACCGGGTTATCTTGAGGTTCCATGTTTTTCTCTGAGAAAACTATAACGATTTTAATGTAAAGTGAACTTTAATTGTTACTACTACTCCCTCCGACCCATATTAGTTGACTCGAATTTGTCTAGATTTGGATATATCTAGACATGTTTTAGTACTAGATATATCCGAATCTAGATAAATTCAAGTCAACTAATATGGGTCGGAGGGAGTACCTGAAAGTAAGTAAAATTGTAATGGACGTACTAAATTGCATTAGAACCGAATGGTGTTTCTTTGGATAAACTACATACATGTTTGAGTCACTTCTACTATACTACGGCATTCAGATGTTCAGAAGTTGTGCATAGAGCTACAGCTTTGCTCGGTCAGATCGCCCAAGCATAGTGAGGCCATTCATCAGTGGGTCAGTAAGCTGCGCTTCTTTTTAGTTGTTTCTATTCCTTTTTTGTCCTCCTTTTCCCGATTTTTTACCGACACAACCTGTTGTATAGTCCGTTAGAAGAACCTTAAAAGTGTAAGGAAGAGTATCCTCTATCCTCTACCTTTTTAATAAAATATTAAATCACATGCTTCCGTTTTCTTGCATTACTTTGCTAGCTTTTGATCCATGTTCTTTACTTGCCCTGATACTTACAAAACAAAACTCTGAACAACAATCAAAATGTCAGCATGTAAAAAGATGCTGAAAACTGAATTTAGAAGATATTTTCTCTGCTATATATTGATTCCACTCCCTCCGTCTTAAAATAGATGTTGCATGTTTAACAAAATTTAGACGAATCTAAATTTTGAAAAATCTCCGACATTTATTTTGAGAAGGAGGGAGTACTTGATTGCTAATTATTTCTCTGTTTCTTTGTTTTGGGCAGAAAGAGACTTTACCCGGCTGCTACTTTTTGTTACAAACATGAGTTGATGTATAGTATAAGCTTGCCCTGATTTCTATTGTAAAGCGTTATAGAAAATAGTTCAATAATCCTATTACGATATGCCGTCAATAGGAGTATATATTAAGTAAAAAAAATTGTAGAGAGAGAGCAGTTAAGTTGTTTATATTGAGCACTACAAGCAATACGGATTTAATGTGCATGGTTCAGGGAATAAATCTTGGCTCAATAAATTAATTTCTCTAGAAAATGTTTTATTCTGTGGCAACGCACGGGCATTTAGCTAGTATTACTGTATTTGTGTACATAATCTTTGCATGCATATATGTTATTATGTCGGTCGGTGTTTCTGTAGCTTGAGAATGGTAGGACATGCACGGCCGTTTGGAGTACGGGCAACAGGTAACCCTTGGCTGCATTTTGTTTTTTGAAATTCTGAAACTTTGTTTTTCAAAGTTCCAAAAAATTCCGAAACACATTATTCATGGATGTATTCAATTCTGTATTCTATAAGTGTGCGAACTTTTACAATGAAATGCATTGAATTTCGGGTTCAGTGAAAATGACAAGATTTTACAAAAAGGACCAAATGTCCATTTCAGTAGTGCAGTATTCACCATTGAATCTGTACTTTGGTGAGCACAAAGTAAAAAATGTATGTCGTTCTGAATTCTTGCACACTCGTTGAATACAGTACATCATTGGCTAAGTCTTACTAGTTTCTTTTTTGAAATCTTTTGAGACCTTTGAATTCGAAATCTCAAAGACTCAAAATTCGAGGTCCTTGTAGGACGAGCTTTTCCGGGGTATGCTCATAGAACAAAGTTTGTAGCTGGCAGCTGGGCTGGCTCTTTTTTCGTTGCGTTTGAAGAGGGCAACTTTGACACTGCGTATACGTCAACAGCAGGCGCGTCTCCCAATTTATGTCCTCGCCCAGCTGCTTAGTTGTTAGTTCTCCTTTTGTTTCAACTACTAGTAGCTAGCAAACAGGTAGAACGTGTTTTTCTGACTCTATTTTTAAATTTCCTGCATTTTTTCAGCACTGTCACCTGCTTGCTATCTAGGTAGCGGGACAGGGAGCTTTTGGACACTCGGCATGCTTCAGGACCTGCTGATGGCGGCACGCCACTACTACTCGTCGTCGGTCCGCTGAGCTCCTTCTCTGGAGTTTGTATCTCTTTGGGCTAAGTCGGGGCTATCACGAGGGGCCCTGCGGGAAGGGCATACATACATCGTGTAATGGCGGGAAGGCCGAGACCACCACCCGCAGCACCCTCTTCGCTCGCTCCGTGGGACCACGAAAACCGGCACACACATTATGTTCACATATCCCGTTATCCAGTTTTTATGGAGATTTGTCTGAGAGTTTGGCAGGTTTAAGACCTCGACGAGTTCTTGAAAGTGAGATAAGCCGTATCGGTACGAGGCGACGCTTATTCTGGTTAGTGTTTGCCGCGATGAGCTAGATCTTTTGGACAATTCCTAATAGGATGGTTACCGAGCGTGTTTTTTCGCGGCGTGCTTGTGTTGTGTCTCCAGTTTAAAATTTCTCGTCGTTTTTCAACGGTGGCACCCGCTGTGTAGACGAGCTTTTGGACGGCATGCTTCTGGCCGTGCTGGTGGCGGCACGCTAATGCTCCTCGCCGTCGGTCCACTGATCGAGTTCCCTCACGGGGAGTTTGTATCTTGTTGTTTTGTAGTATTCTTCATTTTCTAATGTGTGTTGTTGGTGGTCCCAACAGACCTTTTTATTACTAGGTTTTTTCCGTTTGCTCTGAACCCTGTATCAGGTTATGATTATAAAACGGGGCGAATACGAATACTGTTTCGGGGGATGAGCTAAGTTTTTCATTCTTATTTATGAATTTCGTTGATGATTGAATTCTAAAATAGGTCAAAAGTTTGACCGAGTGTTAATAGAAAAAAATCCAGGAAAGTTTGTTTGCAAAGCGTAAGAGCCGTATAGCAGCATCTTACACGTGTGCGTGCATGCATGCATGGTACCGGCCGGCATAATCTAGCTAGTGGGTCCTGGGTACGTACTTGATCGACACTAACCAAACCGCTTCCCTCTCAACACGTAGCACTTGTGTCCACTGGCTTTACGTACGTGCGTGCATGTGCATGGCTTGTGTGGCCACGTGTCCGTGCTCACTTGGCTGCTGCACGTATCACTTTCCAGAATTGGCTCGCCTCTCGCCTGTTCAGTGTTCACGGCCGATGTATCTTGTCCCAATGAAGATATATAGCACAGGGACAACTAGTAAAACGTATGTTCACGATTGTTTCCGTGTGGCTTTAACCGGCCGGGCATTATGCATGTAACATCCTAACTTTTAGAAATTCGGATTTGTATCGCATCATGCCAGCATGCAAAACCATGATTTTAAAATCTGTTTGTCAAAACCTTCAAAAAAATTCTTTGTCTTCACATATTAAGGTACTTGCATGAAAATTTTATTTTGTATTTTTTGGACATGAAATAATGTTCCCTGATGTACTAAAAATATTCTCCTAGACAACTTAACCGAATTCTTCCGATTTCTATGTGGACCATTGCCCCTTCGCCACGCCGAGCTGAAGCGTCACTAGGCCAAACCCCCCATATATTCCCCCACGATCCCCTCTCTGTTTCCCCTTGAAAACCTAAGCCAAATGGCCAGTAAGATGTCACAATCTCGAGGTCGAGCTCGAATCCACCGGTTCCGTCATCACTGACCCCTCCCTTCTCTCTCTACCTATTCTGCATGATCTACTGTCGGGCTGACCCACTTCCCTCTCCTATAGATCACCGGAGCGAGCTTTGAAGCCATTGTAGCTACATCGCCACCTGACCCCTCCGATTGGACGTAGCCACCGCCCGAGGGAGAACCGAATGATGCAAGGGAGTTGAGAAGAACGACCACGAGGTTCTCATCACCGTCCACTAGTCCGCCACCGCTGGCGATCATTGGAGCCCCTTCCACCATTGCCACTAAAGCCCATCCTTTTCACCGTCTGGTGAGCACAGGAGCTTTCATTCCTAGCCGTCCGATCTAATCCGGGCGGTCTATATTAGAATCTCATGCCGTATCGGTAGCCCAATGAAATGTTGTCATGTGTCTGCCACGTCAGAAACGCCGAGTCAGCACCCGTGTCAACCCAATAGCCAATCAGGTTTCACCGAGTATTGCCCCCGACAGCTTAATTCGAAGTACAAATTTTAAATAGCCAGAAAAATTGCATATCTTCTAAAATTTATAGAAAAATAATCGATATATCAAAAAGTACAAATAATATATGGTTGGATTTAGAAATATAATCGATATAGAAAAATTGCCCCTTCGCCACGCCGAGCTCCCCATATATTCCCCACGACCCCCTCCCCGTTCCCCTTGAAAACACAAGCCGAAGCGTCACGTCACCATGCCAAGCCCCCCATATATTCCCCCACGATCCCCTCTCTGTTTTCCCTTGAAAACCTAAGCCAAAGGGCTAGTAGGATGTCACAATCTCGAGGTTGAGCTCGAATCCACCGGTTCCGTCATCACTGACCCCTCCCTTCTCTCTCTACCTATTATGCATGATCTACTGTCGTGTTGACCCAGTTCCCTCTCCTATAGATCACCGGAGCGAGCTTCGAAGCTATCGTAGCTACATCGCCACCCAACGCCTCCGATTTGACGTAGCCACCGCCCGAGGGAGAACCGGGTGATGCAAGGGAGTCGAGAAGAACGACCGCGAGGTTCTCATCATCGTCCACTAGTTCGCCACCCGCCGCCGATCATTGGAGCCCCTGCCACCATTGCCACTAAAGCCCGTCCTTTTCGCCGTCTGGAAGAAGCTTTCGTTCCTAGCCGTCCGATCTAATTCGGGCGGTCCAGATTAGAATCTCATACCGTACCGGTATCGCCCAATGAAATGTTGTCATGTGTCTGCCACGTCAGAAGCGCCAAGTAGCACCCGTGTCAACCCAATAGCCAATCACATTTCGCCGAGTGTTGCCCCTGACAGCTTAATACGAAATACAAATTTTAAATAGCCAGAAAAATGGCATATCTTCTAAAATTTATAGAAAATAATCTATAGATCAGAAAAATACAAATAATATATGGTTGGATTTAGAAAATTGCGTAGAACATGATTCTTTAATAAAATTGTAAGTTTGTTGAAGCTGTATTTTCTGAAAATTGAAACTCTATGCTATAGTATTTAAATCACAGCTTTTAAACTGTAAATCCAATTGAGTTGAATCTTTTTACAATAGAAGCTAATGGAGTTGAACATATCAGTGAGCATGTATGATGGCGTATCCTGTTCAAAAAAATGTACTCCCTCCGTCCTAAAAAGGATGTCGGAGATTTATCAAAATTTAGATTTATCTAGTCACTAATAGTGTATAAATACATCTAAATTTTGATAAATCTCCAATATTCTTTTTAGGAAGGAGGAAGTATTTGATGGATCCATCGTGCAGATCATAGTGAGTGTTGTTAGAAAATATAGGCTAAATTCATTGAACCATTTGATATTTCAGATTTTCCCCAAATCTCAAATTTCATGTGTGTGCAAGCCTATATGTGATTTGGCCCAAATTGATGGCAGCTCACATGTGTTTATGTGGCAAGAGGAGTGAGAGCGAAAGTTTATCACATATGGAAAGTTGGAGGAGAGTTGCACCACCTTATAAGGTGGAGTGTCTCACTGCTTTGTAAGTGAGTGAGAAGAGAAGTGCTACACGCGTGCTCCTCCGCCCGCCCGCCAGTCTCATCACGACGCGTGCGTGGTTTGTGGAATGATCCTCGATCCGAGCTTATCTTTTTTTGCTGCTCAGGAAAACTGGTGCTATTTTGACAGACGTGTCAACGGTTAGTTAGTTCGGGTCGCTCCCGGATCGTGGGCTACTGTAACCAGGGGCGGATTTACCCGTCACTTCTAAGCACTTCGGCGAGCTCCCAAGGCGATGTACTAAGCTGGAACATCAAGAATCGACGTTCTAAGCTGTAAAATATGTGTAGCTTGCTATGACTGAGCCATATTATGACGTGTTTCTAGCAGCACAGCTTGGGAACGTGGTCATTTCTCTCCATACTTGCTGGTTGAGGCTTTGTGTCCAGGCTTTCATTTTGACCTTGGTCCACCACTGACTGTAACCGACCCAAACTCGTGCGTGGCGAGACCTCGCCACGTTGTACCCTATACGGGTTTCCCGAGCCGCTCTATATAAGCGCCTATGCGGCTTCCGCCATGACACACCGAAAACAAATTGAGAATTTTGCCTTCTGTCTGCTTGCACCATCACCATAGTCTACTCCATCCCGCGCAACAGCGTGCACCAGTGGACGGGAGAGCAGGTCTCCGGAACTCTCGCCTTTGCAATCCTGTATGGGAGAGGGCGAATAAGGTTTTTGAGAAACGCTCCGCACGACTGTTCAAGTTTGTCATCACGGTGCGTTTTCCTAGGCGTAACAGCATCCGCCTGCATGGCGTCTGTTACGTCGTCTTGTTCGACAGACTACAACAATCTCTGCACCAACAACAACTTTATCGTCAACCGATTGGTTCGTATATTGTGATCTGATCCGTTGCCATACCATGGCGGTTCTTGCGTATGCACTATTACTGTTATGTTGATTAATCTTTACTATTAAAAAACGGTTGTGCCACACGGTGTCACACTTCAATATTATTACTATAAAAATGCCACCGCTAACAAATTAGCCCGTCCCTAGCGCCCACGGCGATTTTGTTGTTGTCAGTTAAAATTGGCCCCGAGTCATACGCATTGAAACTGTTACAAAACACCCTCAGGCCTTATTTACTTCTCTTGTATTCACTAGTGTATTTGCGGGGAATGGTGGGAATTATTAACATTCCCGCAAAATTCCCGTAGTCCGTTTACTACTCCGGGTTTAGTCGGGATAATCCCGGGATATTCCCGCAAATCTTTCTTATTTTTGTTTAGATTGAAAACTCTCATACATGGTAGAGTATTTTCGGGAAAGAGTATTTGCGGGGATCGTAGAGTATTGGGTGAACACCAAATCCCGCAACTCTAGTGGATAAGAATACGCGAGAAGTAAACAAGGCCTCAATGTTAGATAGAAGGTCGCTAATGTCTCCATGATTCCCGCATCCCTACTCACGAATCATGACTGCACAGTTCCTCCCGATAACCCTAATCCTTCGCCTCTCACCCTCTCTGGCGGCGGCTCTGGCCTAGACATTGGGTGGCAGCTTCACGTGGCTAAAGGCCTAGACATTGGCTAGGATGCAGCCCCTCCCTTCATGTCCAGATCCAGATCTCTCTATTCGTCTCTCTCCTTTATCTTTTGAAAAAGAGATATTTGTTGTTCAATTCCATTCTCTGTTCCACAAGCAAGGGCGGCTCATATGACAACTTGCGCACTCATTTTTTGTTGTGTTGATTCAATCTCGTTCTCCGCTCTAGGAACAAGGGACGATGTCTCTGACTAGCGTTATTATACCATTCAACTAGATGGACCTCACGATATGCTTACAGTCTGAAGGAGATTGAGAAGAATGTGCTACTCGTGAGGTATTTGGTCTGACGAAGAAGATCGACAAGCAAATTTCATCTTTTTTTATCTGATCATTTTCTAGCAGAGGCAGGTTTGTTGTGCTTTGGATTTTCTTCACATTTTTCTAGCTTAAAATTCCTGTGGATTATGTACTCTGATATACTCTTTCATATGTCCATTGCCGTGATTTTCAATAACTAGAACATGATCAGATAAAAAAATATGAAATTTGCTTGTCTATCTCCTTTGTCAGACCAAATACTTCCTCCAAACGATTTAGTAATCTGTACAAAAGTGAATTAATGATACGAAATTAACCCGTTGCTAAATATTTTGTGTGGATCCACATAATAATGGTACTCATCATGACTGGTGCCATCTTTTATTTCATTCCTTTGGCGCAGGCTAAAGTATGCTTCCTTTTTAACTAAAATGTGCATCGTTCAAGTGCTCCATCGCCCAAGCTTAAGCATGTCATGCTAGACACAACCACAGAAAGAGTATACACCGGGTAAGAAAGCCCCTAGCTGCACGGTACATTGACTTACCTTTGGCTTTCCTTCCCCTTCTTTTTTCATCCTTATTCTACCCTTATATTGTGCCTCCTTATTTTGAAGGTTGGGTCATGGGAGTTAGGAAGACATAGATGTGATGGCAGAAAGAAATAGAGGTGAATAGTGAACTGTCTCAGAATCAGAATTCTCAATAATTATTATTGAAGCAACGGACGTACCAAATTGGAAATTGATTGTTTATCAGTAACTTCACTTTATTTTAAATAAAATTGTAGTTATATATATATATATTAATCTGATTCTTCAATCTAAATATTTTGTGTGGATTGTGCTCATCATTACTGGTACCATCATTTGTTTCATTCCTTTGACGGAGACCAACCAAATATGCACCGTTCAGGTGCTCGATCTTCCAAGCTTCGGCATGTCCACTTACCTTTTCCTTTCCTTCCCCTTTTTTCATCCTTCTTCTACTCTTCTATTGTGCCTCTTTATTTTGCAGGTTGGATCACGGGAGCTAAGAAGACATAGATGTGAACGGCATGAAGAATTATAGACGTCAATAGCGAGTTGTCCCTGAATCAGAATTCTCGATAATTATTTTTCATATTCCTTTAGAGTTCCAATTGGAGGTGTAACTGGAGTTCCAATTCACTACAAATAGTTTAGAGAAAGAATTGGATGCTGGAATATATATTTTCTCCCTATTCCATTTATGTGCTTACCTTAAAGCATATTGTCTAAAAAGATGTAGAAAATGGGAGGTGTCTTTTGCTATTGGATGATGGTCATGGGTAAAAATCAGAATTTGTGCATTTATTTTGTACAATAGAAAATCATAATTGGACTTACTTACCTATATCTGCTGTTGCGCAAGAGGAGAAAATTTGATGGTGTTATAGATTGGCAGGTGATTTCCCTCCATATTCCTCTCTTTTTGTCCATGCCACATTTAAGGCCCAGTCACCTCTCTATGGCTAATTTATCAAGTTTGTATGGATCTTTCCCTACACACCACAAGAATAATGTGCTCTGGCCTAATACCGTTGCATTGTGTTCATTGAAGGTTCTGTCCAACATTTTTATTCTAGATCAAATCATTGTTGCATGTCCACAAGGTTTGGGGCTGCTTTTTGGGATGATGCCAATGGGCAAAGCCAAGATACAAAATGGAGCCATCAAAATCGTTGTTTTCTCAGTAGACGGTGGGCTTTTCATAGTACAGTAATGTATTTGTGTTGTGTACATAATCTTTGAATGCATATATGCTATGTCGGTTAGTGTGTCTACAGCATTACAAATTCATGGATGTATTCAATGTTTTATTCTATAATTGTGTAAAAATTTACAATGAAATATATTGTATTTTGGGTTTAGCAAAAATGACAAGAGTTTACAAAAAGGACCATCTATATCTCCATTTCAATGCACTATTCACCACTGTACAGCGACAATAAAATCGAGTTTGTATTCTTTGGTGAGCACAAAATAAAATGTATGTCATTCTGAATATTTGCACACTCGTTGAATACATCATTGGCTAAGTCCTAGTGTTCTTTTTTTTGAATTATTTTGAGACGTTTGAATTCGAAATTTCGAAGGTTCAAACTTAGAGCTCCTTGTAGGACGAGCTCCATATCGAATTTCCAGGTATGCTTATCGCACAGATGCCCTAAATTAAACGGGTATGCGCACGGGCGTTGACGAGAGGTGCAGCGCAGGCAGCCGCGTTCATTCGCGTGCAATTTGTGACCGATGGATGGATGGTTCAGTTTGCAGCTGGCAGGCCGTGCCGTGCGGTGCGGTGTTGAACAGGGCAACTTCGACTTGGACACTGCCTGCCGGCGCCTATAGGTCAACAGGTGCGTCTACAATTAATTCTGTTTAATTCACCATCTTATTTCTACTCCCTTTTGTGAATTGAGTGTATCTAAATATCATTTAGTGTATAGGTTCGGAGTGACACCAAAAAATATCTAGATATATTCATTTCACAAAACTAAAATGCCTTATGTTTTCGAACGGAGGGAGTAGTAGCTAGCAAGCATGGTGGAGGGGCATCTCTTGCCCGCGAGCCGCTTCTTGCTGCTAGCGATGGATCTACTTTGTGCACCCAAAGACTTGTCCTATCTAATCTTAACTACCTGTGTACATATCCTGAGTCAAAAGTTGGAAAAACAAAATTGAGATTTAAACTTTGCAAAATTTATATCAGTTCTAGGACATAAAACATGTGTCGCTACAGGGATAAGATTTTTTGCAAACATACTTGACAAAAGAAGAAGAAAAAAAATACTAGGCAACCACGTCGGTAAGGCAGGGGAGGAAGGTGAGGCCCGGTGGCGATGGCGACGACAGTTTGGGTCGAGGTTCACCACCTCAGGCCGTGGCTAGGGAGACACGATGCAACTCCCGATCACCCCCGCGCTAACAATGTCGTACGGGCCCCCCTGACCCGCAGATCGCCGTTGCTCCCTCCTTCTTCAATAGGTGCTCACCAGCATGAGGGCCAGCTAAGGCAGCGAGCGCTCGGCAACAGGGCCAAGCCGGGGTTGTCGCGACAGGTCCCGCGTGAAGGGCGAACAATGCGTCATGGCGGCATGGCCGTGACTGAGACCACCACCCGCAACGCCCCTCTCCGCTCTGTGGGTCCCCGTTTTCGGGGAACCACATCATTTTCACTTGTCCCGTTGTCCAGTTTCTATGGAGTTTTGTCCTATAGTTTGGCACGCCCAAAACCTCGACGAGTTCTTGAAACCGAGGCAAACCATACCGAACTACCGGTAGGATGCAACGCCTCTTCTGGTTAGAGTTTGCCGTGATGACCTAGACCTTTGGACGATTCGTAACAAGATGGTTAGGAGCGTGTTTCCCCGCGGTGTGCTTCTGGCTCCATTTTTAATTTCTTGCCTATGTTAAGCACTGGAATCCGCTATCTAGGCAGCCAGACAGAGAGTTTTTGGATGACATGTTTCCGGACCTGCTGATGGCGGCATACCATTACTCTACCATTACTCCTTGCCGTCGATCCGCCGAGCTCCCTCTCTAGGAGTTTGTATCTTGTTGTTTGGTTCTCTCTTTTTTCTCTCTTTTGGTTGATGTCTTTTGTTTGCCTAGCTTTAATTTTTTTCCCTTTTTCTCCGAACGGATGTATCGGATGATTTATTTATAAAGGGGGATGAAATACTATTTTGTGGATGAACAAGGTTTTCATTGTTTGATTGAATTCTAAATTAGGTAGTAGAAAGTTTGACGAGTGCTTTATAGAAAAATACCTAGGAAAGTTAAGTTTGCAGAACATATAAGAAACGTAATAGACACGTGTGCATGCATGCATGCTACCGGCCGGCAGGGCATCGATTTCCAATAGTGCCATGGTGATACATACTATCACTTGTGTCGCTCGCTGCTGGCGGCCAATGCCGCATTTGCATATCGGCTCGTGTATGATAGAGTAGTATATGATTGATCTACAGTACTAGTAGTAGCTAACTTGGTCACATTTGGCTCCTGCGTGCATCTATGACAAGTCATTTTTTTTGGCAGAATAAGTGGGTACACGTGGACGTAACGCTTTTGTTGTTTTTGGCAATGACGTGGACATACACACATACGGATCGGAGCAACCAAACCGCTTCGTCCCTCTCGATCAACACGTACGTAGCACTAGTGTCCACTGGCTTCACATGCGTACATGGCTTGTGCGGCCACGTGTCCGTGCTCCCTTGGCTTCTGTACGTATCACTTGCCACAATTGGCTTGCCTCCCGCTTGCTACGCCTGTACACGACTCACATATCTTGTCGCAAACATTTACGAGTAAAGTTTTAATCCACCACGTACGGAGAAATCTCAATGATCGACCGCACACAAAGAAAATATATACTTATATAGCACAAGACAACTAGCAAAGCGTATTCACGTTTGCTTTCATATATATGGGTTCAACTGGCGTTCTGTAACATCCCAACTTTTAGAAATTAGAATTTAAAAAGATTTCATTTGCATAATAACATCGTGCCATCATGCAAAACCATGATTTTAAATCCTTATGTCAAAACCCTAATTGAAATTCCCTATCTTCACCTATTAAGGTATTGCATGCAAAGTTGTTATGTATTTTTTTTGGACAGGAAATAATGTTCCCAATCTCCTAAAAATGTTCCCGTGGACTTTAGAAATTTATTTCAAACATGTCCAAGTTATAAAACACTAGTTTTTTTCTTCTTTCCAAAAGCCATATAATGCAATATGTGCAAATGACATTCTTGTATTTTGGCTTTGACCAAAAACTAGTGCCCTAAAGTTCAAATGACTATTCTAAATTTTATAAATTTTTTATTTTGAAAAGGTTATGAATTAAAATAAAAAAACAAAGAAATAGAAAAAAAGGAAAAAAGGAAATCTACCCTAATGGACTAGCCGGACCGAAACGGCCCGAGCCGACCCTCCCTTCTCTTTCTTCCTCTTTCGCATGATCTACCGCATCGCACTGACCATCTTCCCTCTCATGTAGATCACGAGAGCGAGCTCCAGAAGTCTCCAGAGCTACACTCTGCCTGACACCTGCGGTTGAACATAGCCGCCACCCCTGCGGTTGAACATAGCCGCCACCCGAGGGAGAACCAAATGATACAGAGGAGACGAGAAGAATAGCCACAAGGTTCTCATCACCCTCCGCTAGTCCGCCACCGCCGATGATCACCGGAGCCCCCGCCACCATTGCAACTGAAGCCCATTGATGTCGCCATCTACATCATCACCGGTGAGCACATAGCTTTCTTTCCCAGCCGTCCGACCTTATCCGAGTGGTCAAAGACAAGAATCTCATACTATATCGGTATCGCCCAATAAAGCGTTGTTGTGTGTCTGCAATGTTAGAAGCGTCGAGTCAGCGCCCAGGTCAACCCAGCAACCACTCAGGTTTCGCCAAGTGTCGCCCTTATCGGCTTAATTTAAAACCAATTTTTAAATAGCTAGAAAAATTGCATATCTTGTAAAATTTATAAAAAGCAATTTGGAGATTAGGAAAATACAAATAATATATGGTTGGATTTAGAAAATTGCGTAGCACATGATTCTGTAATAAAATTGCAAAAAATTTGAAGCCATATTTTCCGAAGCTTGAAACTCTATGCTATAGTATTTAAATCACAAGTTTTAATATGTAAATGCAATTGAGTTGGATCTTTTTTACATACGAAAGCAAATAGAGTTGATCGTATCGGTGAGTATGTATGATAGCGTTTCCCGTTTTTAAAAAAAAATGTATTTGATGAATCCATCGTGCAGTGCAGATCATAGTGAGTGTGGCCCCTCTCATCTCATCTCATCTTGTCATGATTGACAGTACGTACGTACTCATTTGAATTGGCAAGCTGAACTCGAGGACAGAAACCCAACCGACCGAATCGCTCCCCTCTCAACACGTCGCGCTAGTGCCCGGCCGGTTTTAGCAATGCCGTGCTTTCTGCCTACTGCACTTCACATGCATACATGGCCTATGTGGCCACGTGTCCGTAGTTTTAGGTCTCGTGGTGCTAGATTTACAATTCGTGTATCTTGCATATTTATGCATACGAAAAATCGAATAATTGTTTTTAGAAAAATCTGTTAGAAAGGTTAGGAGATCCAACTTTGGCTCTACTTTTTTTTATAGAAATGATGCTTTATTGCTTAAATATTTTTAATCATTATACATGCATGACTAAGGATGCACACACAACGGACACACAAGTCCAGAGGTGTCATTAAACGGAAAAAAATTACATATCAAAATAAGTAATTGCAAAATGCCTATGGTGGTGAACAGTCGATCCCAAGATTGCGCTGCAATCCATGATAGATAAAAAAAAGTATCTCATCATGTCCTTGAACCGTGTAGAGACCTTCGTAAACACGTAGTGAAATTCACAGGTCGTATAGACGACCATACACTTTTGCTCTCCTTGGTGAATTATGCTAGATAATCCAGTTGAGTGCGGCAAATGCGGCATGTCATTTGTTTATTCTTCAAGAAAGGCTGATTTATTTATACTTGGGGAATGTTTAGAATTTAAATTGGTTCTTATTCCTAAACTAGTGGATACATATACACCTAACCAAATGGAAATCGCTGTGTGTTCTCCGATCCGATCGATTGATCCATGGACGTGGGAGAAAAGAAGAAGAAAAGCTCGTGCGCGCGCACCGCTACGTCAACCTCAGCTGCATGCCCAACGTTGTACTACACACAAGAAAACTTACACATCGTACTATCTAGGTGAGTACGTGTTAGAGAGAGAGAGAGAGGGCCTGCAGCCTCGTGCTACGTGGTACGCGTGTCACTCAAATAAGTCATTTTGTATTAGTGATGAAAAGGAAACAAGTAGGCACACGTGGACGTAACACTTTTGTATTTTAGGCAATGACGTGGACGTACACACATGCATGCGTACACAGATACATACAGGCATACAGCAGTGGGCCAAGCACGTACACTCGATAGCAAGTTTAGCTCTAGGAGATGACAGGACGACAACCAAACCAACCTAACCGTTTCCTCTCTACACATATACAGTAGCACACTAGCTAGCTACCCGTTTTAGCAATGCTGTGCTCTCTACGTACAGTACTACACCACTTGGATCACATGCATGCATCAGGCCACGTGTCGGCTGATCTGCTGTGTATTCTGCTACACAACACAATACACGTCGTAACTTGCCGCAATTGGCTTGCCTCCACTCACATATGTAGATATATATCCTGTCCCTAACATTATTTAATACTATACTACCTCAGTCTCAAAATAGATGTCATAGATTTATGAAAATTTAGATAAATCTAGACAGACATTTATTTTGAGACAGATGGAGTAATATAAGTTAGCCCCTCCGTTTCAAAATATAAGAGTTTTAGATTTGTGAAAGAAGTGTATGTAACCTTTTTTAGTGTGTAGATTTATTTAGGATTGGGATGAACTTAGACACTAAAAGAATCTAGGGATACACTCCTTTCACAAATCTAAAACATCATATATATTTTAAGACGGAGGGAGTAAGTAGTAACACGTGACGCAACGACGCCGGCTCATTAGTGCCCGCCACCTTAATAAAAGGGACTCTACCATGCAAGTGTAAAACACTGGCCATCATGTTCCTTCTCTCTTCTCCCGGCCGTGGAAATGTCAATTTTTTGAAGCAGCAACACTAAGCCGATCGAGCATCCTTGGTGAAGAAACCACAAAAAGCTACTAGTAGAAGACAAAACCACAAAAGTAGCGATTAGCAAGGAGAAAGCGAATTTCACAAAATAAAAATACAACGTGATATATTGTTCTTAAGATATCGACATAATAATGATGGATTTTATATTTTGTAAGGAGGAAGTAGTACTAGTATTTGTCTCTTATGTGCCTGCTTTGCGAGACATACTTATTTGGAGCAGCACCTTACACGTGTGCATGCATACATACACATACTTATTTGTCTCTTGCCCATAATGATAGATACCTTGCTAGCGGGTTCGTTTCAATATTTTGTATACCTCTGTTTGGGATTATTAGACTAGCTCCAATGGAGGTACTTCCTCCGATCCATATTACTTGTCGTTGAAATAGTCGTATCTAGCACTAAAATATGTCTACCTACATCTATTTTAGTGACAAGTAATATAAATCGGAGGTAGTATCATAGGTAGTATCATGCATGCCATGTTGGCATGCTAATTAATAATAAAAGATGTTGTGTAGGTATTATAGGTAGACACAGTATCATAGCACGTAGAACTAAAAAAAACTATTCTCAATGAATTTTGTACACAATTTTACATTAAGATTCTACAAAACAATAAATATACTAAGACTATGATACTAGTACATGATAATATGCATTGTGGAGATGGTATCATATACTAGTATTATATACATGATACTACTATATGATACTCCTCATTGTGACTAGTCTTAGTCCTAAGGGCCAAGTTGCTAATATCAAGACACTCCATAACTCTCTCTCATTAATATATGCATGCACATATAGGTTTACATGTATGAGAGAAGTGAGAGAAAAAGAAAAACATGCATTGGTTTACAAGCCTAATAAACGAGATAGCCCTTATAATCTCAAACAATATAAAAAAGCTCTTAACACTAATAATCCCAAACAGAGGTAGTACACTGCTAGGGAAGTCGTTTGGTAGCTGCATGAGGGTCGGGTGGCCTTCGAGGAGATGAAATCGACCTGATTGGTTGCCTGCATGTGAGATTTGGCCTGCGCCAACAAGAGTCTGAAAGCAGCCCACAACCAGCCCCAACGACAACACTCAAATCGGCACTCATTGATGAGATTCTTGCAAGCACTCGTCTGATGGTTTTTTCTCTCTCCTCTCTTAAACTGTGTTCATCCCAACCACTTGTGATTAGCACAAATATGCTCCAAATCAACTCACCTCTACATGAAAAAGATGCACATCAACGAAAGGTTCCATTCCGACCATCGACACCGAGGTCCATGCTCTGTATCATCTCAGATTCATAGTCAAAGTTGGAGTTTTTTGGGAGGAATTTTTTCTGACTTGTAGCACATAATCAATCGTTCGAAGTTTCTTTTGGGGTGTAGCTTGATCTTGCTGTTCCATACTACTCTCATATTGCAAGTTTTTCGTTTTGATGTAGGGTCAGGGATCCCTCTTATGTGAGGAGGATGAAGGACTTCTCTCTCCACCCTCAAACATCCTCTCACATATCCACTTGTGAGCAAAATAATTATGCTTGGATTCATAACAAGTTCCACATGAAAAAGATTAGCATCGACGACGGGGTTTCATTTTAACCATTGACACCGAGTTTTGTGCTCTGTATCTTCTCAGATTTGTGATCAAAGTTGTAGTTTTTTGGGCAAATTTCATCAGATTCGTCACACAGATTCAACCGTTCGAAATTTTCTTTGAGGTGTAGCTTGATCATGATGTTCTCCACAACTCTCGTGTTCGAAGTTTTTTGTTCTGTGGTGTAGGAATTCATTTATAGCTTACCTAAGGTTGAAGATGAAAGTCTATGGTAGCCCGGGTCGTGCAGGCGGAAGAGCTGAAGTGGCCGGCCCTCTCCGTGTCATCCCACACCGCCGTTCCGCGAGGATATATAGCCCGGAGACGAGAACAAAAATGCGTTCATCTGTCTCAAACTTTAGAGGGGCTCATTTAAGACTTAATCGAATGATTACCTAACAGGTAAAAAGAGCTTTTGTTTCCTCTCATCGAGATTGAGGTAGGCAAAAGATGGATTTTCGTCGTTTGTGGATCACTCAGATAAACGCAACAACGTGGATATATAAAGTATTTGATAGTTATAGTAAATTAATACACAACCTGTCGTCACCAGGGCCGTCGAAGAAGGTGCCGCGCCACCGTCCGTCGCTGGAACAGCTGCCGCGTTAGCAGATGAACACGAAGAACACTAACTGCTAATGACAGTTTAGGTGTACAGATTAATGTGGCGCCCAAATCCAATGCAGGCAAGCAAACTACATGGATATATTCAATCGATGCACCCTCTATAACTGCAGGCTACCAGAGAAGCGAAAAGTGGTCCATCGCTTGTACGTGCATGACAGTGCCAGCCGTAGCACTGCCCAACTGAGCCACAGGAATCTTGCAAGCAACCGAAACACCTCTAAGACCATGTAAGCGGTTCAAAGAACTCTTTGAGTCGATTCCACACATAGTGCAACATCGACTCGTTGCATCTGACACAAGAAGCGAACCAAGTTGTTGGTTCAAATTTCAACAGAGACAACAAAGAGACTTTCCCCTCCTTCTCTTCCCCCCGTGTGCTACAATTGCTGAGAGCGCCCCTCCGTGGACCGGGCCCTTCCTGGGTCCTCTCCGCCAGATTAGCTAGCCGGAGATGGACGGGAAGCGGCACCGGAGTAGGTAGAGATAGGTGTAGTGGCTTTATGCCGGTAGTGGGCTTTTTGCCCGTAGTTGGAGGCGGCGCCAGGGCTCTGTGCAGCCAGATCTATGGCGTTTTTGGTCTTCTCGTTGTTCTCCTCTTCGTCCTTGGTGGGTGGGAGGCGACGGCGATGACCACCGTCACCATGAATAAAGCTGCGTCGGTTGCTGGTGGGGGGATCTCCAGTAGTCTGATCTTGGGTCATCTTTGGCCGGCCGTGGCGGCGAGGGGAGGTGGCCTAGATCGGACATGCTGGAGCGTCGCACCGCGGCTTCGAGCTACTCTGTGGTGCTAGCGGGTGGCGCCTGGAGGTTGCTGAGCCTTCTTCTTCCTTGTGCTTCAGCGGTTGAAGCCAGTGGCAGGAGGAGGGATCTTGGTGGCTCGGTCATAAAACTCGTGTTCTTCTTCGCGGTGCCGACGGCGTCTTGCCCTCCTTCCATCTCTCGGCCTGCCGTGGTGGCGAGGGAAAGATGGGGGGTGGATCTGAAGCTGAAGATGTTGTCAAAGAATGGGGCTGTCTTGTGCTCCCAGGCGGCGATGCTGCGATACCTCCGGCGTTCTCCAAGCGGAAGCTGTCTGCTACCCGCTACTTTCGGCCTTGAGGAAGGCCACGCCAAGCTCGTGTGGCTTCTGTGCCCGAGCTTCTTCAACCGCCTCAGGCGGCCTTTGTTTTCCCTCCCCGCGGCATCCCACGTCGACGTCAGCCCAAGTGGTTCGTCCCCGGTGCTGACGCCGCCGGCTGTGGCGGGAGGCGAGCTTGCTGCGGATTGCAGGGACTTGGTCGCGTTTTTCGCAAACCTGCAGGGTGCTACGTGCAAAGTTGAGGGACCCTATTGTATTTCTTCTTCTTTTCTGGTCCTTTCTGTAAGATGTACCCACCGCTCTGATTAATTGCAGCATCTGGGTCCTTCGGGACCTTTCCTGGTTAAAAAAAAAAAGTTATTGGTTCGACTCATGCCAATAAAAAATGAATTTCCTGCTTGCATGCTTAGCCTGGGCAGAGAGATTGGGAGGAGAGAGAGGAGAGCTTTTTCATCTGACAAGGCCGCACGGTGCCAGTTTGATGCGGTTCTATACACAACAAGCATTTAGCTACCGATTCAAATCTGACACACTTTTCATTGAGTCGAACCTACATAGTACATACCGCGCGCCGTCAACCATGCATATGCAAACGGGGCCAGGTGTAGAATGATTGATCATGTGGTCAGGCGTCTATCTCTCTCTCTCCCATCATGCAAGCGTTACTACCTCCATTTCAAATAAATAGAATATATTTTCTTTTATGAAGTCTCAAAAGTCAAACAATATAAGGTTTGACCAAACTTATAACATTAATTATTTTATAAGATAAAATAGACATAATATGGAAGTATATATTGATACATTTTTTTTATAAAAGCCTTTTTATTACTTAAAGAGTACTATTAAGCATTGCACCCAGTGTTACATACCTAAGATGCACACAATCGACCAAAGCATCCAGAGTCACCAACAAAAAAAGACGTATGTAATTACATATCATAGTAAGAAATTGTAGAAACACCTAAGACGGAGGACTGACCCGAGATTATGCTGCCATCCATGACGGGAAAAAGATCTCGTGTCGTATCCTCTAGAGACTTGTGCACACCTCGAAAAAATATTCCGAACCTGATGTAGAGGTGATCATAGGCGGACGGTACCAAAGAGCCCACCGTAGTCCGTCTTCAGCGAGTAGTTTGGAAAGCCTTTTTCAAGAAGGGCTTTATTCTTGATCTCAAGATCATGAATACCCGGTCCTTCCTGGTCCTTGGGACGGCTCCACTTCACTTAGCCGGCTAGTCGATATAGATTTCTTATTATAGACGCTTATATATTTTTCGTTTCTGGGAAGGACGTGGAGGTAACATGGGCACACATATGCATGCAGCGCAGCAGTGGGTCGGCATGCACAGTAGCTAGTGAGTACTGGATCGAAGTGGCAACAAGCACAGATCAAATCAACCAAAGGCAGGACATGACAGCAGCCCAACTAACTGGACCATTGCTCTGTCTGTCAACACAAGGTAGCACACTGGTGCCGGCCGGTTTTATTTAGCATCGCCGCGCTTTACGTACTCTACATGCATGTATGCATGGCTTGTGGCATGCATGTTGTGGCCACGTACGTACGTGTTGGCTTTGTATGTTGCAATTAATACTGTTATGGCAATTTGATCTCTTCAACTCACATATCTATTATTGCAAGTAATCGAGATGAAAACGAGAGAATGAAAAAAAATTGAATCAAACCGTGTTATTTGTGTTGATCAATTTGTTATATATACAAGGTGATCTCAAGGGGTGACTCCACGAGGAACCGACATAGTGATAGACAACCATGCAGACAAGTGCGTGCGCCAAGAGATGCGACCGTACAAACACATGGGCCCCTCTTGTATTTGTAACACCATCGCTTGAGTAATAGATGCCTTCATTCAAAAAGATAAATATAACGAGTACATCTATATATATTTGCTAAATTAATAAGTCTAGGCTTGCAACATGAAATAAATAAGGGATAATTTTCATCTTCTACAACCCCTGTCTATGCAAATTAAGGTCTACGATCGATGATCAGTTGAATTCAGTGGTTGTTTTGTGTGCGTGGATGGATCCATGACTCCTTTTTTTTCTTTCAAAACGATTTGTATTATTTTTACATGCATATGTCGCATGCACAGAATACTTTTTTGTTTTGTTTTGAGAATGACATGTTTGTTACAAAATACATATCATAGTTAAAAAATGCAGCACGAGTTAGTTGGATTAATTATATATCTTTGTCAAGGGATCTCAAGTGTGCAAGTGAGTGGGAATCTTGCATTGTGTGGTGGGTACCCACCAGCTCCCAACTTCTAGTGGCACATGCATTCGCTCGAATTTCTCTCTCACTCTCTAGCTAGCAACAACAAACAGCGTCTCCCTCTCATTTTGTCAATTTGTGAGTGTGATGTGCAGTGCATGGCCTTTTCTCACATGCCAACTGCTGACGCTACCTAGCTAGCCGCAATCGGCACCAGCAATTAGTAGGGCCCATATGTCATCGGAATGGAGCTTAACTTTTGATGATCTTTTTTTTTGCTGGTAAGAAAAGTTACCTTCACTTACTGGCAGAGCTTGCACAGGGCATCAGATCAGCTGCTGCTTTGATTTGGCAGCCTAGTTAGGTTAGTTCATGGATGGGATGACATCATAGCTAGGTAGCTTAGCTTGGATAATGAGCTATATTTAGCTCAAATGTCTAGATGCATGCAGCATGGATGCAACTTGATATCACCCGCCCCGATCAACCATGCATATGCACCATGCATATTTAGCTCAAAGTCGTCGCTAGCTAGCTACTTAATATCACTAGTGAAATCATAGTATGTAACACCATCGGGGTGCGCATTGGTCGTATTATTAACCAACTGCTATATGTGGTAACCCCTTTTTGTTGTTGTTTTGGGGGACCTATGGACAAGTGAAGGTCACCGATTCCATGCACCACTAGTGCTTCGACATCAAGCTTCCATTCGTCAGTGGTTGATTCACAAACTAAGACAAGGAGACGCATGGTCAAGAGTCAGAATAGATGAAGCCAATAGGAGCAATTGGGTGACGTGGACAATTTGTATGTTTAGAGAATGTCTTTTAGTGGGTTGTATTGGATGGGCGGAGACGATAACCGTTTAGGGTCTCGTGTTACGTGTTTATAGGGTAGAAAAAGTCTCTACCGTACATGTAGAAAAACATCGTATAGGAGTGGTGTACTACACCATATCCATACGTGTACAAACAGTCCCCCTTAATCTAAACTTCTCTGAAGATTTAGATTACGTCTAAACTCATGTAAATTTACAACTGGAAGTGCTTTGGTAAAGCCATCAGCTATTTGATCCTTGCTTGATATAAACCCGATCTCTAACTATTTATTAGTCACTCTTTCACGGACAAAGTGAAAATCAATCTCAATATGTTTTGTGCGAGCATGAAACACTGGATTTGCAGATAAATAGGTAGCACCTAGATTGTCACACCAAAGACAGGGTCTTTCCTGTAACTGAACACCAAGTTCTCTAAGAAGAGCTTTAGCCCAAATGAGCTCAGTAGTAGCATTAGCAAGAGCCTTATATTCAGCTTCAGTACTGGATCTAGAGGCAGTGAGATGTTTGCGAGAGCTCCATGAGACCAGGTTTGGTCCAACAAATATAGCAAAACCTTCTGTAGAGCGTCTATCATCTAGACAACCAACCCAATCCGCATCTGAAAAAGCACTTAACAGAGTAGAGGTAGATTTCTGAAAGGTAATGTTGGAATTTTGCCTAATAAAGGCCTAGCCCATTTATATTATTCAACAATTCCTGAAATCCTAGAGGCCCACTTGGCCCATTCATGCAAGGCAAAGAGGTGGGACACGAGTTTAGTCCCAC
Organism: Avena eriantha; assembly: GCA_910589775.1. Lineage (NCBI taxonomy): Eukaryota > Viridiplantae > Streptophyta > Magnoliopsida > Poales > Poaceae > Avena > Avena eriantha. Next base: position 397,875,715 of record OU342746.1, on the reverse strand, counting down.
ATTGCTAGTTGAGTGGAAGTTGGACCAGCTTATAAGGAGAGCTCTTCCACCACTTGTACGAGCTTGAGAAGAGAAGACATATACACACGCGCTCCTCCTCCTCCGCCGCCCGCCACGACACGACACGACACGACACGACACGCGCGCTCGCGCCCCGCGGGTTGCGGGAATGCCTCGAGCCGAGAGCTTCTCTTTCTTTTTGCCACGCATACATGGATAATAATTTGAACAATCTGCGTGAGTGTATTTTTAATACACACGAACTCAGTGGAGATTTAATTCGAGCTTAGTGGAGGCTGTTCGGCTTCTGTCGATGCCTGTTGTTTCCTCTCCCGACGCCGACTGTTCGCCTGCCTACCCGTGCCTATAAGAGTGAGAGGTTGCTCCTCTCCTCAGACACACCAACGCACACACCCTGCGCCTCCAGTTTCAGAGCATTGCGCTGCTTAGATCTTCCCCATCCCGTCTTGCGGCGTGCACCGCGAGCTGGGACAGTAGGCCTCCGAGACCCCGCTGCTTCGAGTCCTGTACGGGAGAAGGGCGATAAGGTTTTTGGGGAGAGCTACCAGCGCGACTACTGGCTTCATCACGGACTCCTTCACGGATAGCGACTGCATCGACGTCTTCCCCAACGATGACTTCTTCCCCGACATCAACAACCTTTTCCTCGACAACATGGCTGACGACAGTGCCAACGCTAACGGGAACACCGGCGGTTCCTCTACCGTGATGTATATCATCATTTTTCGGCCTATGCTTTATCTGCCTTTTATTTTTGTTAAATCTCTTGGAAAATTGCTCTATTTCTCAACAGGTAATACCGAGATTGATAGTATCAGAAACATATCGTAAGATCCTTTTTACTGCAGTCCAATGAGTGGTAGTAGGATCATGACGATATTGGCAAACCTTGTTGACCGAGAATGACAAATCTGGATGGGTCAAGGTGAGATACTGTAGTGCTCCAACAATACCGCGATAACGTGTGTTGTCTTCTGTACCAAGTGGCTCTCCCCCGGTCAGGGATAGCTTGTCAACTGAGGACAAAGGTGTGGGTGTAGACTTGCAACCATTTATGCCGACTTTTGCAAGGAGATCAGATGCATATTTTTCTTGAGTCAAAATAATACCATTGGGATGTTTCTTTACCTCAATACCAAGGAAGAAATGTAAATCACCAAGACCTTTGATGGCAAAAGGGACGTTGAGATCCTTGAGCAATGCTGAAATAGCTGATCTGAGGAGCTGGTGACAATGATATCATCAACATATATGAGAACATACATAACAATACCAGACTTGTTATGGAGAAACAAAGATGTATCAGCTTGTGAGGAAATGAAACCAAGAGCATGAAGTTTTGAACTCAGGCGAGAAAACCATGCATGGGGAGCTTGCTTGAGACCATATAAAGCTTTGTCAAGTTTGCAGAAGTGATGAGATGCATTAGGATCTTCAAAACCTGGTGGTTGTCGCATATAGACTTCCTCTTCCAGAACACCATGTAAGAACGCGTTCTTGACGTCTAGCTGCCGAAGACTCCAGCCTCGAGAAAACATGCGAATGGTAGCAACTTTTACTACTAGACTGAATGTATCCTCATAGTCAATACCATACCGTTGCTTGAAGCCTTTTGCAACAAGACGAGCTTTGGACATGTCAATTGTACCATCAACTCGTTTCTTGATACGATAAACCCATTTGCAGTCAATCAAGTTTTTATTAGAACTAGGAGGAACAAGATGCCATGTCTGGTTTTGTTGAAGAGACGTGTATTCTTCTTCCATAGCACAACACCATTGAGGATGATCAAGTGCCTTAGAAAGAGTTCATGGTTCACCTGTTGAGGCAAGAAGACCATATCGTATAGTACAATTAGTGCAAATTTTTGGTTGGCGTATACCTTGATGTAGACGAGTTCGAACAGTGGGCATAGGAGAGCTGCAGCTGGCGATGTCGTAGAAGATTCGACAGCAGCTGTCGGTGCTGAACAAGATCCCGAGGCCGATCCAGGGGAGGGATCCCCGTCAGCCTCGTGCTCCATGCCGACGTGGTCCGGGGAGCAGGTGGGCTCCAGCGAGCGGGACTCTGCCTGGGGCGCGATAGGTAGTGGCGCGGGAGAGGCGAGCGCTGATGGGCGAGATTCCACCTGGGTGTCGACGCGTGGTGACGCAGTAGTAGCGGCAGATGGTGACAGCACGTCGTGCAGTGCAGAGGACCGGGGCATATGATCCGAGGCGAATGGAGAATCAAGATGGGTTCGCGTCCCGCTGTCGTCATGTAGTATTGCATAATTTTCTTCAGCTTGCTCATTTGACACTGTTTCATCATCATTTTGTGAGGAATCTTCGCCACTTGACTCAGAATTCAGAGAAGCAAACGGTGATGTTTTTTGTTCATTGTTAGTCACAACCGGTATAATAGGCAAAGACATGAGTTCATTAGTTTGTGCATCCCCAATAGTAGATTTGTCATAAGGCTTATCATGCAGAAGTAAAAGAATATCATGGCATAGGCGATGACCTGCATTAGGATGAAGGTCGGTAAAGGGAAAAACATGCTCATCAAAGACAACATCACGTGAGACATAAACACGACCAGTAGACACATCAAGACACTTGACTCCTTTGTGAAGAGGACTATATGCAAGGAACACGCATCTAGTTGACCGAAAAGCAAGTTTACATTTGTTGTAAGGCCAAAGGTTTGTCCAAGATGCGCAACCAAAAACGCGAAGGTATTCATAATTCGGTTTATTATGCATGAGACGTTCTACTGGAGTGTCAAAGTTGATGACTTTGCTCGGGAGAAGATTTATGAGAAAGGTGGCTGTAAGGAAGGCTTCATCCAAAAAATTTAGAGGCATAGATGCATTCGCAAAAAGGGACAAGCCAACTTCGACAATATGGCGATGTTTTCTTTTAGCGGAGCCATTTTGTTGATGAGCATGAGGACAAGACACATGATGAGTGATCCCAACTTTTTGAAAGAAGCTATTGAGTTTTTCATATTCACCACCCTAGTCAGTTTGCATGGTTTTGATCTTTCTTTCAAACTTGCATTCAACGAATTGCTGAAAGTTAAGAAAGACTTGATAAACTTCAGATCGTTTCTTGAGTAAATAGATCCATATGAATTTACTAAAATCATCGATGAAACTTACATAATATGCATGTTTGCCCAAAAAAAGAGGAGTAGGACCTCAAACATCAGAGAAAACTTGTTCCAAAGGAATAGTGGAAACACTAGTAGAAATAGGATAGGGTAACTGATGACTCTTTGCTAACTGACAAGCATCACAAACATATGGATTTATTTCTAGCGAATATGAGAGTTCATTTTTTCTAATTATTTGTTGCACCACAAAGGAGGATGGGTGGCCTAGACGACGATGCCATGTGGAGGATGATGGATTTATGGTGATGAAGGCTTCCTTGCGTGACCCACTGGGAGTAGGAATAAGTGGATAAATACCATCATGGCACGGAACCTTAAATAGAACCTCCCTGGTTGCTTGATCCTTAATAAAAAAGAAGAAGGGGTGAAACTCAAGAAAAGCGCCGTTGTCAAGGGTGAGTTTATGAACGGATAGTAAGTTTTTGGATGCACTAGGTACATGTAATATGTTGTTTAGATGTAAGGAACTATGTGGGGTATGCAAAACTGAATGACCAACTTGGGAGATTTGTATACCGTGTCCGTTTGCCGTGTGAACGTGATCGTGACCGGTGTACTTCTCATGGATGGAAAGTTTCCGCAGCTCACCAGCAACGTGATTGGTAGCACCAGTGTCAGAGTACCAATTGGTGTCTGTAGCATCCCAATTGTCTAACAATTGCAATGCTACTAGCCTAGTCTATATATATGCTACTTCCTACATATAATTGTTGCATCATAATTATATCATGCTCATGTCATCATGCCACCTTGCATTTGAGCATCATATAAAACCCTTTTCATTTGGTTCTTATCCCATATGCATTATTAATTGTATTTGCCTCTTGATAATTGTATTTGAATCTTGATAAATGCTTGATGCCCAAATTGAGTTGGGGGCATATCTTTCATTCCACTCCACCACCTTTCTTTGTCACCACCTTATAATTCCACCATCCTATGTACCCACGAGCTTTTAATTTCTTTTGGCATTTGATCTAGCTCATGTGAGTTGGGAGGGATCCAATTCTATTCTTTTGGCTTGACCTAGATCCATATATTGGAATGCATAAGAATAATGCCATGTTATTTATTATTGTTTTCAGAAGCATAAGAACATGGCATTTAATATTTTGCATGGGCCATGCAACCTTCACCACTATTTGATCTCCCTTGGTTTCCTTGGAATTTTTGATTGTTTCTCCTTTTTTTGTTGAGCTCCAACCTTTCTCTCTCAATCCTCACCTTGTTCCTTCTCTCCTTGCCATGTGCATCACAAGCCTCACCTCACCACCATCTCCTCCATCTTTTGCATGAGCTAGATGGTCCATCACAAAACTCTCACCACCTTCTTCTCTTCCCTCTCCACCATGTCACCTTGCCATCCTCATGCTCAAGCTCATGTGGATCAACCTTAAAAACCCTAACTACCATGCCACCCCCTTGGCACTCTAATGTGTGGATCAAGAAAACCCTTAGCCCCTACCCTAAGACCATGCCACCCTCTTCTCCCACCCCCTCTCTCAAAACCCTAATACTTAACTAAACCCTAATCCCATGATCACCATGCCGAAGAATTCCCTCTCTCTCTCGGACAGCAAGGCCCCACCTAGCCACCCTACTCTCCCTGGCCGAGTTACCCTCCTACCCCAACCCTAGCACTAGCCCTAACCCGAGCCACTACTTCCTCCTACCCTAGCTCCAAACCATGCTCTCTCTCCCTGCCATGCGGCCCCGCAGTCCGAGCCTGGCCTCCCCCCCTCTGCTGGCCCAGCTGCAGCTGCCTGCCTGGCCTCCCACGACGAGCACGTGAGGGCGAGGAAAAAAGGTGGCCAAAGCCACTTTTCCCTTCACGTCGCCCCCACGGCATCGCCTCCCTCTAGCCTCGCCTTTATCTCCCTCCCACCTTCCTCTGTGCGCCCCAAGCCCCCTGGCCTCGCGCCGCAACCATCTCTCCTCCCCCGCTGTTTTTCTCCCTCGCCGGCCGCGCTTCGGCCTCCTCCTTCTCCTCCACGAAGCCTCAGTGGCGTGCGGTTGTTAGGGTTGTCGAGGAAGCGGCCGGCCTCCACGACGTCGCCCTACGCGCCTCAGCGGGAAGGAGCCGGACCCTGCGCTGCATCGCCGACGCCCTCGCCTCCGAAACCCTAGCTCCGGGTGCGTCTGCTTCCTCATCGCTCCGACGAACCCCAGCCCGTTCCGACCACGTCAACCTCTCCGCGGTGAGTCCCTCTTCCGCCTAGACACCCTCTGCCTCGCCGTAGACCCCTAGCCTCGCCGGGCATTTCACCGAACGCTCTCTGTGCACCGTCGGCCGCTGGTATCAACCGTCTCCGCGTCGCGTACCGCTCACCTAGTGGCCGATCTGCTCCCTGTCAGCAACCTCCACCTACCGCAGCGGCTTCGCCCCATGCGCGCACGCCCAGGTCGCGGGTTCGAGTCCCCCGCGCGCCGCGCTCGGCCTGTCGCGCACGGATCTGTCCGCGGTTCAGAGAAAGAAGAACAACAGTACAGGGCCTGTTGCCACTTTACATTTAGCCTGTCCCCGCGGTTTAGGGAATTTAAAAAGGGGGGGGGCTAAATGTAAAGTGGCAACAGGCCCTGTACTGTTGTTCTTCTTTCTCTGAACTGCGGACAGATCCGTGCGCGACAGGCCGAGCGCGGCGCACGGGGGACTCGAACCCGCGACCTGGGCGTGCGCGCATGGGGAGAAGCCACTGCAGTAGGTGGAGGTTGCTGACAGGGAGCAGATCAGCGACTAGGTGAGCGGTACGCGACGTTGAGACGGCAGATACCAGCGGCCGACGGCGCACAGAGAGCGTTCGGTGAAACGCCCGACGAGGCTAGGGGTCTACGACGAGGCAGAGGGTGTCTAGGCGGAAGAGGGACTCACCGCGGAGAGGTTGACGTGGTCAGAACGGGCTGGGGTTCATCGGAGCAACGAGGAAGCAGACGCACCCGGAGCTAGGGTTTCAGAGGCGAGGGCGTCGGCAATGCAGCGCAGGGTCCGACTCCTTCCCGCTGAGGCGCGTAGGGCGACGTCGTGGAGGCCGGCCGCTTCCCCGACAACTCTAACAACCGCACGCCACCGAGGCTTCGTGGAGGAGAAGGAGGAGGCCGAAGCGCGGCCGGCGAGGGAGAAAAACAGCGGGGGAGGAGAGATGGTTGCGGCGCGAGGCCAGGGGGCTTGGGGCGCACAGAGGAAGGTGGGAGGGAGATAAAGGCGAGGCCAGAGGGAGGCGATGCCGTGGAGACGACGTGAAGGGAAAAGTGGCTTCGGCCAACTTTTTGCCCCACCCTCACGTGCTCGTCGTGGGAGGCTAGGCAGGCAGCTGCAGATGGGCCAGCAGAGGGGGGAAGGCCAGGCTCGGGCTGCAGGGCCTCATGGCAGGGAGAGAGAGAGAGAGCATGGTTTGGAGCTAGGGTGTGGCGCCCCGCAAAAACCACTACTAGAAAATCGCGGTGTTTTTGTGCATTGCATCATCATGACCGCATGCTCATGTCATCATCCTTGCATTTGAGCATCATCAAGTCATCTTGCATTTGTTCGCATAAAACTATTGTCGAAAAGTCTGTTTTTGTTTTCTAAACGCCCCGTCTTTATTCAAATACAAAACCCGGGTCTCCGGATTATTTTGTTTCGTCTACCAACAGTTTTCAAAAGCCCCATTTTAAATAATAAAATATTTTTTTATTTTTAGGAGGCTGCCGCCAGGCCCGAAAGCCTGACTGGCCACCTCCAAACCCTAAGTCTAAACCCTTTTTCTACCTAAACCTAGCCTACCCACCCTTCCTCCACCTCACCCTGGCCAATCTCCTCCCTCCACCTCACACCTCCACACTCCCCCAGCCTACCCCAGGCCGCCACATCATCCCAACCCCACCCCGCCACCACATCGCCGCACGCAGCAGCGCGCCCTCACGCTGACCCCGCCAGCGGACACGCCACCCACTCCACCTGCCGCCTGCTGGACCCACCCCGACCACCTCGGCCCCCTGCCCTGCCCAGGCCCCACCTGCCGCGTCGTTAGCCCCGCCCCGCGCCCCTTCTCTCTTCCCTCGCATCTCCCTCTCGCCACCGACCGCCCCCGCGTACAGCACCGCCGCCCTCCACCGCGCGCCTCGCCCCGCTCCTTCCCTCACCGGCGCCGTCCTCCGCCACCAAGCCCCACCGCCGCCGGCGAGCCGCCTCCCCGCCTTCCTCTGCGAGCTCCGCCGTAGCGCAACCTCCCGCCTCGGCCACGTCACCGGCCGCCTCCACTGTTCTCTCGAGCGCCGCCCGCACCAGCCACCTCCGTCGGCCCCATCGACAGCGCCTCTCACCGGAGCGCCGCCGCCCGAAGCCCCTGCGCCCTCCGCCGCCTCTACCCGATCCCGGTCGCCGCCGTTCTGCAACGAGCTCCCGCCGTCGCCTCCCTCCAGCCCGGCTGCCGACGCCCTCAAGACCGGCCATGCCTTCCCCTCCGTCGGCCACCGACCTCGTCCGCTCCTGCCGTCGTCGAGCCCGGCCCCAAGCCTCCCGGCAACGTCCCGCGAGCGCCGCCCCTGTTCCGTGCCATCCGAGCCGCCTATGGTTCCGTCCGCCTCGCAGAGCCTGCCAAGGTGCCGCACCTCCACGCTCGCCCGCCACTGCCCTGCTCACCACCGCTCGGGTCGATCTCCGCCGACCCCACCCTGTAGCGCCACCAGCCCGCCTCCTCGTCTCCAAGCTCTGCCGCGAGCCACGCAGCCGAGCGCATGAACCGTCTCACGAGCCGCCCGCAAGCGGGCCCCTGCAATGCCTCGTGGTGCCTCGTGCGGTTGTTTGTTTTCACACAGAGGATTCCGTGCTGAGATCGCAGCGTGCAGCCATGATTCCCTCGACAAGACCTTCTTCGGATAAGATGGCCGCAACCTCTCGCCCGAAGACCTTTGTCATAACACGCCAAGACCATCGCCAGGAACCCGAAGCAGCCCTAGAGTACCACTCCTATGCCACCGACAAGATCTTCGACATGCGTCGCCATACTCGAAGCCACTTTGCGGACCCGAAGACCACATGCGACAATTACTCCTTCCCGGATGCGATGCCCGAGTACCCGGACGCCAAGGTCTTCTTCTCGGACCTGATGCCCGCCAAGATCGACACGGAACGCTAAGCCCTTCTACACGGATGCGACAAGTTCTCCTACACGGATATCAAGATCTTCCGACACCGTCACCCGAGAACTACGACAAGATCGTCCCAACCCGCCAAGTTCGCCTACCCGGACGCCAAGTCCGACCCAACCCGCGAATGCGACAAGATCTACCTCTCGTTGTCTGAAGACCGATCCCGCCAACCCTGTCGAATCCCGGAACCCCCGGAACCAAGACCTTCGCCCCAGATGTGTGACCCCTTTATCCGAGACCCCTATTTTTATAATACGCCATTATCAACTGTCGCATATTAATTGTTCATGCATGCATATCTATCATGTGGGTTTGGGGGCATTATGTCGATTCACCTTCTAATTAAACATGGAGACTATATGCGGGCTATACTTGTCTCATATCGCCTCCATTTAAATTTGTGTAGCAAACCGATACCATGCCCTGCCTTGTTAAGACAACATTTAAAATGCGGGGTATCTGAATAACTTGAACCGTTTAATTAATGGTCGGGACCCCGGTTTTGATTAATACTGCCTAATTACACTGCATATGCATCATATCATAATCATGCCGGATCTTCTGTCGTAGTATTAAATATTGCATCTGGTGTTTCTTTTAGTGCTTTGCTTCTTCGCGGATTAGCCTGATGACTGGATGTGAGTATCGACAAGATCTCCGGATATGATCTTTTGGCAGTGTTTCCCAGGAGAGCATTCTCCCTCTTTCTACCTATTTTGCATTTATAGTCTTTAGTTCCTCCTATTGATCTATTGCTATCCGTGTCGCGATGCTTTAGTTTCCGTGCACCAGTTATACCCCGTGCAGCCTCTATATTGCCTTGGACACCTCCTATTACCTGGGTTTGGGAGATAGCTGGCCTTGCGAGTCATAGTCGCTTGCTCAGGTGTGATCTCGTGTTGTCAAGTACCACAGTTGTTGGAATGCTGGCAGATGTTAATAGTGGAGATGCTTACCGGTGGAGATGATCATGACTTTAAATACAACTATTTAAATTGCTAGATATAATTAATGCAGAGGCATCGGTGGGCAATAGATGTTATTTGGTTCTTCCACGCTCACTTGTGTCCCGTAGGACCCCGAGTACTTGATACCTGTTCCTTGATTTTTCGCACTATCCACATCCGGGAGGCCTTTTGGACCCCCCTGAGCCAGAGCTTGATTAATTTCTATTTCTTGGGGCCACAAAGTAGTTTGGGGCTTTATTACTATCCTGTACTTATGCCATGTTACTGCTTTATTTAAGATTGTGCGTGGAGCACCTGTACTGTATTGGATCACGGCACGTTTTCGCGGAATCGACAAGCCCAGTCACACTTTCGAGTTCCCAGTCGTTTATAGCCGTTGTCGCAAACCCTGGGTCCGTTTCGGATCCGGCCAACTTCGTTGCGGGTAGCTTAGTGGGGTGGCCCCCTGAAATATTTCTGAATCCTGTGATCGCTTTGTCATGAATGCCTCGTTGGGTTTTGAGTTGGTTTTTCCGAGGTTGATCGAGTGTGTGTTGCTATATGTGCACCCCTGCAGGGTAAAACTTTCTGAAAGCCGTGTCCGCGGTTATGGACGACTTGGAGCACAGTATCTCGATCATAGACAAGCATAACTAAAGTAGTGCTATAAATTTGACTTAATATGTGACTAGTAATCAGCTCAAGTATAACGTAATGGATATTAAAAATGCCAACAACTGGTGGATCTGTGGTGACCTGGGTCATACTATACCTGACTAGTAAGTATTGCAACTCCAATGGAAGGTGATAAAAGTGTCAACAACTGTTGGGTTTTCGGATTCCTCGGGACAATTATATCTGACTAGTAAATGTTCCAACTACCACGGAATGGTTAATTAAAATTGCCCACTACTTATGCTATCAGGATGACTTATGCTATCTATATCTGATTAGTAATTGCTGCAACTATAATGGAATAAGTAAAATTGCCAACTGGGAGAGTTCCTTGGTCCGACTTCCTCGTTTAGTCCCGAGGGGGGAAATACCAGGATGGGTTTGTTTGGTGTTAGCTTCAGGCTGGATTCAAATAGGTCTCTCTTATCCCTCTCTGATAACCGCCAGTTGAATCGAGTCTCTATAGGTTGTTTAGTGCCGCTGCGCTGCCGCTTCAGCCCACCATACCTATGTAGGCGAGAGCCGCCGAATTCTAGCCTCGCCGTGTACTGGCCTCAGTACTGATGCTCCTCTTTTTTCCTTTGCCCTTTGTCGGCACCCCTTTTGTTTTAGCAGGTTTGAGATCGACGTCGTTAGCAGGGTTACCCTTCCGGCTTGGCCTGGGCAGGGTTATGGACGCCATTGATTATTCTTCAGGGCTCTTAGCCCCATTTGCATCTTGTCCGTACTCGGACGTTGTATCGTTTTCAAGGTGATTTGAATCTTTGTATTGTATATCTGTATTCTTGACTCTTTGAGTCGCTATGGTATATATCTGTTCTATGGGTCCCATCGAGGACTGTTGTGTAATGGTAGTACTTCATTTTCTACCCGCACGAAAGTGCCTGGTGGGCGTCCTTGAATCGTTTCTATGCGGGTTTGGCGGAAAGGGCTAAAACTTGCATAGGGCCGATTTGAGGGTGTTACAGAGTGGTATCAGAGCTCAGCAGTTGCGATACCCCACAAGTCCAGCCTGTAGGATAACCTAGCTAACGGCCGAAGTAGAGTGTCAAAACTATTTTGCAAAATCGGTTGGATAGATCTGATTAGGTCTGTTTTACTCCTTACCCCTCTGCTATTCTCCTCTTACCTCCGCGTGTTTTGAATCGGCTCTCTTACCTTTCTTCGAGTCTAGGATTTCTTGTGGGTGGGTTTCCGTCGTACCTTTAGGGTTTCGCTTCCTCCTTTGGTAACGGTGCTTCTACATCCGGTCTACATGCTATCTGAGGAATCCTTCGTATGTGGTACTCCTCTCTGTTTCTTGTTTGTGTCTTCCGGTGTTTTTCGACGCGACGACATCATCTCCGCCAGATCCAATGGAGAGTGTGCCTCACTTCTTGTTTCTGAATCTCGTTTGTCGAGATCTTCAGTCTGATTCTGAGAGTTGGTTGCATAATTCACCTATTCGTGTGCAGAGTAATGGTTTGGGTGCGTGATGGACTTATCACCATCCGACTACTCTTATCATTCGCTCTCGTACATTGAATCGGTGGATCCAGAAATTTTACTCCGTCCACGGAAGCTAGAGGTGGCTTTATTTGTTGATACCTCTGCCTTCACCTTTTGTTTCTGGAGTGTTCTCTCGACGACCACGGACAAGGACCTCTTGTTAGTGGTGTCGCGAGAATCTACACGAAGCGAGAAGATTCAGATCGCCGACCTTCTTCCCGGTACCATGAGGCGGATCGCGAGGGCGAGATCCATTGTTAGTGGTGTCGAATTGTGGCGCCCCGCAAAAACCACTACTAGAAAATCGCGGTGTTTTTGTGCATTGCATCATCATGGCCGCATGCTCATGTCATCATCCTTGCATTTGAGCATCGTCATGTCATCTTGCATTTGTTCGCATAAAACTATTTTCGAAAAGTCTGTTTTGTTTTCTAAAAGCCCAGTCTTTATTCAAATACAAAACCCGGGTCTCTGGATTATTTTGTTTCGTCTACCAACAGTTTTCAAAAGCCCCGTTTTAAATAATAAAATATTTCTTTTATTTTTAGGAGGCAGCCCGCCAGGCCCGAAAGCCTGACCGGCCACCTCCAAACCCTAAGTCTAAACCCTTTTTCTACCTAAACCTACCCTACCCACCCTTCCTCCACCTCACCTTGGCCAATGTCCTCCCTCCACCTCACACCTCCACACTCCCCCAGCCTATCCCAGGCCGCCACATCATCCCAGCCCCACCCCGCCACCACATCGCCGCACGCAACAGCGCGTCCTCACGCTGACCCCGCCAGCGGACACGCCACCCACTCCACCTGCCGCCTGCTGGACCCACCCCGACCACCTCGGGCTCCTGCCCCGCCCGGGCTCCACCTGCCGCGTCGTCAGCCCCGCCCCGCGCCCCTTCTCTCTTCCCTCGCCTCTCCCTCTCGCCACCGACCGCCTCCGCGTACAGCACCCCCGCCCTCTACCGCGCGCCTCGCCCCGCTCCTCCCGTCACCAGCGCCGTGCTCCGCCACCAAGCCCCGCCGCCACCGGCGAGCCGCCTCCCCGCCTTCCTCTACGAGCTCCGCCGCAGCGCAGCCTCCCGCCTCGGCCACGTCGCCGGCCGCCTCCACTGTTCTCTCGAGCGCCGCCCGCACCAGCCACCTCCGTCGGCCCCATCAACAGCGCCTCTCACCGGAGCGCCGCCGCCCGAAGCCCCTGCGCCCTCCGCCGCCTCTACCCGATCCCGGTCGCCGCCGTTCTGCAACGAGCTCCCGCCGTCGCCTCCCTCCAGCCCGGCCGCCGACGCCCTCAAGACCGGCCATGCCTTCCCCTCCGTCGGCCACTGACCTCGTCCGCTCCTGCCGTCGTCGAGCCCGGCCCCAAGCCTCCCTGCAACGTCCCGCGAGCGCCGCCCCTGTTCCGTGCCATCCGAGCCGCCTATGGTTCCGTCCGCCTCGCAGAGCCTGCCAAGGTGCCGCACCTCCATGCTCACCCGCCACTGCCCTGCTCACCACCGCTCCTGTCGATCTCCGCCGACCCCACCCTGCAGCGCCACCAGCCCGCCTCCTCCTCTCCAAGCTCTGCCGCGAGCCACGCAGCCGAGCGCATGAACCGTCTCGCGAGCCGCCCGCAAGCGGGCCCCTGCAACGCCTCGCGGTGCCTCGTGCGGTTGTTTGTTTTCACACGGAGGATTCCGTGCTGAGGTCACAGCGTGCAGCCAGGATTCCCTCGACAAGACCTTCTTCCAGATAAGATGGCCGCAACCTCTCGCCTGAAGACCTTCGTCATAACGCGCCAAGACCATCGCCAGGAACCCGAAGCAGCCCCAGAGTACCACTCCTATGCACCCGACAAGATCTTCGACATGCGTCGCCATACTCGAAGCCACTTCGCGGACCCGAAGACCACAGGCGACAAGTACTCCTTCCCGGATGCGATGCCCGAGTACCCGGACGCCAAGGTCTTCCTCTCGTACCTGATGCCCGCCAAGATCGACATGGAACGCCAAGCCCTTCTGCACGGATGCGACAAGTTCTCCTACACGGATATCAAGATCTTCCGACACCGCCACCCGAGAACTACGACAAGATCGTCCCAACCCGCCAAGTTCGCCTACCCGGACGCCAAGTCCGACCTGACCCGCGGATGCGATAAGATCTACCTCTCGTTCTCTGAAGACCGATCCCGCAAACCCTGTCGAATCCCGGAACCCCCGGAACCAAGACCTTCGCCCCAGATGTGTGACCTCTTTATCCGAGACCCCTATTTTTATAATACGACATTATCAACTGTTGCATATTAATTGTTCATGCATGCATATCTGTCATGTGGGTTTGGGGGCATTATGTCGATTCACCTTCTAATTAAACATGGAGACTATATGCGGGCTATACTTGTCTCATATCGCCTCGATTTAAAAAATGTGTAGCGAACTGATACCATGCCCTGCCTTGTTAAGACAACATTTAAAATGCGGGATATCTGAATAACTTGAACCGTTTAATTAATGGTCAGGACCCCGGTTCCTCTTAATACTGCCTAATTGCACCGCATCTGCATCATATCATAATCATGCCGGATCTTCTGCCGTAGTATTAAATATTGCATCCGGTGTTTCTTTTAGTGCTTTGCTTCTTCGCGGATTAGCCTGATGAGTGGATGCGAGTATCGACAAGTTCTCCGGATATGATCTTTCGGCAGTGTTTCCCAGGCGAGCATTCTCCCTCTTTCTACCTATTTTGTATTTATAGTCTTTAGTTCCTCCTGTTGATCTATTGCTATCCGTGTCGCGATGCTTTAGTTTCCGTGCACCAGTTATACCCCGTGCAGCCTCTATATTGCCTTGGACACCTCCTATTACCTGGGTTTGGTAGATAGATGGACTTGCGAGTCGTAGTCGCTTGCTCAGGTGTGATCTCATGTTGTCAAGTACCACAATTGTTGGAATGCTGGCAGATGTTAATAGTGGAGATGCTTACCTGTGGAGATGATCATGACTTTAAATACAACTATTTAAATTGCTAGATATAATTAATGCAGAGGCATCGGTGGGCAATAGATGTTATTTGGTTCTTCCACGCTCACTTGTGTCCCATAGGACCCCGAGTACTTGATACCTGTTCCTTGATTTTTCGCACTATCCACATCCGAGAGGCCTTATGGACCCCCCTGAGCCAGAGCTTGATTCATCTCTATTTCTTGGGGCCACAAAGTAGTTTGGGGCTTTATTACTATCCTATACTTATGCCATGTTACTGCTTTATTTAAGATTGTGCGTGGAGCACCTGTACTGTTTTGGATTGCGCCACGTTTTCGCGGTATCGACAAGCCCAGTCACACTTTCGGGTTCCCAGTCATTTACAGCCGTTGTCGCAAACCCTGGGTCCATTCCGGAGCCGGCCAACTTCGTTGCGGGTAGCTTAGTGGGGTGGCCCCCTAAAATATTTCTGAATCCTGTGATCGCTTTGTCGTGAATGCCTCGTTGGGTTTTGAGTTGGTTTTTCCGAGGTTGATCGAGTGTGTGTTGCTATTTGTGCACCCCTGCAGGGTAAAACTTTCTGAAAGCCGTGTCCGCGGTTATGTACGACTTGGAGCACAGTATCTCGATCATAGACAAGCATAACTAAAGTAGTGCTATAAAATTGACTTAATATGTGACTAGTAATCAGCTCAAGTATAACGGAATGGATATTAAAAATGCCAACAACTGGTGGATCTGTGGTGATCTGGGTCATACTATACCTGACTAGTAAGTATTGCAACTCCAATGGAAGGTGATAAAAGTGTCAACAACTGTTGGGTTTTGGGATTCCTCGGGACAATTATATCTGACTAGTAAATGTTCCAACTACCACGGAATGGTTAATTAAAATTGCCCACTACTTATGCTATCAGGATGACTTATGCTATCTATATCTGATTAGTAATTGCTGCAACTATAATGGAACAAGTAAAATTGCCAACTGGGTGAGTTCCTTGGTCCGACTTCCTCGTTTGGTCCCGAGGGGGGAAATACCAGGATGGGTTTGTTTGGTGTTAGCTTCAGGCTAGATTCAAATAGGTCTCTCTTATCCCTCTCTGATAACCGCCAGTTGAATCGAGTCTCTATAGGTTGTTTAGTGCCGCTGCGCTACCGCTTCAGCCCACCATACCTATGTAGGCGAGAGCCACCGAATTCTAGCCTCGCCGTGTACTGGCCTCAGCACTGACGCTCCTCTTTTTTCCTTTGCCCTTTGTCGACACCCCTTTTGTTTTAGCAGGTTTGAGATCGACGTCGTTAGCAGGGTTACCCTTCCGGCTTGGCCTGGGAAGGGTTATGGACGCCATTGATTATTCTTCAGGGCTCTTAGCCCCATTTGCATCTTGTCCGTACTCGGACGTTGTATCGTTTTCAAGGTGATTTGAATCTTTGTATTGTATATCTGTACTCCTGACTCTTTGAGTCGCTGTGGTATATATCTGTTCTATGGGTCCCATCGAGGACTGTTGTGTAACGGTATTACTTCGTTTTCCACCCGCACGAAAGTGCCTGGTGGGCGTCCTTGAATCGTTTCTATGCGGGTTTGGCGGAAAGGGCTAAAACTTGCATAGGGCCGATTTGAGGGTGTTACATAGGGTAGGAGGAAGTAGTGGCTCAGGTTAGGGCTGGTGCTAGGGTTGGGGTAGGAGGGTAGCTCGGCCAGGGAGAGTAGGGTGGCTAGGTGGGGCCTTGCTATCCGAGAGAGAGAGGGAATGCTTCGGCATGGTGATCATGGGATTAGGGTTTCGTTAAGTATTAGGGTTTTGAGAGAGGGGGTGGGAGAAGAGGGTGGCATGGTCTTAGGGTAGGGGCTAAGGGTTTTCTTGATCCACACATTAGAGTGCCAAGGGGTGGCATGGTAGTTAGGGTTTTTAAGGTTGATCCACATGAGCTTGAGCATGAGGATGGCAAGGTGACGTGGTGGAGAGGGAAGAGAAGAAGGTGGTGAGAGTTTTGTGATGGACCATCTAGCTCATGCAAAAGATGGAGGCGATGGTGGTGAGGTGAGGCTTGTGATGCACATGGCAAGGACATAAGGAACAAGGTTTGGATTGAGAGAGAAAGGTTGGAGCTCAACAAAAAAAAGGAGAAACAATCAAAAATTCCAAGGAAACCAAGGGAGATCAAATAGTGGTGAAGGTTGCATGGCCCATGCAAAATATTAAATGCCATGTTCTTATGCTTGTGAAAACAATAATAAATAACATGGCATTATTCTTATGCATTCCAAAATATGGATCTAGGTCAAGCCAAAAGAATAGAATTGGATCCCTCCCAACTCACATGAGCTAGATCAAATGCCAAAAGAAATTAAAAGCTCATGGGTACATAGGATGGTGGAATTATAAGGTGGTGACAAAGAAAGGTGGTGGAGTGGAATGAAAGATATGCCCCCAACTCAATTTGGGCATCAAGCATTTATCAAGATTCAAATACAATTATCAAGAGGCAAATACAATTAATAATGCATATGGGATAAGAACCAAATGAAAAGGGTTTTACATGATGCTCAAATGCAAGGTGGCATGATGACATGAGCATGATATAATTATGATGCAACAATTATATGTAGGAAGTAGCATATATATAGACTAGGCTAGTAGCATTGCAATTGTTAGACAATTGGGATGCTACAACTCTCCCCCACTAAACAAGAATCTCGCCCCGAGATTCCTAGGAAAAAGAAACCAACACAAGGAGAGGCGGGTGTTCGGAACAAACGTGACCCTCACGTTCCCAAGTTGATGAACAATGGCATGGTGCGACCACTACCCCTTGCAAACACTTGCTAGACTTGTTGCGAGTCTGCGTTTGCTTTAAGAAACAAAGGGTTAGAAGAATTGAAGGATTGTCGTGAGACAAGAAGGATAGGATGAACATAGCTCCGGTTTTCTCGAGAAACATGATAAAAGAATAGGAACACTTGTTGAAAGAATTAGGAGGAATCATGTAGAAGAAAAGACACATCGTTAGGATTAGAGATCACCAGCTGCAAGCGAAGATGAATCTTTGCCTCGTCGGAAGAAAGAGCTAGTTTGGAGAAGTTAGATACCACTATGAAAATAGCATTGTATCTTCTCTCGGATTTGAGAAAGGAAGTTCGGAAACAATATTGCCTTCAAACAATAGAGTTCCTTGATATCAACGGAAAAATTTAGTTAGACATTGTCGGATTAGGTTCTTCTTGCGCTGGTAAGGACCAACGGATCCCGCAATTGAGATGCGCGGATACAACTTCAAGAGAAAGAGGGGAATGCTAGATTATGGTAGAATCCTTAGAAGGAGTGAAATGTGGAATAGATTTACGATTAATGGCATCAACCATAATTGGCTTTACCACAGAATAAGGATTGATAAAAGGAAGTGAGATATATCTTCCATCCTTCTTGATTGACGATGTGGTGCTCCGGTGTAATGAAGAGTAACCGAGAAGATAAATGCATTTGCTTCCACCAGATGATTTAAGTTTTTCCTCCATCTAGACTAGACAAGACCACCAACATGAGATTATTGATTATGTTCTACGAGAGCACTCCGGAAAGACAAGGACAGAAGTAGTAGTATCGAGGGATAAAGGCCACTTCTAACTTCCGTGGAATGAGCGGAATCACATTAGTTCACCAATTCAATGTACAAGAGTGAATAATAAGAGTAGTGGTATGGTAGCTACTCCATCCCGCACCCAAAGCATTCCTCCGTACATGAATAAGAAAATCATGCAACCCAACTACTAAACAGACTGAAGGTATTGACAATAACTCATGGAACTCCGTTAAAAAACCAAGGATAGATGCAAATGAATCGCGGGATTCAAAGATAGATAAATATGATGATGATGTCGTCATGTCGGAAGTACCAAGCCACCGGAAAAGATATGAAGGAAGATTACGGAGAACAACTGCAAGATTTAACAGATAAAGAAAAAGATATCAGCAACTTGAACAGAAGGATTACAAAAGATCTGAAAAGTCTTCATGGCCTCCGGTGGATTGAGCATAGACGATAGAACGAGAGGGTTTCAAAAGATTACTTAACGAGACAGAGGTGAAAAGAACTCCATGTTCTTCTTGAAATGATTGAGAGAGATTTAGCAGTCTTGAGGAAATCTTAAGCAGAACGACGATGATAACTCGCCAACAAGGACGAACTCCGGGTTTGATTGAAGATGGAGGATGGAATTAACAATGGGCTTGCTGATTCCAGAATTGAAGCGATGTATTTAGCAGAAAAACGTGGTCGAGATAGGTGACTTCAAGAAGCCAGAATTTACACTTTGAGAACTTTACACACAGGCAGTGTTCTCTAAGCTTGAGAGAAAGAGACACAGATGATCTTCCATGTTCTTCCATTGATATAGAATAGGCAAGCATATTATCAACATATACCACCATGGATTAACAAGATATTCCCAAAATACCAAGTTCAAGAGGCGAGAGAAACGAACAAATGCTCAAAACACTTCCTGAGCTCAACGCTCTTTGAAAGATCAATATTAAGAGCACGGGTTCGTGTTGAAAGAGATGCACTGGCAGAATAGACTATCTAGTCCTTCGTAAGAGAACAAGAAATGCCACTTGGTTCACATTGTCGATTGGATCGCCGGTTACAAAGATAAAGAGATCTCGGATAAAGGAACGATGATAGCTCATACCTTAAGCAAAGCTATCAGAGACGACAAGATGCACTTCCCTGGTACCAAAGATAATTTTGAAGATATGGAGTTCAAAAAGATGTGAAGCATGATAAACAGATGATAGACCACCGTAGTGCCTTGAGAAAACTCCGGGTTGCCAAAGATACTTGAATATGCATAGATATGATCACGGTATAACTCAAAATCACAGGAGATAACCGCCATCATTTGGAGGATGCAATTGATAGCATTAACCATACTTCACTCATGATAAGTGTCATATAGATATGCCGAGAGCCACTTTACAATCACAAGCATCGGTTCGACACTTGTTATGTAATTAGCCCAAGAGAATTAATGATGAAGTAAAACTCCAGGATTAAGCATCGGTGAGAAAGAATGAGTTAGCATGAACATGCCAATAAAAGGAAGATAGATAATGTTTCACACACGACTGAAGAGGAGTGTGGAAACACAGATGTATCAAAGAAAAAAAATCCGCATTATTCGGCATTAAAATACCAATAGATGCGCAAAACCACTTATCAGGTAGAGATTAGCAACTCCACCTTCTGTGAAAGCATGTTGGAAGGAAGAACACCCTTAACAAGATTCGCCGGTTCACAAGGAGTCGGATAGATCGCTTCGGTTTACAAAAGCCTGCCGGTATGGAATGTACCAACAGTTGATAGCCAAAGGAAGATTGCGAGAACAAGGTTGGATGCAACAGATAGACAAGGAGATACACACTCACACACACTTTCTATGGTACTACGGAAACCCAGAACACGTGAATCCTAGTTTGAATTTTAGAAGAGGATTGAAAACGTTACACTTC
Organism: Avena eriantha; assembly: GCA_910589775.1. NCBI lineage: Eukaryota > Viridiplantae > Streptophyta > Magnoliopsida > Poales > Poaceae > Avena > Avena eriantha. The sequence goes on along the minus strand of OU342746.1, from coordinate 397,855,832 downwards.
CTTACCAGAAAAGGGTGGATGGGTGGGTAAGAAGAAAAATGGAAGCAGTCCTACTCTCGCATTTTGTTTTTCCCTAGTATACATAATTACCAAAAATATTTGCTAGACTGACTACGACCATTTTGGCTGAGACCCTGAAGGGCGGGATGGCTCTGATACCAATTGTAACTACCTCGGTGAATTACGCTCTTAGTTACATGCCTGGATGAGCGAAAGTGGTTAAAATAGTACGGTGGGGCCCGGGGCCACTCACGGTAGACCTTTCGGCCGTCCTAACCACTTTCAGAACATCGGGACAAGAACGAACGGTGTAATCGGCAGGCGAAGGGATAAACTACATACACAAGTGAGTATGTATGCAAGCCACATACAACAGTCCTCAGAGCCATTCCATCTAAAAGAAATAGAAATATTGCAATGTCATACGGCAAGATCCAAATATCCTAGATAGATATAATAGTTTCGGATAGCTCCTCATACATCAAACATCAGAGTATCAGGCGGAAGCGGAAATCAAGGTCCGAGTACGGATAAGAAGCAAATCGGCATAAGATACCACATAAATAAACACATCCCGCCCACAGATCTCACAGATCCCCGTTCCCGGAATCTCTACACCGAGTGATCGTTGCCAACATCATCCGTCTCCTCCACCCAGTATCCGTCTTGCGAGTACGCCTGTTCATCTGAATCAAACAATTTATCGTGTGAGACCCTAGGGGTACTCAGCAAGTCTTTATGCCTCTAAAGGGGACACAACCTGGGGTGACGCAATTGCAGCAAAAGATAATATCTAACAAGTCTATAGATACTCGCTAACCATCCGCCTAAACAATGATAGACGGATGTCCGTGAATTAAGAACAATAGTTATAACAGTATAATTAACAGATCCATCCTCCTCCTCGCTTACCAACGAGGAAGCGGACGAACAACCCCCATCCGTTGGCAGTTTTATTAACCATTCCATGAGTATTGCACTATTTACTAGTCAGGTATTTAGTCAATTTAAAAGCGGTACTTTAGTTAGACTTGTCTATGATCGAGAAACTGTGCTCCAAGTCGTCCATAACCACGGACACGGCTTTCAGAAAGATTTACCCTGCATGGGTGCACAAATAGCAACACACACTCGGTCAACCTCGGAAAAACCAACTCAAAACCCAACGAGGCATTCATGACAAAGCGATCACAGGATTCAGAAATATTTCAGGGGGCCACCCCAATAAGCTACCCGCAACGAAGTTGGCCGTCTCCGAGACGGACCCAGGGTTTGCGACGACGGCTGTAAACGACTGGGAACCCGAAAGTGTGACTGGGCTTGTCGATACCGCGAAAACGTGGCACGATCCAAAACAATACAGGTGCTCCACGCACAATCTTAAACAAAGCAGTAATCATGGCATAAGTACAGGATAGTAACAAAGCCCCAAACTAATTGTGGCCCCAAGAAATAAGAATGAATCAAGCTCTGGCTCAGGGGGTCCATAAGGCCTCCCGGATGTGGATAGTGCGAATAGTCAAGAAACATGAATCAAGTACTCGGGGTCCTACAGGACACAAGTGAGCAGGAAAAACCAAATAGCAGATATTGCTCACCGGTGCCTCTTTCATTAGTTATCCCATTACCACTCAGATTAAGTTATTTAGGTACCTGGTTATCCATCAGACACTCACATACCCTACACATGCTTTTCTACTACTCGCATGGCTCAAACAACTCCTGTGGTAATGGCTCATGGGATGGAGGGACAAGCTTCGGTGGGGTTTAAAAGTAAAGGCTATGCAGTACTTGGGATTCAATTTAATGCAATCACGACTCAATGATGCAACAAGAAGATAGAGGCAATAGGTACTATATGTATGCAAGCATGTGGTAGTGCTTTCCTGGCAGCTCAGTTGAAGCGAGAGATGGATCTGGGTAGAACTCCTGTGATTCCTGGTAATTCTCCTGCTGGCCGTCTATTCGAAGAAGAACCAAACAAACAAGGGCCAACATAAATAAAGTGCACAAGCATATGAATTAAAATGCGACAAGCAAACAAGCATGCCATGATGAATGATGCACAATTTACATGGCATTAAAGTAGCATGGCATGGTGAGGTGTGGGGTACAAGAATAAAGCATTTTATTAATTATTTAGCCAAGTTTTATTGCCATAAACAGTTCTGATTTTTAATAATGACATGATGCATGCTTCAATTTAGAACAAGGAATGCATAGATAGAACGGGCTCGTCGCGCTGATTGATTTAGACATATTATTTGTCGAATTTGGAGTTATAGAAATAAAGTTATTAATTTATTAAGAAAAAGGGCATTTTATTGTAATTTTAATCATCTTGAAAATTTTAAAGTGCTCAAATAATATTTTGAAGGCCATATTTGAAATCCTCACCTTTTTCTGATTCCAAAACATATATCATTTGTATTATTTGGATTTATAATTTAAAAGTTATTTGAAAACAGATTTGAATTTGTATTTAAACATTTCCTAAAAAGATTAAAACAAAACAGATAACCAGAAAACCTTTTTCTACTCAGTCAGACCCAACCCCAGGCGCTGACGAGTGGGTCCGGCCTGACTGGGTGAAATGGCGTGGCGAAAAGGCTTTTTGCACCGGCACAGAGGCTAGCCCAGGAGACTGACGTGCGGTCCCGACGGGGAAGGGGGGCCCACGTGACAGCGGCATCGATGGGGAGTGCGGGTTGAGGGGTTGGAGAGCTGGGGGGCTTATCTACAAAAACACAGGGGGGGCTGACCAGTAGGCCACGAGGTTCCGCGGGTTTAGGGAATTTCAAAAGGGGGGGCTAAATGTAAAGTGGCAACAAGCCATGTACTGTTGTTCTTCTTTCTCTGAACCGCGGACAGATCCGTGCGCGACAGGCCGAGCGTGGTGCGCGGTGGACTCGAACCCGCGACCTGGGCGTGCGCGCATGGGGCGAAGCCGCTGCGGTAGGTGGAGGTTGCTGACAGGGAGCAGATCGGCGACTAGGTGAGCGGTACGCGACGCGGAGACGGCAGATACCAGCGGCCGACGACGCATAGAGAGCGTTCGGTGAAACGCCCAGCAAGGCTAGATGTCTACGGCAAGGCATAGGGTGTCTAGGCGGAACAGGGACTCACCGCGGAGAGGTTGCCATGGTCGGAACGGGCTGGGGTTCGTCGGAGCGACGAGGAAGCAGACGCACCCGGAGCTAGGGTTTCAGAGGCGAGGGCGTCGGCGATGCAGCGCAGGGTCCGGCTCCTTCCCGCTGAGGCGCGTAGGGCGACGTCGTGGAGGCCGGCCGCTTCCCCGACAACCCTAACAACCGCACGCCACCGAGGCTTCGTGGAGGAGGAGGAGGCCGAAGCGCGACCGACGAGGGAGAAAAACAGCAGGGGAGGAGAGATGGTTGCGGCGCGAGGCCAGGGGGCTTGGGGCGCACAGAGGAAGGTGGGAGGGAGATAAAGGCGAGGCCAGAGGGAGGCGATGCCGTGGGGGCGACGTGAAGGGAAAAGTGGCTTCGGCCACCTTTTTGCCCCGCCCTCACGTGCTCGTCGTGGGAGGCCAGGCAGGCAGCTGCAGCTGGGCCAGCAGAGGGGGAAAGGCCAGGCTCGGGCTACGGGGCCGCATGGCAGGGAGAGAGAGAGAGCATGGTTTGGAGCTAGGGTAGGAGGAAGTAGTGGCTCGGGTTAGGGCTGGTGCTAGGGTTGGGGTAGGAGGGTAGCTCGGCCAGCGAGAGTAGGGTGGCTAGGTGGGGCCTTGTTGTCCGAGAGAGAGAGGGAATGCTTCGGCATGGTGATCATGGGATTAGGGTTTAGTTAAGTATTAGGGTTTTGAGAGAGGGGGTGGGAGAAGAGGGTGGCATGGTCTTAGGGTAGGGGCTAAGGATTTTCTTGATCCACACATTAGAGTGCCAAGGGGGTGGCATGGTAGTTAGGGTTTTTAAGGTTGATCCACATGAGCTTGAGCATGAGGATGGCAAGGTGACATGGTGGAGAGGGAAGAGAAGAAGGTGGTGAGAGTTTTGTGATGGACCATCTAGCTCATGCAAAAGATGGAGGCGATGGTGGTGAGGTGAGGCTTGTGATGCACATGGCAAGGACAGAAGGAACAAGGTGAGGATTGAGAGAGAAAGGTTGGAGCTCAACAAAAAAAGGAGAAACAATCAAAAATTCCAAGGAAACCAAGGGAGATCAAATAGTGGTGAAGGTTGCATGGCCCATGCAAAATATTAAATGCCATGTTCTTATGCTTCTGAAAACAATAATAAATAACATGGCATTATTCTTATGCATTCCAAAATATGGATCTAGGTCAAGCCAAAAGAATAGAATTGGATCCCTCCCAACTCACATGAGCTAGATCAAATGCCAAAAGAAATTAAAAGCTCATGGGTACATAGGATGGTGGAATTATAAGGTGGTGACAAAGAAAGGTGGTGGAGTGGAATGAAAGATATGCCCCCAACTCAATTTGGGCATCAAGCATTTATCAAGATTCAAATAGAATTATCAAGAGGCAAATACAATTAATAATGCATATGGGATAAGAACCAAATGAAAAGGGTTTTACATGATGCTCAAATGCAAGGTGGCATGATGACATGAGCATGATATAATTATGATGCAACAATTATATGTAGGAAGTAGCATATATATAGACTAGGCTAGTAGCATTGCAATTGTTAGACAATTGGGATGGTACAGTGTCAACTCCATAGGAGGCAACATGCACAACCTTGTCCTTGCGATCTCTGTCATCATCAGAATCTTCCTTGTCCTTGTCTTGGTACCTCCACCAGCAATCGCTTGCGGGATGCCCATGAATTTTGCAGATTTGGCAGTGAACATCAACAAACCGTGTAGGAGCACGGTCGCGGCGACGGCCATCACGCTTGCCTCCATCACGATAGACACTGTCGTCACGCCGACGGTAGTCGTCGCGGCGTGCATCATCCTGGCGGCGCACATAGCCACCATCGTCGTGGCGATCATCACGGCGTGGACGGGGCGCCCGATCATCGCGGCGATATCCACGGTCGTCATCGCGGCGGTAGCCTCGGTCATCATCACGGCAGTTGCCGCGATCATCATCGCGTCGGGGAGGCCGGTCATCACGGGGGCGAGGTGGCGGTTGACAACGGGCAAGATTGACTGAAGATGTGAAGGAATCACCGGTGTCATGTAACATAGTCTGACGAAGATCATGAGCAGAAATTTAATCATAGAGGTCATCAAGAGTGGTGTTAGGGTTCCCATTGATAGTGGTGACGGCGTCTTGTAGGAGCCTTCGAGTCCGTTCAAAACGTAGCTGATCAGCTCACTCTCATCAAGAGTTTTGCCGAGAGCCACCAGTTCCGAGTTGAACCCCTTCATCTTGGCGAAGTACTGCGTGGTGGTGAGGAAGTGCTTCTTGGTGTTGTTGAGAGCACCGCGGATTGCATTGATCTTGGACAAAGACTGGGTCGAGAATATGCGGTTGATAGCTGCCCAGACAGCCGCAGAAGTCTCAAGACCAAACACATGGGGCAGCAGCTCCGGCGACAGGGAGTTCAGCAGATAGCCGAGGACCGCGTGGTTGTGCGCCACCGAAGCGTCATAGGCGGTGTTCACCACCATGGATTTCTTCTGGGCTTCGTCGACCACCTCCATGACCTAAGGAGGAGCCGCGTCAGTACCGTCCAGGAGCCCGAGAGCTAGGGCGCCACGGATAGGGGGAAGGACCAACGTCTTCCAGAACAAGAAGTTCGAGCGCGTGATTTTCGTTGTCGGTGGAGCTCCTAGGGCGTTGCCGATGGGAACCATCGAGGCTGCGACAGAGGAGGAGGCGACGGCAATGGTGAGAGCCATTGTCGAGTTTTTGCGACGGCGGTCATAGAAGATCTAGGGCGGCGGCGGTGTGGGGATCTGGCGGCAGGGCAGAGCTGCGGCGGGAGTTTTGGTGCGGCGGCCGTAGAAGATCGAGGGCGGCGGTGATTTTGGTGTATGTCGTAGCGGCGACGAGGTTTCTTTTGTTTGTTGTCGTGGCAGCGTCTGAAGTGATGAACTAGGGTGGTGGATTGGTTGTTTTGTTGTCGTGGCGGCGGCCGAAGACAAGCTAGGGTGGCGGCGATGTGGTTTTGCGGCGGCGGCGGCCAGATGGCCTGGCGGCGGCGGCAGGTGTAGATGGGTTTTGGTGGCTAGGGTTGGAAGAGAGTTGGCTCTGATACCATATTGGATGGGCGGAAACGATAACCCTTTGGGGTCTCGTGTTACGTGTTTATATAGGGTAGAAAAAGCCTCTACCGTGGCATGTACATGTAGAGAAACATCGTATAGAAGTGGTGTACTACACCATATCTATACGTGTACAACTTGTCTAATAGGTTGACCCATCAGTTTGGATGTTACAGTTTTTTCGCAACCATTCATGAACTGAGCGCCTCAACCAGCGGCGCTGAGAAACCCATAGTCAACACCCCGACCCTACAGGGTGTGGTCTGAGAGGCCCACACCACGGGTAGGGGCGTTAAGCTTGTCCACGCCACGGATGTGCTTCATTCTTCCTGACTAGAACTATTGGAATTTCGATCTCATTATGTTCAATAATCATTGTTTTCATGATCCATTTGATCCTTATCTTATCATTTCAAGATCGATCATCTCGAGTCTCGGGCTGAATAACCTACTCTTCCGATCTGTAAATGTGCAATAGCCATTTTGAACCATTTCCTATACTATAAGAGAATGGTTTTCATTACTTTGAGAGAAATAGATTCTTATATCAAACTATAGCTATTACATTAAAGAAGAAAAGAAACTAATAGAAGTCGAAGACGCGGAATGGTAGTGAATAGAGAGAAAGATTCTTCTGATTTTCACTATTGATGGACAGGAATCAGTACCGATGGGAGTAGGTGGTTGCCTACCAGTGGCTTCCCTTTCTGACGACTCTCGTTCTTATAAAGATTTTTTGTCCTCTGGTCGAGGATGCAAAAGATGGACTTATCTCGATCTTGGCGGGTTCGTGTGCCCTAGCGTTGGGTAGTTTAACCCGGCCTAAGGCCGGCGTCAAGAAGAACATCATATCGAAAGTTAAATTTTGGAAGACGTCATTTTCGGGTGAAATTTCTCGGTATGGTGGCTGGGGATTGTAAATTTGATGGTAATTTGTTGAATATGGATGTTGGGTGTGAGTTATATATTTCGTAATTTGTCCGATCATTGTCGGGGCGTTGACCTGCGGTGCAGCTACGAAACGTGTAGCCGCGTCCGTCTGACCGCAGGTGAAGGCCAACTTTGTCACTGCCTTGCATCTTGATCCTTGTGAATGATGCTATACCTCCATCGCTTTCTTTCTTTCTTCCTTCTTTACAATCAGTCTGGGGCCTCATTTGTGATGTACATACGGGCCGATCGAGCTGAGCTAGCATACATAAACACACCGACAGCTAGCTGCATGCACCCAAAGACTTGTCCTATCTCATCTTCACTCTTTTTATACATATATAATATATCTTCAGACATAGTTGGTATATATAAAATTAATACTATTTAAAGTTGGTAAAGTTTATTAGAGAGTCTCAACCGCACCCGACTATGTCGGTCGGTTTTCTTGTATAGACATCCGTTTGGATCCTATATGTAACCGTGTTGTACAAGTACACGCCAATGATCAACAAAAGTGCAGAGCCAACTCTGGGGCAGCAAACAAAACATATTTTCGTTTTCTAACTTGGTATCAGAGCGAGTCGCTCTAGGGTTCCTCTTCCGCCACCATGGCGATGACTACTTCCGCAGCACAAACCTCCTCCACCATTGGTTCTCTCACGATGGCCGGAACCACCAGCTCTAGCACAGTCACCGTCCGCCTAGAGCAGAACCATTTTCTCCTTTGGACGACTCAAGTCATCCCTAATCTCGCTGGATCCGGCCATCTAGGCTTCATCGATGGAAGCTTGCCCGCGCTGCCGAAGACCATCACCACCTGCACCAGTTAGGATGCGACCACCATCACGAATCCTGACTACACCACGTGGTGGCACACCGATCAGCGTCCTGAGCGTGCTACTCGGGCCCATGACCGAAGATATTCTCGCCTAGATGATCGGGCGAACGATCTCCGCCTCCGTATTAAGCTGCCTTTCCTCAATGTTTCCGCCCAAGGACGGGCGAGTATCCACGCTTACCGTCGCAGGCTGGCGACGAAGTGGAACGACATGGGGGCGGCTGATTACTACCACCTGATGAAAGGCTTCACCGATGCCATGGCGACCACCGATTCTCCCTTGCCCGACGATGAGTAGCTGGTTTGGGTAACTACTTTGCCCCTCTCCAAGCGTCACTCAACGTCTTCTGCAACACAAATCCCGACGCTGTCATCCATCTCTGGGGGTAACGCTTTCAAGCATGTGCGATGAGCCAAAAAAATTTAGCAAGTAATCCTCCGTTTCAAAATATGAGATATTTAGGTTGTAAAAAGAGTATATCTAAACCTTTTTTAGTGCGTATGTTCAATACCTACATAAACTTGTACACTAAAAGAGATCTAGATATACTTTATTCATAAACTAAAAAAATCTTATATTTTGAAACGAAAGGAGTACATACATACTCTATCGGTCGATAGATCGAACTGGCAAACTCGTACTCCCTCTGTCCCAAAATAAGTGACGTCGGTTTGTCTAGATTCAGGCGTATTTAGACACATTTTAGTATTTAGATTTAGATACATGTGAATCTAGACAAACTCAAGTCACTTATTTTAGGACCGAGGGAGTACATTACTAGTGCCGGCTAGATTTAACCGAGCCGTGTTTTTTCCTCTCGTCACGTAGCGCCAGTGCCGGCCAGATTTAGCAATGCTGGTCTTCTAGCATTTCACAAGCGTGCATCTGGCCACGTGTTGGCTTATTTGCAGCTGCGTGGCCAGAATTGGCTTGCCTCTCCGCTGCTACGGCCCGTCCTCGTCTCACATACTCTATCTACTCCCTCCGTTTTAAAATATAAGACGTCTTAACTTTGTGAAAGGAGTGTATCTAGTTATTGTAATGTGTAGGTTCACTTCAAACCTATATGAACCTACACACTAAAAAAAGTTTAGATACACTCTATTCACAAACCTAAAATATCTTATATTTTAAAACGGAGGGAGTACTTATCTTGTCCATCACTGTTACTCCCTCCGTTCCAAAATATATATGATCTTGTAGCTTTGTAAAAAGAGTATATCTAGATCCCTTTTAGTGTGTAGGTTCATCTAGCTTTGGAGTGAATCTACATAGTAAAAGAGATTCTAGATACACTCATTTTACAAAATTAAAATATTTTATATTTTAAAACAGAGGGAGTACTAGATAGTATCATTCAAATCTATGTAATGACATCCGTGCAAGGACACGTCTACATGCATGTTCCTAAATCTTTCATCCATCGTCAACAATTAAGCGACGGATACAACCAGAATTCGATAACACATTCGAATACTTTAGGATCGTTACAATTACATGTGACAAAGCATTAATTGTTCCGCAATCCCTCGGCAATCACGCTTCCAAAGGTCAAAAGTGTGGCTATTTGTTCGGTGGGGGCTCGAGCCAACGCATAGTGGACACGGCAATATCACGAGTACCAGGTTACATAATGGAGCACGTCGAGTTTATAAGAGACTCGCCGATATTAGAATGTAGTGTTTCAACCTACGTAGACTAAGTTGATCAAGGCTTTTTAGGGCTTCAGAAATGCTTGATCTTGCCGTCATTATCTTTCAGATATTTATATGTGTCGATGGTAGGAGTGTCCGTGGCATACATGATGCATTGCCTGTCTTCATAGGCGGACCTAGCGTCCCTCTAGCCCGGGCACCCGTCCAAGCTTACCGAAAGCGCAAAGCTTGCGATTTTATAGCTTTTTATAGCGATTTTGTCTGGAAAAAATCACATCTTAACCTCGTTCGCCTAGGCTTTCGAATATTTCTAGGTCCGCCGCTACATGTCTTGCGCGTCAAGTTGTCCTTGTGGTCGTCCTTGTATAACCGAGCTGGTGAAGTGGTTGTGGATGTCTGGTTGTAGCACGGATGGTAAGGTTCGATGGAGCCCTAGACGTGGGCCTTTCCTCCTTCATACGTCGTGGGATTTATGGATTACAGGACTCTAGACCGTTGGGATATAGGCAAGCACCATATATTATCGATAAGAAGTGACCTGGATGCAATGCGAGAAAATCTGCATACTAAAAATATATGCATAACATGACAAAAGAAACATTATTTCTCCCATGCCATATGTACTTTTCAGGATTGTCGCTCTTTACTATCAACCAAGGGGCACTATCCAGCCATGTGTCTTCTCGAAATTGTATATGTGCACCATTCATGTACACAATTATTGTATATCTACGGATTTGGCAGGAACCGCTAGAATTGCATAGTCCCGATTCCGTGGACGTTACATTTTTTATCAACACAAACCAAATTTTCATTTAATTACTGTCCATCGTATTCATATAACCAAGCCACCATTCTTTTAGACTGAATGTGAATCAAAACTGCACTTAGACAACCAAAAGTAGTTGATTGATTTTAGGCCGAATGTACTGCATTTCTTAGCAACCAGACAATTAATATTTTTTTGAGAAAATATTAATATTTATTATTTTCCTGGTAAAAAAAATACATACTCTTATGTGATGGAATGCATGAATCGGTGCCGACTAATTTTATATCACCAACCTTGTTTCTTGTATTGGAAGCGTTGTTGATAATAGCATAAATAATGAAGACCAATGAATAAACTACTATTTGGTCATTGTTGCTTAGTCGGGCCGGGGTATGTTCTCATTATGCTATATATTCATGTGGCTGAATAGCACACGCAGTTCACCTATGTAATTGCTTAAAAACTATTTCATGCATGCTACTACTCGGTATTGTGCAATACCAGGGGAATATCAGCACGAGAGAAGGACAGAATGAATGCATAACCTCTTGCTGAAACTAGCTTAATCAATTCCATCAGAAGATAGGGACACACGGAAATCGATTGAGCTATCATCAGAAGATAGTGATGCCAATGATATTTTTGCTAGACGTTCTCTATTTTTCATTAACAATTTTGTTATCATCAATTGATCCTCTCGACTATAGCCACTCTAGCTCGACGGCGTGAAGGTTTAATCGTGTTTACTGATCAATATCACTTTGATGCTTACATATCATCTCCTAGATATCATTACTTAAGGTACGTGATGTGGATGCATAGCTTCTTTATTCCTTCCCCTCAGTATAGTACAAACGAACCAAACAAACAAATAAAAGTAGAGGTATGCTTCAGTGTCCCCCACCTAAAACTTAAGTTTGCATGGCCACTTCTATTTTAACCGGTCGAAATCTATATTCAGGCTATGTATACATCCGTATAAGTCTACTCGGTCGAGCTGAGTATACTCCATGTTTTTATCGGCGGAACCCACCTCCCGTTATCGTGATCTACGTCTTTGCAAGCCATATTTTGAAATTTTATTGCTTTTGCTATATAACTCCCGATTTCCGTCTCCCGCAAGCACGTGAGTATACATGTACGGTGAGTTTACGTCTAAGAGGACCATACGGGCTTCGGGGGTTTTCAAAACGAATCGGTATCGGGTTTTTGTTGTCCAAGTTTGAAAAGTAGGAGAACACCGAAAAAAAAGTGATAAAAGTAAACCATGAGCTCGAGCTAAATTTCCTTCCTAATCACACGATAATAAAGTAAACGAAACGTCACAAGACATGCATCAGCACCAAGACATGCATCTATCAAGTGGCACAGTTGAAGTATATGTTACTCCACCTAAGGTCGCTAATCGTAATCTTGTTGGCTAAAATAACATGCATGTCAGAATTGTTGAAGTGACAAGAGATATATTTTGTTTTCTTGTAAATTAGAGTTCGATGTTTAAATAGGAATGAGCCGAAGAGTGTATCATCGAATTTGGTAGCTAGTTAGTTTTCCGCGGAGGGTGAGAACTTACGAGCTTTGGCATTATATATGCATGTAATTAAGAAGACGTTGTGGGTTGGTGTGTGTTTATGTGAAATTATTCGAGTACTTATTGGCTAAATAAAAACACATTTTACAATGATTTTTTTTTACAAACTATTATCGGGGTTGCATTTCAGATAAATTAGGAAAAATTCTTGATATCACAATCCTGAATAAGAATTGCCTCTTCACGCGGCGGTGGTCTGCGGTGCGTGAGTGGCCAGATGGAACATGATTCTTGAAGAGGCCACACATCAGCCAGTTGGATTTTTCAACACAATTTGTCTTAGAAAAAGGAGTTAGATGATGGCGAGTTCAAAGTACACACTAGCTAGCTATCTTCTTCAAATGGAAAAGCAAAAGAACATGTCTGTACAGCTTGCAAAGTTATTCATTTGGAATATCCTGCCCCTCCTCCTCCAATATATATTTCAATGCATAACGCGTTTTGCATCAGTTTATTCGGATTCCATACATAAGTCACTACCCAGCTTATCTAGAGACAACTGGCGGCAACCTATGACGAAAACGACTCATGAGACACATTGCTATCTTAGCCTACAAATGGCTCAAATAAGAACAAACATATAGTATCTATTAAACAAGGGAGAAAAGAACAACCATATATATATGATTTGTACAACATGTCCCATGCACAAATGAAGTAGGCGTACAACATGCAAAAGACAAGGGGGATTCTTCATGTATATGATTTGTACAACATCATGTCCCATGCACAGAGGAGTACAACACAACTGTCGTACAAGTTCCCTGCAAAACCAAACAAAAACATAAAAGTGCATGACGAGCTAGTTGGATTTTATTTCTTGTCAAGGGGATCGGAAGGAGATTATTGGTGCTGCTCGCAAGTGTGTGAGTGGGAATCTTGTTGTGTGGTGGGCACTCACAAGCTCTCAACTCTAGTGGCACATACATTCACTTTGGATCTCACTCTAGCAAGCTAACAAAAAGGCAGCTAGCAACAACAGCGTCTCGCTCTCAACTTGTCAATTTGTGAGAGTGATGCCTAGCGCTGTGCATGGCCTTTTCACACATGCCAACTGCTGACGCCATAAGCTAGCCGCAATTGGCTCTAAAGCTTCCATTTTGCTTACTCTTTTCTCTTTGCGAGTAGCAAAAGTTACCTTGCTGGCAGTGGCAGATTGCGTCAGACATCAGCTGCTGGTTTGATTGACAGCTTAGTTAGGTTAGTTCATGGCCTCATGGGTGGGGGTATGATAGCTAGCTTGCCAGAACTTGGATGGTTTAGCTACTATTTTCGTTTCATAATATAGGATATTTTAGTTTTTGTAAAATGATTGTATCTAACCATCTTTTAGTGTATAGTTTGGAGTAAACTTTCACATTAAAACATGGCTTGATACGTTCGTTTCACAAAAACTAAAACATCTTATATTTTCAAATAAAAAGAGTACTTATTTAGTTTTACTGTCTAGATGCATCCGCTACACTGCTATGCATGCATGCATCGATCCATGGGAAAGACTACACATACACAACGTCGTGTCTAAGTGGTTGATTCGTCTCACTCGTTTTCCAATCAACCTCCATACGTATATATTGGTGGTGCCAGAAATAAAGAAATGAAAAGTGATGCATTGAGCCCTTGAGGAAAGAAAAGATGCACCCGGCCGGTTTTGTACGGGTGGGAGAGCACCCTTTTTACTTGTGCTACCACACCTTTTAATTAGAGGCAAAACAATTGAAGGAAACATCTTGTTTCTTAACCGGCAAGGCTTTTCTTTCTTTTCTTCATTCATTATTACACCAGCAATCGGCACTCGGCAGCCTTATATATAATGGTAACCCATTTTTGTTATTGGATTTATCACGAATGCCTCCCTAGTTCTCAGTCGGATATTATGCATGTGCCGCTACGATTTCAGCCTATTGGAAAAAATGCCACTAACTTCTATGGCTAATTTGCCGTCTGTTCGACATGCGGTTCATACCCTGCTTGACTAGCCCTAGGAAATGGGGCGGCGCCGGCGGCTTACCCTGGCGCCCGGCGACCTTCTCCGGGCCTCCGCGTCTCCGGCTAGCCATGGACCTGGTTCGAGGTTCCATTGTCTCGGATCGGAGACAGGTTCGGACGGGGAGGAGGCGCTGGCGGAGAGGAAGGCATTGGAGGCGTTGGAGGATGTCAACGGTGGGCTCGGGTGGACTACGGTTTTGTGTCGGCGGCAGCTGATGGATGATGAGTTGCGGCAAAGTTTCTGGGAGGAGATGGGCTTTCCGACGAAGGCGTCGCGGTTTTGGGAGATGGCCGGCTCGCCGTCGGGCACTATGTCGCCACCTTGGCCTTCGCCGAGGCCTTCTTCTCCGGGGCCGGCCAAAGTCGCGGCCAGGGGAACCGGCTCTCAGTGGTGTTTGCGCCGTCCGGTGTCGGCCTCGCCGAGATCGATGAAGCCGTGGCGCGGGCCACTGCCTCGCCGGCGTTCGTCAGCCCCGTCGTTGCTGGGGCGGCTCGTCGAGGACACGTTCGACCGGTCCAAGGCTGAGGTGGCAGGCCGCTTGGTGGGATTTCTCCCGTGGCATGGACATGGCTTTATGAGTTCTCCTTAATTCCTCCAAGTTAGTACGTAAAGAATGACAACAGCTTTATAGTCATAGTAAGTGCTATCATCCCTCCGTCTACCAACAAGTAATCCCCTTCACCGAGTCCCCATAGAAAGCAAATATTAAGGAGGTGCACAACGCCAAACATCAGGATGAAGACAATCAACACAGACACATAATAAACAATATCACATAATAATCTTTATCTCAATTCAATCTCATACTAGGGTTTCTCCATCTCCCCAAGAACAAACGAAACTACTCACACATGAAGGCAATCAACATCATGGATAGCATATGGATGAACTATGATGATACAATTGAAGACAAGTGCAAATCCAAGATTCAATCTAGAATTACAACAAGTAACCAAAGAGGATCGGTGATGGAGACATTGTTGATGAAGATGACCATGTAGATCGATGTGGAGGCCTTCAAGATCATAGTCCCTTCTCCTCCTGTGTGATGGTGATGGTGTAGATCTGTTTGGAGGCGGCTATGGCGGAGGCACGGCGGCAGGGCTCCGACGTGCTAGAGGATATGGCTTGGTGGCTCTCTCTTGGGTCCTCCCTCCTTTATATAGGCCTTGGGGGTGCCCTAGGGTTCCCCCAATACCGTCATATGACTTAGGAAAGCTTCTGAAGCTTTTCTGGGGTCAAATCCCATTGTTTGCGACCTTTTTGGCAACTATACGGGCGGATCTATACGACCAGAAAAATAGCTCCTGCTGTATAGTTGCTCGTTAAACTCTGAGATCCTTTTAGTATTTTGGCCGCCATTTCTTCATACGAACTCCGTTTTGGGTGTTCTTGAGCTCGTTGAGTTCGTATCGTTGAGGGCTACAGCCGTGTGGTCTTGGATATTTATTTTGAAAAGTTGGAAAAAGTCACTTTTTCAACCTCTCAAATGGATAAGTCTGGTCCCTGCAGCTCCTCCATACTATGCTCTCTTTGTTCCTTTTGCCTTTGTTTTATCGATAATCATCATCAACACCTACACACATGTCATAGACAAGGAAAAGTGATAAAATTCTACCTAAACTACTAAATGTGCAAAGCTCATATGAAAGTAAATGAGAAATAGAAATCATGCATACAAGGCATAGCTATAGCTGGAAGAAACATGATATGAGAGATAAATGGCACAATTTATATGGATAAAAGAGGTGGTATTTCACAGCCATCAATACACAAAGTTTGTAGAAACAAGACATGCAGTCTTCTTAGAGGACGAAATGATGAGGGGGAGCATGGTAGCTCAGAAAATTGATCTTGAGGAGAAGATGGTGCATGCACCTAATCTGATGACTCAGGAGCCATTCTTTTCACTACCTGTTGTTACTGCATCCCAACCCCTGAGGTTGTGGTGCAAGCATCTGTTCCAACTCTAGCCGTGACAATAATGAGTGACAATCCAGAACCTATTCGTCAGTAGCCACTGAAACCGTTGTTGTGCATGATAGGGAGGAGCAAAAGCCACCTCAACAAGATGTGCCACACGTTGAGACACACAATGTGCCAACCAATGAGGCACCTAGAAGGGCACGGAATGTCCCAACAGATGAGGCCCCTAGAAGGTCTCAAAGAGTTAAAAGATCAGCCATTTCTACTGATTATAAAGTTTATAACACAGAAAGAGTTCATATGGAGAATGATCCCACTTCATTTGAAGAAGCCATGAGTAGCCCTCACTCATCGAAGTGGCTAGAGGCCATGGAATATGAGATGAGGTCGATGAGTTCAAATGAAGTTTGTGACTTAGAGGAAATTCCTAAAGGAGCCAAAAAGTAGGCTATAAATGGGTCTACAAAAAAAGTATGACTCTAGAGGGAATGTGGAGAAGTACAAAGCATGACTTGTGGCAAAAGGATTTACATAAAGAGAAGGAGTAGATTACAATGATATTTTTTCTCCAATCTCATGTAAGGATTCCTTCTGAATCATAATGGCATTAGTTGCACATTTTGATTTCAATCTGCATCAAATGGATGTAAAGACAACATTCCTAAACGAGGATTTAGAAGAAAAAGTCTACATGAAATAACCCAAGGGTTTTGTCATGGGAGACAAAGAAGATATGGGATGCCGCCTAAAGAAATCCATTTATGGATTAAAGCAAGCTTCTAGACAATGGTATCTAAAAGTTAATGAGACCATTAAGAAATTTGGATTTAAAGAGAATGTTGAGGATAACTTCGTTTATGCAAAGTTTAAAAGTGCGAAATATATTTTCCTAATTCTGTATGTGGATGATATCTTGCTTGCTAGCAGCGATGTTTGTCTACTACTTGAAACAAAGAAGTTCTTGTCCTAAAAGTTTGATATGAAAGATCTTGGTGAAGCTTCATATGTTTTGGGCATAGAAATTCACCGAGATTGGACAAATGGGATTCTAGGACTATCGCAAAAGGCATACCAAGAAAAGATTATGAAGAAATACAGTATGCATGCGTGCAATACCACACCTGCTCCTATAGTCAAGGACGACAGTTTTGGCAAATTTCAATGTCCCAAGAGTCAATATGATATTGATCAAATGAAAGCAGTACCATATGCTTCGGTAGTTGGAAGCTTACAGTATGCACAAGTGTGCACTCGTCCTGACTTAGCTTTTATCACCGGGGTACTCGGTAGATATCAAGAGAATCTAGGCATAGAGCATTGGAAGATAGTAAAGAAAGCATTGCGTTATGCGCAAGGCACAAAAGACCTCATGCTAACATATAGAAGGTTTGATTCTCTAGAGATAAGAGGGTATTCAGATGCAGACTTTGCGGGAGAAAGAGATGATAGAAAATCCACGACTGGATACGTCTTCACTCTCGCAGGCGGGGCTATTTTGTGGAGAAGCTCTAAACAGTCGATAGTTGCATCATCCACGATGTATGTAGAATTTATAGCATGTTATAAGGCCACAAGGCAGGCGATATGGTTAAAGAAATTTATACCCGACTTGAAAGTGGTAGATTGTATTTACAAGCCACTAAAGATGTACTGTGACAACCAGCCTGCAGTATTCTATACTCACAACAACAAGTCGAGTAATGATTCCAAACCAATAGAGATAAAGTATTATGTTGTAAGAGATAAAATCCAGGATTACACTATAAGTCTCGAGCATATATGGACAAAGGATATGCTTGTGGATCCGCTAACAAAAGGCTTACCACCCAATGTGTTCAAGGAACACTTATCTGGCATGGGTTTAAGGGAAAGCTTATGATTCCTGGATCATAAGAGGCCCAAAAGAAACATGATTTGTTTCAAAACAGAGAGGTATATTGTAGTTGTTTGATTCTATCGGCAATTGAGATGTGACGATGAAACATGCTCTATGTATTGATCCGTGATGAAACGAGTAAAGTGTAAAGTGTAAAGATAAAAGTAAAGTTGAGATCAAGGGGGGAATGTTAGATTGATCTCTCCCCGATCGAGCCCAATGGCTCGACGGACCCTTTGACTCGCGCCCTGATCGGGGGCGCCCAACCGTACACTGGTTGGTGGGCCCCTGTCGCAGCGCTATATAAAGGGTGGGGGCCGGCGGCACAGACTACGAGGTTCGACTATGCCGCAAACCCCACCGACAAACCCCTACCGATCTAGGGTTAGCGCTTAGCGATGGGAAGCTCCGCCACCGCTTTGCTCACTCTCAATCTCGCTCATGCTGTCGACCACCATGGCCAACGCCACTGGTTCATCAAGTCAAGGAGAAGGTTTGTTCTCCTTTCCCCTCTCTGATCTTTCTCTCTCAGTCAAGATCTAGTACCAATATTTGATCAACAGCAAAGGTTCTACCGAATAGAGCTATACCTAGTCGATCCTAGCAGTGTTAACATGTACCTCAACAAAAATAACATTGCTAGTCATTAAACGAACCGGTATCGTGTGTGCGGCTACTCCAAGGCTAGAGGCAGCGGCTGAAAAAACCCATCTAGGGTTCCTTCCCTCCGCCTATGATGTCGTCGGCCCGTTCCGTCTCCGGTGGTCTTAGGGTCTTACAGGTGTGTCGGATCACGGCCTCTCGCTATTTTCTCGTGTCTTTTTCGGGATGTTGAGGCAACGATTGCATCCTGAAGTCAGAATAAACTCCTCCCCGCTCTATCCTCCTCCAGTGGTGCGCCTAGCGCTGACGGCGGGCGCGTGGAGTCATGTGTCCGATTGATCTCCTGAGATCTAGTCGTCTTTCGTGTTAATTTCAGGTCAGTCTCTTCCAATCTACTGATGTCATCATTGGCGATGGTTGTTGCTTTAGTGTGCTGGTTCTTTGAGACCTTAGCATGACGACTTCCCGTCTCTACTATAATAGGCTCTACTATGACAAGTTTTGCCTGGCTCCGGTGATGGAGGAACGAGAACGGCGGCGCGCCTTTGGCTCATGTTATTGTTTGTAGTCTTCGCTAGGTGGTCCATCGACATATTTGTAATTTTTATTACTTTTAGTCCTGTTTGTACTAATGTTGATGATTATTAATACATCGGTGGAATATTCGCAAAAAAAAGGACTAGTGTACCACGCACATTTACTCGAGCTAGCTAGCTAAGGTTATACCCCATCGTACGTGGTGGTACCTTGTCCAAGCATTAGTTGCCTTGTTCTTTTGATTCCACGGAATATACTCCAGAAGTTCTCGGGGTGCATGACAGATTATTTACTTGTAAACTTCATGTCACCATATTGCCACGAAAATCTGTTGAGCAACACCAGGAAAACCATCGTAATTTGACAAAGATCCAACTAAACCCGGGACTGCTAGGGCTTAGCAGGAGAGAACGAAAAAGAGAGAAAACAATACGTAAAAAATAGGTGTGTTTTATGAATAGATCGATTGTTTAGTCTTACCTCCATCGGCCGTGGCCTTAATATAAGGCACGATGGACTTGACGTACACGAACAAAACTCTGGAGCCATATCCTTTGTCGGTTCAGTTACAGTACAATGTACAAACTGCGCCTACCAAATCTATTTTATACCGGCAGTACCTAGCAGCTCCGGACTAAACAATGTCACGTACAAACACTCTTGGGCAATAATAACCTACTCCGG
This sequence comes from Avena eriantha, assembly GCA_910589775.1. Classification (NCBI taxonomy): domain Eukaryota; kingdom Viridiplantae; phylum Streptophyta; class Magnoliopsida; order Poales; family Poaceae; genus Avena; species Avena eriantha. Next base: position 397,836,225 of record OU342746.1, on the reverse strand, counting down.
CCACAATGCTAATCACACCAGGAAATTAAAATTACATACTAACCATAGGTCAAGAGTGCACTCAGAGTAGATGTTAGCTCCACCGGTTGTACTTTTCTCTCATGTAACTTGGTATATTCTCTCCAAACTTGATGCTTCAGCTTGGCATAGCTAGGACTCGTATCAGGTGGCGATAGCGTATCTGAATCTCTCCAGGACTTGTATACTATGTACAGGGTCGTCTTCAGACATTCGGGCCCCAGTGCGAGACCCAAAACAACCCCTAAAGTTTGAATACTTTACATAACAGTATATTAACTAAAACGTACTTTCACTTTATATATGACGTTGCTGCGTGTTATTTTGTACAACGTATAGGAATATATCAAACATTGATCGTACTAAAAGGTGCCACTAAAGCAATAAACTATCCTCATTCTACTGAAAAACGTCATTTGGCTGATTTTTTTCTGACCTATTAGATGGGGAATTCAGAAGACATACGAGTGACGGAGTTATTTTGCTCCCTATTCCTTAACTTTTTGATTTAGAATCAACCCTATTTGTTCACTCTATCGGTCTGGAGTCTGGACCGGTTATTGGGCCAGAAGACTTAGAGTGAGATGAGGCCCAGCTGCCCAGTTGGAATTTGCTAGAAAATAGAGACACACACGGCTGCAAGCATGGGCCGGGCTAGGAATTTGCAGGCCCTGTGCGGTCGCCCAGCTCGCACAGGGCCTTGGACGGGCCTGACTATGTAACGCTCTATATATTTTTTTAGGGTAAATCTTTACAAGAACTAAGCTCCCTAGAATTGGTGGTCTCTCCTTTCTCCTAAGCTCCTCCAACCAAACGATGACACCACATTTACGTGCGGACCATCTATATATATTTTTTAAAAGACTAGACCGGTGAGTAAACCGGTTAGGCTCCTGGTTCATTGGGTTGCTTGGTCAGGCAAATATAACCGGTTCGTCCGATTTAATGAAAGGTTTGATACGTACAAAAATAAGATCATGGACTAATATATAAAAAACGATAAAATAGTTTGAGAAAATTCGAGTTGGCATGGACATAGTAGAGGCAAGTTAATTATTGACCATAATTTAGGTTTTCTCTATGCGTGGCTTCAAAATCTGGCTAAATAAATGTATTTTTCTCGGTCGCGAGACCCAGTTCGACCGCTCCGATTTACTAGCCAGTTTGCCCAAATAATGTCTGGTTCGAACAACTTATCCCATTCTGGTGGCGGTAACTATCCTTTGCGCTTGAGAAACTACCTAATTTGTTGGTTCCGGTTTTTCTGGTCCAATTATCGAAGCCACAATAATGTTTGGTTCGGATATCTTATCCCATTCTGATGGTGGAAACTATCTGTTTTGCTTGAGAAAATGCCTGAGTTGTTGGTTCCGTTTTTTCTGGTCCAACCAATGACTTGATCCCGTTTTTAAAACTATTCACATTACAGTTGACAACTCACTCACTTATCTTTTTCTGCCATCGTCAAGTACCCAACCATAGTGGCGCGCAGCCCATTGGCGGAACTAGGATTTATAATTTAGGTGTGGGGTCGCTTCGCGGTTTCTTCGATTGTCGTGTCGATCTTTCTCCTTCTCTTCTCGCTATGCGGGTGGTTTTATTTCGTGTTGGGCGAACTCCTGCTTCCTCGCCTCCTTTGCTTCGCCGGTCAGGGCGGGCTCTACGCACAGACGCCACACCCGCTTGTGTTCGTTTTCCTCGCTCCGCATTTTTTTCCATGTTGTTGGGGTTTTCTTTGGCGGTGGGGCCCGTTCAATGTATGGGCGTGTTCGCGTTATGGATATGTGTTGGTCATTGGCGCAACCATTGGTCGGGACTTAGGGATAGTGCGTGGATGCATTGTGTGATTCGTGTAGAATTGGGGGTGGCTGTGACGTGTCTTATGGGCTTGTGATTGGTTTGTTGTTGCTGTATTTTTGGTCGGCGCACGTGTGTGGTTGGGTTGTACGGGGTTGCGGCTATTTGGATTGATTATTTGTCGTTCGTTTGATGGGTATGTTCCTATCATTGTGAGAGAAGTGTGTGTGCCATTGTGAGTGTGGTGTGCGCATGTCGTTAGTGCTTCGTCGAGTGCGGTGTCTCGTTGTTGATTTTCTGAGTGTGCTTTGAATTTTGTCGGTATTCTTAGCACGACAAGTTTGGGGCGGGTATGGCTAGGGTCATATGTTTGTTGATTCCTTGGATTGATATCAGGCAGCTGGCGCGAGGCTACTGCAGTTGGAAGCGTGTTGGTAGTTTATTTTCGTTATTTAAAGTTGATTGTCTATCTTATTTAATTTCTTCATGTACCTTGCTAGTTGTTATATTGATGCTTGCGTTTTGCGTTCTGCGGTTTCGGGTTATCCAATGGTGATTATGTTGCGCTGTCAGCTGCTGGCCATCATGTGTGCGCTCATGGTTTTGTTTCTCAGGGCTTGGCTAGGTTAGTTGTTGACCAAAACTATTAATCACCATCGGATGGACACTCCTGTCATAAAATTTAAACGTTGGTAACCGAGGACGACGCAACAGAGCGCGCTAGGTCCATCTAGTAACTCCCTAAGCATGATCTGCCGTCGTGGCATTTGCATTGGACTCTCGGCAACCCTGCACTTGAACTATGTTTCAAAAAAAACCTGCATTTGAACTAAACGACACGAGTATAAATGTATATGCATGTTAGCCAATAATATAACCATAATCATTTAATTTAATTTGGCCTATGAAATATCCAGTATCCAAATTATGTATTCAATACACCAACACACTATGGCAGCTCGATTTCTCTAAGGACGAATTCCTTAGATTTCTTTTTCAAAACGGGGACGACTCCGACCTCTGTCTGTAATATTGGATGCACACAGCACATCCCTTTATTACTCACTTTGAAAATTTAAAAGTATACAACTCATGGATTAGTGAGGATCGATAGAAAAATAAACCATCGAAACATAAGTAAAATTCTTAGCAATCTAAATATCTTGAAATCTACTAATAGGCCTCCAAGTAGCCTGGAAGAAAAAAAACTGAGCGACCGTCAGCAGCCAGCTGGATCCACTAACCATGCAATATTCCCGCTCATCCTCCGGGAGCATGAAGCGCCATATCTATATTATCTAGGGGCAGATACAAGTTCACACGTAGGGGGTCACTAGTAGAAAGAGGGCCTTTGGTCCAGCGCCCAAATTCCATTGGTCCCGGTTCGTTTCCATAATCGGGACCAATGCCAGGCACCGGTCCCGGTTCATGCCGCCAGGGCATTGGTCCCGGTTCATCTGTAATCATTTGTCCCGGTTTGTGGCATGAACCGGGACCAATGACCCCGCGACGCACATGTGGCTCTCTGCGAGGCATTGGTCCTGGTTCATGCCAAGAACCGGGACCAAAAACCCCGCGACGGTTAGCAGTCCAGGATTTAATGTAATTTTTTTTGTGGGTAAGGAATTAATGTAAATTAATTCGGCGCAGAAATTAATTCGAGGTAGAAATTGAATTGGTCACTATTTTTGAACAAATCTTTCACGAATTAATCGAGACAAAGGTCTAAATTGAGACATTTTATTATTTGACCACAAATTTTTCCATACAAATAAAGATGCGACTTTATAAATTTCTAGTCGACAATACTTCCGCTGCCGCTGTCCTCCGAGCCGTTGTCCTCCGTGCCGCCGGCTTCCTCGTCATCGTCGGACAAAATCTCCACGATTTCGGCGTTGTTCGGGAGACGGAGCTCGTCTGCGCGCATAGCGGCGTCGATGGCGGTGTAGATGGTCCGTCCAGGGACGGACCAGAACAACTCCCGCCCTTCTTTGTTGCGGCGCTCCGGGTGCACCAGGCGCCCGTCCAGGAAACGGTTGCCAAGCTTGGCCTTTCGCTCCTTCTTGAACAGCCGGGGCCAATACTCGTTGCCCGCCACGTACCGGGGCGACGCCCTAATACACGCGGGCAGTTGGCGGCGACGCTCCGCGATGACGTACTCCATCTCGTATCCGCGGGGGTTGAGGAGCGGAGCCACCGGCACACCCCCCCCCCTCGTTGATGCAAAATCCGGCGAGAAGGGTCGCGCGCGGCGGCGCGAGGATGCCGTAGATCGCAAACTGCGCCGCCTCGTAGTGGTTGAGCGTGGGCACCTCCATGACGGCGCGGTGGAGATTGGAGAGGGAGGGGAGGCGAAACGACGGCGCGGTGGAGAGGCAAAGTGGTGGGGTGGAGAGGGACTGCAGAGAGGCAGAGGCGATGGAGAAAGCGAGCGATGTGGCCTCGTATTTATGCACGGGGATGACAAAGCGACGAAGGCATTGGTCCCGGTTATTGCCACGACCCGGGACCAAAGCACCTCCCGCGCGACACGTGGCGGCCTAGCAGCGTGCCTCCCACCGAAGTCATTGGTCCCGGGTCGTGCCATCAACCGGGACCAATGACCTGGGTGGGGTGCGAGCTGCTAGACCGCCACGTGTCGCGCGGGAGGGGCTTTGGTCCCGGGTCGTGGCAATAACCGGGACCAAAAACCCTCCCCTGGCTATATATAAGCCCAGCCCTTTGCCCACCAAATTTTGCTGGATTGTGTGAGGAGTGGGTGCTAGCTTTTTTTTCTTTGATTGCACACATGGTGTTCGACGAAATGTCCGAGCCACACTTTAGTTCGCACAACACGGTATCCTCGGCTGAGGTTAGCAACCTTATCTTCTTTATCTGTAACTGAAACAAAAATATTGCATCTGTCCATGTAGGGTGGTCATTTTACCATTCACGATGTTATTGTAATGGTTAATTATTATAACGCAGATCGATGCACGGATGCGATGGATGTATGGCGACCGACGCCATTTCGATTTTATTGCAGGCCTCCATAAATTTATTGATTTGGCTAAGGCAAACAAAGTGGATAATTTTATGCATTGTCCCTGCGTCGACTGTCGGAACGTGGCGGAGCACTCTGCCCCGAGAATCCTTCAAAGCCATCTGCTTCGGAGAGGTTTCATGCCCGGATATTATTGTTGGGCCATGCACGGAGAAAGAGGGGTTAGGCTGGAAGAAAATGAAGAAGAGGAGGATGATGACAGCTATCATATGTCCCCTGAAGAATACGGTGATACTGCAATGGAAGACAATGAAGAAGAGGGAGGCGGCAATGAAGAAGAACAACGGGCATCAGATGAGCCCGCTGATGGTCTTGGTCGGGTCATTTCTGATGCAAAGAAACAATGTGATACAGAAAGGGAGAAGCTTAAGTTGGAGGCCATGCAAAAGGATCACAAAAGGTTGTTGTACCCAAATTGCGAAGATGGCAGCACAAAGCTCGGTACCACACTTGAACTGCTAAAATGGAAGGCAGAGACTGGCTTATCTGACAAGGTATTTGAGAAGTTACTGAAAATAATGAAGCCGAAGCTTCCAAAGGATAATGAGCTGCCCGAGACAACGTACGAAGCAAAGAAGACTATCTGCCCTCTAGGATTAGATGTGGAGAAGATACATGCATGCATTAATGACTGCATCCTGTACCGCGGTGAGAAGTACGAGAATATGGATAAATGCCCGGTATGCAATGCATGTCGATACAAGATCAGACAAGATGACCCTGGTGATGTTGAGGGAGATGACGAGCCCTCCAAAAAGAGGGTTCCTGCTAAGGTTATGTGGTATGCTCCTATAATACCACGGTTGAAACGTCTGTTCAGAAATAAAGAGCATGCTAGGTTGTTGCGATGGCACAAAGAAGAGCGTAAGAAAGACGGAAAATTGAGACACCCTGCCGATGGGTCGCAGTGGAGAAACATCGAGAGAAAGTACTCGAACTTTGCAGGTGACGCGAGGAACTTATGGTTTGGTCTAAGTACATACGGCATGAATCCTTTTGGGGAGCAGAGCTGTAGTCACAGCACCTGGCCAGTGACTCTATGTATCTACAACCTTCCTCCTTGGTTGTGCATGAAGCGGAAGTTCATTATGATGCCAGTGCTCATCCAAGGACCGAAGCAACCCGGCAACGACATTGATGTGTACCTAAGGCCATTAGTCGATGAACTTTTGCAGTTGTGGGCAGAACCAGGTGTAAAGGTGTGGGATGAGCACAAACAGGAGCCATTTGACCTACGAGCGTTGTTGTTCGTAACCATCAATGATTGGCCTGCTCTTAGTAACATTTCAGGACAGTCAAACAAGGGATACAATGCATACACACACTGTTTAGATAATACTAAAGGTATATATTTGGATAAATGTAAGAAGGTTGTGTACCTGGGGTGTCGTAAATTTCTTCCGACCAATCATCAAGTAAGAAAGAAAGGCAAGAATTTCAACGGTGAGGCAGATTACCGGAAGAAGCCTAAGCTCCCTAAAGGTGCTGATGTATTTGGTATGGTGAAGGACCTAGAAGTAATCTTTGGAAAGGTTCCTGGCGGTCAATCTGTTCCGAAAGACCCCATTACCGGACACACGGCCATGTGGAAAAAGAAATCTATATTTTGGGAGTTTGAGTATTGGAAAGACCTAGAGGTCCGTTCTTCAATCGACGTGATGCACGTGATGAAGAATCTTTGTGTGAACCTTCTAGGCTTCCTGGGCGTGTATGGGAAGACAAAAGATACACCAGAAGCATGGGAGGACCAGCAACGTATCAAAGACCCACACAACAAGCATACTGATAAAGGACGTAAATACTTAAGTAGCTACGCTCTTACCAAAGCAGAGAAGGAAATCTTTTTTGAAGTCCTTTACAGTATCAAGGTCCCGGCTGGCTTCTCGTCAAATATAAAGGGAATAATAAATATGGCAGAGAAAAAAATTCAGAACCTGAAGTCTCATGATTGCCACGTGATTATGACACAGTTGCTTCCGGTTGCATTGAGAGGGGTTCTACCGGAAAATGTTCGATTAGCCATTGTGAAGCTATGTGCATTCCTCAATGCAATATCTCAGAAGGTAATCGATCGATAAAGTCTGGAAAGGCTACAGAAGGATGTGGTCCAATGTCTTGTTAGTTTTGAGTTGGTGTTCCCCCCATCCTTCTTCAATATTATGACGCATCTCTTAGTTCACCTAGTCGATGAGATTTACATTCTCGGTCCTGTATTTCTGCACAATATGTTCCCCTTCGAGAGGTTCATGGGAGTCTTAAAGAAATATGTTCGTAACCGTGCTAGGCCAGAAGGAAGCATCTCCAAGGGCTATGGAACAGAGGAGGTCATTGGGTTCTGTGTAGACTTTCTTCCTGACCTTAAGCCGATTGGTGTTCCTGAATCATGGTATGAGGGAAGACTGAATGGAAAAGGCACGCTAGGAAATAAAACAATGATATTTAGGGACGGACATTCTTTGAATCAAGCACACTACATAGTTCTCCAAAGTTCTACCTTCGTGGCTCCGTATATCGAGGAACATATGAATGTTGTATGCTCCAAGTTCTCGGGGAAGGATGACTACTGGATTAAAAAAATCACATGGAGACTTTCGGCACTTGGTTGCAATTACATCTCATGAATGACACCACTATTGGAGATCAGCTCTACATATTGGCCGCGACACCATCTGCGACTGTATTGACTTTCCAAGGGTACGAGATAAATGGGAATACATTTTACACGATTGCCCAAGATAAAAAGAGCACCAACCAAAACAGTGGTGTCCGCTTTGATGCAACATGCGAGAATGGGAAAAAGGACACATACTATGGTTACATAGAGGAGATATGGGAACTTGACTATGAACCTACTTTTAAGGTCCCATTGTTTCGGTGCAGTTGGGTCAACATGAATGGAAAAGGGGTAAAGGTAGACCAGCTGTACGGAATGACAACAGTGGATCTCAAGAATCTTGGTTACAGAGACGAACCATTCGTCCTAGCCAATGATGTGGCTCAGGTTTTTTATGTGAAGGACATGTCCTCTAGACCCTAGAAAAGAAAAAATAAGGAAACGAATATATCAGACGATGAGCCTCGGCGTCACATAGTTCTTTCAGGGAAAAGAAACATCGTGGGAGTCGAGGACAAGACAGACATGTCAGCAGATTATGATAAGTTTGATGAAATTCTGCCCTTCACCGTGAAAAATGACCCAAGCATCGCGTTAAGCAAAGAAGATGCTCCATGGTTACGGCCTAAGAAGCGATCATAGGCAAGGGATCGACATACACAACGAAGGATTCATATCCTAAACCCTAAACCCTATGTAAATCTATGTAATGTATGGAAACTTTATGTGATGTATCGAAACTTTATGTAATGGAGTCTTTCACGGGCTTGCAGGGAAATTTTCCGAGGCGGAGCTTCCGAAGATGCCGTAGGGCGTGTGCACCAACGACATCTTCGAGAAGCTCCACCACGGGAGATTTCCCAACCCTTTCCCCAACACTGTTAGAGGAGATGGAGTCTTTCACGGGCTTGCAGGGAAAATTTTCCGATGCGGAGCTTCCGAAGATGCCGTAGGGCGTGTGCACCAACGACATCTTCGAGAAGCTCCGCCACGGGAGATTTCCCAACCCTTTCCCCAACACTGTTAGAGGAGATGGAGTCTTTCACGGGCTTGCAGGGAAATTTTTCCAAGGCGGAGATTCCGAAGATGCCGTAGGGCGTGTGCACCAACGACATCTTCGAGAAGCTCCGCCACGGGAGATTTCCCGACCCTTTCCCCAACACTGTTAGAGGAGATGGAGTCTTTCACGGGCTTGCAGGGAAATTTTTCCGAGGCGGAGCTTCCGAAGATGCCGTAGGGCGTGTGCACCAACGACATCTTCGAGAAGCTCTGCCACGGGAGATTTCCCAACCCACCATCCATGGGGATGAAACTCTCTCTACCTATGTTGGCTTGTTGAGTTGCTTGCCATGGCGTATCGATGGTCCTTTTATAGGCACGGTGCCGCTTCTACTTTGTCTTGTTCCTCCGACAGGGCGTCGTGCGCTACATGCTTTATCTCATCGAGAAGTGCGTCCACCCACACGTCCTTATCCCGCCGAGAGCTTTAGTCTCGGTTGCACCCACCAGCCGGGACTAAAGGTTACCCACGCGTCCTTATCCTGCCGGCATCTTTAGTCTCGGTTGCACCCACCAGCCGGGACTAAAGGTTACCCACGCGTCCTTATCCCACCGGCATCTTTAGTCTCGGTTGCACCCACCAGCCGGGACTAAAGGTTACCCACGCGACCTTATCCCACCGACAACTTTAGTCTCGGTTGCACCCACCAGTCGGGACTAAAGGTTACCCACGCGTCCTTATCCCACCGACAGCTTTAGTCTCGGTTGCACCCACCAGCCGGGACTAAAGGTTACCCAAGATGCACATGTGTGCACAGTATGGGCACATTATCACAAACTATGCCCTGATTCTAGCCATAACATTGGTGGTTTGACCTAAATGCCATGAAACCTCGAACATGATAGGTCATTTTGTGAAGGATTTTTTATGATGTTTGCAATTTTCAAGTTCAATATTTTTCCTTGCAACTGTGACACATAATATGACACCACGCGAAGGTTTCACATTGTTTGGATCATTTTTTAATTTCTTATGCCCGTTTCAAACTATATTCAAAACGGCGGACATGAAGCTTCTTAGCCCGGGGCTGAGCCTCGCTGAACTTGAAGTGGATCTCTGATGAAATAGCATGTTGTGAACCTATAAATGATTTTAAAAAAAATTCACAAGCATTATATCATGTACTTGTAGTTCAAATCTTGGCAACCTCCTACCGATTCGGCAGGAATTTGTCTTTTTCATGAGGGATGGACAGAAAGGTTCCTGATACACCGGTTGGGAAATTGTCCATATAAGGTGGTATAGTATTTTTGAAAAATGGTTTGGTACCAATGCCAAACTTTAATTTGGTGGTTGCTTCACAGAACATCCCGATTTCGGCACCTCAAAAATGGAAGTTGGCTTTTTCGTGTGTCGAAAGGAAAAACTTCCTCCTGCAACATTGTAAGGTTACCCAAGATGCACATGTGTGCACAGTATGGGCACATTATCACAAACTATGCCCTGATTCTAGCCATAACATTGGTGGTTTGACCTAAATGCCATGAAACCTCGAATATGATAGGTCATTTTGTGAAGGATTTTTTATGATGTTTGCAATTTTTCAAGTTCAATATTTTTCCTTGCAACTGTGACACATAATATGACACCACGTGAAGGTTTCACATTGTTTGGATCATTTTTGAATTTCTTATTCCCGTTTCAAACTATATTCAAAACGGCAGGCATGAAGCTTCTTAGCCCGGGGCTGAGCCTCGCTGAACTTGAAGTGGATCTCTGATGAAATAGCATGTTGTGAACCTATAAATGATTTTTTTAAAAATTCACAAGCATTATATCATGTACTTGTAGTTCAAATCTTGGCAACCTCCTACCGATTCGGCAGGAATTTGTCTTTTCCATGAGGGATGGACATAAAGGTTCCTGATACACCGGTTGGGAAATTGTCCATATAAGGTGGTATAGTATTTTTGAAAAATGGTTTGGTACCAATGCCAAACTTTAATTTGGTGGTTGCTTCACAGAACACCCCGATTTCGGCACCTCAAAAATGGAAGTTGGCTTTTTCGTGTGTCGAAAGGGAAAACTTCCTCCTGCAACATCGTAAGCCATCCCAAGATGCACAATATGGGCACATTATCACAAACTATGCCCTGATTCTAGCCATAACATTGGTGGTTTGACCTAAATGCCATGAAACCTCGAACATGATAGGTCATTTTGTGAAGGATTTTTTATGATGTTTGCAATTTTTCAAGTTCAATATTTTTCCTTGCAACTGTGACACATAATATGACACCACGCGAAGGTTTCACATTGTTTGGATCATTTTTGAATTTCTTATGCCCGTTTCAAACTATATTCAAAACGGCGGGCATGAAGCTTCTTAGCCCGGGGCTGAGCCTCGCTGAACTTGAAGTGGATCTCTGATGAAATAGCATGTTGTGAACCTATAAATGATTTTTTTAAAAATTCACAAGCATTATATCATGTACTTGTAGTTCAAATCTTGGCAACCTCCTACCGATTCGGCAGGAATTTGTCTTTTTCATGAGGGATGGACAGAAAGGTTCCTGATACACCGGTTAGGAAATTGTCCATATAAGGTGGTATAGTATTTTTGAAAAATGGTTTGGTACCAATGCCAAACTTTAATTTGGTGGTTGCTTCACAGAACACCCCGATTTCGGCACCTCAAAAATGGAAGTTGGCTTTTTCGTGTGTCGAAAGGGAAAACTTCCTCCTGCAACATCGTAAGCCATCCCAAGATGCACAATATGGGCACATTATCACAAACTATGCCCTGATTCTAGCCATAACATTGGTGGTTTGACCTAAATGCCATAAAACCTCGAACATGATAGGTCATTTTGTGAAGGATTTTTTATGATGTTTGCAATTTTTCAAGTTCAATATTTTTCCTTGCAACTGTGACACATAATATGACACCACGCGAAGGTTTCACATTGTTTGGATCATTTTTGAATTTCTTATGCCCGTTTCAAACTATATTCAAAACGGCGGGCATGAAGCTTCTTAGCCCGGGGCTGAGCCTCGCTGAACTTGAAGTGGATCTCTGATGAAATGGCATGTTGTGAACCTATAAATGATTTTTTTTAAAATTCACAAGCATTATATCATGTACTTGTAGTTCAAATCTTGGCAACCTCCTACCGATTCGGCAGGAATTTGTCTTTTTCATGAGGGATGGACAGAAAGGTTCCTGATACACCGGTTGGGAAATTTTCCATATAAGGTGGTATAGTATTTTTGAAAAATGGTTTGGTACAAATGCCAAACTTTAATTTGGTGGTTGCTGCATAGAACACCCCGATTTCGGCACCTCAAAAATGGAAGTTGGCTTTTTCGTGTGTCGAAAGGGAAAACTTCCTCCTGCAACATCGTAAACCATCCCAAGATGCACATGTGTGCACAGTATGGGCACATTATCACAAACTATGCCCTGATTCTAGCCATAACATTTGTCGTTTGATCTAATGCCATGAAACCTCGAACATGATAGGTCATTTTATGAAGGATTTTTTATGATGTTTGCAATTTTTCAAGTTCAATATTTTTCCTTGCAACTGTGACACATAATATGACACCACAAGAAGGTTTCACATTGTTTGGATCATTTTTGAATTTCTTATGCCCATTTCAAACTATATTCAAAACGGCGGGCATGAAGCTTCTTAGCCCGGGGCTGAGCCTCGCTGAACTTAAAGTGGATCTCTGATGAAATAGCATGTTGTGAACCTATAAATGATTTTTTTAAAAAATTCACAAGCATTATATCATGTACTTGTAGTTCAAATCTTAGCAACCTCCTACCGATTCGGCAAGAATTTGTCTTTTTCATGAGGGATGGACAGAAAGGTTCCTGATACACCGGTTGGGAAATTGTCCATATAAGGTGGTATAGTATTTTTGAAAAATGGTTTGGTACCAATGCCAAACTATGTTCAAATAAAAATTCCAAATTATGCAATAAATATTTTGTTAATGCAATTTTAATTTAAATAGTACAATTGTATAGTTCAAATAAAAATATTTGAAAACAGAAAATGGTTTTTGATTAGTTATTTAAATTGAAGCACTTTTCCTGTTAAAAGTTTTTTAAAATTCCAAATTATGCAATAAATATTTTGTTAATGCAATTTTAATTGTAAATAGTACAATTGTATAGTTCAAATAAAAATATTTGAAAACAGAAAATAGTTTTTGATTAGTTATTTAAATTGAAGCACTTTTCCTGTTAAAAGTTTTTTTAAATTCCAAATTATGCAATAAATATTTTGTTAGTGCAATTTTAATTGTAAATAGTACAATTTTATAGTTCAAATAAAAATATTTGAAAACAGAAAATGGTTTTTGATTAGTTATTTAAATTGAAGCACTTTTGCTGTTAAAAGTTTTTTAAAATTCCAAATAAATAATCATCTTAAATTGAAACATCTTATTAATTAAAGAAGAAACAAATTTGAAAATGGCGGGAAGACCAAAAGGTTTGCCAAAATCTGAAAAAACGGGTCAACGATCCCGGTTCGTCCCACGAACCGGGACCGATGATCCCTGGATGCGTGCGCTGCCATTAACACGCCACTGGTCCCGGTTGTTGGCACGAGCCGGGACCGTTGATTCTTTGGTCCCGGATGGCTGGACTAACCGGGACCAAAGACCATGCACTTGGCAGCACAGCAACGCTCATGCTCCAGACCTTTGGTCCTGGTTGGTGGCACGAACCGGGACCATTGGTCCTTTGGTCCCGGTTATTGGGATGACCCGGGACCAATGGTCTGTACCGTTAATAGCCTCGGCCTTCCTCCTCCCCAACTGCCCCAATTCACAGAGCACATCGACGCATGGCTAAGGAAAATTTGCGGCGGAGCAAAATCACGCCGGCAGGCTGCCCAAATCCAGAGCGGCCGGTTCACGTCGTCGATACCCCTCGCCGAGCGCCACTAGCCGCCGCCGCGAGCGCCACTAGCCGCGAGCGGGGTGACGCCGCTGCAATCGACCCCACCTTCCCCGACTCCGGCCGCCGCGTTCTCCACTGATTCCGGCAGCGCCCTGCCTCCTCCGGCCTCGCCGCACCCTCTATCGGCCTCCTGGTGAGCCACTGGTGCTCCAACACCACTCCTACGTCTTCCTCCCTCACTGTATCGTCCTCCCCATGAGCACCTACCGCCGCCGGCCGCCGGCCACCATCAAACGGCTTGCTCCGGCGCACCTCCCATAGCGGCGCCGCCCATTTTAGGTAGCCCGCGACGCGCTGGTTCGAACCGTGACAGTGGCGTCACCCCGCGCCCTTCTCTCCGCCGTCTTCCACCACAGCCTGGCAGTTCGCCGGCGAGCCTACGTGGCGCCACGGTGGCGTTGACGTGGTACCGCGTGTGCGTTGACGTGGCTTGGTCCCCCGCGTCAGTCTCTGTGGCTAGTTTAGCCGTGGAGAAAAAAAAAACCCCACCCCGAGTTGACGTCATAATGACGTAGTAAAAGTTTAATATTTGTTTAAATAATTTCAGAAAAGAGTTTAATCTTATAAATTCAATAACTAATTATTTCTAAGTCAGAAAAATATGTATAATATAGCAAAATGTTCAGAAAAATGAGATCTACACAATAGACTCATAATCATGCATTGTTCAACAAATTTAATTACAAGTTTAGTAAGAGATTGAAATCAACCCCTCGTAGGTGATTTCGGGGTCTCTCCTGTACTAGGGTTTGGACCATTCGGATCCCACTTAAATTGCCAAGCATGCCTTAGGGTTAAATTTCAACTATGTTTAACTTGCCATATCATTATCGATGCCATGTTTTGATTTTTTAACTTACAGATAGTATGGATCCAACACATTAGGAAAACATCCTCCAAGAGATGATCTGCGAAAATGAAGACATCGATATCGATATCGATGTCGCGAGTGAGTTTCTGAATGATTCCGGTGAGGTAGAAGCCAAAGCCTGGGACAGGGGAGAAGCCGATAAGGAAGAAGGCGACGGCTCCGGCGGAACCTTAAATCTCACAAACACCGGCGAGGTCTATATATGTATTTTTGTAATTAAAATCCTGTTGTCTATATATACATGCATATATTAACACTCTTTCTTCTTTTAGCCCTCCGGATCGAGAACTTCTTCCGTAAGAACAAAACGAGGCCCAACAAAAAAGTTGGATGACACTATGAGGTATAGGATCGACGTGGTCGGTGTAGATGGTGAACCGCAAGCTCCCGTCGATGTCGCAAGAAAATTTGTCAAGCAATGCGGAGTTCTTGTGAGGGACTACATCCCGATCACCGTTCAAGAATTGAATCGGCCAAGCGGCGGTAGAGTCCTGTATATCGGCGACAACGCCAAAGATAAGCTTTTTGACAAGCTCATGACTAATTTCCTCCTGCCGGAACTAGATGTGACTCCAGATGAGGAGGAGAGAGCAAGAAGGGAGCTTGTGCAAAGAGTCAAGAAGTTTGCTCTCAACAAGATGGCCGATGCATTCAAGAACTGCGGGCTCAGGAAGAAGATGTTGGCGTTCCCGGGTCCAAGAAGAAGATCTTTGGGTCAGGACTTGAGTGCCCGAAGCGACGTACTTGAGGTAGCATATCTTCACCCGGTTGGCATCATGATTTTCTCCACGACATCACCTCCATGTCGCCACCGCATCGCACGATGAGTACCACAACACCTACTACTACGAGATCAGGCTTTAGCTGAACAGAGGAAGAAATAGAGGTCAAAACGCGGCGAAGAACCACCAGATGTTGTGCTGCACATCAGACAATACAACCCAACGTGGGCAAAGACCAGACCACGGTGTGTTGAAGCACTTGGTCAAAAACACGTGGATGGGGCCTGAGCGACTCCTGCGCGCCCGGTCAGAACAGCTCGTGGAGATGCCAGGGCGAGGAAGACCGGCGGCGGAGCGCATGGTGGGGTGGCGGCATTCGTGACGTCTCGCAGGGGCACGGCCGGTGCCGGCGGCGAGGAACGTCGGCGAGGTGCGGAGAGGGGCGCCCCTGGCGGCAGAGGAGGTAGGGAGGCAGGCTCGCCGGAGGAGGCGGGGAAGAGGCTGCCGGTGGCGACTGGCTGCAGAGGTCGGCGAGGCGGGCGGCGGCCTCGGGCCCATTCAGATGCGCGGCGACCGGGGCCGGGTAGAGGCGGCGGAGGGAGCAGGGGTTTCGGGCGGCGGCGCGCCGGCGGGAGGCGATGTCGAGGGGCAGACGGAGGAGGCGGCCGGCGACGTGGCCGAGGCGGGAGGCTGCGCTGCAGTGGAGCACGCAGAGGAAGGCGGGGAGGCGGACGCGAGCCGGCGCGGGTCGGCACGGTGGCCTGCTCGAGCGGCGACGACGCCCGCAGAGGAGGGAGCAGGGCCTGGCGGCGGACGAACTCGGGGTGGAGGCGGAGGTTCTCGGGGCGCGTTTGGCGGCGGTGGCTGGCGGTGGGAACAACGGCGGGGGAACGCGGCCGGGGCCGGCGCTGGAGGGCGGCGGGCGGCGGCGTCCACGCCGTCGGAGGCGGCGGTTGGTGGCGAGGCCGCGTGGGGATCTGCGCCGGCAGGGGCGAGAATCGAGGAGGGAGGGAGAGACGCGTGGTGGGGTGGGGATGGGGCCACGACGGAGGACGCGTCCACCGCGCGGGGGGTGGGGCCAGGCGGTGGCTCGGGAGTTGGGCGCGGGCGGGAGATGCCCGCCTGGGGGCGCGTGCCCAGGTGGCGGGGCTGTCGGGCAGGGGCCAGGGTAGGCGGGTGGACCCGGTGTGGTGGGTGTGTGTGTTTGGTGTGTGTTTGGGTGAGGTGTCGCATGGCTATTGGGCGGCGTGAGGTGGCAGGGGCTGGGTAGATTAGGTTTGGGTAGTTTTAGGAATTTTGGAGGTGGCCGGCTAGGCTTTCGGGCCTGGCAGGATGCCTCCTAAAAATAATTAAATATTTTATTTATTAAAAACGAGCCTGTTGCAAACCGTTGGTAGACGAAACAAATTAATCCGGAGACCCGGGTTTTAATTTGAAAACAAGACGGGGCGTTTAGGAAACCAAAACAGACTTTTCGAAAATAGTTTTGTAGAAACACATGCATGATGACATGACGATGCCCAAATGCAATGTGGCATGATGACCTGAGCATGCGGTCATGGTGATGCAATGCACAAAATCAACGCGA
The DNA here is from genome assembly GCA_910589775.1 of Avena eriantha. Classification (NCBI taxonomy): domain Eukaryota; kingdom Viridiplantae; phylum Streptophyta; class Magnoliopsida; order Poales; family Poaceae; genus Avena; species Avena eriantha. The sequence goes on along the minus strand of OU342746.1, from coordinate 397,819,591 downwards.
TTTTCTAGTAGTGGTTTTGGCGGGGTGCCACAATTCGACACCACTAACAATGGATCTCGCCCTCGAGATCCGCCTCATGGTACCGGAAGAAGGCGGCGATCTGAATCTTCTCGCTTCGGGTAGATCCTCGCGACACCACTAACAAGAGGTCCTTGTCCGTGATCGTCGAGAGAACACTCCGGGATCAAAGGGCGAAGGTAGAGGTATCAACAAACAAAGCCACCTCTAGCTTCCGTGGACGGAGTAAAATTGCTAGATCCACCGATTCAATGTACGAGAGCGAACGATAAGAGTAGTCGGATGGTGATCAGTCCATCGCGCACCCAAACCATTACTCTGCACACGAATAGGTGAATTATGCAACCAACTCTCGGAATTAGACTGAAGATCTCGGCAAACGAGGGTCGGAAACAAAGGAGTGATGCAGGCTCTGTATCAAATCTAGCGTAGATGATGTCGTCGCGTCAGAAAACACCGGAAGGCACAATCAAGGTACAAAGAATGGTACCATAGATAAAGGATCACTCCGATAGCACGAAGACCAGATGTAGCAACACCGTTACCAAAGAAGGAAGCGAAACCCTGAAGGTACGACGGAAACCCAACCACGAGAATTCCTGGACTCGAAGAAAAGATAAGAGAGCAGATCCAAAACACGCAGAGGTAAGAGGAGAACAGCAGAGGGGTAAGGAGTAAAACAGACCTAATCAGATCTATCCAACCGATTTTTGGCAAAAATAGTTTTGACACTCTACTTCGGCCGTTAGCTAGGTTATCCTACACGCTGGACTTGTGGGGTATCGTAACTGCTAGGCTCTGATACCACTCTGTAACACCCTCAAATCGGCCCTATGCAAGTTTTGGCGATTCCCGCCAAACCCGCATAGAAACGATTCAAGGACGCCCACCAGGCACTTTCGTGCGGGTGGAAAACGAAGTAATACCATTACACATCAGTCCTCGATGGGACCCACAGAACAGATATATATACAACAGCGACTCAACGAGTCAAGAATACATATATACAATACAAAGATTCAAATCACCTTGATAACGATAGAGCGTCCGACTACGGACAAGATGCAAATGGGGCTAAGAGCCCTGAAGAATAACCAATGGCGTTCGTAACCCTGCCCAGGCCAAGCCGGAAGGGTAACCCTGCTAACGACGGCGATCTCAAACCTGCTAAAACAAAAGGGGTGCCGACAAAGGGCGATGGAAAAAGAGGAGCGTCAGTACTGAGGCCAGTACACGGCGAGGCTAGAATTCGGCGGCTCTCGCCTACATAGGTATGGTGGGCTGAAGCGGCAGCGCAGCGGCACTAAACAACCTATAGAGACTCAATACAACTGGCGGTTATCAGAGAGGGATAAGAAAGACCTATTCGGATCCAACCTGAAGCTAGCACCAAGCAAACCCATCCTGGTATTTCCCCCTCGAGACCAAACGAGGAAGTCGGACCAAGGAACTCACACCGTTGGCAGTTTTACTCATTCCATTATAGTTGCAGCAATTACTAATCAGATATAGCTAGCATGAGTCATCCTGAAGCATAAGTAGTGGGCAGTTTTAATCACCAATCCATTGTAGTTGGGACATTTACTAGTCAGATATAATTGTCCTGAGGAATTCCGAAACCCAATAGTTGTCGACACTTTTATCACATTCCATTGGAGTTGCAATACTTACTAGGCATATAGCATGTCACATAACAACCCAGATCCACCAGCTGTTGGCATTTTTAGTATCCATTCCGTTATACTTGAGCTGATTACTAGTCACATATTAAGTCAAATTTATAGCACTACTTTAGTTATGCTTGTCTATGATCGAGATACTGTGCTCCAAGTCGTCCATAACCGCGGACACGGCTTTCAGAAAGTTTTACCCTGCAGGGGTGTACAAATAGCAACACACACTCGATCAACCTCGGAAAAACCAACTCAAAACCCAACGAGGCATTCACGACAAAGCGATCACAGGATTCATCTATATTTCAGGGGGCCACCCCACTAAGCTACCCGCAACGAAGTTGGCCGGCTCCGAAACGGACCCAGGGTTTGTGTGGACGGCTGTAAACCACTGGGAACCCGAAAATGTGACTGGGCTTGTCGATACAGCGAAAACTGTCACGATCCAAAACAGTACAGGTGCTCCTCGCACAATCTTAAATTAAGCAGTAACATGGCATAGGTACAGAATAGTAATAAAGCCCCAAACTAATTGTGGCCCCAAGAAATAAGAATGAATCAAGCTCTGGCTCAGGGGGGGTCCATAAGGCCTCCCGGATGTGGATAGTGCGAATAGTCAAGGAACAGGTATCAAGTACTCGGGGTCCTACGGGACACAAGTGAGCGTGGAAGAACCAAATAACATCTATTGTCCACCGATGCCTCTGCATTAGTTATATCTAGCATTTTTAATAGTTGTATTTAAAGTCATGATCATCTCCACCATTAAGCATCTCCACCAATAAACATCTGCCAACATTCCAACAACTGTGGTAGTTGACAACACGAGATCGCACCTGAGCAAGCAACTACGACTCGCAAGGCCAGCTATCTACCAAACACAGGTAATAGGAGGTGTCCAAGGCAATGTAAAGGCTGCACGGTATAACTGGGGTACAAAAACTAAAGCATCGCGACACGGATAGCAATAGATCAACAGGAGGAAATAAAGACTATAAATGCAAAATTGGTAGAAGGGGAGAGATGCTCGCCTGGGAAAATGCTGCCGAAGGTTCATATCCGAAGAACTTGTCGATACTCGCATCAACTCATCGGCCTAATCCGCGAAGAAGCAAACACTAGCACAAACACCGGATGCACTATTTAATACTACGGCAAAAGATCCGGCATGATTATGATATGATGCAGATGCGGTGCAATTAGGCAGTATTAAGCGGAACCGGGGTCCCGGCAATTAATTAAATGGTTCTAGTTTTTTTTTCAGATACCCCGCATTTTAAATGTGGTCTTAACAAGGCAAAACACGGTATCGGTTCGCTACACAAATTCAAATGGAGCCAATATAAGACTAGAAAAGTCCTCATATAGACTCCATATTTAATTATGATGTGAATCGGCAAAATAACCCGGTCCCACAAAATATGTATGCAAGTATGACGATTTAATTATGCAACAAAATAGATGTCGTATTATAAAATAGGAATCGGATAGAGGTCACACTTTAGGATACGAAGATCTTGGTCTCCGAGGGTGTTCGAGTGCGCTGGGATTGGTCTGCGGGCTCAGGAAGAAGATGTTGGCGTTCCCGGGTCCAAGAAGAAGATCTTTGGGTCAGGACTTGAGTGCCCGAAGCGACGTACTTGAGGTAGCATATCTTCACCCGGTTGGCATCATGATTTTCTCCACGACATCACCTCCATGTCGCCACCGCATCGCACGATGAGTACCACAACACCTACTACTACGAGATCAGGCTTTAGCTGAACAGAGGAAGAAATAGAGGTCAAAACGCGGCGAAGAACCACCAGATATTGTGCTGCACATCAGACAATACAACCCAACGTGGGCAAAGACCAGACCACGGTGTGTTGAAGCACTTGGTCAAAAACACGTGAATGGGGCCTGAGCGACTCCTGCGCGCCCGGTCAGAACAGCTCGTGGAGATGCCAGGGCGAGGAAGACCGGCGGCGGAGCGCATGGTGGGGTGGCGGCATTCGCGACGTCTCGCAGGGACACGGCCGGTGCCGGCGGTGAGGAACGTCGGCGAGGTGCGGAGAGGGGCGCCCCTGGCGGCAGAGGAGGCAGGGAGGCAGGCTCGCCAGAGGAGGCGGGGAAGAGGCTGTCGGCGGCGACTGGCTGCAGAGGTCGGCGAGGCGGGCGGCGGCCTCGGGCCCATTCAGATGCGCGGCGACCGGGGCCGGGTAGAGGCGGCGGAGGGAGCAGGGGTTTCGGGCGGCGGCGCGCCGGCGGGAGGCGATGTCGAGGGGACGACGGAGGAGGCGGCCGGCGACGTGGCCGAGGCGGGAGGCTGCGCTGCAGTGGAGCTCGCAGAGGAAGGCGGGAAGGCGGACGCGAGCCGGCGCGGGTCGGCGCGGTGGCCTGCTCGAGCGGCGACGACGCCCGCAGAGGAGGGAGCAGGGCCTGGCGGCGGACGAACTCGGGGTGGAGGCGGAGGTTCTCGGGGCGCGTTTGGCGGCGGTGGCTGGCGGTGGGAAAAACGGCGGGGGAACGCGGCCGCGGCCGGCGCTGGAGGGCGACGTCCACGCCGACGGAGGCGGCGGTTGGTGGCGAGGCCGCGTGGGGATCCGCGCCGGTAGGGGCGAGAATCGAGGAGGGAGGGAGAGACGCGCGGTGGGGTGGGGATGGGGCCACGACGGAGCACGCGTCCACCGCGCGGGGGGTGGGGCCAGGCGGTGGCTCGGGAGTTGGGCGCGGGCGGGAGATGCCCGCCTGGGGGCGCGTGCCTAGGTGGCGGGGCTGTCAGGCAGGGGCCAGGGTAGGCGGGTGGATCCGGTGTGGTGGGTGTGTGTGTTTGGTGTGTGTTTGGGTGAGGTGTCGCATGGCTATTGGGCGGGGTGAGGTGGCAGGGGCTGGGTAGATTAGGTTTGGGTGGTTTTAGGAATTTTGGAGGTGGCCGGCTAGGCTTTCGGGCCTAGCGGGCTGCCTCCTAAAAATAATTAAATATTTTATTTATTAAAAACGAGCCTGTTGCAAACCGTTGGTAGACGAAACAAATTAATCCGGAGACCCGGGTTTTAATTTGAAAACAAGACGGGGCGTTTAGGAAACCAAAACAGACTTTTCGAAAATAGTTTTGTACAAACACATGCATGATGACATGACGATGCCCAAATGCAATGTGGCATGATGACCTGAGCATGCGGTCATGGTGATGCAATGCACAAAATCAACGCGATTTTCTAGTAGTGGTTTTGGCGGGGCGCCACAATTCGACACCACTAACAATGGATCTCGCCCTCGAGATCCGCCTCATGGTACCAGAAGAAGGCGGCGATCTGAATCTTCTCGCTTCGTGTAGATCCTCGCGACACCACTAACAAGAGGTCCTTGTCCGTGATCGTCGAGAGAACACTCCGGGATCAAAGGGCGAAGGTAGAGGCATCAACAAACAAAGCCACCTCTAGCTTCCGTGGACGGAGTAAAATTGCTGGATCCACCGATTCAATGTACGAGAGCGAACGATAAGAGTAGTCGGATGGTGATCAGTCCATCGCGCACCCAAACCATTACTCTGCACACGAATAGGTGAATTATGCAACCAACTCTCGGAATTAGACTGAAGATCTCGGCAAACGAGGGTCGGAAACAAAGGAGTGATGCAGGCTCTGTATCAAATCAAGCGTAGATGATGCCGTCGCGTCGGAAAACACCGGAAGGCACAATCAAGGTACAAAGAATGGTACCATAGATAAAGGATCAATCCGATAGCACGAAGACCAGATGTAGCAACACCGTTACCAAAGAAGGAAGCGAAACCCTGAAGGTACGACGGAAACCCAACCACGAGAATTCCTGGACTCAAAGAAAAGATAAGAGAGCAGATCCAAAACACGCAGAGGTAAGAGGAGAACAGCAGAGGGGTAAGGAGTAAAACAGACCTAATCAGATCTATCCAACCGATTTTTGGCAAAAATAGTTTTGACACTCTACTTCGGCCGTTAGCTAGGTTATCCTACACGTTGGACTTGTGGGGTATCGTAACTGCTGGGCAACAGCTTGTGAGCTAAAGGTGCAGGTTATGAACTTAAGGGTGACGGCGGCGATCGGCATGGCGGTACCAATTGGGCCTAACACAACTTGGCATTGCAGACCGGTTCCAAAAGGGTACACTGTCGTCACGGTGGATGAGGTGAAGGAAGATTTTGAGGAGCTGAAGCTAGACCACCCTGCAGGGGAAGATATGGTGCTGACTCAACTAGGAGAAGCCAAAGGGGGTACTATTCTATGTGAAGGGAATATGCCCGAGAGGCAATAATAAAGTGGTTATTATCTTATTCCTTGTTTATGATAAATGTTTATTTTGCATGCTATAATTGTATTAATTTGGAAATGTTAATACATGTGTGTTTAATAAACAAAAAGGAAAGTTCCTAGTTATGCCTTTCATATAGACTAGCTCGTTGATTAACAAGATGATCAAGGTTTCCTGATCATGGACATTGGATGTCATTAATAACGAGGTCACAGCATTGGTGGAATGATGTGATGAAAATTCATCCGAAGTATAGCATTACGATCAGAGTCATTATGTTTATATTGCTATAACATCATACGAAGTAATCTTAGTCCTTAGACCATGAGATCATGTTAATTGCTAACACCGGAAGAGTATCTTGATAACATCAAACGTCACACCGTAACAGGGTGACTATAAAGGTGGGTTCAGTGCTACGAAGGTGTTATGTTGAGGCTCATGGATGAAGAGTGGGATTTTTCCATCCCGATGACGGATAGATATACTCTGGGCCCTCTCGGTGATATCACATTGAAATAGCTTGCAAGCAAGTGATGTGATCACTAGAATGTTATATCACGGGAACGAGAAAAGAGTGCATGTCGGTAACGAGATCAAACTAGGTATTTGGATGCCAATGATCGAATCTCGGACATGTAATATATCGCGAGACAAAGGGATTTAGTAACGACGTTAAAGTTTCACACGATCACAAGAGTCATCGTTGAATATGTGGGAGTCAGTACGGATCTCCAGGTCCCGCTGTTGATTATTGATCGGAGACGGGTCTCGATCATGTCTGCATTATTCACGAACCGTAGGGTGACACACTTAAGGGATACCGACACCATTTAGGAGAAAATATGTTTCAGATAAAGATTTAAGAAAGCGCTGGAATCATTTTGATGGAAACCGGAATTGTTTCGGGTGAAATTGCTGAAACTGGTTCTGCATGTGATATTGAAATGTTGCAGGGGGTTTTATGTGAATGTTTGTTAATTAATGTAATTAACAAAATTCTGAATAAAATAAATAAAAGTGTTTTATTTAATGATAACTTGCATTAAATTTGGTGGAAATTTAATGGAGGTGAGTGGAATTTTGAGTGGGTGGCTAATTATGTGAGTGGGAGCTCCACCCACATGAATGTGGAAGAGGTGGGGGCACCTCCCTTGGCCGCCGGCCATGGTGAGGGGCTGCCCCCCTCTCCCTATAAAAGGCCCCCCACTCCCTCCTCTCATCTTGCACCACCTCCTCGTGAAGGTTCTCTTCTCCCTCTAGTTATTCCCCATGGTCTCGGATTAGCGAGATACATGTTCCCGGTGGCTTTATCTGGAAAGGAGTTGCTGCTTCCGCTGCATCGCTGGAGCGAGGAGGCAGAGGTTGTTCGGTGGACCGAACGTGTGTGCGATCACGGATGCACCGCTACTTTGCGGTGTTGTACTTGACGGTGCTGGACCTGATGGTGCTGGAGCTGCTGGACCTGAAGGATTTCACCACGATCTTGAGATCGGCAAGCGTACGACTACATCAACCACGAGTTCGTACTCGTTAACAAAACTCGTTGTCTTCGAGGGTAAGTTCTCCATGGATGTATGTCCACCTGTTGCTCTGTATCTAGTAGATAGATCTTGGCGTATAGTTCTCATCGTAGGAATTTTTTTGTTTTCTATGCTGTGGACCCAACAGTGGTATCAGAGCCAGGTCTATGCGTAGGTGCTTTGCACGGGTAGTACACATATGTTTATATGTGGGCGATGATGATCATGTTATTGCATCTTCTATGTACTTTGGATATTGGTGGCATAGTGGGATGAAGCGGCCCGGACCAACCTTACATGTCATCGTACATGAGACCGGTTCCACGACTGACATGCAACTAGTTTTGCATAAGTGGCTAGTGGGTGTCTGTCTCTCCTACTATAGTCAATATCTGATTTACAACGAGTTGCTAATAACTTGGTTATCCTCATGGTGGTTCATGTTCGTAGGTAAGACCGGTTCTATCTCTGAAAGCCCCAAGCCACGTAAAACTTGCAATTGATAAATTAGAGGCGTCTAGTTTAGATCGTTGCTGGGCTAGTGTCTTGATATGGTATTGTTGTAAGTAGATGTATGATAGATACTCTTACAACACACTTAACGTGTAAATTCCATAGACCTTGGCCTTACACACAAAGGAATGATAGAGATCATACCACGATGCAAATGATAGAGATCAAATGCATGGACCATATCATGTCACTTTACACATTAGATGTTTGCATCTTATATTTCTAGTTTGGCGCTTTTAGTAGCACTATAAGATGATCCCTCATTTAAATATCAAGATAAAATGTGTTCTTCCTTAAGTATGCACCGTTTTATCGATCATGTTTCGAGACATCACGTGATGATCGGGTGTACTCAACTCTACACTTTCATACAACGGGTGTAAGACAGTTTTACACACGCGAATACCAAGGTTCTTACTTGGCGAGCCTAGCATGTACAGACATGGCCTCGGAACACGAACCGAAAGGTTAAGCATGAGTCATATAGTTGATGTGATGACCATATTGATGCTCGCCTTTGAAGCTACACCGACTCACGTGATGATCAGACTCGGTGTAATGTATTTGGTTCATGGAATCACCAAAAAGGCACGAGGGATGTCGTTTTTGAGTGGGAGTTTATTTCTAATTTGGATTAGTCGAACTCTATTTGTCATAAACTAAATCGAAGTGAATTTGCATAATTTGTTGTAGTCCTTGGCATCTGTTCACTACCTTATACTTAGTTTTAATTGAGATAATAGAACTATAGAATTCTGGATATTTACTTTACGAACTGGTATCGTATTGTTTTGAATGTCAATTTAAAGTTTATAAGTCCTATTGCAAACTTTCAGCAAACTCTATTTACTCCATGAAGTTTAATAAGTAGTATTAAATAAAGAGTAAGAATTCCAATGTTAGTATCTAAAGTATCATGTTTGCCTCCATGATTATTGATATTCAAAATTTGTTTTAATATCAAGGTTATCTAGGAGCTGAAAGAATTGTTTCAGGAACCATCATGTTTTGAAGATATTGTGATATCTGAAACAATGTTTTTGGTTGCATTATGATAGAGTATAATTTAGCAAAATACATGTTCTCATATTGTATGAGAATTTGTGAAGGATGGAGATGCTAGGCATCTGGATCTCCCAAAAAGGTGTTGGGAACTAACATTATACTCGCGATTCTTCCTTATAGGCTGTAGTAGCTTGATCATGAAAGTTGTCATGATAAGGATGAATAGAAGATGTAAGTAAAATGGTTACTACACTAATAGATTACTAAAGAATGGATTTTTGAAAGAACACCGATCATTTGATGATGGTGATCCACTTCAAAGTGCAAGTCCGAAGGTATTAGCATTTGACTATATACGCTTTGTACTATGTGTCATGTGAATGACACCACTATTGATGTTCATAGATTCTTTTAAAAGAAAAGGAATTGTTGAAAGAGAGTCTATAAAATATTTGGCAGAAAAGGTTGGAGATGTCCAACTTAGGTATATAGAAGATGTACATGTTATGGTTGTATTCCTTGCTTGTTAAACAATGTGGTTCTGAGGTATTGGATACCGGTATTGGATACCGAATTGGTTGGTGTGAAGTGTCATACAGAACAACACAATTCATGAACTGCAACGGCCTAAGTAACTAGCAAAAGAATAAGTGATGATGTTCATCAAAAACAAATAAAGTGTTATTGTGTTTTTCGTTGTCGTCAAACCTAGCCTTCAAGATTTGTTTTAATAATTGTTATTTTGTTCCGGTATTATGAGAACAATGGTTGTTCAAATAATTACTGTATTCCATAAAGGATGGATGAACTTTTACAAGTATAGTTGGAGAAATCACATCCATAAATATTATTGCTAAAATGCCGTAAGAGAAATGATTGGAAGATCACTTATGAAGTGACATCGCTGTTTGAATTATGTTGGAAAGTAAACATGAAGAAACTCCATGTTGATGGATTTTTGGAGTCTTTTGATTTTGATCAATTGAGGCTTGTGAAACTTTCCTCGAGATAATTAAAACTCCGTCCATAGGCCAAAGAGGAACAGATGACTAATTTATTGGATATTATGCATCTTGATGTATATAGTCCATTATGTGTAGCCATATGCGATGGATCTCTTGGCTTCATATGCTTTCTCCGGAAATTGAGTGAATATATTTATATATTTACTTAATAAGGAAGAAGTATGAAACATTTGAAAATTGTTGAAAGACTTTCAAGATGAAGTGAAAAATCATTGTAACAAGAAAATAAAAGAGTTTATGATTTGATCATAAAGGAAGATATTTGAGTTACAGATTTAGCAAAACACCTAAGATTTCAGGATTGTTCCATGAATTTGCATTTCCCGATAAACCACAGGAGTATGGTATGTTCGAGAGATCAAATCAAACCTTGTTTGACATGGTAAGATCAAAGGTGTCATTTATAAACTGCCATTATGTTTTAAAGATTAAAGCTTTAGAGATTGCCGCTTTTACACTGAAAAGAGCACCATCGTGATTCGTTGAAATAACACCATATGAGTTATGGTTTGGGATAAAACCCGAATTGTCTTTTATTAAATTTTGGTATGCTATGCATAAGTAAAATGTTTACAACCAAAGTCGGATAAGCACGTCTTTGTAGGTTATCCCAAAGAATTTGTTGGGAATTCCTCCATAACACCGAGGACAAAAGAGTTTGTCGCTTAGAACGTCAAGTTTCTTGAGAAGGAATTTTTCGTGAAAAGTTAAGTGGGGGGACAATAGAACTTTGATAAGGTTGTTGAACCTTAGCTATATGTGCTGAGTAGCGCAGCGCCAGAAAGTGTCCCGATGGCGGCCACTATGCTCATGGCTCCCGTGATTACAAAGGGTGTAATCTTGGAGATTAGAGTTCTTATTGAACCATGTGGGTCGGTAAGAATCGAATAGTAAGATTTGAAATAGAAGTCATTATTGTTTTGACAATGATGTACCGACTGCATGCAAAGAAGTGATGATGGGCCCTGACTCCATAAAATGACTAGAAGTCATAGAATCCGTGATAGTATCCATACACAAGAAATCAAGTTTCTGAAGTTGGAAGACCCTCCAAAAAGGCGTGAAGCCTATCGGTCGTGTTTGGATCTATAAAGAAATAAGACATGGATGTTTAACATCTATGAAATAGTCGACATGTCGAAAAGAAGTTTACGACAATGTTCAAGGAGTTGACTATGCCAAGATTTGATCTTTCATAGCGATATATAGTCTTAACGGATTAATGTAGCAACCACTACACATAATTTGGTATATGGTAGTTGAATAAACAAAACAAGGTTCTTCTAATAGAACGGTAACCTAGGACATGTACATGACATGGTCCGAAGGGTTTTGTTAATTCAAAGGGTGCTAAAAGTGCATGTAAACTTCAATAGTTGAAGTAAGCATAGCGGAGTTGGAATCTTCACCATGATGAAACTATTAAAAGAGTTTAAATTCATTGGAGATGATGAAGATGCTTGCATTTGCAAGAAATTAAGTGGGAGCGCTGAGACATATTTCTAATACATTATGTAGAGGACATATTGTTGATTGGAAATGATGTATCTTGAATTGACACAAGTTAAGGATTTCATTAAAATAAGATTTCGATGAAAGACTTGGGCAAACCCTGAATATTAGGCATCAATATCTATATGGATAGATTAAGGCGCTAATATGGTTGTGCCAGACATACATATATGAGATATTGAAAGGGTTCAATATGGAAACAACAAGAAAGGTTCTTGCTGCATGGAAAGGATTGTATCAAAATTCAAGTGTTTCAACACTTGGTGAGGAAAATCACATAAAGATTTTGATCGATTATACCATGATATGTATATATCCATAATGTCCTATGCTCTAAATGTTATGAGCATATACCAGAATGATTCATAAGATGATCATTGGACAATAGTAAAGATATTCTTATGAGCTTTTGGAAGAACTAAGAATATATGATATATAAGTGACAAATAGTTAAAGGTAGTTCATTGTAAAGTGTTACATTGATACTAGTTTTGTCACAAGATACAAATTAAATTTACCTCAATTTAGACTATGGGTGGCACAATGTAATGGAAAGGATGTTCCATGATGGATTTGGATGAGTTCCAAAGTTGAGACATTGTGACGGATACTACAACAAAAGGCTAAGTATATGACTGCTATAGTAGCAGCATAGGAGGGCATTTGTGTTAAGTAGTTTGTTATCAAACTAGGTGTGGTTCAAAGTGGGCTAATACTATGAAGATATATTGTGTGACAATAGTATCAACATATTTTAACCCGAACGAACTAAAAGGTCTACCAAAGGACCAAATTTATACAATGCCATCTCATTTTAGAATGAGTGATGCGTAGAGACGCAAAGACATGCAAATACACACGGAACTGAAACTGTTAGAGCCGGAGATTATGTTAACCACTAGCAATCGCGTATATGCAACACCAGAAAGCCATACGTGTTCAATACGCCAAGTTTTTCAAACTAGATTATTGACTCTAGTGCAAGTGGGAGACTGAAGGGAATATGCCCGAGAGGCAATAATAAAGTGGTTATTATCTTATTCCTTGTTTATGATAAATGTTTATTTTGCATGCTATAATTGTATTAATTTGGAAACGTTAATACATGTGTGTTTAATAAACAAAAAGGAAAGTTCCTAGTTATGCCTCTCTTATAGACTAGCTCGTTGATTAACAAGATCATCGAGGTTTCCTGATCATGGACATTGGATGTCATTAATAACGAGGTCACATCATTGGTAGAATGATGTGATGAACATTCATCCGAAGTATAGCATTACGATCAGAGTCATTATGTTTATATTGCTATAACATCATACGAAGTAATCTTAGTCCTTAGACCATGAGATCATGTTAATTGCTAACACCGGAAGAGTATCTTGATAACATCAAACGTCACACCGTAACAGGGTGACTATAAAGGTGGGTTCAGTGCTACGAAGGTGTTATGTTGAGGCTCATGGATGAAGAGTGGGATTTGTCCATCCCGATGATGGATAGATATACTCTGGGCCCTCTCGGTGATATCACATTGAAATAGCTTGCAAGCAAGTGATGTGATCACTAGAATGTTATATCACGGGAACGAGAAAAGAGTGCATGTCGGTAACGAGATCAAACTAGGTATTTGGATGCCAATGATCGAATCTCGGACATGTAATATATTGCGAGACAAAGAGATTTAGTTACGACGTTAAAGGTTCACACGATCACAAGAGTCATCGTTGAATATGTGGGAGTCAGTACGGATCTCCAGGTCCCGCTGCTGATTATTGATCGGAGAGGGGTCTCGATCATGTCTGCATTATTCACGAACCGTAGGGTGACACACTTAAGGGATACCGACACCATTTAGGAGCAAATATGTTTCAGATAAAGATTTAAGAAAGCGCTAGAATCATTTTGATGGAAACCGGAATTGTTTCGGGTGAAATTGCTGAAACTGGTTCTGCATGTGATATTGAAATGTTGCAGGGGGTTTTATGTGAATGTTAATTAATGTAATTAACAAAATTCTGAATAAAATAAATAAAAGTGTTTTATTTAATGATAACTTGCATTAAATTTGGTGGAAATTTAATGGAGGTGAGTGGAATTTTGAGTGGGTGGCTAATTATGTGAGTGGGAGCTCCACCCACATGAATGTGGAAGAGGTGGGGGCACCTCCCTTGGCCGCCGGACATGGTGAGGGGCTGCCCCCCTCTCCCTATAAAAGGCCCCCCACTCCCTCCTCTCATCTTGCACCACCTCCTCGTGAAGGTTCTCTTCTCCCTCTAGTTATTCCCCATGGTCTCGGATTAGCGAGATACATGTTCCCGGTGGCTTTATCTGGAAAGGAGTTGCTGCTTCCGCTGCATCGCTGGAGCGAGGAGGTGGAGGTTGTTCGGTGGACCGAACGTGTGTGCGATCACGGATGCACCGCTACTTTGCGGTGCTGGACTTGACAGTGCTGGACCTGATGGTACTGGAGCTGCTGGACCTGAAGGACTTCATCACGATCTTGAGATCGGCAAGCATACGACTACATCAACCACGAGTTCCTACTCGTTAACAAAACTCGTTGTCTTCAAGGGTAAGTTCTCCATGGATGTATGTCCACCTGTTGCTCTGTATCTAGTAGATAGATCTTGGCGTATAGTTTTCATCGTAGGAAATTTTTTGTTTTCTATGCTGCGGACCCAACACTATGGCTAAAGGAGCGCATCATGCTTCCAAATTATGTGCCGCCAAGGCCACCCACTCCTCAGAGCAGCAATCCACCTTCGCCGCCACCTCACCATTCTCCAGCGCAATCGTCGCCTCCACCGCCTCACCGCTCAGCGCAACCGACTTCATCGCCGCCTCAACCGTCACCACCGCCGCCTCAGCCGTCTTTGTCCCCTGAGCCTCAGACACAAAAGCGGAAGTATACTAAGGGGGGCAGCACCACCACCAGCAGCAAGAGCACGTTCCGATCACCAAAACGTAAGCTATCGCCCCTCCCAAAAGTACCTCATCAAAATATGAAGAAGCTACCTTGCGAGAAGACAGATGAGGAAACTGATGCCGCCGCAGCTGCCCATTATGAAAAGTGGAAGACTGACATGGCTAACAAGAAAAAGCCGATAGAGGCATTTTTCCCGGTCACTGCAGAAGATAAAGCCAAAGCAGCCGCACTTAAGATTCAGCTTCACCAACCCATAGCGCTAACATCAGACTATAATCTCTCTATTACCAAGTCGGCTGAGGCAAAAGAGCGGAGAGTCGGGAAAGAAGTTGCCCAACTCGGACAACAGAAAAATCAATCGATCGAACCGCTCAAAGTGTACGATACCAATGAGTGGATGATCCAGGAGCGGCATGATCCGAACATTGATCCGGAGTTTGTTCGACTGTATGGAGAAAAAGCCCAATTATATGGACTGTCTATTACTGAGTACATGAGCCGTATGCATGAGTTCGAGGGGTACCAAGAAACAACATACGTGTACCAGTACGGGGCTCCTCTCGTCAAACCCGAGTTAGTCAAAGATCTACCAACAAAAATGCGAAGATTGCATAAATGGTACATCCAAGCCTGTGTTGATTCCAAAAACTGGATCTATGCTGCATATAAACACCACCATTACGGTCATGGAGATGGCTTCATACTGATTGAATTTCCAGAATTATTTCAGTTTTACCAACAAGACGCCCTCGACAAAGCTATCGTCAGTGCCTATTGTTTGTAAGTATTATTAATTTCTATAATTAAGTCTTTCTAGCTCTTCTCATTCGTTGCTTGTATAATCTTACTAATCACTATACTAATTATATATGCAGAATGAAGATTCAAGAATGCAACAAAGGACAAATCTTTGACCTTGGGTTTGTTGACAGTAATTTCGTTCATGAAGTTACTCTAAAAACAAATCCCAAAGAGACAGAGGATAACTTGTTCAAAGCGTTGAAATATTTCAGCAACAGTAGGGAAATACTATTTCCTTACAACGCTGCGTGAGTGTTACTATCTTGTACACATTCTATTTTTGATTACTCGATGTTAAGCGTATAATTGACTCGTGTTATATTTTGTTAGTGTGTCAAGCTTCCACTATATTCTCTTAATCATTTCTGTTGACACCGGAGTAGTAAAAGTCCTGGAATCGAAAAGCACACCATTAGAAAAGTGGGCGGACATGCAGGAATGCCTCTAGAGGGCTTGGAAACGGTTCACCGCCAAAACTAGGGGTGTTTGGAAGCCAGAGCTTACATTTCAACCATTGACTGTAAGTACTACTTGCTAGATCCATGCATCTCTTTGATTCTAGTTTCAATACCACCATTATCATGCTTGATTATTATTTTGATTGAACTCCGTTCTCGTAAAGTGCGTGAGGCAGGAAGCCGGGAATAACTTATGTGGATACTATGTCTGCGAGTTCATTCGCCAGACGACCAAAGAGAAGGGGGCAGACCGGAACATCAAAAAAATTGAAGTACAATAAACAATAATCACAACTTTATTTTATTACCACCAATTGTGTTTAGTTTCATTCATATATATTGATCCTCTTCTTTATATTAGATCGAACGGATGCGGGACGGTCTTCTATCACAAGAACGTGTGCAAGCAATTCAAGAGGAAATTGCCGGATTCTTGTTAGAACAAGTCATAGATCCGAAAGGAGAATACTATTACCCACTTCATTTGGAAGGGTGAAGTGTATAAAAGAAGTGTAAATTAGATCAAATTCGTGTGAGAGTATCGTTTGTAATTATAATATGATTCGACAAAGAAGACGGATGAGACGGTGTATATATTTGTGATCATGCATGATGTGTAATATATATATCGTGGTTTCATTATTGATGTATATATGTAGTACCATTAAATTTATAAAAAAATCCTGCCGTGGCAGAAAAATAGCCCGAAATCCTGCCGCGGCACAAAATCCTGTCGTGGCAGAAAACCCTGCCGCGGCAGAAAAATAGCCCGAAAATCCTGCCGCGGCACAGAGACCAACGATCTCGGTTCGTTCCCAGAACCGGGACCGATGATCCACCCCCGCGCCCGTCTCTGGTGCTGCCACGTGGGGAACCACTGGTCCCGGTTTTTCCCACGAACCGGGACCAATGATCCACCCCCCCTCGTAGCTCGCCCGCCCACGTGGAGACCCATTGGTCCCGGTTCGTGCGCGAACCGGGACTAGCATTAGTCCCGAGTGATTGGTCCCGGTTCTGGAACCGGGACCAATGGCCCTTATGAACCGGGACTAGAGGCCCTTTTTCCACCAGTGGGTACTCCGCTTCAGTCCACCATGCCCATGTAGGCAAGAGCCGCTGAATTCTAAGACTCGCCGTGTACTGGCCTCAGTAGTCACCGCTCCCTTTTTCCTTTTCCTTTGTCGGCATACCTTTTTATTTGACATGTAAGAGTTCGACGACGTTAGCAAGGTTACCCTTCCGGCTTGGCCTAGACAGGGTTATGTACACCATTGGTTATTTTTCAGGACTCTTAGTCCAATTTGCATCTTATCCGTACTCTATTGTATCATTTTCAATGTGATTTGGATCTTTCTAATGTATATTTGTATTCTTGGCTCGAGGAGTCATTGTTTTATATATGATCTTGTGGGTTCCATCGTGAACTATTGTTTAATGGTATTACTTCATTTTTCACCTGTACGCAAGTTCTTGGTGGGCATCAGCTGATTGTTTCTATGTGGGTTTGGCGGGAATTGTTAAAATCTGCATAAGACAGATTCGAGATCTTACGGAACTTAGTATGGTAGAAAGCAAGAAGTTGATATACATTGGTTTACTAGAGATTTGGACCCAGAGGGAGATCTTCTAGGAAAATGGTCAAAAAGTTTGGGGCTTTACTACTATCGTGTACTTATGCCCATGTGTTACTACTTTATTTACTATTGTTGCTTGAGGAGTGGTTTACTACTATACTATTTTGGAATACACGCGGTATTGACAAGCCTAGTCACACTTTCGAGTTCCCAGTCATTTAGAACCATTGGCAAAAACTTTGGGTCCATCTCGAAGCCTGGCCGACTTCGTTGCGGGTAGCTTAATGGGTGGCCACCTGAAATCCTTTTTGAATCTTGTAAATACTTTGTCGTGATGCCCCTTTTCTTTCATTCGATTTTTTCCTGAGGTTGATAATGCTTGTGTTGCTATTTGCGAACCCATGCACCATAGTTGTATCCAGGGGCGGATACAAGTTCACAATTAGGGGGTGCATAGGACACCGAGTAAGACTTGTTTTCTTTGTAAAGTTGTAAGTTTTCACCATATGTTATCTTTTACTTCTTTAGCACCACTGTGCACCATGATCATGAGTTCTGTAGCTCCTCCACTAGCTGTATCCAATCAACATCCATACGAATAACCCGCAAAAAATTGGTAGAGTCTTTCCTGTTAAAAAATATTATTCATACAATTCCATATCAACCAAACTAAAGTTGAAACACCTATGTATGAATCCTTGCTTTAGTGTCTTTGTCTACTCCATTCAACCAATTATCAAACATATTTATTATATTGGTTGGTTGAGGTATGTTATATTAGAGTAAAAAAATTCTTCGGACTTACCTGGTAAAAGGACAAGAGTGACATAAATACTCTACTCTTTCCTCGGCATCACATGAACTATGTTTCTTAGTCCTATGCTAGTTCCTTTTGGCCAGATTATCTACAGTTAATGGGACCTTTTTACTCAAGAACCACATAAAGTTTGATCTTTAGTGGGATTTTCAATTTCCATAGATATTTGTGTAAAAATCTTATGTACCCATTAATAAGATCAGCATACATAGTTTTAACAGATATTGTCCAGAAGGAGATAACTTACAAACAAAATTATCAAGTTCATTATCTGAAGATACCCACATTAATCTTTAGCACAAGTGTAACCACGAATTCCACTTGTTGCCAGTTAGTAAACTCCTAAAAGAAATATTTTAGGGGGTCGTTAATAAGACATTTGCAACGGTAAAGTGTCTCTGTTATACTATATTATACAATGCAGGGTATTGTTGAGCTAGCGACGTTGATCCTAACCAAGCATCTTCCTAAAATCTAGTAGTAGTACCATCACTTATTTTTTAAACTCCCCTGCTAATAACTCCTCTTTTAGTACCATTAGTCCCTTCCAAAAATTCCAATCAGTCGGTTTATTTGTAACTTGGGTTAGTCATTTTTGAGACAAATATTTGTTATCTAACAGCTCATTCCATACACCCTTCTCATTCAGCAATTTGAGCAACCATTTACTGAGAAGACATTTGTTTTTAATTTCTAGAACATCGATTCCCATTCCTCTCGATCTCGTGGTCTACAAATTATATCTCATTTAATTAATCAATACTTACACTTACCGTTTTCACTTTGCTAGAAAAAACACGATCTGTAAAAGTCAAGATACTTTCATACCCCTATAGGTACTTCCAAAAAATACAGCATAAACATCGATAAACTAGTCAAAACTGAATTAAATCAGCACAAGCCAGTCTCCATATGATAACATCTTGTCTGCCCAACAACGAAGCTTACTTTCGAAGCGGCTTTCAACTACGTACCATTTAGAGTTTATGATGTTTTACTCTTTCAAGGTAGTCGATTTCTATTCACAGCTAGTACCTCAACACCAAAGAAGAGTTTGATCCAATGCTTGATTTCTGTCTTAGTGAATCCCGATTCTACATTTTTGTAGTGGATAGATACCCCTAGGTATCTAAAGAGAAGAGATCCCGACTTACAGCCAAATAGTTGTTTACATTGTTCCTCCTCCTCCTTAGGCTTTCCAAAACATAAGATCTCTCTTTTATGAAAAATAATCTTAAGATCAGATAATTGTTCAAAAATACATAAAATTTGCTTCATGTTGACAGCCTTGTCAAATCATGTTTCGTATCATCAGCATATTGCAAAATCCAAATCCCACCCGCAATAAGATGGGGTATGACTCCGTCAACTTGATCATCTTCTTCTACTCTACAATTAAATGGCTAACATGTATGTAATAATATTGAAAAGCAACGGTGACAACTGGTCCCCTTGTTCTAGGCCTAATTTGGAAATAATGGTCAATATCATTATTGACTTTTATTTCCAC
This sequence comes from Avena eriantha, assembly GCA_910589775.1. Lineage (NCBI taxonomy): Eukaryota > Viridiplantae > Streptophyta > Magnoliopsida > Poales > Poaceae > Avena > Avena eriantha. The sequence goes on along the minus strand of OU342746.1, from coordinate 397,799,963 downwards.
ACTACCTCCTTAAACAAACTGCTCAATTAACTTACAACACTTTTTGTACAAATCCTTTCAATCGCAGTGTCTATTGTAGTAATAGCTATTTAACTTTATCATAAGCCTTGTCAAAATCAATTTTAAAAAGCACATCATCAATTTTCTTCCTCTAAAGTTCATGGATAGTTACATGGAAAACAACAACCCCTTATAGGATGTGTCTTCCAGGCATGAAAGTTGTTTGTGTAGGTCGGTCTATTTTTTCAGCAATATCGGTGATACGATTGATGGCTACCTTTGTAAATATCTTAAAGCTAGCATTTAGAAGGAAAATAGGCCTATATTGCTGGATTTGGACAAATTCTTTAGATGACACCTAGCGGTCTTGTGGCCATCCTCTCCCACCCTAACCACAGTACTGACTACCCCACTCTACTAGCAAGAGCTCGTCGGACACCTCTCTCCGTGGTGAATCCAGTAGATCACCCCTCCCCTCGAGTCCTTATATGCTGGTCTGGAACTAGTACAATCAAGAGAGCCAAACCCCAAAAACCATAGCTCAAGCCTAGATCAGATTACAAGGGAACATATCTCGTGGTTACGGTGGCCGCCTAAGTAGGATTACAACGAATATAATTAACAATTATAATCTTATGAATTAAAAAAATGATGGGAATTATAAAAATAAAGACTATGTAGTAAACATGAGGTGGAGTAAGCACACATATCGGTTGCACGTTATCTGAGATCTTCTTTTTTCGATAAAAGGAATATATTAGTATCGGGAAGACACCAACTACACTCGGTCTCTGCATCAACAAGATGTCCGAACACATCACCGATGCACACAACCAATAAAAAAATAAAAATAAAAGAGTAAAGAAAACAAAGACCAGTCGAGGTGATGAACCACACGCAATAGCATCACTCTAACCACTGTCAAAGACAACACATGGCCTACAAACGAGATTCTCCAAGAAGGAAACAATGTGCAAACGTTTTCGTCGGCTTGATCGTAGACCTTGGGTTTTCACCCTAGAGGAAGTCCAAATTTTCAAAACAATTCCATCAGCAAGGCCATTGCCAGGTACAATTGATGAAGCCAGACCATGAATTTGCACCCTGAAAGTCGAGGCTCGGTACTGGAGGAGCACCACCAAGAATGCAGTCCACCTATCCTGCTACCCCTGCTTGCCTAGGTTGCTGCAGCAACTCGCCAAACATGCAACACACTGGGAGAACCTGAGCCGCATTGTCATCATCACAACTAGTGTGGTCTCTGCCATTATCAACCTCGTATCGCAGCCACCATGACTTTCTCCACCTCTGTCGGTTTCATGAAAATCTATATTAAGACATGTTTCATGGAACTGACAAAAGGCGAGCTTTGCGCTAGAATGATACCACTCTGGCTGATGATAAGGGCATGCACTATCGCATCGACTCCGTTCTAAATATCTAGTAGTGCCCGGCGATAAACAACGGGAATCTCCAAGAGGAAGATTGAAACTCATCGGCGGTCAGATCGAGGAGGCCGACAAGTAGCAGATTGACAACATGGAGCTTCGATAACAGCAAGGCCAGTGTCGCCTCGCTTTTTATTCTGCAAGACATGGGGTCCCAATATCCACCACATCTCGCTACCCACCTCGGCGGAGAAGGAGGGGTCTCGAAGGGCCGGTGGGATTACCCCGGGGTGACGCAACACCGCTGCCACGGGGAGGGAGAAGTAACAACAAATTTAGTGTACTATGGGGCTTGGTATGGTAGAAAGCAAGCGCTTTCTATACAACCTTTTGACCTGCAGAGAGCTAGGTCCCCAGCCCGCGGAAAATGGACAAGCTGTGACTGTGAGACAAGCTTTTGACGAGCATTGATCGGTCCATATGAATCCAGGGGTCCACATTGTGCGACCGTAGCTGTGAGCCATCCAATTTTGGGAAGACATAGCATGCATAGCAGCTGGTGGCTAAGAGAAGCATGCAAGGATTAAGATCTAGACTCTGATGATGCAATTCGCTCAATAATCCATTTCATTCCAGCAGGCCGCCGGCCGATCGATCGATCCATCCATCTAGAGAGGCACGCAGCTCGCTGGGATATCGATCGTGCTAGCAGCGCAGCGCAGCGCGACCACCAAAAAGAAACCAGCAATAATAATGGCGCCCGGCGCCGTGGTACCGCTCCTCCTTGCCGTGCAGCTGGTGGTGCTGGTGCTGGTGGACGCGCACCCCATCGGCGGCTCTTCTTCGTCCACGGCATCGCCAGACTACCTCAGCGGCGGTAAGCAGCAGCAGCAGCAGCAGCAGAAGCAGAAGAGCCCGCTGTCATCGTTGTCGTCAGCGCTAGCGAAGCGAGAGGACGAGTTCTTCGCGACGGTGGCGAAGAAGCTGGGGATGCAGTCCTTCACGGGCGGGCATGGCAACTACAAGTCCATGGCCAAGGAGTTCCTGGACGCGCACAACCGGGTGCGGGCGCAGTACGGCGTGCCTCCCTTGAAGTGGAGCAACAAGCTGGCCCGGTACGCGCGGCGGTGGTCGGCGGCGCGGCGGTACGACTGCGTGATGATGCACTCGCCGGGCTCCCCCTACGGCGAGAACGTCTACTACAGCAGCGGGTGGGACCAGCGGGCCGTGGCCGCGGTGGCGGACTGGGCCAGCGAGGGCTCCTTCTACGACTGGCGGGCCCAGAAGTGCTTCCCCGGCGAGGAGTGCGGCCACTTCAGGGCGCTGGTGTGGAAGAGCACCAAGTACGTGGGATGCGGGAGGTCAGAGTGCTACAACGGCAACGCCTTCTTCACCTGCTCCTACGACCCCGCAGGAAACTTCAGGGGAGAGGAGCCCCTCTCATGACCAATCTTTTCATTTTTTTTATTACTACTAGTACTACATTCTTCTCTCTTTCTTTTTTCCCCTTCTATTTATTATTTACCTTTTTTTTTGATGATGGGCTGCCCAACAAACAGATTTTTCTTTTTTTATTTCATCTCCTTTTATTTTAGCAAGCAAAAACTTCTTAGCAGTATGTTGCTCAGTTTGGGCCTGAGATACATATTATGGGCTGATGTACACTATTATGTACATCAAATATTCGGACCATCACAGTTTTATTTGCTAGTACCTTTTTTTAAAAAAGTTATTATTATTATAATCTTCATTCATTATGGAGATGTTGAGTGTCCCTGGGGAATCGTTGACGATATGACATGGATATCATAATGACATTTCCGTATTCCGGCAAGCCTAAGGTGGCCCACGGATAGTGGTAAGACACATGGCCTACTGGGAGGCCGAATTGCTGGCGTGTGAGAAGGAACCCTAGTTGGATAAGGAAGGTTACTGTGCATCGTCTTTGGGAGAAACCGGAACCTTGGAGTACAACACAAGTAATGTAGTAATGTTAGTGTACGATTCTATAACCTACCCAGCTAAGCTTTACCTTGTAACCCTAGATCATGGCGCCTTTATAAGCCGTCATACAAGAGCCCTTGAGGCACAACTTACACAACTATCTCTGTAACCTTGGCTTATTGAAATTATAGTGATTTATATCAAGAGTAGGATTTCATGTTGTCATAAGATTTGAACATGGGTAACTTGCTTACCGTCATCCCGGACGCTCGCCGCCTTTCACTCCCATTTCTCTAAACTCTCTGTGAGGATCCCTCATGGCATACTTGTCGGTAATACCACGACAGTTGGCGTCCACCGTGGGCATAAGGCGTCTAAAGCATGGATCCAGGCGAGGTCCTCCTTCGAAAATATTCGGTGACACTATCTCCATCGGACGCGTCCTCTGCCAGACACATCCCCACTATCCCCGATAAGAACCTATTGATTCTATCTAGGGAGAACATCGCTAGCTACATCGATGGCATCCACATCTTCATCGGCGAAGTCTGTAGGGGATCTAACTCCCCAGAGGCCGAAATGACATCAAGGCCTACACGGACCGGTCCGCTATCGTGTTGGATATGATTGTGGAAGACTGATCTGAGCTAGACATCTCCAGTGAGTTTGTCGGCTTAAATATCTTGAAAACAAGGTCCCTTAACCCGCCCTAGGGCAGGACATAACTGTGGAAGACCATTGCGGATCCGCCTAGGTTTCCCAGGTGTTGTAGAAGCAAAGGTGTCACTTTGTTGGCTACGGGTTTCGGATGTTGTGCTGAAACGGGTTCGGGATAATTCGCTAGTCCACGGTGATGTGTACCTCTAGCGTTGAGGGTGATGCACTGCAACGCATGCTAGAGGGGGCCTGCTAGAAGCGTGATACATAAGACAGTCTGGTCGACGCTTTTGAAACCCGAAGCCCCGGTTCCTCAGGACATACCCTACTGGAGGTTCCGACGACTATGGGATGAAATAAGCCGGGCTTGGCCGCTCTTAGCTCTCTTCTCGATTCAACATACGAGTTACGTGCGAAGTCGCCAAAGAAACGGAGAGCAGTGATAAAGGTTAGGGGACAAAAGTCGTAAAGGTATTGATTTTTTCTATTGTTCACGTCTACGTTTAATCGGCCATCACCCTCATACAGGTTTCCAAGTAGGATTCAAACTCCTAAATCTTAACTCTAAACTAGGTATATTCTTCGCTGTCTTCGTACTAGTCCGGACCAAATGTCTGTTGTCTGTTTTGCTTCAGACACCTTGCTCGTGGTCGTTGGAGGACCTATTTGCCGCCTTCAGCGGGAGGGATTCCCTTCCGCATGAAGGGGCACTACATGGGCCGAGGCCTAGTAACAGGCCAATGTATTGTTTTTTTCTGTTGTTACCTTTACTTATTTGTTCAGATTTGAAAATTATTCAAAAGTTGAAAATATTCAAATTCGAAGGTTGTTTAGATTTTGAAAACATTCAAATCTAATAATGTTCGGATTTAAAAAATGTTCAAATTTTCAAAATACTGAAACTTAAAATTGTTCGAATTCGAAATGTTTGAATATGAAAAATATTTAAATTTGACAAAACAAAAAAAAATAAAACCATAAAATAAAAATACCAGAAAACCCTCCCGGCGCTATTGTGCCGCGGCCCATCTCGCTCCGCACGTGAGCCGGGACGCAAGCGCACCCCTATCTCGCTGGTCCCGTAAGTGGACCCGGCCTAGCGTGTCCCCACAGAACCGGACGGAGAGGAAAATGTCCATCACGGGAGCATTTCTTGAGTTTTTTCTTGTCCAGCTAAGAGCAAGTACAATAAACTTACGTCAGCAGGCTATAAGATTTTAAATAATATATTTGATATGAGATGAAAGAGAGAGATGTGGAGAGAGAAGATTAGTGGGCTCTCATGCAAGAGCCGTCTACGACATGTGCTCCTAGGCACTTTGTGTGAGTGTAAGGTGGGTCTTAGACAAATAAAATAGCAATTACTTATGCATAATTATTGTACATGTTGGCTATTAAGTTGGCTACAGGTGACATGGCGACAGTTTATAGACAGCATCCGGATTTACTATTGAACTTGCTCTAACTCTACTACGGCTGACTCTTAATATGTTTATATATGCATTAGCCTTAATATATAACATATATAAGGATTTTTCTTAATATGTTTATATATGCATTAGCCTTAGGCCCATGCCGTCGACTTTGCCTAGGGCCCCGGAAAATATAGAGCCGACCCTGCGTACGATGGTATCATTTTTATTTAGTGTTAATTTTTTGCATTCATGAACCAATTTTGAAAAATCATGAACCAATATCGAAAATCGTCAACAAAATTTCGACACCATGAACCAATTTAAGAAAATCATGAACCATATTCAAAAACCATTAACCAAATTTTTAAAATGGTTCATAACCACAAAGATGCTTTAGAATTAAAAAATATTAACCGATAAAAGTTTCCAGATTTAAATGGCTCACGATTTCAAAAATTATTCTATTTCAAAAAAGGTTCAGTTTTAAAAAATCGTTCAGCGAATAAAGAATGAACAGAAAAATGGAAACAAAAACAGAATAGCGGAAAAAGAAAAAAAATGAAAAAAGAAACACATGAAAAGAAACGAAAAAAAAACAGAAAGAAAAGAAAAACCTCGGAGGAGCCCTTCGATGATACCTCTTTTTTTTTAGGGAAACTTACTCGCTTTATTAATCAATGGCCAAATGTACAGGGATTAACATAGTATCATGGGGATTTAAGAGCCACAGATGACGCCCCGGGCCTAAACTAAGAGCATATCGAGCCAAGTTATGAGCTTCTGTGTTCGAGGTTCTTCCCTCGTGGATGAAAGAAATACTCTCAAAATATAAACTATGACTGATAATCTCCTTGACAACAGAAGCATAGCATCCACTAGTATCTTTCGCAATATCCTTCACAACTTGCATGCAATCGCTCGTAACCACAATTTTCTTGAGGTTAAGGTGAAATTATGAACGACTCGCTCTCCCGGACAAAGTAAAGAAGAAAGTAGCCTTGAAGCGAAAAAGGTCGGCCCAAGAAGAGAAAAAAAAGACCATGGGGAATATGACTCGCACCTAGATCAATTCTAGCCGACGCCGCATATCGACCCACAAAGAACAGATTGGGTGGTTATGCGGGTTTCGCTGTTTTTTTGGACACACCAGACACTGCATCAGTGCTCTGGCCTGCATTGTTTTTGCCGCACTTAGCTTCTTCACCACATCAGTCGCTATAGATGTCGTTAAAAACTTTCTCCCCCTCTGCTACACCCTCCCCCTACGCCGCCTTCGTCCACGCCGTCGATGAGCAATCCGTCCCAACATCTTCCCCAACCACATATCCCCCTTCGCCGCACCGCCATGATTTTGGTGAGAGCTCGAGGCAGACGTGGAGGGTCTCAAACTCTGCGCACATCCGGGGCTCCTACTGGTACACTGTACACTGCTAGACTCCGCCGCGGGCGCTCTTGTGTCGTGAATCAAGGTATTGGACCCGCCGCACCGCGCCCGACGAGGCCTTGAGCTCCCACAACACCACGTCCCGTCCGCGTCAAACTCCCGCTGCCCGACATCCTCCGGCGCGTGAAGGAGGTCGACGAGGCGGTGCCAGGGTTTGCGCCAGGTGACTACATCGAAGACGAGGACATCGACAAGGTCGTCGTGCTGATCGAGGAGAAGAGCTCCATCTTAGGTCCCACCGACTTCATCGATGATGCCCACCTCCCTTGCGTCATCACCTTGGTGTCGGAAAATAGCTGCCACGTCACTGATAAGGAGGAGTGTCTCCGGGAGATGGCGGAGCAAAAGAAGGTCTTTGTCGACCTCCACATCGACAACATGGAGTGAGCCGCCACCCAAGTTTTCGCCATGGCAATAGGTTTCAGTGAAGTTTTTCCGGACGCATTTTGGTAGTTAGGTGTCATGGCGCAAAATTTAGCTAGTATTTTGCCTCTTCTCTAAATGTTGCACTGTAATCTGAACTTGTATACACTCTTATCTGAATGTCGCGCGATCTTGCACTTAAATTCTCCCGCTAAGTGTGTTTTTTAAAAGATGCAGTTTGCAGATGCAGTATCTAGTCTCCACGGCTACAGTCGACCCTCTTTTTTGTGTTTGCCTCCCTTTGTGCTTGTTAGGAGCTTGTTAGGCTGATGTTGACCGGTGGAGGTTGCCCAGGTTTAGACCCACCAAGCCTACGAGGGCCACACCCAGCTTATAAGGAGAGATTCCTTCCTCCCCGCAGTTCGGCTTTTTGTATGGAGTGGACTATCTTCTTATAGTTGGATCGTGTGTGCATAAACGTCCAAAACATAGACTGAGTGCTAGGTTAGGCCAAATGGACGCTGGCATCAGGTATGAGAGCTAGTGATCGCCATGCCTTCCTCAGGGTCTTCTCAGGGGGATGGAATGTTAGGCTGCTGTTGACCGGTGGAGATTGCGCAGGTTTAGTCCTACCTTGTCTACGGAAAGAGACCATACCCAACTTATAAGGGAGAGATCCCTTTCTCCGGATTTTCGAGATGGAATGGGCTCTCTTCTTATAGTTGGGTTGTGTGCGTATAAACGTTCAGAACGTAGGCTGAACGTGTTGGGCTGAGCCAAGTGGACGCTAACATCTGGCATCCGAACTAGTGATCGCCATGCCTTCCTAGGGGGCTTCTCACATGATGAAATGTTAGGCTGCTGTTGACCGGTGAAGGTTGGCGCAGGTTTAGTCCCACCTCGTCTACGGTAAGAAGTCACACTCAGCTTATAAGAGAGATTCTTTTCGGGATGGAATGACCTCTTTTCTTATAGTTGGGTGTGTGCGCATAAACGTTCAGAGCGTAGGCTGAGTGCTGGGCTGAACCAAGTGAACGCTGACAGAGCTCCCCTGAAATTAGGCCTCATATACATATTTTGGGCTGCTGGGATCTTTACAATTCGGCCCACAACAATTTTATTTCGGTACGTTTTTTCAAATTATTATAGTTTTATTTTATACGTTTTTTCAAATTATTATAGTTTTCTTTATCACCAAAGAAACAATTCTACTTCTCGAATTTTTTTTTGACTCGTTTACATTAATATCTTCAAAACCAACATAGACATATTCCACCTTATATTGCAGCTTCAGAGACAACAAAGAATATAGACTGCATCAGCATCAGCATCAGAAACCCATCACTAGGTTCAGAGACATTATTGCTTCAATCCTTGCAGATATAAACTGCCAAGAACAATCCATGCATATGTAACCATCTTCAGCGGCAACAGAAATACATAGAAATAATGACTGCATCATGGTCTTGCAGCACCAGATTCAGGGACGACAACATCAATTCAGTCAGTGTGAAAATACACGGCACTGAATAATAATCAACAAAAAAACCAAGCACATATATTTATATATCAATAGCTATTCCACGACCGACAAGGTATTTCTACAAACGGTTCATTATTACGACTCACACTGGAAACTCACTGATTAGTTCTAGAACGACAGATCATTAAAGCTGCTGCTCGCTCTCTCTATACACATTAGTCTTCTTCCTGTCTCTGTGGTTGATAAATAGATGGACCATGACGACTATATATAATGGTTATAACTACTGCTTCTCTGGGTCTACTAGTTTCTGCGAGCAAGGATCATCAATCAGTGGTGGCCATTGTCGCTGGTTCCGTATCCGTAGGGGTTCTTGCTCGCCCAGTTCCACAGGTCTCTGCACATCTCATCCACCCCAAACTTTGCCCTGTTTTGTCATTACCATCATCTTGTGTTAGAATCATCACAGGCGTATAAACCCACCCAAGGAATAAAGAGTGAGATAAATGTAAAAGAAACGAACAAGGCATTGTGGTTGTGGCACACTTACTTCCATTTGAGCTCCTTCTCAGCCTTGGTAGTTGCAGCATAGACAATCTCTGCATCTCCGGCTCTTCTTCCAGCATAAACCAATGGAATTTTCTGTCACATCATCAGTGTTAGTATTAGCACCTGAACCAAGTATATATATAGTAATATATGAATTTGAGGTGATGACTGTGAGTTCAAGTAGTACCTTTCCGCAAGCCTTTTCAAACGCATCAACCATCTCGAGCACAGATGTGCCCTTTCCAGTGCCCAGGTTGTACACTTCACATCCTGCAGTGCAAGTTCATTCATTATTAGTCCTTATTGCAACAACATTCTTCAGTTGAGTCAGATTGATTATTGTCAGCTGTACTGTCACGGTTTGGTTTGGTACGGTACGCACCTATTCTGTCAGAATCTTCATAGAGCTTCCTCAGGGCAGCTATGTGACCATCAGCCAGATCGACAACATGGATGTAATCACGCACCTGCCGTCATACCAATAGTAGTAGTTAGAAGATGCAGGAAACAAACGGCCAGATTCTAGCCAACCTTAATCATCATCATGCAGAAGACATGATTGATCCGTTGGTCAGCTACGGGTTAGATGACAGGCGACAAACACACACACATACCCCTGTCCCATCCTTGGTGTTGTAGTCGGTCCCGTAAACCGTGAGCGCAGGCCGCCTCCCGACGGCGACTTGCTGGACATAGGGCATCAGGTTGTTTGGCACCCCGAGGGGGTCCTCGCCGATGTAGCCGCTCGGGTGTGCGCCGACCGGGTTGAAGTACCTGAGCAGGATGATCTTCCAGTCTGGGTCTGAGACCTGGAGGTCGCGGCAGATGTCCTCGATGACCAGCTGCACACAAAAAATGACATGTATTTTAAAAAATGCGCTGAATGAGCAGGTAGCTGCAGAAAACTAATGATCATTGTCAGGGAAACCGAAAATAAGAAGTGGCTTGCTGGCTGGCAGTAGTACCTTGGTTCGGCCGTAAGGGTTCATGGCAGAGAGCGGGAACTCCTCGGTGCAGGGCACCTCCTTGGGCCACCCGTAGACGGTGGCTGACGATGAGAAGACCAGCTGCAGGCAGAGATGAAAACAGAGGAGTTGAGCACCCTGATCAAATGATCATGATCCTTGATGTACAAGCTCCTACTTTATTAATACTACTAGTGCCTACACCACACCAAGGTCTTAGCTTCATTCATTGGTTGAGAACAACTAATGAATGGACCTGAGCCTATACCATAGTGTCCTTGCCCATAACAACTTGTTCAGAGCAAAGAAATAAAGACCCAACTGTCGAACGGTTGCATTTTTTTTAGTACAAGATTTCAGCAACAGAAAACGCTAGCAGTAGCCAACAGCAGAGGCAGCAAGCACATAAGACATACAAGGCTGGACCAGCTAGCGCATTGATTCAATACTAGTGGTCTACGTGAGAGAAATAATGAGAGCCACCTGGTCCAGCCCAGCCCAGCCAACGGCAAAGCTTGCTCACTCGCTCACTGGTATCCTGTGACGATGAACCCAGCCACGCAAAAGAGAGAAAGAAAGAAAAGGAAGAAACCTTCTTGCATCCATGTGCGGCCATGACTTGCAGGAGCGTGATTGTGCCGATGAGGTTGTTGTCGTAGTAAAGGAGTGGCTTGGCCACGCTCTCCCCGACGGCTTTGAGCCCGGCAAAGTGGATCACGGCCTCGAACCTGCGCATCAAAACAAACAGGGTGTTGCCTGATTAGCATGCATACATAAACAAACTCAGGTTGTCCGCCCAAAATACTATAGTACTTGTTTTTAGCTTTTTAGTTTATTCGATGCTAGTATCTGTAACGATGATGATTGTTGGACAACTGTGGATACGTTGTATGGCTGAGGAATATGCAAGAGCATAACCGCCAGCTGCCTGGGAAGAGTTGCTAGAGACAACTTTCCAGCTCCAACTGATGAAACGTCCAGCAGCTTACATGCAGACAACACCTAGCGCAATCAACTAAGTAGGCCTGGCACGACGGGCGGACTAATCAATCAATCAATCAGTAGGCATGGATTCATTTATGGAAGTGTCAATTAAACCAAGAAAAGACTTGCGGTTGGACGTTTGTTGGACAGGCCCAACCGAGGAAACCGCCTCTCTGATGATGACAGAGCTAATACTAGTATACTTGCAGTAGTATTGAACAAATTTAGCGCACCTACGATAACTTTTGTATTTGCAAGTATGCAAGTAGTAGTATGAATTTGTTGTATAGTACCTTTGTGCAGAGAAGATTTCCTCGAGCGCCGCCTTGTCGCGGAGGTCCACCTGCACAGCCATTCAAAAAAAAAAACAAGGTAAACATGAGCAATTGCCCCAAATTACTAGTAGTATAACATAATATAAAAGTAAAGAGAATTTGATGGAAGTACATGTGAAATATTTGGAAACCAGATATTTGGGAATTATTAGTGCAGAAAGTAGAGTAGTAGTATTTCAAGGAATTGGTGGAGTAATATACATACGTATATTGATTTGTGGAATTATGAATGAATTTGGAAAGCATTGAAACCGCGTTATTGCAAGGAATTCATGTAAGTAGTAACCAAATACTAGAGACGTGTGTGGGTGTATGTATCATGCATGTGTAAACGAGTCAAATCATCAATTAGTAGTACTAGTATCAATCAATGAATGAATGAGTTGATCGTGAATCACGCACGCCACGCCTATCCTCCTATCAGGCTGGCTGGAGTTAGGCTGGCTGGCCGGTTTGGTTGCGACCTATGGATGGAGACTCACTGGAGCGCGTGTGTTTCCTCGGTCGGTCGGGTCACATGTGGCGCGCCCAGCCGCCCGACCGCCCGCCCGCCCGCGGAGACGGAGACCACAAGGAAAAGGAAGGTCGTCACTAGCAGCAGGTACGCGTCGCGTGCTGGCATACCCACGGGCCACGGCCATGGCGTGACCCGCCGGGATCCCGCCACCGAAAAAGAGAAACCATCCTAGTAATTTAAAGGACGGAACCCTCCCTCCTCGATTTACGTGTCCTGCTTGCTACAACACAAAGGGAGAAAGGAATCGTATAGAGTGGGGTACAGTTTCAAAACAAAAAAAATTAAAGGATGTTGGATGTACTAAGAAATAATTGTTAAGAAATTAATGAAAAGGAAACTGTCTTTCTGTTTCTGTTTTATTACTACTAGTAACCGCCACGGCCACGCCTAGACTAGTAGTAACGCGCTCAAAAGAAAGAGGAAACAGAGCACGGGAATTAATCAACCAATTCCAATCTTGTGTAAAAATTCCAATTCCAAACTTAGTAGTAGAAAACCACAAGGAGGAGGAGGAGGAGGAGATGAGATAATCTCGCGACTGGGAAGAGTAGGAGGATCGACTTGAACGAACCAAGGAGGAGGGATTTTAAAAACCGAATCGAGAGGGGAGGAGAGGAGGAAGCAGGGAACCAAGGAAGGAAGAAACAGATGGAGTACCTGGCGGAAGTCTAGGAGGTTGTTTGCGGTGTGCGGTCCGGCGAGTTCGCGGACGCGGTGGAGGGCCATCTCCGAGGCGTTGTCGAGGGAGTCAACGACGACCACGCGGAAGCCCTGCTGGAGGAGCTGCAGCACCGTGTGGCTGCCGATGTACCCGGCGCCGCCAGTCACCAGGATCGTACGAACCAAAGCAGACACCATCCTTGCTCTACTTCTTCTTCTTCTTCTTCAAACTTTCTTTCTTGGGAGAGGGAGAGGGAGAGGCACAGGCAGAGGTTGGGGGAAATAGATCGATAGATGAGAATTCGATGGACAAGGAGGAGGAGGATCGGTTGGGTTTTATGGGAGAATTCGATGGAGATGGGGAGTTTGATTCTTCTTCTTGTTTTTCTCGAGGTTGGGGTTCCGTTGGATGGATGGTTTGAGGAGCTTCTTCTTCTTCCTCTTCTTCTTCCAGAGCGGTCCGTCGGATCGGATATATATCGGCCGATCGATCCAACAGAGAGGCCCTAGGCGCCGCCGTCTCGCCTCGGGCCTGGGCCAGGTTGTCTACGCGGGCCCATCCCTTGTTGTTTACAACAGGACGCGCGAAAGACGGTTCCTGATTCCTCCAACGCGATGGATAACCCAAACCACAGCCGTACACGTGTACCACGGATTTACTTCCTTGGCCGTGCCCGATTGGATGGATCGGTTCATTCACGCCATATATATATTCTTCTGCACCGGAATTTTCTTTTACTTTCCATTTCCAACAACAATTAATGGAGGCAGCTAGCGTCGTCAATTCTGATTTTCCTTTATATTTATATTTATTTACTTCTCTCGCAAGTAATATCACAATAATAATACTAATAATAATAGGGAAACAATCTTTGATTTCTTTCCTACCACCATTATATGGATCCCCGATATGAAATTGATACCGCACCAGACTTTACGGTAGTGCGCAAGTCGTTGACATAATATTTACAAAATTCCCATTCGCAAATATCATATCTCTTGCGGGTCCGCAATTATCATTATCATTACTAGAAATAATAGAGGGTACCCTAGGGAGGCTTATACAGTGCTACCTCCCTAGGGTTTACATGGATAATATCGAATCGGTTAAGGTTTCAGTAATCTTTGACCTAATACGACTAGGCCTAGCTACACTTCTAGGCCTTCGGCATCCAGTCGCCATGCTCTTGGGTCACAATGCTTCCAGTCACCGTTCAAGCGAGCCCACTCGTTGTGGGCCTGGTCAGTCGAATCCACCTTCTGGACATACCCCGATTAGTATATCCCATCAGTAGTCCCCGAGTGCGTCATGGGTTCGGTGGAGGCTTCACAGTCAGAATAGGCGAGTCTGAGTGGACGTCTAGTCGAATCGGTGACGAACTCCTCAAATGAAGGGAGAAGCCACATGTTTGACGCGGTATTCAAGTCGCATTGGGCGAGTCGTCCAGTCCATGGGTTGCTGCTTCAGGCGAGTGGGAGCGGAGCGAGTGGAGTGGAGCAAATGATCAATTTGAACGAAGTTGGACCGTCAGCCTGGTCAAACTAGCCGTTACATAACCTCTAACGGTAACTTCAGTAGAATTACCACGAAGCAACTGCTAATTCGGGCCGCTTCGTTGCCACCCCCTATTTAAGGGAGAATGCGGGAGTGAAGTACGGATCCTTCTCCGTGCTTCCCCATTTCCCTTCATCTCTCTGAGTCACCTCCGATCCAGATCTCCAGACCAGCCGAGTTTGCTTTCGATGGCACCTCCCAAGGATCTCTAGGGAAAATCCAAGTACACGGCAGCACATCTGCTATCCTTCCAAGATGCTAGAGTTCTCGTGAAGGGGAACTGGCGAGCTCCCGCGGCGAGCGAAGTCAAGCCGAAGTCGCGGCCTGGGGAATTTATTTTGTTCTTTAGCCACCTGGAGCGAGGGTTGGGGTTCCCCACCTCAATCTTCTTTCTGCACTTCTGTGCCTACTATCGGATAAAGCCCTCTGATCTAGGCCGCACAAAATCGAGTAGCTCGCGATCTTTGTTGCATTTTACGAGAGATACCTCGGATGCAGGCCCTACTTCCCGCTCTGGTTGGACCTGTTCCACGGCCGCATAAGCCGTGAGGGGAAGGACGAGCCAATTTCGGCTGCCGACAGCGTCACCTTCCAGGTCAAGCCGAACGCCAACTTCTTCAAGTACTGCTGCCGAAGAAGGTGGCCAACGAGTGGAAGAAGTATTGGTTCTATGTCAAGGAATTTACCCCCACCGGCAAGGTGGCGATCCCGGCGTACACCACGGAGCACAGCAATCCGCGGAGATTGTCGGCGAAGAAGCTCCCCAAGGACCAGAGCATGGTCGTGGTGGAGATGTGCTCCCGTATGACGGAGCTAGAGGACGAGGGTTTGATGACAATCAACCTTTACATTTGTTGGCTCGGATGGCGACTCGTGTCGCTTAACACTCGAGATCACTGGATGTATGAATACATCGGGTCGACGGACTCGACAAAGTCATCACAGGTAGTGTGTGCTGCGGAAGAGTACATCGAGGACCTAAAGAAGATTACGGATGTGAAGTTCACCAACCTGACGGAAGGACATCGCCCATATAGGTCAGGAGTGCAACCGGCCCCTACCATAAGTTTTGTTTACTCGCAGTCGCTTGCCTCATTTATTTATCCGAGTCGAGTTCTTAACTCATGTTATCCGTCGCGTATTGTAGACCTTCCAAATTTTGGAGCACTGGCTATCACCACTCGATGAGGAGGTGCCAAAGGATCTTCTATAGGAGGGCTGATGCAGCCCGTCCTACGGACGCTCCTACATCTACACCACCGAGTCCCCCAAGTGGACTGATTACCCGTGCCCGAGCCAAGCTCCTTCAAGCTAAGGTGAATTCGCTCATCTCATCATGTGACTTTGACATACACTTGGATGTCTTGCTACTTCATACCTATACTCTGTGCATCATCAGGTACGAACCCCCGCCGTATCGACCCATGAGCCCTGAAGCTGCCTGAGCCGGAGTGTCCGCCCGAATCCAGCCGGAGTGTTCGGCGCAGCCGAAGTGTCCGGCCTGCCCTAGCCCCAACCTGGCGTGGACATTCAGAAGCCTAGTTCGGACACTACCTGGTCACTACCCGAAGTGTCCGGCCACCCCGGACTGTTCGATCAACTCGACCCGGATTGTCCGGCCTGAATATGGGCCTGCGAGCCTTAGTTGGGCCCTGTGGCCCATGTACCCCTCTACTTCGCCCAGAACTCTACTTTAATGCCTGAATTACCCCTAAACTTGTGGTTGGCCTATATATAGTCCCCCACCTCCATTGTAAACCCTAGGCATGATATTTGGAATTAGTGGAAACCCCTTGTGGATCTATCTAGTTCTTGCCTCATGCTCCTTTGACAAAGGAGCACCAAATATCCCAAACCTCGTTGGAGTTTGCATCGTGCCTCCGCGTTGTACAAGGTCTTGGAATCGGTGTCCCTTTGCCAAGACGTCAAGATCTCACCGAGTCTCCCATCTCGCCGTGCCGGTTCGAGAGAGAGTCCTCCGCCCGACACCTATCCTAGGGATTGCGCCGGACCGGTCACCGCCAGCGTGAGCAATTGGTGTGTATCGTGGTTTTGCGTGTGTGTTTTCATCGCGTTCTTCGTGTGTGAGTTTGTCGTGTTCATCCTTCCCTCCTTCCCCCGCACTCCACCCTCGATTTGAAGAAACCAACCATTGCCAACAAGCATGATAAAGCAAGACAATAACAGACCAACGAGAATAACAACTAGAGTAGGAACCAATATTTTTTGTATTTTTGATAAAGAAACAAGCAAACAAGGAGAAAATAAACTTAGCTTGAACAATAGTGAATCCAACTGAACTTGATAAATAAAGCTATGATCCCCGGCAACGGCGCCAGAAAATAGTCTTGATGACCCACAAGTATAGGGGGTGTATCGCAGTATTTTCGAGGGAAGTGAAACCCAATTTATTGATTCGACACAAGGGGAGCCAAAGAATATTTATAAGCCTTAACAACTGAGTTGTCAATTCAGCTGCACCTGGAAACAATCTTGCTCACAGCGGTTTATCAGTAGCAACAGTTTTGTAGTAGGAATAGTAAAGTAACAGCAGTAGTAAAGCAAAGACAGTAGTAACAAAAGCAGTAAATAGTGGGATTCGAGTGCGGTAGGCATAGGGATGGATGGACGGGCGTTGCATGGACAAGACAATTCACATAGCAATCAGAACATAGAGCAATTGCAGATAAATAATATAAAGCACCCAAGTATTAGACAATCCTAGGCATGTGTTCCATATATAGTCATACGTGCTCGCAATGAGAACTTGCACAATATCTTTTGTCCTGCCAGCCCGTTTGTAGTGGGGCCTCTAGGGAACTACTGGCAATTAAGGTGCTCCTTTTAATAGAACACGGGAGCAAAGCATTAACACTCCGTGAACACATGTGATCCTCACATCAAAGCCTTTCCCTTCCGGTTATCCCGATTTCTGTCACTTCGGGGTCATAGGTTTCGGACAACAACGTGTGTATACAACTTGTAGATAAGACCAAAAACAATATTATCATAATGAATCAATAACATGTTCAGATCTGAAATCATGGCACTCAGGCCCTAGTGACAAGCATTAAGCACAACAAGTTGCAACAAAGTCATAAAGAACTAATAAAATACACTAGGCACCATGCCCTAACAATCTGATGCCATTACATGAACGATCTCATCCAATCCCTACCATCCCCATAGCCTACAGCGGGGGATTACTCACTCATAGATGGGGAAAACATGGATGGTCGATGGAGATGATGGTGAAGATCGATGGAGATGGCTCCGGGGGCACTTCCCCGTCCCGGCAGGGTGCCGGAACAGAGACTTTCTATCCCCCGAATCTCCCCTTCGGTGGCGGCGGTGCAGCGGAACTTTTCGTGGAAAAACGTCGAACCCCTCGAAGTTTTTAGGTCAGAAGGCTTCTTATAGGCGAAGAGAGAGGTCGAGGGGGTGCCTGGGGCCACCACACCATGCCCTGGCGCAGCCAGGCCCACCGTGCCTAGGGGTGGTGTGGCTAGCCCCTGGCCCTCCTCCGTCTCGTATTCTGGCTCCGTGAGTCTTCTGGAAAAATAGGCACTTTGGCTTTTGTCCCGTCCAATTCTGAGAATATTCATTTTCTGACTTTCCTGGAACCAAAAACAGCAGAAAACAGGCAGTTGGCACTGTGGCTCTTGTTAATAGGTTAGTCCAAGAAATCATATGAAAAGTACCCCAAAGTGTGGAGAAAACACAAGAAAGTGGATAAAACCAAGCATGGAGCATCAAAAATTATAGATACATTTTCAATGTATCAACATCCCCAAGCTTAACTCCTGCTCGTCCTCGAGTAGGTAAGTGATAAAAAGAAAGAATAATTTTTGAGGTGACATGCACCATCAAAGACTTGATCAAAGTATTCATAAAACATTCAAAGCTGGGATCATAGTACTTCAATCATAACATGAAAGACAAAGTTCTAGCAATAAGACAAAGAAACTATGATGCAACATGAAAAGGCACAAACAAAAGATTCATGAATAACAATGCTTTGCAAGACGTTTGTTTGTTTCACATAAAGAAAACATAGCATAGTGGTAATCAGCTTGTCCCTCATAGAGTAGCAAATATAAATGCATGGGACACCTTCAAAGTTCACAAGAGTGACTAGATACAAATAGTTTAAAACAAGCAATATCAAGGCATGCATCAATCAACAAGTCTTGGGACAATGCACATAGAACTAAGAATGGCCACTATGCTCTCAAGAAAGTGCTCATAGAATGTGTGGAGACTCAACAAGGAAATAAAAAGGTTTTGAATAGTTTGAAAGGCTTCCAAATGCTGAAAGTATGGTACTCATTAGCTTTGAGCTCTCATTGCCCCTATCATAAGCATCTTGAAGGTGATTAAGGTTAAAGTGACACAACTAAGAGGATATGCTTGACAAGTTATAAATCGAAGTCTCATGCCCCTTACTTACGAAGACCGATCCTCATGCTACTCAACTTTAGTCACAAGTAAGCTCTTGTCATTGTAAGTATATACGTATCATAGAGAACTGCCAACGGGGTACCCCTTACACATGACACAGGAGCTATCCCATAATCAAAATACAAGGCAAGCAGACAATGAGCATCTCGGCGATCTTTTTATTTACTATGTGCATAGGTTTTTATTGAGGATGCTTCATAGAATGCTCATTATGGTTATGCTGCAAGTTTCCACCATGATTAGGCATGGCTTAGGCCAGCGGCCCAGACGTTTCTCTAACATACATACAAACTCCATGATCTTACAAGTTCCACTTTTATTTCACACCGCTGGGATCCATAAGCAAAAGAACATGATATCAACTAGGTACAAGGTACCAATGAAGTGTTGAAAGCGGTCCCCATGATACATGGTTCTACTAACTTCAACTCATAAAGCGCAAGAATATACACAACAAAGAAGGACACAAAGGTTCAGGTTTATTAAATGCAAGAAAATAAAATGTGCCATCAAGTTCGTGAGAGCTTTACTAACTAACTTTCTCATAGAAAGCAAACATTTTATTCGAAAGAAAAACAAGGCATATTGAATATGCACGAAAGTAGCAAATGATGCTAATAGGTAGGTGAAAGAACATTTCATGTTTTCCTATGTTTTGCGTGTTAGATAACAATACTATGGAGACTTTTCATGTGTGCTAAGTGTGCAGGAAGTTTTGAGGGGGGCCGGATAATCCGCCCCACCAAAGGCCGGATAATCCGGCCTACCTCATCTCTCAAGGAAGCCAAGGCGCGTCGTTCGGGGTCCAGTCGGATTTTCTCCCGGAAAATTCGAACTGGGGCGGTTTTTCCTCCTCAAGCCGGATAATCCGGGTGTCGCATGGGCCGGATAATCCGGCCCCTAGTTTTCAAGCAAAAGGAGCCAAGACGCGTCGCTCGGTATCCGGTCGGATTTTCTCCCGGAAAATCTGAACTGGGCGGTTTTTCTTCCCCAGGCCGGATAATCCGGCCTTCGCACTGGGCCGGATAATCCGGCCCCTAGAATTTGATCAAGGGCAAGCTCGGCGCGACGCTCGGAGAGAGGGGCGGATTATCTAGCGGATATTCCGAGTCTGGGGCGGAGTTTCCCCAGACCGGATAATCCGGCCCTCACTTGGGCCGGATAATCCGGCCCCCAAAGGCTCCAACGGCTGGTTTCTGAAGGGGGTTATAAATACCCCTTCTTCCCCAACGTTCAACCTTGTGCAAGAGCTCTAAATCTCGATCTCCCACTTCAACCACCCGAAGGTCTTGACCTTTGGTGGAATTGAAGGAGGAGAAGTTCATCATCATCATCAAGAATCAAGCGCTTCAACTCCTCTCCATTAACTTGGAGAAATTCCTGATCTAGTATTCTTGTCAATACCTAGATCTTGTTTATTGTATTTGATAAGTTTGTTTTTGTGGCAGCTTGTTGTCATTTCGAGAGCCTCCAAGTTGTTGTGGAGTTGTTGCCCCGCTAGTTGTGTAAAGACGCCAGTGCCCGCCTCGAAGGGTACCTATAGTGGAAGGTGGAACAGGCCTGTTGTGGCGAGATCCATCGAAGAACAGGGTGAGGCCTTTTGTGGCGTGGTGGTCTTAGTACCGCCCACCCCTCCAACGCAGACGTACTTCCCTTAACAAGGAAGGAACTGCGGTCAAACAAATCATGTGTCTCCGCGTGCTTCACTTCGGTTTACTCGTTCCTCTTCCACTCGCTCTTTACTCGCTAGTAGATAGGTTTGCATATAGGGAAATTCCACTCAATAGTCTTTCTAGAGAATTTACCCTTTGTGCTAAGCCTAAAATTGAAAAGGAATTAAAAATTGGTGTAGCACCTATTCAACCCCCCCCTCTAGGTGCCCATACGATCCATTTCATTTCGTATCAGAGCCCCGGCTCTTATTTCGGGCTTAACCGCCTAAGAGTAGTATGGGTACCAAGGATGATGGAAATGAGGCTATGGATAAGGTCACAATGGATGATCTCAAGTCGTTGGAAACAACCTTGTTGAAATCCTTTGAGGCCAAGATGGAGGAGATGAATCAAATGATTGATCGCCTCACATCATCAATAGCCCCATCTCCATCCTCCTCTGAGGCTCCCACACCATCATCTAAGGAAAAGGGTAACACCGGATCGAAGGATGATGATGTGGAAGGTGAAAAACTAAATGGCTCCACCTCCAAAAAGGGAGGTGGTAAGGAGGAATATAATGAGGTTCGCCACGTATATTCCCCCGGCCCACCTATCTCTCATCCTCATATAAACAGTAGGGGTGATCCACCCAAGCTCACTGCATCCTCTTTTAACCAATGGCAATTCCTAATGAAATCTCATGTGTGCAGCTCCTCTATTGAATTGTGGAGGATTATTGAAGAAGGTCTTCATATTGGAGATCAAACCAATCTAACGAGAAGGGAAGTTATGGATAGCTAGTTGAATGCCACCACCCTCCACATGATACAGCTGGGTGTGGGTCCCAAGGACATGCCACACATTGAACATCTCAACACAGCTAAAGAGGCGTGGGATGCTCTTACGGACCTTTTCGTTGGAAATGAAAGCATGAGAAGAAACAGGTATGATGCTCTTAGTAATGAAGCTGAGGGATTCTACATGTTGGATGGTGAAAACCATGAGGACATGTATAGAAGACTCAAGGGCATCGCAACAACATTTCGGAAGCATGGGGCCACTCACATTGATGATGCATGGATAAAAAGAAAGTATGTGAGTGCCTTAATGCCTTTCGAGCCAACAGATTTGAAGAGCCTGCAAGGTAGACACAACTATCATCAAATGACATCCAATGAAGTCATGCAAGAAATGGCGTCATTCAAGGTGGCGGCAAAGAATGCTGAAGATGCCCGTGCTCGGGCCATTGGAATGCAAAAGGGTGTCAATGTAGCTCTCAAAGCCAATGTTGTTGAGCAAGAGGAAGATGAAGAAGCTTTTGAAGGGGTGTCCATGGACTGCCCCGATGAGGTCAAACGTGCTCATGGTGAGTACATGGCATTCTATGCAAGGAACTTTTGGAAGGACCCTGCCAAAGCCAAGTTTGATCTTGAGCACAAGAACGGGTCAAATGGAAGAAGAGAAAGTGGCCCGAGACTGAGAACTTTCTTCAACTGTGGAGATAGAATGCACTTTTTTGCCGAGTGTCCTTATCAAAGTAGAGAAGACAATGGTGGCAGGCTCATTCTTAAAGAGAAATCTAAAGCTCCTAAGAAGAAGCCGTTTATTAAGAAGAATGGCCCTTTCAAGAAGCAACCCAAGATTGTCCTTGTAGCTCAAGAGGAATACTCCTCCGCAAGTGAAGATGAAGAGGATGATGAAAGTTCCCGTGAAGTGGCTGCTATAGCCACCACATCGACTCCCTCCTCTCTCTTCGACTCGCCGAACGAGAACGCCATCAACAACAACGCCACTTGCCTAATGGCAAGAGGATCCGAGGTATCAACTTCTAGCTCTTCATTTCCTAAGACTAACATAATTTTGGATATGAATGATCATGACAGTCTTGTAATGAAAGAAGAAGTTATTGCCTTGGATACTTTTTTCACTAACCTACTAGGTGAGCACAAACTCCATTTTGATGCTCTTATGAGTCAACTTGCTCAAGCCAAAGATCTCCTTGAAGAAAAGGGCAGAATTGAAAGAGAAGATGCCTTGGAGATAGCTTCTTTGAAGAATGCCTTGGAAGAGGAAGAGGAAGCTCGAGTTTCTTTGGAAGAAAGACTCGAATCCCTTGAGGGGTCACAAGAAGAAGCTGTAGCTCAGCTAATTAAAGAACGTGACCATGCTCTTGCCAAGGTAAAGAAACTAAAGAAAGAAAAGATTGATTTTGGGGCTGTTCATGCTAGACTTTTGGAGAAGTTTGATAATCTTGAAAGTGCTCACAAGGCATTGAAGAGTGATCATTCTACTCTAAATGAGTCACATGACCAGCTCCAAACTCAATTGAAACGGTATGATGTGCCAAGTACCTCCTCTTCATCCTTTGGAAAAGAAGATCTTGCAAGAAGTTTTCAACACAAAGGTAAAGGGGTTATTGATGAGATACTGAGCAGGCAAAGGACAAACAATAGTAAAGAAGATCTTGGTTACATACCCAAGACAAAGAGCAAGAAAAACAACAACAACAAGAAGAAGAAGAAGACTGCTCAATCGAAGACTAGCAACAATACCAATAACAAGACTAATCATGATGGTTTTGCAGGGATCAACAATCCTAACTTTGAACTATATTGTGATTGTTATGGTGATGTTTATGCTAGTTATGTAGGGCCTTATGATTGTTACATTCCTTGGTCTATTTGGGTTCCCAAGACCCTTGTTACTAACATGAGAGGACCCATTGAAAAATGGGTACCTAAAACCAAGAAGTAATTTTCTTGCAGGGCTATGCTTCCGGTGGTTCTAAATGGATACTCCATAGCGGTTATACGAGTCATATGACCGGAAGCAAGGAGATCATCACGGAGATGCGGCCAAACCTTGATCACATTACCGTCTCCTATGGTGACAAGTCAAAATCTGAGGTATTGGGTCTCGGCAAAGTTGTGGTGGCTCACGATATCTCTCTCGTGGACATCATGCTTGTTGAGACCCTCGGGTATAACTTACTTTCAGTTTGTGCCCTTGGTAAGATGGGCTTTGCAGTTTACATTGATGCTGATTTAGTGGTACTCTTGTGGAGCAAGTCTCTAAAAGTCGCTTTCGTGGGATATGTCGAAAACGACCTGTACGTGGTGGACTTTTCGGGGAAAACCACTACAGGCCCGATGTGTCTCTTCGGAAAGGCTGACGCGGGCTGGCTATGGCATCGCCGACTAGCCCACGTCAATATGAAAACTTTGCAAAGTCTCCACAAGGGTGGCCACATTCTTGGACTAAAAGAAAATGTCTCTTTTGCCAAAGATCGTGTTTGCAGGGCGTGTGTTGAAGGGAAAATGCATGATTCACCTCATCGAAGGAAAACCATTATCTCTTCAAAAAGGATTTTGGAGCTCCTTCATGTGGACCTCTTCGGACCTCCATCTCATGCAAGCCTCGGTGGGAAGAAGTATTGTCTAGTGATTGTTGATGATTACTCAAGATACACTTGGGTTTATTTCTTCAAGTTGAAGAGTGAAACTCAACAAACTGTCATCGACTTCGCCAACGAGGTTCAACATCAACACAATGTCCCCATTATGGCTATAAGGAGTGATAACGGCTTGGTGTTCAAGAACTACACATTAAATGAGTTCCTAAGTGAAGAGGGGATAAGACATCAATATTCCGCTGCGTACACCCCTCAACAAAATGGTGTAGGCGAGAGGAAGAATCGAACTCTAATGGACATGGCAAGATCAATGTTAGCCGAATTCAAATCTCCATATAACTTCTGGGCTAAAGCAATCTCTACTGCTTGTCATTCATCCAACCGTTTATACCTCCGCAAGATCTTGGACAAGGCTCCGTATAAAATACTTACCGGTAACAAGCCAAACATCTCATACTTTCGGGTATTCTGGTGTAAGTGTTTCTTTCTTATTAAAGGAGTTCGTTTATCTAAGTTTGAATCTAAGGCTCTAGAAGGTATCTTTGTTGGTTATGGTGCCGAATCCCACACTTATAGAGTCTACAATAAGCTCTCCGGAACTGTTGTAGAATCTTGTAGTGTGGTGTTTGAGGAAAATGACGGTTCCCGTGTGGAGCAAGTTGGTGTTTGTGATGCAGATGTTGAAATACCCCAAGATGCCATAAGAAGAATGGGCATGGGATTCTTCCGCCCCATTGAGGAACCCCTTGTGGCAGACCGGGAAGGACAATGCTCTACTCATATAGAGCCCTCATCTACACATACGCAACATGCTCCAACCACGGGGGCAACTTCTACACCATCTCCATCAACTGCTGAAGGTTAAGATGCTCCGAAAAGCTCCAGGCCAGATTTTCCGGTTGACTCCGGATTATCCGGCCACCCCGCTCCAGCTGACCATACTGCTTCTGGTGGTGAAGATATCAACGCAAGCTCTAGGATGGATTGTCCGGCTGACCCCGGATTATCCGGCTCCTCGCCAGTTCAAGCAAGTCCCAGGCTTCCTGATGAAGCTGCTGCAAGTACTCCCAGGCCGGATTTTCCGGCCTCTCCATCGGCCGGATTATCCGGCCCTGACTCTCCAGTTCTGCAGCCTCCTGCTATGGCTACAGAGTCACCTCAAGGGCATGCATCTCCACCACCTGCTACTGTTGTTCCAGCTACTGATCAAGGCGGAGAATATGCTTCCAATGAAGACTCAAGTGATGAATCTCCTCCTCCAAGAGACAACAAACTTATTGAACTTCGTCGCAAGGCTTGGGCTGATCGTAACCTTGAGTTGAGGGGTCACACTCTCGACAAGGTTGTTGGTGATCTTCGACGAAGGGTTTCTACAAGAAGAGAATTGGCCAGTTTTGGTGAGCATCAAGCTCATATCTCCATGGTGGAACCTAAGAAGGTCTTTGAAGCTCTTGAAGACCCAGAATGGGTTGTTGCTATGCATGAATAATTGAATAATTTCGAGCGCAACAAAGTCTGGAAACTAGTGGAGAAACCCAAAGGGTGCCGCAATGTTATCGGCACCAAGTGGATTTTCAAGAACAAGCAAGATGAGAATGGCATTGTTGTGAGGAACAAGGCAAGACTTGTGGCTCAAGGGTACTCCCAAGTTGAGGGCATCGACTTTGGCGAGACCTTTGCTCCTATGGCTCGCCTTGAGTCCATCTGTATCCTACTTGCTTATGCTGCTCATAACAATTTTAAGTTGTAGCAAATGGACGTCAAGAGTGCCTTCCTTAACGGTCCTCTACATGAGTTGGTATACGTAAAGCAACCCCCGGGGTTTGAGGATCCTAACTTCCCGAACCATGTCTACAAACTCGATAAGGCACTCTATGGCCTTAAACAAGCCCCACGTGCGTGGTATGAGCACCTTAAAGAGCTTTTGTTAGATCATGGCTTCGAAGTTGGGCAAATCGACCCCACTCTTTTTACTAAGAAGGTTAAAGGGGAGCTCTTCGTATGCCAACTATATGTAGACGATATCATCTTTGGTTCTACTAACAAAGCTTTTAACGATGAATTTTCAAAGCTTATGACTGACAGGTTTGAGATGTCTATGATAGGGGAATTACGGTTCTTTCTTGGATTTGAGATCAAACAACTTAGAGAAGGAACCTTTATTAATCAAGCAAAGTACATCCAAGACATGCTCAAGAGATTCAAGATGACGGATCTAAATGGTGTCGCCACTCCAATGCAAACAAAGTGTCATCTTGAACTAAACCCTCATGGTAAAGATGTGGACCAAAAGGTATACCGGTCCATGATCGGCTCTCTTCTTTACCTCTGCGCATCTAGACCCGATATTGTGTTGAGTGTGGGAGTGTGAGCAAGGTATCAAGCATCTCCTAAAGAAAGCCACTTAGTGGCGGTCAAGAGGATCTTTCGATATTTGGTTCATTCCCCCAACTTTGGTCTCTGGTATCCCAAGGGCTCAAATTTCTCTTTATGTGGTTATACTGACTCAGATTGGGCTGGTGATAAGGATGATCGGAAATCCACTTCTGGAGCTTGTCAATTCTTGGGAAGATCTCTTGTATGTTGGTCCTCCAAAAAGCAGAATTGTATATCTCTATCCACCGCTGAAGCTGAATATGTTGCTGCTGCCAGTGCTTGTACTCAATTATTGTGGATGAGGCAAACTTTAAAGGAATATGGTGTCAATTGTGACAAAGTGCCTCTTTTATGTGATAATGAAAGTGCTATCAAAATTGCGTACAATCTAGTTCAGCACACAAGGACGAAGCATATTGAGATTCGGAATCATTTTATTCGTGACCATGTTGCTCGAGGCGATATTGATCTATCTTTTGTGAGCACGAAGAACCAACTGGCGGATATTTTTACAAAGCCACTTGATGAAGCAAGATTCTTCTATTTGAGGAATGAGCTAAATATCATTGATTCTGGGAGCTTGACTTGATTACCCATGCACTCACTCGTACACCTCAATCCTTGTTTGGTCTAGGTGTGGGAATGGATATAGGGGGAGTGTGGTCCTAAATCATTGGGCTAACCCTCCCCCCATAATGCCAATAACAAGATATATCATTTCTCTTAATTTCATGTTGTGATATGTGAGCTTATTGATGAGTATTGGTCGTGAACCCAAGATATATCTTCGCGGTGTCACACCATACACTCGAACAAGGTGGCTTCGGCCACCGCCCTCTCCCCTGAGGAGAATTGGATCTTTTTGGTTGTTATTTGCTCTCTCATGTTCTTATGGGAATCACACTCAATCTTGGCTTTTATTTGATTTGGATTTTGCAATTTTGAGTGTCTAGTACCATCTCAGTTTGGCTCTCTTAATCCTAAGCCTTTCCTACCCCTAAGCCATATATTCTTGCACACAAGTCCCTTGTTCACCTTGTGGGGGTGTTGTTTGGGGATGCGCGGGCCTGGTTCTGTATATAACAGAATCCCAGAATTTAGGCCGGATAATCCGGCCCAAGTGTTGGCCGGATAATCCGGCCTTGGCGGATTTGATCTTAAAGGGCAGGGCTCGGGGGGAAGGGCTCATATCGAGCAACACTTCTCCCCCAGCCCTCTCCTCCTCCACAGTTGCCGCCTGCCGCCCCTCACCCTCCCCGAAGCCTCTCCGGCCACCGGATTTTCCGGGCCTCCCCGAATCTTCTTCTTCGCGCCTCCGGGTACCTTCTCCTCCGCGTTCTTCCTCCAATGAGTGAGGGTAACTCCCTCTCTCCCCATCTTTGGCTAGATGTGTATCTTGTTGGGTGGAACGTTGTCTAGAAGGATGTGTTTTCGCATAGAAATCATAGTCTTGCAGTTTCTAGGTCCGATCTACTTTTTTGCATGCAATCTTGGTGGAATCGAAAATTTCTGCCAGGGCCGGATTATCCGCCCCTGGCCAGGCCGGATAATCCGGCCTGACAGATTCAATTCTGCTTAAGTTTCACTATGTGTATGCATTGAGTAGTTTTTGCCCTATGATCTTTTTGACTACTTTTTCCATGCTCTCTCCTGGACTTGTGTGTATGCTTATCCCCTTACTATCGCCCTTATTCTCCTCACAGGTGGTTCCGGTGTTTACAAGACCTACAAGCACCGTCCACGCGCCAAGTACTTTCGGGACGATGGTCAAGGTAACCTAGTGGACAAAGTTGAATTGAGGAGAAGGAAGAACGAAGAGAGGCGAATGGCTGAACAATCCAAGAGGACTAGGACGGGGGTGTCCAAGAGGAAGGGCAAGGAGCCCAAGATCAACTACAGGGCTTTGGATGTAGTCTCCTTTTCCACCATCCGTCACCGTGACTTGTTTGCTGAGCTGCCTCGTGATGTTGAGCTGGGGGATACCCGTTTTTGGTGTGTAGAACAGAAGGGGATTTATGAAGACATCTATGCCAGGCTGAACATTAGGCCTATGCATCCTCTGGTACTTGCTGATGCTTTGGAGAAGGCACATCTTGTGGATGCGATGTATGTTGCTGAGAGGATGGGGCTCCACCATCTCATGTCTCTCCAGTGCTCCTTTGACTCTGAGGCGGTGAAGCAGTTCTTCTCCACTTTGGTGATTTGTGGGGATGAGCATCACACTATGAAGTGGATGACTCATGATAGTCCAATGACTGCTGATTTTCATGTGTTTGCTGAGGTTCTGGGGTACTCCTTCCGCAGTAGGGATAGAGCCAGTGGTCACCGCATCATCACTCAGTTGAAGCCCAACAAGGATGCTGCTCTCTCTCCGTGCACTATGGACAATGGCATTGTCGGTACTATGGCTGGTCTTGCTCCCATCTATGCTGCTTTGGTGGGTCTCTTCCGTGACTCTATTACACCGAGCGGGGGCAACAATGATAGCATCCGTGGTCACCTTGATCAGCTACTTCAATTTTCTCATGAGGTTGCCTCCTGCGAGGACGAGTCAGTGCAGTACAGGCTGGATGTCATGGACTTCATTTACCATGAGCTGTGTGATGCTATGTTCAACCGTCTGTCCATTCCCTATGTGCCCTACATTATGATGCTCATCCGCCACCTGCTTCCTGCCGAGGAGTTCCACATTGACTCGGTGCACAAGGCCAAGAAGATATACAACAAGGTTCGGAAGACCTCTCACCCCTCCTCTGCTCCTCCGGCTCCTACACCTCCCACTCTGTATGCTCGGTGGAACTCTTCCTCCGGGCTGAACTATGGTGAGCTAGAGCGTCACTTGTTCCCCTCTGCGACCGCTGCTGATGAAGATGAGGAAGGTGACACTGAGGAACTTGAAGATGAGGATGAGGAAGAGCATGAAGAAGAGGACGAGGACGAGGACTACGATGAGTGATCCCATGGGGCGCTAGCATCGCTCTTCTCCCTTTTTGGTGTCTCGATGCCAAAGGGGGAGAAGTAGTTCTATTAGGTTGTTCGTGGATTTGCATGGGTCGGGCATAAGCACTTGCACTTTTCTATTCGTTATTTCTTGCTTATGCCCATTTAGCGTTGAACTTTAAATTCGTGATTTGGTTGTTTGAGACTCTTTGTGGTTGTCTGGATTATGCTATGCCTATGGACTTCATTTCATGGATTGTGCTTATGGATCTATCTATTCATATCCTATTGCTGGAGGTATATCACGGAAGGCACGCTCATATTGGTTATCCGGTAATAATTGTGATTTATGTCAAGGATGCCTATTCTCTACTTCGGTGGTATGTGTTTTTGCTCACATGTCTATGGAATAGATTCTCCTATTTGTGTGCATTTGTATTCCAATGCAAAACTCTAATATGCACACATTGAGGGGGAGTCTCCTTCATAAGTTATCTTTGTCCGTCTTGTGTCTTTCTCCTGCAAATCCTGGTGTTGTCATCTAACACCAAAAAGGGGGAGATTGAAAGAACATTTCATGTTTTCCTATGTTTTGCGTGTTAGATAACAATACTATGGAGACTTTTCATGTGTGCTAAGTGTGCAGGAAGTTTTGAGGGGGGCCGGATAATCCGCCCCACCAAAGGCCGGATAATCCGGCCTACCTCATCTCTCAAGGAAGCCAAGGCACGTCGTTCGGGGTCCAGTCGGATTTTCTCCCAAAAAATCGGAACTGGGGCGGTTTTTCCTCCTCAGGCCGGATAATCCGGGTGTCGCATGGGCCGGATAATCCGGCCCTCAGTTTTCGAGCAAAAGGAGCCAAGGCGCGTCGCTCGGTATCCGGTCGGATTTTCTCCCAGAAAATCCGAACTGGGGCGGTTTTTCTTCCCCAGGCCGGATAATCCGGCCTTCGCACTGGGCCGGATAATCCGACCCCTAGAAGTTGATCAAGGGCAAGCTCGGCGCGACGCTCGGAGAGGGGGCGGATTATCTAGCGGATATTTCGAGTCTAGGGCGGATTTTCCCCAAACCGGATAATCTGGCCCTCACATGGGCCGGATAATCCGGCCCCCAAAGGCTGCAACGGCTGGTTTTTGAAGGGGGTTATAAATACCCCTTCTTCCCCAACGTTCAGAACTCTTGATTCATTCGAATTTGACTAGACCTTGTGCAAGAGCTCTAAATCTCGATCTCCCACTTCAACCACTCGAAGGTCTTGATCTTTGGTGGAATTGAAGGAGGAGAAGTTCATCATCATCATCAAGAATCAAGCGCTTCAACTCCTCTCCATTTACTTGGAGAAATCCCTGATCTAGTATTCTTGTCAATACCTAGATCTTGTTTATTGTATTTGATAAGTTTGTTTTTGTGGCAGCTTGTTGTCATTTCGGGAGCCTCCAAGTTGTTGTGGAGTTGTTGCCCCGCTAGTTGTGTAAAGGCGCCGGTGCCCGCCTCGAAGGGTACCTATAGTGGAAGGTGGACCAGGCCTGTTGTGGCGAGACCCATCGGAGAACAGGGTGAGGCCTTTTGTGGCGTGGTGGTCTTAGTACCGCCCACCCCTCCAACGTAGACGTACTTCCCTTAACAAGGAAGGAACCGCGGTCAAACAAATCCTGTGTCTCCGCGTGCTTCACTTCGGTTTACTCGTTCCTCTTCCACTCGCTCTTTAATCGCTAGTAGATAGGTTTGCATATAGGGAAATTCCACTCAATAGTCTTTCTAGAGAATTTACCCTTTGTGCTAAGCCTAAAATTGAAAAAGAATTAAAAATTGGTGTAGCACCTATTCACCCCCCCTCTAGGTGCCCATACGATCCATTTCAGTAGGTATGGTGGACACTTTGGCAATATTTGGTTTAGGGAGTTGGAAACTTGAGTAAAACATACTCAGTGAAAGTGAGGGCTAGCAATAGTAAGGGAGCGACAATCGAGAGAGCAATAATGGCCATAATCATGCAGAGCGACAAAACATCATTGATCAAAGAATAAAGTGATACTACAAGTTGAAAACTAAAGGATCATAAAGGCTTATGGTGACTTGGGATAGTCATAACATGGTGTGAGCATGTGCCAATCAACCCAAATAAAGCATCAAAGGAGAATACCACTATACTATGCTTTAATATGCTAAAACAACGCATGATTCATCCAAGGCACATTAAGAAATCTCAATTGTTTATAACAACAAGTCATGCTACAGCAAAGAATACTAAGCATAAAGCCAAAACAATATCAAGCATGGCATGACAAAGCATAGGCCACAGTCAAAAACAAGCTCTTTTACCACAGAACTATGAACTTTCCTACTCTTTTCCAAACCAAACCAAACTATATGAAAGCCAATGTATGAAAGAGGGGGGTACAACCAATTTATTCAGAAAACTAAGCAAACCACGCAAACTAAAAACCAAAACAAAAACGAAAAAGAAGACGCTCCAAGAAAAACACAACTGTGCATGAAACAATAAAAATGAAGCGTTTGGAAGAAACCTGGGATTTTTATTGATGAAGAAGGGGATGCCTTGGGAATCCCCAAGCTTTGACGCTTGTACTTCTTGGATATTTCTTGGGGTGACACGCGTGGCATCCCCAAGCTTGAGCTTTAGTCCATTCTTCATCTCATTACTCATTCCTTCCATACACCTGAAATTTTTCCTTCATACAAAACTTCACACAATCTTTATTAGCAACATTAGTGCACTTAAGATAAATAAGTCTTAAGGTTCAGTTCTAACACCAAATAAACTTCCATTAGAACACTAGCTACTGTAGCACTTCCCTCAAAAATCTCAATTCCCCAAAAGAACTCAAGAAGGAACCAACAAGAAGCAAATGCAGAAAATGGCAGAAATTTGTCAAAACAGACCAGCAGGTAAAGACGAATTTTTTCGAAGACCTTCTGTTGCTCAAATCAACAAGTGTTGAACTAACGAAAGTTAGATAACAAACTGGGTCAGAAGCAAAAAACATTACAGCTCAATCCGACATATAGAGCTCTCTCTACGGGAAGCACAGAAATCTGTTTCGGGACAACAACTTTCCCAATCATTACTTCTTTTCATTAGAGGTTACTCTTGGCACAAAAAGCAAATAAAAAGGATAAGGAGGGGTTATTACTGAAGTAATAACTTCCAAGACTCATCTAAACCTTTTGGGTTATCTCCCAATAAGTACTTTTTTTAACGTCTTTAAGTTAGGCATAAGCAAAAACTAAAATGGATAGAATAGAAGTAAGCGAAGATAATCATGGTGAAAACATTGTTTTTTCAATGAAATCCTTTTGTTAACAAGGTTGATCAGGTCTTGTTACCAAAACAATTCCATATGAGACAAAACTTTGTATCCCACTAATGATTATGTTACCTCAGCCTTGATAGCAATGGTCCCAATCATAATAGTTTCAAATTTTTCTCTTCGTATGGGACAATATATTTCTCCAACTTGAATGCCCTCAACATGTTCAATTGAATTCAAACCATAAGTCCTTTCAATCTTCTTGAGGAAATAGACAATGTGTTCATTGAAGGTCACCTTCCCTTGATTACAATTAATAACAGCTCCTGCAGTATTTAAGGAAAGGTCTCCCAAGAATAATAGACATATTATCATCTTCAGGCATAAAAGTTTGAGAGCATGCTCTCATAAGAAATATGAGTTGAAGTAAAAGAGAGCTTCAAGGAGCAAATTCAAAACACATTTAAGTCTAACCCACTTCCTATGCATAGGAATCGTATAAGCAAATAAATTCACAAAGAACAAAGTGACAAGCATAGGAAGATAAAACAAGAGTAATTTCAAAACTTTTAGCACATAGAGAGGTGTTTCAATACCATGAAAACTTCCACAACCATTTTTTCCTCTCTCATAATAATTTTCAGTAGCCTCATGAAGAAACTCAACAATATAAATATCACATAAAGCATGCTCTTCATGATGTACAAGCACTAGAGCTTTATTATAATCAGTTTCAAGAGAAACCTCAGGAACATAACATTCATTCTCCTTTAGTAAGCAAGGGGGACAATCAAATAATGTAAGGGATAAAGAGTTACTCTCATTAGAAGGTAGGCATGGGTAGCTAATCCATTCTTCCTGCTTTTGTTCATCACTCTCCTCCTCTTTTTCATCTAGTGAGATTTCAGGTTCATCAGTTTCTTCTTCCATAGGATCCTGCAAGGCATTAGTCTCTTCCATTTGTGGAGAGCATCTATTAAAATATTCAAGAATATTGCCATTTTCATCCTTATAATTATCAAAGCAAAATTTAAGTATACCATAAACCTCATACTTATAAGGTGAATCATCAATATTTTCAAGCAAACTAGCAAGTTCAAAAGCACCCTTCCAAGCAATAAATTCTTCAATTTGTTCCGCATCATAAAAGTCATAAATTCCTTTAGCATAGGAAGATATGGTATCATTACCATTATACTCACATTGAACAGGGAGGTGTTTATACCTCTTTCTGCAACGAGACTCATCACAGCAATAAGTAACATTATAAGTAGAGCACACGTTCCTAGCAATGGTATACAACCTATCAATTTGTTCTCATAAGTGTTTCCCTTTTTGTGACAAGCGGTGTTCCTTATAATAATATTTTTGATCTTCCGTGAACCCACCTTGGCAATAAGCTTCAGTTTCAAAGAAACCAACCATTGCCAACAAGCATGATAAAGCAAGACAATAACAGACCAACGAGAATAACAACTAGAGTAGGAACCAATATTTTTTGTATTTTTGATAAAGAAACAAGCAAACAAGGAGAAAATAAACTTAGCTTGAACAATAGTGAATCCAAGTGAACTTCATAAATAAAGCTATGCTCCCCAGCAACGGCGCTAGAAAATAGTCTTGATGACCCACAAGTATAGGGGGTGTATCACAGTATTTTCGAGGGAAGTGAAACCCAATTTATTGATTCGACACAAGGGGAGCCAAAGAATATTTATAAGCCTTAACAACTGAGTTGTCAATTCAGCTGCACCTGGAAACAATCTTGCTCACAACGGTTTATCAGTAGCAACAGTTTTGTAGTAGGAATAGTAAAGTAACAGCAGTAGTAAAGCAAAGACAGTAGTAACAAAAGCAGTAAACAGTGGGATTCGAGTGCGGTAGGCATAGGGATGGATGGACGGGCGTTGCATGGACAAGAAAATTCACATAGCAATCAGAACATAGGGCAATTGCAGATAAATAAGATAAAGCACCCAAGTAATAGACAATCTTAGGCATGTGTTCCATATATAGTCATACGTGCTCGCAATGAGAACTTGCACAACATCTCTTGTCCTGCCAGCCTGTTTTGCAGTGGGGCCTCTAGGGAACTACTGGCAATTAAGGTGTTCCTTTTAATAGAGCACCGGAGCAAAGCATTAACACTCCATGAACACATGTGATCCTCACATCAAAGCATTTCCCTTCCGGTTATCCCGATTTCTGTCACTTCGGGGCTATAGGTTCCGGACAACAACGTGTGTACACAACTTGTAGATAAGACCAAAAACAATACTATCATAATGAATCAATAACATGTTCAGATCTGAAATCATGGCACTCGGGCCCTAGTGACAAGCATTAAGCACAACAAGTTGCAACAAAGTCATAAAGCACTAATAAAAGACACTAGGAAGCATGCCCTAACAATCTGATGCCATTACATGAACGATCTCATCCAATCCCTACCATCCCCATAGCCTACAGCGGGGGATTACTCACTCATAGATGGGGGAAACATGGATGGTCGATGGAGACGATGGTGAAGATCGATGGAGATGGCTCCGGGGGCACTTCCTCGTCCCGACAGGGTGCCGGAACAGAGACTTTCTGTCCCCCGAATCTCAACTTCGATGGCGGCGGCGCAGCAGAACTTTTCGTGGAAAAACGTCGAACCCCCCGAAGTTTTTAGGTCAGAAGGCTTCTTATACGCGAAGAGAGAGGTTGAGAGGGTGTCTGGGGCCACCACACCATGCCCTGGCGCGGCCAGGCCCAGCCCGCGCCTAGGGTTGGTGTGGCCAGCCCCTAGCCCTCCTCCGTCTCGTATTCTGGCTCCGTGAGTCTTCTGAAAAAATAGGCACTTTGGCTTTTGTCCCGTCCAATTCCGAGAATATTCATTTTCTGACTTTCCTAGAACAAAAAATAGCAGAAAACAGGCAGCTGGCACTGTGGCTCTTGTTAATAGGTTAGTCCAAGAAATCATATGAAAAGTACTCCAAAGTGTGGACAAAACACAAGAAAGTGGATAAAACCAAGCATGGAGCATCAAAAATTATAGATACATTTGCAATGTATCACTCATTTTCATAGTTGTGTCAATCCCAGCTATCTCCACGTGTGTGTATATAGTCGTAGGTTCCCGTCACCATTTGAGTTGTTGACCTTCGCCCTTGACTTGAGTTTTATTGGATTTTACCCACTTTTGACTATCTCTTTTCTTTTGGTTGGTTCTTTGGCATTCCACAATCCTAACCTACCACCTACAAGCTTTTGAGAGTTAGTTCCTTCTTTAGTGTGAGTTTTGTTTGCAATTTCACTTTGCATGCTTATAGCTCTCAGTTGTGGTTTCTAGTTTGGTGCAATCCCCAAGGTGAGGTACAAGGCTAACACCACCATATTCCACTTCCATATACAATACTTGTGTGTTTTGCATGATGGATAGGCACGGTGAGTCGAGCCAACCACCTCCCCAAGAAGACGATCAAGGACCGTACATGACGCGCGCAAGTCACTTCATCGTTCGACAAGAGTTCCGTGAACGTTGCCAAGCCCTAGAGACGCGACAAGATGAACAATTTGGCGAGATGCAAGCTGAGTTCAAAAACATCGACAACCGCTTCAACGGCCTCGAACGACAAATGCATGCAATGCATCACAACTTCGGCCACCAAAATGAAGCGCTTCAACGCTTCGTCGCAGAAACAAATGACAATCTTCGACGCCTCATCGACGGAATGGCAATACCACGTTCTCGTGCTTCAAGCTCTTCAAGTTCTTCATGTCGTCATGCACCTCTTCAAAAAGATCCACATCAAAGTGCTCCAAGACGCAATGATGCCCCCATGGTTGAAGATGGAAGTTCTTCGAACTATGTACCTTCCCCACGGCACGCCGCAACGTCAAGATATGATGGTGAGTTCTCTTCAAGGCCAAGAGCAAGGCAAGAAGCACATCGTCATCACGCAAGGGCATTAGTGATCCAACAAGAGCAACCACAAGAAGAACCGCAAGTGCAACCGCAAGTCTACCACCATTGACCGCGACACAACAAGTGATAACTCCAATTTGGAGAATCAAGCTCATCTTCGACGTGAAGCTCTCCAAGATCCTCCTCCTTGTCATCACCGTCATGAACGTCCGCACCGACACCATGGTCATCACGAGGCGCCTCCTCCACCACACTGAAACATGGAGCGTCAAGTAGTACAAGTTGAGCGACACCCACCACGTCAAGATGCTCAAGACCATGATCTTCGCCGTGAAGCCAATGTGCCTAATCTACATCACCAACCGAGGAACGAGCCTCCTCTTTGTCATCAACCACGTCATGAGGCCCCACATCCTCAACACCCTCATGAGGCCCAAGTGCCCCAACGTCGTCAACAACCGCGCTAAGAGCAAGTGCAAGATCCACAACAACAACATCAAGAGTAAGCTCCGCAACAAGGTCACGAGAACCAAGTTCCTCCTCCTCAACCACAACAAGCTCATTGCAACGATCACATGGAAGATGAAGACCATCATCAACATGGCAACAATCGTTACCGTGACCGTAATGAGGAAGAAACATTTGGCAAGCTCAAGTTCACAATGCCCAAGTTCACCGGATCCAGTGACCCGGAGAATACCTCTCGTGGGCACTCAAGGTCGACAAGATCTTACGCATGCACAACTATAGCAACGAGAAGATGGTCGCCATGGCTTCTCTTGAGTTTGATGATTACGCCAACCTTTGGTGGGAACAAGTTCAAGTTGCTCGTGATGCAAGACAAGAACCGCCAATCACAACTTGGCATGACATGAAGGCTCATATGAGATCCCGCTTTGTCCCCACGCATTACACGCGTGACCTCTTCAAACACCTTCAATCGATTTGTCAAGGGACAAAGACCGTGGAAGAGTACTTCAAGGAAATGGAACTCAACTTGATTCGCGCCAACATTGATGAGCACATGGAGCAAACTATGGCACGTTTCCTCATTGGCTTGAATCACCCAATCAAGTGCATTGTCGAGTTCCAAACATACAACACCATGGTTGAGCTTGTGCACATCGCAACAAAGGCTGAACGTCAAGTGCAAGAGGATATCAAGTACAACAAGCCCAAGACGTACTTCACCTACAAGAAAGCTTCAACCGCTACACCAACAACTTTCAATGGAAGCTCCTCAAGTACCTCCAAGCCTTCCTTCAAGCCCACACTTCCTCAAGGAAAACTGCCCCCAAGTGGCAAACAAGCAAAGAGTGACACACCTTTCAACGGTGAGTGCTACAAGTGTGGAGGCAAAGGACGCAAGTCGGCCGAATGTGGAAACAAGAAAGTATTCTTCATCCATGACAATGGCGATGAAGAGTACTTGAGTGAAGATGAATTTGATGCCCGAGTCAAGGAAGCAATGGCAAGACAACGAGGGGAAGATGACCAAAAACTCCTCTTGTGTGAACATGATGCAAGTCCATCGCTTGTCGTCACAAGGATCTTGACCACTCAAGCACAAGAGCATGAAGACCAACGCTCCAATATCTTCCAAACACGAGCCGGCATCAATGGCAAATCTATCAAGGTGATCATTGACGGAGGGAGTTGCCACAACCTTGCTAGCACCGAGTTGTGTGAGAAGCTCAACCTCACCCTCCATCCACACAAGCACCCCTACCACGTGCAATGGCTAAGTGACCAAGGATCCATGAAGATCAAGCATACCGTATCGATCTCCTTCGCCATTGGTCCTTACAAAGATACGGTGGAGTGTGATGTGGTTCCTATGATAGTTTGCCACATGCTTCTTGGTCGACCATGGCAATTTGACAAGGCTACTCAACATGATGGTCGCACCAATGTATACACCTTCAAATGGCTCAACAAAACATGTGTTTTGCAACCAATGACTCCTAGCCAAATAATTGCGGACAATGTATAGGCTTTAGCGAAGGCACAAAGCACAACACCTACTTGTGAGAAGAGCGGTGAGAGAGAGAACCACCTCATAGTGAGTGAGAGCCACAAGCCAAACTCGAGTGCAAAAACTAAGAGTGTTCTCCTTGCCACCAAAAGTGAGATGAGAGATGTTCGGAACAACCCATCCATCTTGCACTATGTCCTCCTTTGTAAGGGACTAGTGCAAGGAACTAATGAATTAACCAATGTTCCTCCATCTTTGATGATTGTTTTGCAGGAATTCAAGGATGTGTTCCCCGAAGAGCTTCCACATGGACTACCTCCTCTTCGCGGCATCGAACATCGCATTGACCTCATCCCCGGCGCACCACTTCCCAACCGCGCCGCTTACCGCACGAACCCGGAGGAGACAAAGGAGATTGAACATCAAATCAACCAACTCGTCTCCAAAGGTTTGATCCAAGTTAGCACTAGTCTAAGTGCCGTACCTGTGATACTTGTTCCAAAAACGGATGATACGTTACGGTTATGCACGGACTGTCGTCCAATCAATGCTATCACCGTGCGTTATCGGCATCCCATACCATGTCTAGATGACATGCTTGATAAATTGTGTGGAGCCACTATTTTTTCAAAAATTGATCTTCGTAGTGATTACCATCAAATACGCATGGCAGAGGGTGATGAGTGGAAAACCGCCTTCAAGACCAAACTTGGTCTCTATTAATGGTTGGTTATGTGATGACCCACAAGTATAGGGGGTGTATCGCAGTATTTTCAAGGGAAGTGAAACCCAATTTATTGATTCGACACAAGGGGAGCCAAAGAATATTTATAAGCTTTAACAACTGAGTTGTCAATTCAACTGCACCTGGAAACAATCTTGCTCACAACAGCTTATCAGTAGCAACATTTTTGTAGTAGAAATAGTAAAGTAGCAACAACAGTAAAGTAAAGACAGTAGTAACAATAGCAGTAAACAATAGGATTTGAGTGTGGTAGGCATAGGGATGGATGGACGGGCGTTGCATGGACAAGAAAATTCACATAGCAATCAGAACATAGGGAAATTGCAGATAAATAAGATAAAGCATCCAAGTACTAGATAATCCTATGCATGTGTTCCATATATAGTCATACGTGCTCGCAATGAGGACTTGCACAACATTGTTTGTCCTGCCAGCCTGTTTGCAGCGGGGCCTCAAGGGAACTACTGGCAATTAAGGTGCTCCTTTTAATAGAGCACCGGAGAAAAGCATTAACACTCCGTGAACACATGCGATCCTCACATCAAGGCCATTCCCTCCGGTTATCTCGATTTCTGTCACTTCGGGGCCATTGGTTCCGGACAACAACGTGTGTATACAACTTGCAGGTAAGACCATAAAAAATACTATCATAATGAATCAATAACATGTTCAGATCTGAGATCATGGCACTCGGGCCCTAGTGACAAGCATTAAGCATAACAAGTCGCAACAAAGTCATAAAGCACTAATAAAAGATACTAGGCACCATGCCCTAACAATCTGATGCCATTACATGAAAGATCTCATCCAATCCCTACCATCCCCATAGCCTACAGCGGGGGATTACTCACTCATAGATGGGGTAAACATGGATGGTCGATGGAGAAGCGATGGTGATGATGATGGCGGTGATCTCCTCCAATTCCCCATCCTGACAGGGTGCCAAAACGGAGTTTCTAGTGCTGTTTCGTGGAATCTAGTGGTGGCGGCGGAGCGGAACTCCTTCTGGAAAAACGTCAACCCCCCCCCCCCCTGAGTTTTTAGGTCAGAAGGCAACTTATAGGCGAAGAGGGAGGCCGAGGGGGTGCCTGGGCTAGCCACACCACCCCCTGGCGTGGTCAGGCCTGGCCCGCGCAGCCAGCTGGTGTGGTGGCCCCCTAGCTCCTCTCCGTCTCGTATTCTGGCTCCATATGACTTCCGGTAAAATAGTCACTTTGGCTTTTGTCCCGTCCAATTCCGAGAATATTCATTTTCTGACTTTCCTGAAACCAAAAACAGCAGAAAACAGGCAGCTGGCACTATGGCTCTTGTTAATAGGTTAGTCCAAGAAATTATATGAAAAGTACTCCAAAGTGTGGACAAAACACAAGAAAGTGGATAAAACCAAGCATGGAACATCAAAAATTATAGATACATTTGCAATGTATCAACATCCCCAAGCTTAACTCCTGCTCGTCCTCGAGTAGGTAAGTGATAAAAAGAGAATAATTTTTGAGGTGACATGAACCATCATAAACTTGATCAAAGTATTTGTCAAACATTCAAAGCTGGGATCATAGTACTTCAATCATAACATGAAAGACAAAGTTCTAGCAATAAGAGAAAGAAACTATGATGCAACATGAAAAGGCACAAACAAAAGATTCATGAATAACAATGCTTTGCAAGATGTTTGTTTGTTTCACATAAAGAAAACGTAGCATAGTAGTATTCAGCTTGTCCCTCATAGAGTAGCAAATATAAATGCATAGGACACCTTCAAAGTTCATAAGAGTGACTAGATACAAATAGTTTAAAACAAGCAATATCAAGGTATGCATCAATCAACAAGTCTTGGGACAATGCACATAGAACTAAGAATGGCCACTATGCTCTCAAAGTAGGTGCATAAAGGTAGAAGGTGGAGACTCAATATATAAGTGGAAGAAAGGCCTTCATAGAAGGAAGTAGGGATTCAAGTCTCATAAAGAGCTTCCAAAAATTATGGTACTTATAGCTTTCAGCTCTCATTGCCCCTATCATAAGCATCTTTAAATGGTTAAGGTTAAAGTGGCACAACTAAGAGGATATGCTTGAAAAGTTATAAACCGAAATCTCATGCCCCTTACTTACGAAGACCGAACCTCATGCTACTCAACTTTAGTCATGAGTAAGCTCTTGTCATGGTACGTACATGTGTATCATAAAGAACCGCCAACGGGGTACCCCTTGCACATGATACAGGAGCTATCCCATAATCAAAATGACAAGGCAAGCAGACAATGAGCATCTCAGCGATCTTTTTATTTGCTATTTGTTGGGTTCGCATCATAGAAAACAAAAAATTCCTACGATGAGAACTATACGCAAGATCTATCTACTAGATACAAGCAACGGGTGGATATACATCCATAGAGAACTTACCCCCGAAGACAACAAAGCTTTGTTAACGAGTTGGAACTCGTGGATGATGTAGTCGTACACTTGCCGATCTCAAGATCGTGATGAAGTCCAGCAGGTCTGGCTCTAGCACGTCCATCAGATCTAGCTCCGGCATGTCCAGCACCACCAAGTCCAGCACCGCAAAGGAGCGGTGCATCCGTGATCGCACACACGTACGGTAACCCGACAACCTCCGTCCCTCGCTCCAGCAAAGCAGCGGAAGCAGCAGTTCCTTTCCAGATAAAGTCACCGGGAACATGTATCTCAAACATGTATCTCGCTAATCCGAGACCATGGGGAATAATACTAGAGGGGGAGAGAGATCCTTCACGAGGAGGTGTGTGGAAGAAGGGGTGTGAGGGAGGCCTTTTATAGGAGGAGGGGGGTACCCCTCCCCATGGCCGGCGCCCCATGGGGGGTGACTCCTCACCTCCCCATTCATGTGGTGGTAACCCCTCCATATTAAAATGCCCCTTCACATTCTCTTTTAAAGTCTCCACTTTAAATGCATTAAATTTATCCAAATTTAATGCTCTCTCATTTAATATGACTCTTTTATTATTTTTATTCAGAATTTTTTTAATTACTTTAATTAAAAAACATTTACATAAAACCCCCTGCAACATTTCAATATTCCATGCAGAACCAATTTCAGCAATTTCACCTAAAACAGTTCGGTGTCTATTGAAATAATTCTAGCGCTTTGTTAATCTTCATCTGAAACATATTTGCTCCAAATAGTGTAGGTATCCCTTAAGTGTGTCACCCTATGGTTCGTGAATAATGCAGACATGATCGAGACCCCTCTCCGATCAATAATCAGCAGCGGGACCTGGAGATCCGTACTGACTCCCACATATTCAACGATGACTCTTGTGGTCGTGTGAACCTTTAACGTCGTAACTAAATCCCTTTGTCTCACGATATTACATGTTCGAGATTCGATCATTGGCATCCAAATACCTAGTTTGATCTCGTTACCGACATGCACTCTTTTCTCGTTCCCGTGATATAACATTCTAGTGATCACATCACTTGCTTGCAAGCTATTTCAATGTGATATCACCGAGAGGGCCCAGAGTATATCTATCCGTCATCGGGATGGAAAAATCCCACTCTTTATCCATGAGCCTCAACATAACACCTTCGTAGCACTGAACCCACCTTTATAGTCACCCTGTTACGGTGTGACATTTGATGTTATCAAGATACTCTTCCGGTGTTAGCAATTAACATGATCTCATGGTCTAAGGACTAAGATTACATCGTATGATGTTATAGCAATATAAACATAATGACTTTGATCGTAATGCTATACTTCGGATGAATGTTCATCACATCATTCAACTAATGTTGTGACCTCGTTATTAACAACACCCAATGTCCATGATCAGGAACCCTTGATCATCTTTTTAATCAACAAGCTAGTTTATATGAGAGGCAGTACTAGGAACTTGGTATTTTGTTTATTAAACACACATGTATTAACGTTTCCAATTAATACAATTATAGCATGCAAAATAAACATTTATCATAAACATTGAATAAGATAATAACCACTTTATTATTGCCTCTCGGGCATATTCCCTTCAGTCTCCCACTTGCACTAGAGTCAATAATCTAGTTTGAAAAACTTTGTGTATTGAACACCTATGGCTTTCTGGTGTTGCATATACGCGATTGCTAGTGGTTAACATAATCTTCGGATTTGACAGTTTCAGGTCCGTGTGTATTTGCATGTCTTTGCGTCTCTACGCATCACTCATTCTCAAATGAGATGGCATTGTATAAATTATGTCCTTTGGTGAGACCTTTAGTTCGTTCGGGTTAAAATATGTTGATATTATTGTCATACAATATATCTTCATAGTATTAGCCCACTTTGAACCACACCTAGTTTGATAACAAACTACATAACACAAATGCCCTCCTTTGCTACTACTATAGCAGTCATATACTTACCCTTTTGTTGTAG
This sequence comes from Avena eriantha, assembly GCA_910589775.1. NCBI lineage: Eukaryota > Viridiplantae > Streptophyta > Magnoliopsida > Poales > Poaceae > Avena > Avena eriantha. The sequence continues at coordinate 397,756,562 of OU342746.1, read as the reverse complement.
TATCCGTCACAATGTCTCAACTTTGGAACTCATCCAAATCCATCATGGAACATCGTTTCCATTACATTGTGCTACCCATAGTCTAAATTGAGATAAATTTAATTTGTATCTTGTGACAAAACTAGTATCAAAACTATTTGTCACTTATACATGATATATTCTTAGTTCTTCCAAAGCTCATAAGAAAATCTTTACTATTGTCCAATGATCATCTTATGAATCATTCTGGTATGTGCTCATAACATTTAGAGCATAGGAAATTCTGGATATATACATATCACGGTATAATAGATCAAAATCTTCATGTGATTTTACTCACCAAGTGTTGAAACACTTGAATCTTGATACAATCCTTTCCATGCAGCAAGAACCTTTCTTGTTGTTTCCATATTGAACCCTTTCAATATCTCATATATGTATGTCTGGCACAACCGTATTAGCGCCTCAATCTATCCATATAGATATTGATGCCAAATACTCCGGTTTTTCCCAAGTCTTTCATCGAAATCTTATTTTAATGAAATTCTTAACTTGTGTCAATACAAGATACATCATTTCCAATCAACAATATGTCCTCTACATAATGTATTAGAAATATGTCTCAGCGCTCCCACTTAATTTCTTGCAAATGCAAGCATCTTCATCATCTCCGATGAATTTAAAATCTTTTAACAGTTTCATCATGGTGAAGATTCCAAATCCTCTATGCTTACTTCAACTATTGAAGTTTGCATGACCTTTTAGCACCCTTTGAATTAAAAAAACCCTTCGGACCATGTCATGTACACGTCCTAGGTAACCGTTCTATTAGAAGAACCTTGTTTTGTTTATTCAACTATCAAATACCAAATTATATGTAGTGGTTGCTACATTAATCCGTCAAGACTAAATATCGCTATGAAAGATCAAATCTTGTCATAGTCAACTCCTTGAACATTGCTGTAAACTTCTTTCCGACATGTTGACTATTTCATAGATGTTAAACATCCATGTCTATTTCTTTATAGATCCAAACACGACCGATAGGCTTTACGCCTTTTCAGAGGGTCTTCCAAGTTCAGAAACTTGATTCTCGACACTATCACGGATTCTATGACTTCTAGTCATTTTATGGAGTCAGGGCCCATCATCGCTTCTTTGCATGCAGTCGGTTCATCATTGTCAAAACAATAACGACTTGTTTATCAAATATCACTATTTTATTCTTATCGACCCACACGGTTCAATATGAACTCTAATCTCCGAGATTACAACCTTTGTAATCACAGGAGCCATGAGCATTGTGGCCGCCATCGGGACACTTTCCGGCGCTGCGCTACTTAGCACATATAGCTAAGGTTCAACAACCTTATCAAAGTTCTATTGTCCTCCCACTTAACTTTTCACGAAAAAATCCTTCTCAAGAAACTTGACGTTCCAAGTAACAAACTCTTCTGTCCTCGATGTTATGGAGAAATTCCCAACAAATTCTTTGGGATAACCTACAAAGATGTGCTTATCCGACTTTGGTTGTAAACATTTTACTTATGCATGGCATAACAAAATTTAAGAAAAGACAATTCGGGTTTTATCCGAAACCATAACTTATATGGTGTCATTTCAACGGATCACGATGGTGCTCTTTTTAGTGTAAAAGCGGTAGTCTCTAAAGCTTTGATCCTTAAAACATAATGGCAGTTTTATAAATGACACCTTTGATCTTACAATGTCAAACATGGTTTGATTTCATCTATCGAATATGCTGTACTCCTATGGTTTATCGGGAAACACAAATCATGGAACAATTCCTCAAATCTAAGGTGTTTTGCTAAACATGTAACTCAAATATCTTCCTTTATGATCAAATCATAAACTCTTTTATTTTCTTGTTACAATGATTTTTCACTTCATCTTGAAAGTCTTTGAACAATTTTCAAATGTTTCATACTTCTTCCTTATTAAGTAAATATATAGATATATTCACTTAAATTTCTGGAGAAAGCATATGAAGCAAAAAGATCCATCGCATATGGCTACACATAATGGACTATATACATCAACATGCATAATATCCAATAAGTTAGTAATTTGTTCCTCTTTGGCCTATGGATGGAGTTTCAATTATCTCGAGGAAAGTCTCACAAGCGTCAATTGATCAAAATCAAAGACTCCAAAAATCCATCAACATGGAGTTTCTTCATGTTTACTTTCCAATATAATTCAAATAGCGATGCCACTTTATAAGTGATCTTTCAATCATTTGTCTTGCGACATTATAGCAATAGTGTTTATGGATGTGATTTCTCCCACTAGACTTGTAAAAGTTCATCCATCCTTTATGGAATACGGTAATTATTTGAACAACCATTATTCTCATAATAACGGAACAAAATAACAATTATTAAAACAAATCTTGAAGGCTAGGTTTGACGACAATGAAAAACACAATAACACTTTATTTGTTTTCGATGAACATCATCACTTATTCTCTTGCTAGTTACTTAGGCCATTGCAGTTCATGAATTGCGTTGTCCTGTATGACACTTCATACCAACCAATTTGGTATCCAATACTGGTATCCAATACCTCAGAATCACATTGTTTAACAAGCAAGGAATACAGCCATAACATGTATATCTTCTATATACCTAAGCTGGACATTTCCAACTTTTTATTTTCTGCCAAATATTTTATAGATTCTCTTTCAGCAATTCCTTTTCCTTTTAAAAGAATCTATCAACATCAATAGTGGTGTCATTCACATGACACATAGTACAAAGCGTATATAGTCAAATACTAATACCTTTGGACTTGCACTTTGAAGTGGACCACCATCATCAAATGTTTGGTATTCTTTCAAAAATCCATTCTTTAGTAATCTATTAGTGTAGTAAACATTTTACTTACATCTTCTATTCATCCTTATCATGACAACTTTCATGATCAAGCTACTATAGCCTGTAAGGAAGAATTGCGAGTATAATGTTAGTTCCCAAAACATTTTTGGGAGATCTGGATGCTTAGCATCTCCATCCTTCACAAATTCTCATAATATGAGAACATGTATTTTGCTAAATTATACTCTATCATAATGCAACCAAAAACATTGTTTCAGATATCACAATATCTTTCACACATGATGGTTTCCGAAACAATTTTCAGCTCCTATATAATCTTGATATTAAAACAACTTTTGAATATCAATAATCATGGAGGCAAACATGATACTTTAGATACTAACATTGGAATTCTTACTCTTGATTTAATACTACTTATTAAACTTCATGGAGTAAACAAAGTTTGCTGAAAGTTTGCAATAGGACTTATAAACTTTAAATTGACATTCAAAACAATACGATACCAGTTCGTAAAGTAAATATCCAAAATTTTGTAGTTCTATTATCTCAATTAAAACTAAGTATAAGGTAGTGAACAGAACCAAAGACTACAACAAATTATGCAAATTCACTTCGATTTAGTTTATGACAAATTGAGTTCGACTTATCCAAATTAGAAATGAACTCCCACTCAAAAACGACATCCCTTATGCATTTTTGGTGATTACATGAACCAAATCCACTACACCAAGTCCGATCATCACGTGAGTCGGTGTAGCTTCAAAAGCGAGCATCAATATGGGCATCATATCAACTATATGACTCATGCTTAACCTTTCGGTCCGTGTTCCGAGGCCATGTATGCACATGCTAGGCTCGCCAAGTAAGAACCTTAGTATTCGCGTGTGTAAAACTGTCTTACACCCGTTATATGAAAGCGTAGAGTCGAGTACACCCGATCATCACGTGATGCCTCAAAACACGATCCACAAAACGGTGCATACTTAAGGAAGAACACATTTTATCTTGATATCTAAATGAGGGATCATCTTATAATGCTACGAATAGCGCCAAACTAGCAATATAAGATGCTAACATCTAATGTGTAAAGTGAGATGATATGGTCCATGCATTTGATCTCTATCATTTGCATCGTGGTATGATCTCTATCATTCCTTTGTGTGTAAGGCCAAGGTCTATGGAACTTACATGTTGAGTGTGTTGTAAGAGTATCTATCATACATCTACTTACAACAATATCATATCAAGACACTAGCCCAGCAATGATCTAAACTAGACGCCTCTAATTTATCAATTGCAAGTTTTACGTGGCTTAGGGCTTTCGGAGATAGAACCGGTCTTACCTACGAACATGAACCACAACGAGGATAACCAAGTTATTAGCAACTCGTTGTAAATCAGATATTGACTATAGTAGGAGAGCCAGACACCCGCCAACCACTTATGCAAAACAAGTTGCATGTCAGTCATGGAACCGGTCTCATGTACGATGACATGTAAGGTTGGTCCGGGCCGCTTCATCCCACTATGCCACCAATATCCAAAATACATAGAAGATGAAATAACATGATCATCATCGCCCACATATAAACATATGTGTACTACCCGTGCAAAGCACCTACGCATAGATCAGGCTCTGATACCACTGTTGGGTTCGCAGCATAGCAAACAAAAAATTTCCTACGATGAGAACTATACGCCAAGATCTATCTACTAGATACAAGGAACATGTGGATATACATCCATAGAGAACTTACCCTCGAAGACAACAAAGCTTTGTTAACGAGTTGGAACTCGTGGATTATGTAGTCGTACACTTGCCGATCTCAAGATCGTGATGAAGTCTAGCAGTTCTGGCTCCAGCATGTCCATCAGATCTAGCTCCGGCATGTCCATCACCACCAAGTCCAGCACCTCAAAGCAGTGGTGCATCCGTGATCGCACACACGTCCGGTACCCCGACAACCTCCGTCCCTCGCTCCAGCAAAGTAGTGGAAGCAATAACTCCTTTCCAGATAAAGCCACCGGGAACATGTATCTCGCTAATCCGAGACCATGGAGGGATAATACTAGAGGGGGAGAAAGATCCTTCACGAGGAGGTGTGTGGAAGAAGGGGTGTGAGGGGAGCCTTTTATAGGAGGAGGGGGTACCCCTCCCCATGGCCGGCGCCCCATGGGGGGTGACTCCTCACCTCCCCCATTCATGTGGTGGTAATCCCTCCACATTAAAATGCCCCTTCACATTCTCTTTTAAAGTCTCCACTTTAAATGCATTAAATTTCTCCAAATTTAATGCTCTCTCATTTAATAAGACTCTTTTATTATTTTTATTCAGAATTTTTTAATTGCTTTAATTAACAAACATTCACATAAAACCCCCTGCAACATTTCAATATTACATGCAGAACCAATTTTAGCAATTTCACCTAAAACAGTTTCGGTGTCTATTGAAATAATTCCAGCGCTTTCTTAATCTTTATCTGAAACATATTTGCTCCAAATGGTGTCGGTATCCCTTAATTGTGTCACCCTACGATTCGTGAATAATGCAGACATGATCGAGACCCCTCTCCGATCAATAATCAGTAGCGGGACCTGGAGATCCGTACTGACTCCCACATATTCAACGATGACTCTTGTGATCATGTGAACCTTTAACGTCGTAACTAAATCCCTTTGTCTCGCGATATTACATGTCCGAGATTCGATCATCGGCATCCAAATACCTAGTTTGATCTCGTTACTGACATGCACTCTTTTCTCGTTCCCGTGATATAACATTCTAGTGATCACATCACTTGCTTGCAAGCGATTTCAATGTGATATCACCAAGAGGGCCCAGAGTATATCTATCCGTCATCGGGATGGACAAATCCCACTCTTGATCCATGAGCCTCAACATAACACCTTCGTAGCACTGAACCCACCTTTATAGTCACCCTGTTACGGTGTGATATTTGATGTTATCAAGATACTCTTCCGGTGTTAGCAATTAACATGATCTCATGGTCTAAGGACTAAGATTACATCGTATGATGTTATAGCAATATAAACATAATGACTTTGATCGTAATGCTATACTTCAGATAAATGTTCATCACATCATTCAACTAATGTTGTGACCTCGTTATTAACAACATCCAATGTCCATGATTAGGAAACCTTGACCATCTTGTTAATCAACAATCTAGTTTATATGAGAGGCAGTACTAGGAACTTTGTATTTTGTTTATTAAACACACATGTATTAACGTTTCCAATTAATACAATTATAGCATGCAAAATAAACATTTATCATAAACATGGAATAAGATAATAACCACTTTATTATTGCCTCTCGGGCATATTCCCTTCACTATTTGCATAGGTTTTTATTGAGGATGCTTCATAGAGTGCTCATTATGGTGATGCTACAAGTTTCCACCATGATTAGGCATGGCTTAGGCTAGCGGCCCAGGCGTTTATCTAACACACATACAAACTCCATGATCTTACAAGTTCCACTTTTATTTCACACCGCCGACATCCATAAGCAAAAGAACATGATATCAACGGGGTACAAAGTACAAGTGCAATGTTGAAAGCGTTCCCCATGATACATGGTTATGATAATTTCAACTTATAAAGCGCAAGCATATATGCAACAAGATGGTCATAACATGGTGTGAGCATCAAGTTCGTGAGAGCTTTAATCACTAGTTTTCTCATAACAAGTTTAATTCGGAAGGTAAACAAAAGCATGAATATACTTGGAATAGCATAAGCTAGTAGGTAGGTATGGTGGACTCTTTGGAATAACTTGGTTTAGGGAGTTGGATGCATGAGTGGAACTCATATTTGGTTGTGGAGGCTAGCAAAAGATTGGAAGCGACAAACTAAGAGAGCAAGAATTGCCATAATCATGCAGAGCGACAAAACACCATTAATCAAAGCATAAAGTGATACTACAAGTTGAAAATTAAAGTATCATAAAGGCTTATGTTGACTTGAGATAGTCATAACATGGTGTGAGCATGTACCGAGTCAACCCAAATAAAGCATCAAAGGAGAATACCACTATACTATGCTTTAATATGCTAAAACAACACATGATTCATCCAAGGCACATTAAGCAATCTCAATTGTTTATAACAAGTCATGCTAAAACAAAGAATACTAAGCATAAAGCCAAAATAATAGCAAGCATGGCATGACAAAGCATAGGCCAAAGTCAAAAACAAACTCTTTTTGCCACTTAAGCATGAGCTTTCCTACTCTTTTCCAAACCAAACCAAACTATTTGAAAACCAATGCATGAAAGAGGAGGTCCAACCAATTTATTCAGAAAACTAAGCAAACAAAAGCAAACGAAAAACCAAAATGAAAACCAAAAAGAAGACGCTCCAAGAACAACACAACCGTGCATGAAACAATAAAAATGAAGCGTTTGGAAGAAACCTGGGATTTTTATTGATGAAGAAGGGGATGCCTTGGGCATCCCCAAGGTTTGACGCTTGTACTTCTTTGATATTTATTGGGGTGACACGCGTGGCATCCCCAAGATTGAGCTTTAGTCCATCCTTCATCTCATTACTCATTCCATCCATACACTTGAAATGTTTTCTTCATACAAAACTTCACACAATCTTTATTAGCAACATTAGTGCACTCAAGATAATAAGTCTTTAGGTTCAGTTCCAACACCAATAAAACTTCCATTAAAACACAAGCTACTGTAGCACTTCCCTCAAAAAGCTCGATTCCCCAAAAGAACTCAAAAAGGAACCAACAAGAAGCAAATGCAGAAAATGGCAGAAATCTGTCAAAACAGAATAGCAGATAAAGACGAATTTTTTCGACGACCTTCTGTTCCTCAAATCAAAAAGTCTTGAGCTAATGAAAGTTAGATAACATCCTGGGGCAGAAGCACAAAAATTCACGCCTCAAAAAGACGTTCGGATATTTTACACGAAGTTTTACGGCGAAGCACAAAAATCTGTTTCGAGACAACAACTTTCCCAATCATTACTTCTCTCTCATCAGAGGTTACTCTTGGCACAAAAAGCAAATAAAAAAGGATAAGGAGCAGTTATTACTGAAGTAATAACTTCTAAGACTCATCTAAAACTTTTGGGTTATCTCCCAATAAGTACTTTTCTTTAACGCCTTTAAGTTAGGCATAAGCAAAAACTAAAATGGATAGAATAGAAGTAAGCGGAGATAATCATGCTAAAAACATTGTTTTGTTCAATGAAATCCTTTTGTTAACAAGGTTGATCAGGTCTTGTTACAAAAACAATTTCATATGAGACAAAACTTTGTATTCCACTAATGATTATGTTACCTCAACCTTGATAGCAATGGTCCCAATCATAATAGTTTCAAATTTTTCTCTTGGTATGGGACAATATATTTCTCCAACTTGAATGCCCTCAACATGTTCAATTGAATTAAAAACCATAAGTCCTATCAATCTTCTTGGGGAAATATACAGTATGTTCCTTGTCATTAACATTGAAGGTCACCTTCCCTTGATTACAATTAATAACAACTCCTACAGTATTAAAGAAAATGTCTCCCAAGAATAATAGACATATTATACTTTTCAGGCATGACAGTTTGAGAGGATGCTCACATAAGAAATATGAGTTGAAGTAAAAGAGAGCATCAAGAAGCAAATTCAAAACACATTTAAGTCTAACCCACTTACTATGCATAGTAATCTTGTATGCAAATGAATTCGCAAATAACAAAGTGACAGACATAGGAAGATAAAACAAGAGTAACTTCAAAACTTTCAGCACATAGAGAGATGTTTCAATACCATGAAAACTTCTACAACCATATTTTCCTCTCTCATAATTATTTTCAGTAGCCTCATGAATAAACTCAACAATATAACTATCACATAAAGCATGCTTTTCATGATCTACAAACACATAATTTTTATCAAGCTCAAAAATAGTGGGATTAAAACCTTCAAACCCACTTTTAACAATTCTATAACAAGATGATTGATCATTCAATATAGGACCATCGTCTAGAGCTTTATCATAAACAATTTCTAAGGAAAACTCTTTAGTACCATGCATCTCGAAGTTAGGCACAAATAAAGGATTATTACAGATAACATGAGCATAACATTCATCCTCCTTTGATAAGCATGGGGGACAATCAAATAATGTAAGGGATAAAGAGTTACTCTCATTAGAAGGTAGGCATGGGTAGCTAATCTATTCTTCCTCCTTTTGTTCATCACTCTCCTCCTCTTTTTCATCTAATGAGCTTTCAGGTTCATCAATTTCTTCTTCCATAAGATCCTGCAAGGCATTAGTCTCTTCCATTTGTGGAAAGCATCTATTACTATATTCAAGAATATAGCCATTTTCTTCCTTGTAATTATCAAAGCAAAATCTAAGTATATCATAAACCTCATATTTATAAGGTGAATCATCAATATTTTCAAGCAAACTAGCAAGTTCAAATGCACCCTTCCAAGCAATAAATTCTTCAATTTGTTCCACATCATAAAAGTCATAATTTCCTTTAACATAAGAAGATATGGTAACATTATCATTATACTCACATTGAAAAGGGAGGTGTTTATACCTCTTACAGCAACAAGATTTATCCAAGCAATAAGTAACATTACAAGTAGAGCACATGTTTCTAGCAATGGTATACAATTTATCAATTTGTTCCCATAAGTGTTTCCCTTTTTGTGACAAGCGGTGTTCCTTATAATAATATTTTTGATCTTCTGTGAACCCACCTTGCCAATAAGATTCAGTTTCAAAGAAACCAACCATTGACAACAAGCATGATAAAGCAAGACAATAACAGACCAACGAAAATAACAACTAGAGTACGAACTAATTTTTTTGTATTTTTGATAAAGAAATAGGCAAACAAGGCAGAAATAAACTAAGCTTGAACAATAGTGAATCCAAGTGAACTTGATAAATAAAGCTATGCTCCCCGGCAACGGCGCTAGAAAATAGTCTTGATGACCCACAAGTATAGGGGGTGTATCGCAGTATTTTCGAGGGAAGTGAAACCCAATTTATTGATTCGACACAAGGGGAGCCAAAGAATATTTATAAGCTTTAACAACTGAGTTGTCAATTCAGCTGCACCTAAAAACAATCTTGCTCACAGCAGTTTATCAATAGCAACAGTTTTATAGTAGAAATAGTAAAGTAGCAGCAACAGTAAAGTAAAGACAGTAGTAACAATAGAAGTAAACAATAGGATTCGAGTGCGGTAGGCATAGGGATGGATGGATGGGCGTTGCATGGACAAGACAATTCACATAGCAATCAGAACATAGGGCAATTACAGATAAATAAGATAAAGCATCCAAGTACTAGATAGTCCTAGGCATGTGTTCCATATATAGTCATACGTGCTCGCAATGAGAACTTGCACAACATCTTTTGTCCTGCCAGCCCGTTTGCAGCGGGGCCTCAAGGGAACTACTGGCAATTAAGGTGCTCCTTTTAATAGAGCACCGGAGCAAAGCATTAACATTCTGTGAACACATGTGATCCTCACATCAAGGCCATTCCCTCCGGTTATCCCAATTTCTGTCACTTCAGGGCCATTGGTTCCGGACAACAACATGTGTATATAACTTGCAGGTAAGACCATAAACAATACTATCATAATGAATCAATAACATGTTCAAATCTGAGATCATGGCACTCGGGCCCTAGTGATAAGCATTAAGCATAACAAGTCGCAACAAAGTCATAAAGCACTAATAAAAGATACTAGGCACCATGCCCTAACAATCTGATGCCATTACATGAACGATCTCATCCAATCCCTACTATCCCCATAGCCTACAGCGGGGGATTACTCACTCATAGATGGGGGAAACATGGATGGTCGATGGAGAAGCGATGGTGATGATGATGGCGATGATCTCCTCCAATTCCCCGTCCTGGCAGGGTGCTAGAATGGAGTTTCTGGTGCTGTTTCGTGAATCTGGTGGTGGCGGCGGAGCGGAACTCCTTCTGGAAAAAAGTCAAACCCCCCTGAGTTTTTAGGTTAGAAGGCAACTTATAGGCGAAGAGGGAGGCCGAGGGGGTGCCTGGGCTGGCCACACCACCCCCTGGCGTGGCCAGGTGGTCCCCTGGCTCCTCTTTGTCTTCTATTCTGGCTCTAGATGACTTCCAGTAAAATAGTCACTTTGGCTTTTGTCCCGTCCAATTCCGAGAATATTCATTTTCTGACTTTCCTGGAACCAAAAATAGCAGAAAATAGGCAGCTGGCAGTGTGGCTCTTGTTAATAGGTTAGTCCAAGAAATCGTATGAAAAGTACTCCAAAGTGTGGACAAAACACAAGAAAGTGGATAAAACCAAGCATGGAACATAAAAAATTATAGATACATTTGCAATGTATCATTATGCCATTTGGTTTATCTAATGCACCATCTACCTTCATGCGCCTTATGAATCACATCTTGCGTTCTCTCATTGGAAAAAGTGTTGTTGTCTATTTCGATGATATTCTTGTTTATAGCAAATCACTTGAGGACCATATTACACATGTCAAGGAAGTTTTGAAAATCCTTCGACATGAAAGGCTTTATGCTAATCTTCCCAAGTGCACTTTTGCTAAAGACAAGTTGATTTTTCTTGGATTTGTCGTTTCTTCGAAGGGAATTGAAGTTGATGTCTCCAAGGTAAAGGACATACGAGATTGGCCCATCCCAACAAATGTGAGTGAACTCCGAAGTTTTCATGGGTTGGCCGGTTTCTATCATCGCTTTGTGAAAGACTTTTCCACCATTGCTTATCCTCTCAATGAGTTGACGAAAAAGAATGTCACCTTCGTGTGGGGCAAAGCAAAAGAAAAAGCTTTTGATGGATTTAAAAAGAGGCTCACCGAAGCACCTCTCCTTGTATTACCGGATTTCACAAAAACTTTTGAGATAGAGTGTGATGCTAGTGGTATTGGCATTGGAGGAGTCCTTATACAAAATGGATGTCCTATAGCCTACCATAGCAAGAAACTTGATGGTGCTCGCCTTAATTATCAAATTTATGACAAAGAGCTTTTTGCCTTAGTTCGTGTTCTTCAAGTTTGCCAACACTACCTATGTCCCAAGGAATTTATCATACATTCCGACCATGATTCGTTGAAATATCTCAAAGGACAAGCCAACTTGAGTAAGAGACACACTAAGTGGGTTGAGTTCATGGAGTCTTTTCCGTACATTGTCAAGTATTAGAAGGCAAAGATAATGTAGTTGTGGACGCTTTGTCTCGCAAACACACAAGCCTTCTTACGAGACTTGAAATCCACGTGTTGGGTCTTGAGGAAATAAAATATTTGTATGCTTCCGACCCGTTCTTTGAACCAATTTTCGCAAAGTGCTCCATTGACAAAGGAGTTGATGATTTCTATTTGCATAAGGGATTTCTCTTTAAACAAAACAAACTTTGCATTCCAATATCATCGCTCCAACTTTTGCTTCTCCAAGAATCTCATGGTGGAGGCCTTATGGGTCACTTTGGCCGTGACAAGACATTGGACATGCACTCCACTCACTACTTTTGGCCCAAGATGAAGCGCGACGTGGAGCGCTACGTTCAACGATACACGACATGTGTTCAAGATAAGTCGCAAGATAACCCTTATGGTCTTTATATGCCATTGCCTATTCCTCATACACCTTGGTCCGACATTAGCATGGATTTTGTGTTAGGATTGCCTAGATCTAAGCATGGTCATGATTCTATCTTTGTTGTCGTGGATTGCTTTTCCAAAATGGCACACTTCATACCGTGCCATAAGACCGATGATGCTTCACATGTTGCCAATTTGTTTTTCAGGGAAATCGTTCGTCTTCACGATGTGCCAAGAACAATCGTCTTTGACCGCGATGTCAAATTCATGAGCTACTTATGGAATACCCTCATGGCCAAGCTCGGCGTCAAGCTCCTCTTTTCATCCACCTCGCATCCTCAAACCGATGGACAAACCGAGGTTGTCAACCGAAGCCTCTGAACTCTTCTACGTGTGTTGATCAAGAAAAACTTGAAGGATTGGGAGGAATGCATTCCCCACGCCGAGTTCGCCTACAACCGAGCCAAGCACTCAACAACCAAGATAAGTCCCTTCATGATCGTCTATGGTTTTGAGCCCCTCACTGCGCTCGACATCCTACCACTACCTCTTCATGAGCGCACCAACATGGACGTCGAGCACGCACAAGCTATGAAGAAACTGCATGAAGAAACAAGAGCTACTATCGAGCAACAAGTCCTTCTCCAAGCTTCAAGGTTAAACAAGGACAAGAAGGAGATGATATTTGAAGAAGGTGATCTCGTGTGGATACACCTAAGCAAAGACCGCTTCCCCAAGGAACGCGACTCCAAGCTCAAGCCAAGAGGAGACGGTCCCTTCAAGGTCGTCAAACGAATCAACAACAATGCCTACATCATCGACATACCGACATCCAAGTACCTTGCAAGCAATACATTCAACGTCAAGGATCTCTCACCCTACCATGGAGATGTTCAAGATGACAACCATGAAGAGTCGAGGACGACTCTTTCCCAAGGGGGGAGCTGATGCAGCCCGCCCTACGGACGCTCCTACATCTACACCACCGAGTGCCCCAAGTGGACCGATGACCCGTGCCTGAGCCAAGCTCCATCAAGCTAAGGTGAATTCGCTCCTCTCATCATGTGACTTTGACATACACTTGGATGTCTTGCTACTTCATACCACTACTCTATGCATCATCAGGTATGAACCCCCTCCGCGTCGACCCACGAGCCCTGAAGCTGCACCTGTCCTGAAGCTGCCTGAGCCGGAGTGTCCGCCCGAATCCAGCCAGAGTGTCCGGGACGACTCAGCCAGAGTGTCTGGCCTGCCCCGGCCCCAACCTGGCGTGGACATTTAGAAGGCCAGTTCGGACACTACCCGGACACTACTCGGAGTGTCCGGCCACCCCGGACTGTCCGGTCAACTGGACCCGGACTGTCCGGCCTGAATATGGGCCTGTGAGCCTTAGCTGGGCCCTGTGGCCCATGTACCCATCTACTTCGCCCAGAACTCTACTTTAATGCCTGAATTACCCCTGAACTTGTGGTTGGCCTATATATAGTCCCCCACCTCCATTGTAAACCCTAGGAATGATATTTGGAATTAGTGGAAACCCCTTGTGGATCTATCTAGTTCTTGCCTCATGCTCCTTTGACAAAGGAGCACCAAATATCCCAAACCTCGTTGGAGTTTGCATCGTGCCTCCGTGTTGTACAAGGCCTTGGCATCGATGTCCCTTTGCCAAGACGTCAAGATCTCACTGAGTCTCCCAATTTGCCGTGGCGGTTCGAGAGAGAGTCCTCCGCCCGACGCTGATCCTAGGGATTGCGCTGGACCGGTCACCGCCGGCGTGAGCTATTGGAGTGTATCATGGTTTTGCATGTGTGTTCACGTTCTTCGTGCGTGAGTTCGTCATGTTCATCCTTCCCTCCTTCCCCCGTACTCCACCCTCGATTTGAGTGGGATTGGTGAAAGATCGTGCCACCCTAGAGGTTTGCCCTCAACAAGGGCGAAGGAGACACCTCCGAGAGCGAAGAGGAGGAGAGCGAGGAAGAGAAGAATCCTACCTCCATGGCCTAGAAGAAATGTGGCCTGAAGAACTGGAGGAGAGGAAAAAACTTGATGCATCAACCACTAACATGCATAAGGTTTTGAGGATTAAGGCGGAGAAAGAGTACCAAAAAGTTACGGAAGAACAGAAGAAGTTGGAAAAGTACATTGCATAACTAATGAAACCGAATGAAGGGCTAGAACAAAGCTTAGGAATATCGAAACTATTTGTGATGAGTAGTGGGCATGATTGCTCTGTAATCTTTGGTCGTGATGACTAAGTGGTGATGTATTTCTTTGTGGCTAGTCAATTTAGTAATTTGTGTGATGAACTAGTAGATTGATGTAATAAGTTGAATTTTGTGGTGTTCTGGATGTTTAAGTTGAATTATGAATTATTAAGTTCAGCTATGAATGTTGGAGAGGAATATTACCATTTAGGTACAATTGTGAATGTTGGAGAGGAATATTACCATTTAGGTACAATTGTGAATGTTGGAGAGGAATATTACAATTGTGAGAAGAGAGGTCAACAACTAACATTTCACAAAAAGAGAAGCACATTAGACAAGTTTGTGACATGCCATAACATAGTTTTACACCACAGGAACAGAAGCACAAGGTTTTGCATCTGTTACACACATCTTGAGCTGGGTTCACAGGTTCTTCATAGGTTCACATCTTGATCCATAACATTTCACTATTTTCTTCACGGGTTCTACAACTTGAGCTAGGTCAACATCTTCTTCAATAAAAAGTAAATCCTCAATATCAGTGTCACCCGCACAATGTGTCAAAGGATCCCCCTTTGCTTCTTAATTTTTGTAAGTTTCTCCTTCAGCCACTCCTCCTCTTTCTTCAGCATCTCCTCTATATCTCCACTATCATATTCTGACTGCCTCTCCTCTTCTCTAGCAAATTCATTCTCTACAACTTGTTTTGGGAGCTTCTCACATTACACACTCTCCCGAGTTCTGCATCTGAAAAGGAACAAGCTCATCCTCCTCAACATCAATGTGAATTGGCCTACAATTGCCTCTCACACTCTCTGATTTTTTGGACTTCATAGGTGACAGCACAATTGCCTACATCCTCTTCTTGTCTCTCATGACAGTTAGTACCAATTTCCTCCTTTAATCATAGTTTCTAATCATCTCTTCCACCTTGAAATTGTTGTCAACTATATCTAACCCATCCAATCCCTCACCTTCTTCTTTAACAAAGTACATTGAGTCCGAGATTCCGTATCCCTCCTTCTCCATTAGTGCCAACAGGTTGATATACCTAATGTCTGACCCAGGCATTGATTTCTGCACAAATTTGATCCCATCGAACTGCACAAACAAATCCCACATCTCTGTCTCTAACCTAAATATTAAAATATATGTAATTATTCAGAACATTTCACTGAATAAAACACCTAATTTAATAGAATATCACATAACAGAGAACCCCTAGCTACTACAAATCCATGGGCAACAAAAAGCTGGAATTCTAATGGCTTACCCAGTGTCGGAGAAGTAATGGCTCATGGGATCGAAGCTCGAGCTGCTGCCATGTGTCCATGCGTTCTCCCAGGGCTCGCGTGGCCGTAGGGGTGCCTGCAGTGGCCGAACCTGCTCTGGATCCGCCACCAAACATGATGTCCACCACGCGTGGTCGTTTCCTCCCACGTTCATGCTCGTTGACGGCACGCCGATGACGAGAGCCACCGCCACCGCCGCCTCCCATCGCCATTTCGTGTCTGTGAGATGTGGAGAAGGGAGGGAAGAAGAGGAGCAACTGACTGAAACTGCCCCGAGAGATACATACCTAACAACCGTTGGTGCCCTTCCATCAGGACAGCGCCAGGTGGCACCTGACAGCGGGCTCCATTGTCAGAAACGTGGTTAAACGCCTTAAAACCTGAAATCAGTGCTATCTGTCGACGACTTGCCCCAATGTGCGGTGGTTTCTATCTCCCCCCTCCCTCTGCCTCTACTTGGTGGTTATGTGACACCGCCGACCTAATTGTGGTGATTTTCTATCATTACCTCTGCAGGTGTGGGTATAATTCCTTGAGATCACGGTGGGGAGATTATTCTGTCATCAGGTCAGGTATGCCCTTGGAGTAGAATTAAAAGCACTATTGGAAGGCATTTCTTTGTCTTTACAATAGAGCAATCAACCTTTGTGTATTGCAGTGGACTGTTTGGAGATAGTCAATGTTTTGAATAGGGAGTGAAGATTTGGTGCACATGGACGCAGAGGGATCCTAGTTTTAAAAAAATCGTATTTTTGAGTTTCAAAAGATTCTTAAAAAAAATCCTAGATGTAGCCGAGGATTTATCCCACAAACGTACAAGATATTAATTTTAAAATAGTTTGTATTGTGAGCTACATAAAAATGATAAAAATGTGGATCTGAGTATACATAGTTTTACATCGCTAAATTTTATTAGATTTACACGAAAGGAGCACGGGAACTCGGGAGGCAAAGCCATTTTCCGAGTCAAAAGGCAGAGAGGAAAAGTATATATGCAAGAGTCAGACGTGTTGTAAAGTGGGTAGGGATGAGCGAGCGTGAAGTCAGGCAGGTGTGTGGTTCCTTAATTCGCAAACTCGGTCGGAGCGGCCTGCCGTGATCGACCGGGTTCTGGGCCACATTAGCTCCTGTATGTGGGCCCCTTGCATCCGGCCGGACGGGCCACGGTTCCTCGCACCAACATGCAACGCGATGGACCGAACCTCAATGACGGATATTCGATGGAATATATACTTCCTCCAATTCCACACGTGGTGGATTTTCATTGACACCGCAATGGAATATTGGAATGGAATGGAATTTCCAACGAAACAACCCATACTCATTTAATGGGAGTTTTACTTCTCTGGATCACACGATTTCGCGCATCATACAATTCCTTTTTTTTTCTTCCAAAGACCTGGATATATAATAATAATATAGAGGCAGGTGATCTTCCCGATATCTCATTCACGTCATCACAATCAAACGGTGATTTGTATACTTCATCCGAACCAAATTAGTGGGCTCAGACTTATCTACTAATTCAGATGTATCATGAAAGGACTATAAATGTCTACTTGAACCAGTTCACGTCCTTTAATAATCATCACCAACACTACATGTATGCTAAAAAATAATAAATACTCCCTCCGTTATAAAATATAAGATGTTTTAGCTTCGTGAAGAGAGTGTATCTAGACCTCTTCTAGTGTCTAGATTCATTTAGAATTGGAGTGAATCTAGACACTAAAAGCGGTCTAGATACACTTCCTTCACAAAACTAAAACATCTTATATTTTGAAACGGAGGGAGTAGGTCTTTAGATCACTTAGGGACGAGCACATACACTAGCGCGAGCTGAATGTGTGCTGCCGTCCTCGCTCCACCATCACCAGGGCCGGACAAAACTTATTGTAATAGAATTTGTTGTAGTGGACGAATGGTAACTCGTCGTGCTATAATCCCAAAGGACTAGCGCAATAGAACTGCAACCATATATAGTCAATGATGACAATAGTATATCGGAACAACCTGATCCTGCACCTGAACACGTGTATAAAAAGCATCAACACCAATATGCTTGGTCAGCTCATGCTTGATCGGATCACGTGCAATACTGATAGCACCTGTACTGTCGGACAAAAGTGGAGTGGGTGTCGTAACAGAGACCCCAAAATCTACAAGCAACCACCGTAACCAGGTCACCTCAGCAATCACCGAAGCCATAGCCCGCAACTCAGCCTCAACACTCGAACGGGAAACCGCTACCTGTTTCTTCGTCTTCCAAGCAACAAGCAAACCACCAAGAAACACACAGTAAGCAGAAAGTGAACGACGATCCATAGGATCATTCGCCCACGTAGCATCCGAGTAGCACTGGAGCTGGAGAGAGCTAGAATGAGGGAAGAAAAGTCGACGAGTAATCGTGCCACGAAGATAACGAAGAACACGGAGGAGATGACCGTAGTGAACAGTGGTAGGAGCTGAGACAAACTGGCTCAGAATATGAACAGGATAAAAGATATCAGGACGGGTGACAGCAAGATAAACAAGACTCCCAACAAGATGGCGATAACGAGTGGGATCGGGAAGAGGATCACCATCCGTAGGACGAAGCTTAACATGAAGCTCCATAGGAGTCTCAACGGTGCGCTCATCCGCAAGAGCAGCCCGAGCAAGAAGATCCTGAATATACTTTTCTTGAGAGATAGAAAACCCATCAGAAGTGGATGAAACCTCAATCCCAAGAAAATAGCGAAGAGGACCAAGATCAGTCATAAGAAACTGATCACGAAGACGAACCTTGACAAAGGCAATATACTCAGGATCATCACCAGTAATGATCATATCATCAACATAGAGAAGGAGAAGAGTGCGTCCACGAGGAGAAGTGTGAACAAAAAGCGCTGGATCATGAGAACTAGGAGAGAAACCAGCAGCAGTCACCACAGAGGCAAAGCGCTCAAACCAGGCACGAGGGGCCTGTTTCAGGCCATAAAGAGAACGTCGAAGACGACAAACCATCCCATCGGGAACAGAATACCTAGGAGGAGGCTGCATATAAACCTCCTCACTCAACTTGCCATTAAGAAAAGCATTCTGAACATCAAGCTGGGACACAGACCAGCGTCGGACAGAAGCAACAGCAAGAAGAGTACGCACAGTGGTCATATGTGCCACAGGAGCAAAGGTCTCATCATAGTCACGACCATGTTCCTGCTGAAAACCACGAGCCACAAGACGCGCTTTATAGCGCTCAAGAGATCCATCAGAGCGGGTCTTAATTTTATAGACCCACTTACATGTGATAGGACGAACACCAGAAGGGGGAGAGACAAGATCCCAGGTGCCTGTGCGCTCAAGCGCAGCAATCTCCTCAGCCATGGCAAGCTGCCATTCAGGATGACACGCATCATCCCGATAAGAAGTCGGCTCAGAAACTACAGAGAGACCATACTGACTAGGAGAGTAACGGTCTGGAGCACGACGCTGACGAACAGGTCGTGAGGAAGGAAGCTCATCCGCGGAGGATGACTCATCAGAAGAGGAGGAAGAAGGAGACGCGGAGGAAGGATCTGAAGCTGGAGACCGAGGAGAACTAGGGGAACTAGACCGAGGAGAACTAGGGGAACTAGACGGAGGAGAGGATGGCGCCGAAGACAAAGGAGGCGCAGCAGAACGAGGAGGTGGAGGAGAAGAGACAGCGGAAGGTGTATCAGGAAAAAGAAGAAAAGAGAGATCATCCGTTGGGTAAGTACCAGAGGTGGGGCGAGGATAGAAAGGACGCGTTTCATCGAACGTGACATCACGAGAGATGCGCATACGACGACCAACGGGGTCCCAACAGCGATAGCCCTTATGCTCATCACTGTAGCCAAGAAAAACACACTCAACAGACTGAGCGGTTAATTTGGTGCGTTCACGAGGAGGGAGAAGGACATAGCAAACGCAGCCAAATAAACGAAGAGCCGAGTAGCCTGGATAGGAGCCAGAGAGACGCTCGAGAGGAATGCCACCCTGAAGAGAAGCTGAAGGCTGGATATTAATGAGGTAAGTCGACGTAGCAACAGCCTCAGCCCAGAAATGCGACGGAAGAGAGGAAGCAATCATCATAGCGCGGGTAGTCTCAAGAATATGACGATGCTTACGCTCGGCGACACCATTTTGAGCATGGGCGCCGGGACACGAGAACTAAGCAAGGGTACCCTGCTCAGCAAGGATGCCACGCAGGTGCTGGGAGATATACTCTCCTGCAGAATCAGCACGAAACACACGAATAGGCGTGGAATACTGAGTACGAACCATGGCCACAAAACGCTGATAAATAGTAAGCACCTCGCTGCGAGAGCGCATAAAAAATAACCAGGTGTACCGTGAAAAATCATCAATAAACAAAATATAGTATCGGTGGCCCCCTTTTGAAGCAAAGGGAGCCGGACCCCACACATCTGAATGAACTAAATCAAAAGGTCGCTAAGATACAGACACACTAGTAGGATAGGGAAGCTGAATCTGTTTACCTAACCTACAACCCTGACACGAATGTAACGACGACACATCTCCTGAGACAAGCCCCAGAACATCACGACGAACTAAGGAGGATAAACGGGAGCCACAAAGATGACCCAGCCGATGATGCCACTGCTGAAACGAGCCAGTGACAGACGCAGCAACCGCAGGAGAAGTGGCAGAAGGAGTGTCAGCGGAAGGAACGCGAAGCCAGTCTAACTCCCATAGCCCCGGAGACTCAATGCTGCGAGGGCCAGCTCCAACCAGAGCCTGTGTACGACGGTCCTGAACAACACAAAAATCAGCATCAAGAATGACACGACAACCAGAATCAGTAAGCTGACTAGCAGAGAAAAGGTTCATCTTAAGGCTGGGAACATGAGAAACATCAGGAACAGAGAAGGAGGAAGTAGAGAGAGTGCCTCGACTGGAAACAGGAAGAGAGGTACCATCAGCCGTAATAACACGGACAGGAGAAATAAGAGAGCGAATAGCAGAAAGAATAGAAGACGCAGAAGTCATGTGAAAAGAAGCTCCAGAATCCAGAAACCACGGGGATGATGTACCTGACTGTGTGGAAGATGATGATCGCGCGGTACCAGAAGAACTAGTCACAGAACCAGCAGTACCTGACGAGGAGGAGCCTGTAGCAGCGAGCAGACTACGAAGACCACGAATAATATCCTGATCAGACAGAGCACCACCAGGGGGTCCAGAAGCACCAGCAGGAGGTCCAGAAGCAACAGTAGAAGATCCTGAAGAACCAGACTGGCGACGAGCAAGATACTGCTGACGTAAGCATGGATCCCTCGTCCAGCAACCAGAGATATCGTGGTCAGGCTTGCCACAGTGAGCACAGGGAGGACGAGAACCACAGGGCTGCTGAGACTGACTCTGACCCTGGGCCGGTGGAGCAGAAAGTAGCGGTGGCGCGAGAGACCGCGACGAAGCCGGCGGCACGGGGGGACCACGAGTAGCGAGAACAGAAGGAACCTCAAGAAGACCAGCACCACGAAGACGAGTCTCCTCAGCACGAAGCTCAGCCAGTACCTCAGAGAGCGGAACACGACCACGGGCAAGCAGCTGGGCACGGCGCGGCTCAAACTCCTTGCGGAGCCGTGACAAGAACTCAAAGACGCGCTGGAACTCCAGATCCGCGCGCACAATCAGACAGCAGGGACAGGTGTTACACACAGCTGTACGGAGAGAGTCAAGCTGACGCCAAATAGCAGCACTCTGAGTATAGAAATCATCAATAGTAGAATCACCCTGCTTAAGAGCATGCTCCTGACGAACCACAGAAAGATAAAGAGCATCTCCAGACGGCTGATAGCGCTGACGAAGAAAAGCCCACTGAGCAGCAGCAGTCGGAAGACCCATGAACTCAGCAGCATACTGAGATAGAACACTGGAAGTGAGAACAGCAGCAGCACGAGCATCCTCATCTATCCACTGAGTGTAGTCAGCTAGATCTAGCCGGTAGGTCGTAGTGGCAGTAGAATGCTCCTGAACCTGGCGCTCATAATTAGCCCGAGCAGAAGCATCAGCACTCTGGGCTGCATCCTTGACCGCCTTAGTAGCATCGGGGGCAAGGGCAACAGGCGTCGGGGCACGAGGCACTGGAGGCACAACGGGGCGCGGTGGACAAGAGACCTCACCGGAAAGCACACCCCAAAGGCGAAGACCGCGCATATGGACGCGTATGAAGGCAGCGAAATCAGGATAATTCGCGCCATCAAAAGTCACCGGGCAGCGAGGAATCGCAACATAGCCCGATGAGGAAGACATATATATTTTTTTTTCACATCAAGCCGAACGAGAGCAGCAGACCAGATCGGATCTGGAGAGGCGGCGGCTGGGAGGGCGGCCACCAGGGGGCGGGCCGGAGCGGCGGGCCGGGACCGGGGCGGGGGCGGGACGGGGCGACGGCCGGCAGCGGTCCGGGTGGCGGCGACCGGTGGCGGGACCGGGCAGCGACGGCGGCGAGGACGGGCCAGCGGCGGCAGTGGGGTCGGCGGCGGCGGGGAGCCGGGCCGGGGGCGGGCGGCCGGTTGGCGGCGGCGGATCCGGGACGGGCGGCGGCGTGGGCGAGGTCCGGGGCGGGCGGCGGCGGCGGCGAGGTCCGGGGCGGGCGGCGGCGGTGTCGGCGACGGCGGCGAGAGAAGAGAAAAAAAGGCCTTACGGCTCTAATACCATGTTAGGGTAATAGATCTTGTATTACCAGAGGGCCAAAGGCCAGAATATAAAGTACATGTACATGTGCAAATATACAGAAAGCCCCCTAACATATAGGGAAACTACAATACATAAATATACTCTAACAGATACTAGATCATGTAGGCGCGCGTTGCCGCGCCCGTCTAGTATGACAATAAATAGTTTGGAGTTGATGGGAATGTATTTGAGTTACAACATGTTTAGAAAGGTTTAACCACAATTAAAGACATTACCAGCCTGGATAATATAGGAGCAACATGTCCGGCCTGGCCTAAATAAAGTCATAAAACAACTTGTTCATAGGTCATACAACAATATTTGCATAAAATCTAGAGTCCAAGTCGCTGGCTAATTAAGCAACTACGTCTCATGGTCCAAAAGACAAAAAAAAGATCACACCCGTGAGGCTTACACCATTTGTCTTCTAGCTCGTGTAATTGACATATTGCAATTTTAATCTAAGTAAAATTAGTTTTTTAGTCAGCTTCCTATTTTGTAGTCCTTAGAAGCTCTTTATCCTGGATTCTTGTGCAACAAACCGGCACATAGTAGTATATTCAACATATTTAGTAAGCATATAAGCAACATCGAAGGATACTTACCACCTGTATTAGCAAGGAGTTGTTGCACATGACCTCACCAAAAGTAAGTTCTCGAGAACCTATGAAGTCAACCTCAACCGTGTAGCGCCTCCGTCACCGGCTAGGATTTCAAAGGATCGAGGGGATCGAGTGGGGTTGCCATTCCTTGCATGTTGCGTTCAGACTGCTACTCACTGGTGCTCTCCGTCCAGAGCCTCCATCTTCTCATAGATCACCGGCTCTACCATGTTAAAGCCTGGTTGTGTTGAATGATTTGCGTTAGCGGTCTAGGTTTCAGCTCAAGATAGGGAGGGAAGGACGGAGGGGAGGGGATGGGGTTGAGTACCATGGCATCAGGTCGGCAAGGGAGGACAACAGATTCACGACTTTGTTGGCATCGGTGGCAAAGAGCTTGTCAAAGTGGAATAATGAGATGACAAGGACCAGATCCACATGGTGGCGGCCCCCGGAGCCACATGGTGGCGGCCGCCGGAGCAGACGAAGAGAGGAATAAGACGGTTGGTTGCTAGGTCGGGAGTTGGGCGAGACAGGCGATTTTGGTGATGCATCGGCGGCTCTATCTAGACCGTTTATCTGAGATCGAACATCAGGACTCTGATTTTACGTATAGAGAAGCGTCACTTAGGGATAATTGACCCACGTAGCGGCCTAGTCAGGAGAAGAAACGCGTCAAACAGCTAGAAATGACCTGAAACACACAATCCGACATCAGAAAACATTCATGGCATGAGAGTGCTCCTGTTTGTTCCGGTTATAATATCCCTAATTACGAGCTATGGCAGTAAACGGGAACATTGACTCTTCAAAGTGGGAGTGGTCTAGTTCTGCCCCTTTTTCAATGTTTTATTTTCTCTTCCTCTCGCTGGCTAAGCCTAGAATATTTTTTTGTGTCCGTTGTAACATGTGTCTAGCTGTTGTAGACTATGTTCTCGTATTTATTTTGTTGGTTGTATTGGTACAATTATGGGGTTGTAATCAACCTTTTCTAGTATCAATATATGGAGATGCAAGCTTTATGTTTTCTTTAAACATCATGTTTTTTCTTCAATAACTGTAAAAAAAACAAGACGATGACACAATAATCATCATGATACTAGGGGCTAGGACTAAGCAAGGCTAGCCCGAGGGGTAGGGGGGGGGGGGGGGGGGGGGTTCTGGAGGGGCGGCTGCCCCGGGCCCAAAATTTTGAGGGGCCCTTCCAATATATGTGCTTCATATATGGTCTAGTATAGATTCCCCCAAAATAGTAGTACTAGTTCAGAGTTTCTAATTGGGATAGATTAGGCTTTTTAGTTTTCTAATCTAGACAGAACATACTTACCAGGAGGCCAGGAGTCTAGGTAGAGCGATCAGATCAAATCGGTCATTGCTTCATCATTGATTGCATCAATCACGTGACTATGCGAGTCTGGTTCAGCCGTTCGGCTCATCCGTTCCTGAAATCTTCGCCTAATCGTCTTTCATCTCGGCTCTCCATACACACGTTGTCGGCCCGTCGCCCTTCGGCTATCCCTGCCTCTCGTCTAGATCACAAGGACAAGATGTTCAGGCGTTGCAGGTTTGATTCCACTCTACTGTCTACACGGAAGTTAAAACTCGGAAGGTATCAAAACATCTTTTCCCAATCAAACTTGGGTTAGGTACCATTAGTTTATGCCCTAATTCTACTTCTAATTAAAAGTTTTTTGTTCTTATTTTTAGTGTGGTTAATTGGTGCCTGATTTCGATTCTAAGAAAAGGAAAAAGAGGAACTTCGAGGAATCCAGATGAGTTGGCATTGTTTCTTGTGGGGAACAGGGTAATGTTGATCTAGAGGACGATATTGGTATAGAGAATAATGTTTACACCAACCAGGATGTTCACAATGTGAGTGATCATGAGCACATATTTAATTCATCTCCTACAGAATCTGCTAGTGTTGATGAGAAACTTATTAGTATAAACATTCATGATCCGGCAAATTAGGCTAGTCTTGATAACAAAGCAAGGGACACATTAGTCGAGAAGGGGTATATTAGATGGTACTACCTCGAGAAAATTCTCATATGGAGATTTTTGAGTTTGTCAAATAAGTGGATTGTTATCCTAATATTTCTATCACTTATCGGATTTTATTTACTATGCTTGTGACTGTTGCATCAGCTCAAAGAAAATTATCAAAGCTAAAACTGTTGACGAACTATTTGAGATCTAAAATATCTCAAGAGAGGTTAAATGGTTTGACAACTCTATGCATCGAGAAGAAGTTATTGGACGAGTTTGATATTGATTTGATTGTCACCTACTTTGCTTCTAGAAATACACGGATAAAGTTTTAAGGTAATATAAAAACATCGTTGTTTTTATATGAATATTATAATTGGGTGTACTTGAAATTTTCTTTTCATCGTTTCATATATTTATATATTAAAAAATTAGTAAGGGCCCTATAATTTGAATTTTGTCCCAGACCCTCAAAATCTTAGGACTGCCCTGAGACTAAGCATTGGTCCAGTCTGGGTAGTTGACTTGTGCAGTTGTAGAAGGAAGTCAACCTTGGGTCTGCTGGGCCATCATCTCCGTGTCTTAGCATACCTAGGAGATCTAGATGCCCCTTCAAAAATCTGGTAGCTATGTAAATGTGAATCTAGAAAAAATTGCGGTCTGTAATTTGGGCGGAGGAAGTATCTCTAAATAAAAAGTAGGTTCGTGTGAATTAAGTGAGTCCTTTTTCACCGGGTAGGCAACAAAACAGATCGATTGGCATGCCTATCTTTCGGACGGTAACTTACTCAAAAGCTAGAAAGAAAACAACTCCATCTAGCACGGAAAAACGCCTCGCTCTCCTCTCCTCCTCACGGAAAAATGAGGCGGCGGCGGATCACTCCCTCCAGATCTCAACCGGCGAGAGCGCTGGTTCCCTCTCCCTCCGCTTGACGCTCCGGCGGTAGGAGGGAGGGGGAACCTCGTTTCTCCGCCTAATAGTTAGGGTTAGGGTACGTCTGCCATGGGGCGTTGTTGGGGTGGTGGGAGCGGTGCTCGGGCAATAAATCTGCCTCAACTCTACTCCCACACCGGCGACGACCTTCACGGCGACGCCTCGGAGTTGATGGCAAGGTGTGCTAGTCGTTCCTTCAGATCGACAGCTTGGTTTTCTCGCCTTTCATCAGATCTGGCGAGATCAGTTTCTCGGTGTGTCGTCGGCGTCCGTCGTTCTCAGCGACGACGCTGGTGTTCGGGGCGAGTTGGTTTCTCTGGAGCGCGGATGTTGGTCCAGAGGTGGTGGATCTGTCGTTCTTCTCTGATTTTGTCGATGATAGGCAGCGGATCTTGGTTCAAGCCATCACGGGGTCGTCCCCCGGTCGACGTGCCACAGCGACATGTGCCTCGCTGCGTGCAGCAGGCCTGTTCATCGACTCACAAAGCCTCGTTGGCGATGGTGCTTTTCTGGATCTTGCAGTGTTGGAGGTTTGACGTCTATTCCAGCGTGCGTCTCGATGGCGCTGGAGTTGGGCGGCGACCGCTAGCTTTGGTGGTTGCAGGAAAACCTAGGTATCGTTTTGTATTTCTCGGTCTCTTAGGATTTTATCTGCAATGTTTTCAGGATAATCATTTTATTTCAGTTTGTCTTTTAATTTTCACATGTGTTGCTCTATGTAACTTGATTTTCGATTAATAAAATATGTGGTTGCTTTCAAAGAGCCAGAAAAAAAAATGCTAGCTAATCGCTCACATGTTAAAGTACGGCAGGTGGGTTAAGTACATAGAGTAGGTCGGAGACCAACACGTGTAAAAGTTAATTAGTATTCCCACCCCGAATAAGGTGACATGGTTTTGTCTGTGTTTTTTTAATCAGATTTTGCGTGTTTTTATTGATCAAAAATTACTCGAAATATATAACAAATTATTGGTACTGATATAAAAATAGTATTATTATAAAGTGTTCTTCAATTCGAATCCAACGATACTAATGATGTGCAATATAATCTAGATTTAGTTGCTTAGTAATGTTTTTCATCAAAGTTTGTAGCGTGGGCCTTATTCATTGAAATTGATGTAGTTTTTTTAAATAGGGGATAAAACACCCTGACATCTGCATCAAGAGATGCATACATCCTCATTTATTACTTAGTTCAACAATCACCCAAATACTCCATAGGCTACAGCGGAGTACAAATTCACAGGTCACACAATGTGGTCACATGTATCAATCACAAAAAAATGAGCATCAAACCTAGATTAAACATTATTCGATCTAGTGGAATGCCAGTGCAAACCCTCTACCACCGATAGCCATATGTTTCCGCTGCTCCATAGGCCACACTGTAGAGGCACGGTTGTCAGCTGTCGTTCCTTTAGCTAGCTAACATGGTCGTGCACGCCGACCATATATATGCACTATAGGAACGACATGCTACGTCGAGGGCCAAAAGTCGTTGGCGTAGCCCCAATTCCCGTCGGTGTAGGCTACGCTGAGGGCTGCCCTCGGCGTAGCTCAAAGATCTCCCTCGACGGAGCGCATAAAGGTCGTTGGCGTATCAAAATACCGTCGGCATAGGCTACGCCGATGGCTGCCCTCGGCATAGCAGCCGTCGGCATAGTCTAACGACCGATTGCAAAAATAATTTTTTAAGAAAAAATCAAAAAAAGAATCAAATTTTTTTCTCTATTTTTTTAATGTTTAAATTGTTTGCCTCGTTAATGTCTCACTTGGAACATTGTTAACACTAATCACACTTAATCTTTGATCAAATTGCAGTCTTGGTCAAACTTCTCGAGCGGTCACCCATCCTCACTACTCCACCCCTAACACGCTTAACTTCTCCGTTCCTTCAGAATCTGTTCCCCCAAAGCAATTTATACATTGTTGTCAATACTATAATATCAATCCTATTAACTCTTATATAGCCATGTCACATGTTTCTATTTTTTGAAATTACAAACAATTATTTAAGTAAACAACGATGAATAAGTAAAATATTATTGAATTCAAATAAAAATATAATGATTTTATTTATTTTATATTTTTATTTAATATGGATAATTAATATCTTTAAATCCGTAAATCGGAATTTGACAAATAATAAGTCTAAATTGATCAGAAAAATGATAGGAATCCAAATATGATATCCATATCAACTTATCATAAACTATGCCGTGATTCTAGCTATAATTTAATTTTCCCGTTTAAAACGGCAGACATAAAGATTCTTAGCTCGGGGTTGGGACTCGCTAAACTTGAAGTGGATCTCTGATGAAACAGCATATTGTGAATCTAAAAATTATTTTTATAAAAAGTCATGAGCATACCGATTCAGCAGGAATTTAACCAGGGATATACGAAAAGGTTTGCGATCCCCCAGTTGGGACATTGTCCATGTAAGGTGGTCTAATATTTTTGAAAAATGGGTTGATAGCATTTTGAATTAGCCATTTGGTGGTTGCTTCACAAAACCCCCCTTTTTGCGCTTGGAAATGAAAAATGGCTTTTTGGTGCGATGAAAAGGAAAACTTCCTCCTGCAACATTGTTCACCATCTCATGATGCACATGCATGCACAATATGGGCATATTATTACAAACTATGCATTGATTCTATCCATAACATTGGTCATTTGACCCGAAAGCTAGAAAACCTCGAATGAGATATGTCATTTTGTGAAGGTTTTTCTGAGAGATAATCAATATACTAATTTTGATATTTTTTCTTGCAACTATATCACATAATATGACACCACGCGAAAGTTTCACATTGTTTGGATCGTTTTTGAATTTTTTATGCCCATTTCAAACTATCGTCAAACTTTGTCGAAGAGCGGGCATGAAGATTCTTAGCTCGGGGATGAGCCTTGCTAAACTTGAAGTGGATCTCTGATAAAATAGCATATTGTAAACCTAAAAATATTTTTTGTAAAAAATCATGAGCATCAGATCATGTACCTGTAGTTCATATCTGACCCACTTCCTACCGATTCGGCAGAAATTTGTCTTTTTACCAGGGATGGATAGAAAGGTTTGAGATCCCCTTGATAGGACATTATACATATAAGATGGTCTAGTATTTTTGAAAAATAGGTTGGTAGTATTTTGAATTAGCCATTTGGTGGTTGCTTCACAAAACCCTCCATTTTTTTCTCAGAAAATAGAAAATAACTTTTTGGTGCGACGAAAAGAAAAACTTCCTCATGCAACATTGTTCGCCATCCCATAATACACATTCATTCATAATATAGGCATATTATCACAAACTATATCTTGATTCTAGCCATAACATTGGTCATTTGACCCGAAAGCCAGGAAACCTCGAATGAGATAGGTCATTTTGTGAAGATTTTTTTGAGACATAATCAATATACCAAGTTTTATATTTTTCTTTGCAACTATATCACATAATATGACACCACGCGAAGGTTTCACATTGTTTGGATTGTTTTTGAATTTTTTATGCCCGTTTCAAACTATAAGTAATGTTTTATGTTTCACTTAATTTTTATTTACAAATGTAATATTTGAGTGTAGATAGATAGATTTTATTTTTCTTCAATTTTTGATATATTATTTGTATTTTTTGGAATTAAAATGATTTAGTTATAATTTTTCAAAGATTAATGAGGTAAAAGAAAAAATAGCTACGCCAAGAGCAACCGTCGGCGCAGCTATACTTGGAGGGGCTGACCTGGTCGCGGTCTACGCCAACGGCCCCGACGTTTGGCCATCGGCGTAGACCGCCATACCTGTAGTGCATAGGCCACAGTGTAGATGCGCGGTTGTCAGTTGTCGTTCCTTTAACTAGCTAACATGGTCGTGCACGCCGACCATATATATGGAGGTGATCAATCCATCATTAGTACGCGTTTCCATCCATCGTTTTCTCTCTCGTCGCCACCAAATTGTAGTTATCGATCACTAATTCACTCCACATCACCCAAACGCGCAACTAATACACTATATTTTTCATTTGAGTCGATAGTAGGACTATAGTATAAGTTGAAGAACAACAAATATATATAGTCCCTCCGACCCAAATTATTTGTCGCCGGCCGATTTTAGGTAAAATGTTCCTGCGGACTGCCGGACACGGGACATATCGATAGGTTGACATGCATACAAGCTGATCGAAGCAGGTTACTTACTTAGTAACATATAATACTCAGAAATATAATACATTTTAGCTTTGTTTAGATATATTCGATTTATAAAGCTAAAACGTCTTATATTTCTGAACGGAGGGAGTACCGTATATATACTTGGCCAAAAGCCAACAAGGATGATGTGTATTGGGTAAGTAGTGATCACACGTGTAAAGTAGGGCCGGTGGAGTAGCGCGCGCGTAGCTGGGACAGATCGATGGGTTGACATGCATACTTGCTGATCGAAGCAGGTTATTGCTTAAGTATATGGTTAGCCAAAAGCCAACAAGGATGATGTATTGGTAATTACTCACACGTGTAAAGTAGGGCTGGTGGAGTACGTAGGTAGGTACATACTATACTCTATATGCTAGCTGCTGGGAGACGCGCACCGGCGCACGTGTGTGTGTGTAAAGTCGGCAGGGGATGACCGACCGCTAAGTCAGCTGTCGTTCCTTAATTTGCAAATCTGGTCGTCGCCGCCGACCAAATTTATATAGTATCCATGCATGATGCATCGTTTTCTTTCGACTCTTGGCCACCAGGTTTTCTCTAGCTAGCTACTTTTCCTCTCGAGCGGTTTCTAACTTCTCCTCTAATTAATCAAATACACTACTCACACACGTAGTACAAATAGTTAGTTACGTGCCGGTCGCTAATTAGGTCTCGATCATGCACACGGTAGTCGGCTATCGTTCCTTACCTTAATTAACTAGCTATCTATCTCGAGATAACGACACCTTTCCTTGAGATAACCATGAACATGTCCATGACCCGCTCGATCATGGGTGTTGCTATCCGTATATCCATCGTTTTCTTTCTTAACGCCACGCCAAATTGCTAGCACTCCTTATAGTCCATGTGCATCTTCAGATCCAGAGGAGACCGAGAAAATTGGTGGCAACACTTTTTTGGTTTACAATAAGTAGATCTTCTTAAGATGGCTTCGAATGAAAAGGTCACTAACTAATATGAAAGTCGTGCGTCTCGTAAAAACACAAGCAACTTTGCTTTTCAGACAGACCGTATACCACTTTTAGAGCCAATAAACTGTGGGGAGGAGGGGCCAAAGTGTGGATAAATCGTGCGTCCAACTAAGAAAAGGCGGTCAAGATGAAGTCGGATGAAAAATGTCCTACGTGAAAGTTTTTTAGTTTCCGATCAGTTCTCATCAGGTTCTACGTGAAAGTCGGATGAAAAATGTTCCGGGAAGTCCTCGAGTTCGTATCAGGACGAAGGCACTTCTTCTTCATATTATGGAGGCGCTCCTTCTTGGCTAGCTTGGGGTTGATCCTCACTTAGGTCAAAAGCCTAAGCTGGAGGGAGGGTATACCGACATCACACTCATCTACATATCTTGTTCTATCGGCACTTTCTATATCCATGTTTCTCTTTTTTTAGTTTTTGTTCTCGCTTTATTTCTGCTCAAAACATAAAAAGACCAAAAATATTTTTGTTATTTCTGTTTGTTTGCTTCTTTATCTTTTAGCCTTGGTTTGCTTCATCCTTTTTAGCTTTGATTTGATTATTCGAAAACCCAAAAAGATTTTGCCTTGTTTGCTCTTTCGTTTGGTTCTTGTCTTTAAAAATCGAAAACCAAAAAAAAATTGTTGTTCTTCTCTGGTTTTATAAAGTTCGTTGCAGGGTTCAGCGGTCCTCAGTGACTCCTTGGAGTTTGGTTTTATCTTACTATTCAAGTCACACAAGTGAAAGGCAATGATGATTTGTTTTCATTTTTATACATATACTCATCATTATGGGCATGCTTAGTCTATTCATGTAAGGTGTATGTTATTTAATGAATGCCTAGTAGTTTTTGTCCTCTTATGATCAGTTTTAATCCACTAATAGTTTGTAACATGTCGTATAAATGTTTGCTTGCATTGTTCTATTCATAACTTGGTATGATATTGTGGTATCCTTCTCTAAATTTTTTATTTGAATCGACTTGGCACATGCTCACGTATGCATATGACTAAACAAAAAGTCAGTTAAGCCTCGACGATTTATTTTGCCTAAGAGTTCTTGTGTCACTTTTATGCCACTATTAATTTTGTTTTGTTGCAAGCATGATTATTGCGGTTACTGCTCTCTCGATTGTCACTCTCTTTCTATTGCTAGCTTTCACTTGCGTTGAGTATAAGCTTTACCCGTGCATCCAACTTCCCAAAACCAAAGTTGTCAAAAAGAGTCCACCATATCTACCTATTAGCATCATTGCTATTCCTTGCATATTTATTATGCTTTGTTTTCTTCCAAATAAAAATGTTTGCTTATTATGTGGAAATTAGTTAATAAAAAGCTCTCACGCACTTAATGACACACTTTATTTTCTTGCACTTAATAAACCTGAACCATTGTGCCCATCTATGTTGCTTATATGCTTGCACTTTACAAGTTGAGAATTAGCAGAACCATGTTACTATGGGGAACGCTTTCAACATTGCACGTATTATTTAGTTGATATCATGTTCTTTTGTTTATGGATCCCAGCGGTGTGAAATAAAAGGGAGCTTGTAAGCTCATAGAGTTTGTATATATGTTAGAGAAACACCTAGGCGGCTAGCCTAAGCCATGCCTAATCTTGGTGGAAACTTGCAACATAACCATAGTGAGCATTCTGTGAAACATCCTCAATAAAAACCTATGCAAATAGCAAATAAAAAGATCGCTAAGATGCTCATTGTCTGTTGCCTTGTCATTTTGATATGGGAAAGCTCCTATGTCACGGGGCAAGGGATACCCCGTTGGCGGTTCTCTATGATACACATGCACTTAAAATGACAAGAACTTGCTTGTGACCAAAGTTGAGTAGCATGAGGTTCGGTACTCGTAAGCAAGGGGCATGAGATTTTCAACTTATAACTTGTCAAGCATATCCTCATATTTGAGTCACTTTAACCTTAATCACCTCAAGATGCTTATGATAGGGACAATGAGAGCTCAAAGCTAATGAGTACCATACTTTCAACATTTGGAAGCCTTTCAAACTTTTCAAATCTTTTCTTTCACTTTTATGTCGAGTCACCATTTATTCTTTGAGCACCTTCCCGAGAGCATAGCTGTCATTCTTAGTGTAATGTGCTTTACCCAAAACACGGTTAATTGTGACATAACTTTGACGCTTGTATCTTTGATATTTTTTACTTCTAGTCTTCACTTAAACTTCAGAGGTGCCTTGGCATTTATGTCTTTCTTGCAAGCGAGATACCACTTTATCATATCTTCTTATGAGCATTACAATCCTGCATATGCTTATGTGTCATGTTGCTTATTATTATTGGGTTGGAATCTCTTCATAGCTTGCATGACTACTAGGTAAACTTATTAGCATACTCTTTATTATGAATTGCCTAAGTATTTGATCATATGCTGAGAATATATACATCTTATGAAGCAAATGTGTTCATGAAAATTTCTTTTATCGCACTTAGTTTTCAACTGAATTGTTTGAGGACAAGC
The DNA here is from genome assembly GCA_910589775.1 of Avena eriantha. Lineage (NCBI taxonomy): Eukaryota > Viridiplantae > Streptophyta > Magnoliopsida > Poales > Poaceae > Avena > Avena eriantha. The sequence continues at coordinate 397,722,730 of OU342746.1, read as the reverse complement.
AATAAGCTAAGCTTGGGGGGGGAGTTGATACGTCCAAAACGTATCTACTTTTCTAAACACTTTTGCTATTGTTTCTTCCCTAATTTGTGTGGTTTGGATACAACTAATGCGGATTAACGTTGTTTTCAACAGAATTGCTTTGGTGTCTCGTTTTTGTGCAGGAAATCAACTTTCAGAAAAAATCCCAGAAAATATCACAAAACTCCTATTTTACCAGAAGACTCAAGGAGCTAGAAGACGAGACAGAGAGGGGCCCACACCACCTGGTGGCGCGGGCTAGGCCAGGCCGCGCCAGGGGGTGGTGTGGCCGCCTCGGTCTCCGCCTCAACCTCTCCTTTCGCCTACATAAGCCCTCTGACCTAAAAACAAAAGAGGGTTCGACGTTTTTTCAGATAGAGTTTCGCTACGTCGCCACCACCAGAAACCGTGATTCAGAACCAGAAACTCCGTTCTGGCACCCTGCCGGGACGGGGTACTAGAGGAGATCATCGCCATCATCATCACCAACACTTCTCCATCAACCATCCATGATTCCCCCATCCATGAGTGAGTAATCCCCCGCGGTAGGCTATGGGGATGGTAGGGATTGGATGAGATCGTTGATGTAATTGCATCAGATTGTTAGGGCATGGTGCCTAGTATCTATTGTTAATGCTTTTTGACATTGTTGCAACTTGTTATGCTTCATTCTTGTCACTAGGGCCCAAGTGCCATGATTTCAGATCTGAACATGTTATTGATTCATGATGATATTATTGTTTATGATCTTACCTGTAAGTTGTATACACATATTATTGTCCGGACCCAAGGCCCCAAAGTGACAGAAATCGGGATAACTGGAGGGGATGGCTATGATGTGAGGATCGCGTGTGTTCACGGAGTGCTAATGCTTTGCTCCGGTGCTCTATTAAAAGGAACACCTTAATTGCCAGTAGATTCCCTTGAGGCCCCGTTGCAATGGGCTAGCAGGACAAAAGATGTTGTGCAAGTTCTCATTACAAGCACGTATGACTATATATGAAACACATGCCTATGGTTATTTAGTACTTGGATACTTTATCTTATATCTGCAAATGCCCTATGTCTTGATTATTACATGAATTGGCTTATCCATACAACGCCCGTCCATCCATCCCTATGCCTACCGCACTTTAATCCTACTATTTACTGCAATTGTTACTACTATTTTTATTTTACTACTGCTATTACTTTGCTATTGCTACTACAAAACGGTTGCTACTGATAAACTACTGCAAGCAAGATTGTTTTCAGGTGCAGCTAAATTGATAACTCAGTTGTTAAGGCTTATAAATATTCTTTGGCTCCCCTAGTGTCGAATCAATAAATTGAGTTTTACTTCCCTCGAAGACTATTGCGATCCCTAAACTTGTGGGTCATCACTGACTGGGTAGGAGATCTTGATGACAGGCGCTCCACAGGAGGTTTTGCTATATTTTTTGGTCCTAATCTTATTTCTTGGAGTGCTAGGAAACAACCCACCGTGTCTAGGTCAAGTACAGAAGCTGAATATAAGGCTCTTGCAAATGCCACTGCTGAACTTATTTGGGTTGAAGCACTAGTTCAAGAACTGGGTGTTCCCTTACAGAAAAAACCATGTATATGGTTTGATAATCTTGGTGCTACTTACCTGTCTGCTAACCCAGTTTTTCGTGCCCGCACCAAACATATTGAGATTGACTTTTGTTTTGTTAGAGAGAGGGTTGCTACCAAGCAATTTGATGTCAAGTTTATTTCTAGCAAGGATCAGATTGTAAATGGTTTTACTAAAACGTTATGCTCCAAGAGGTTAGCTGAGTTTAAACGTAGTCTAAACATGTCTCATGTTTAGATTAAGGAAGGATATTAGAGTTGTAATACCGGTTTGATATGGTATGGTGTAGTACACCAACCGTATCCAACCCAATATTCTGTAAGACACGTGAGAGACTCTTTCTCGCCTATTAAACATGTAACCGGTGCCTCCAACGAGGTATACCGTTTCACGCAAAAACTCAACACCTCCGATCCAAATTATTTGTCGCCGTTTTAGGTCAATTATTTGGACGCGGGACAGATCGATCGGTTGACATGCTGAAGCAGGTTACTTGCTCAAGTAACATAGTATATACTACTAGTAAAGTAGGGTGATCACACGTGTAAAGTAGGGCCCGTGGAGTACTATATATGTTAGCTGGGAGACGCGCTAAGTCAGCTGTCGTTCCTTAATTTGCAAGTTTGGTCGTCGCCGCCGACCAAATTTTTGTATCCATCGTTTTCGACTTGTCGCAACCAATTTTGGTCTATTTCCTCCAGCGGTCTGTGTGCAGGTGTGTCTTTCTCTAACTTCTCCAGGGCTGTCCCGTTGGATGGTTATGGGCGTGTTTGGCACCCTGGATTAATACTGGAATATATAACAAGATAAAGCTAATGCTCGAAAGAAATTTCAAACGGTCGATGGTGTGCGGTCAACTTGAAAAAAATTCATACTAGAATAATCTATGAATTTTCTAACTTCTCCACTAATCACACTACTCACACTCACACACGTACGTACAAAGCAGTTTACGTGCCTGTTAGGTTGTTGTTGGAATGACCGATCGCTACGGTAGTCGGCTGTCGTTCCTAAATTAACTAGCTATCTCGATCGATCGGTCGTCGACGCTGACCATGCTTAAGAACGACCCAATCACCTGCCAACACCTTTCCTTAAGATAACCATGAACGTGTCCATGAGCTTGACACCGCTCATGGATTGTAATTCTTGACAACCGTTTTTTGGTTTACAGGTAGATATCATCTTCAAAGGAAAAGGCCACACTAACATGGGAGTTGTGTGCCACGTCGAGACAAGGAACTTTGCCTTTTGGATAGTTTAATTAAATCCGAGCTCGCATGCATGCGACTTCTAAAGGCAAAACACTGCCAAAACTTAGGGAGATCAGACATAAGAGGAGCCAATGTCTGAAAAAGTGCGTGGATAAATCGTCTAAGGGTGCTCACGCGACCTAAATATATATACCTAGTTGCGTCTGACTAAGAAAAAAATGGTCAAGATGAACTCAGATGAAAAATGTTCTACATGAAATAAAGTTCTTCATTTCCTGAAAAAGGACAACTTTTCTTTTGGATTCATCTTCATCTGATCAAGTATGCGACCTCGACGGCAGAGATAAAGACCGGACAGAGGTAAAAGCGTTCGGTCAAAATCCGAGTTTGAGCAAAAAATAAGACAAAACAGCCATCAAGATCAGCTTAGATGGAAAACTGCTGATCATGAGTGTTCTTCATCTTCTCGAGATGAACAACTTTGGTTTTGGACTCATCTTAATCCGAGCTCGTTTTTATCCTAAAAAAGATGACGTATCGTGTGTATTGCCCTCAAGGTACACATGACGTGTTCATGTGCAAACACACTTTTTGGTGACCCCGCTGGGAAAGATCATCACATTCGACGATAACATATCCCACCTAGCTTCCGATGATCTTTCGGTGGAACAACTCAAAGCCTATGAGACGCTCAAGGAGTGTCAAGAGCAACTTGATGCGCGGGAACAACAACGAAAGGAGGAGTTGGAGGTTTGAATTATATGCAAGAGGAGAAAGACAAGGAGGCATTCCTTAATAGTAACAATGTAAGCTGGTTCTATTGATAATTGGTATCATTTTGAAAAGAAATTCCATGGGCATTTTTATAACGGTGATAATGAGCTTAAGCTATCACATCTTACATCGTCGGTTAAGCAAAAGAATGACGAATTGGTCACCGATTACGTCAAAAGGTTTAGAGACAAAAGATAGGTCTAAATCTGATTGATCATCCTCGCATAAATGTGGTTGAATATAATAGTGAAAATTCGGACGATCAAATTGAGATGTATCCTGCTGAATTTGTTTGGCCGTTAAAGGCTAAACTTACTTATACTTGTGATGCTCGTGTAAGACAATGTCATGAAGAAGAGATGACATTTATTTTTGATAACTGTTGTACCTATTACTTTTCTCCGACTAATATCGAAGGCTAACAGAGCAGCTTATATTCAACGAATCCTAACAGAGGTATATTGCGTTATATGTTAAAAGGATTTCAGTACAATGGTTTGATTGAGCCCTTGGTGTTTAGAACACCTCATCATAGGATTGGCTGGAGTACTGTTTTCCAATAGAATGTGGGACTTCACTGATAGACGTGTTAGATTGATCTCTCCCGATCAAGCCCAACGGCTCGACGGGACCCCTTGCCACGCGCCCTGATCGGGCGTCCAACCGAACTCTGGTTGGTGGGCCCCTGTCGCCAGCGCAATATAAAGAGGTGGGGGGGGGGGGGAGCGGCTGCACACGGTACGAGGTTCGACTGTGCGCCGAAAACCCCACCGACACCCCCTACCGATCTAGGGTTAGCGATGTGCCGACGGGAAGCTCCGCCACCACCTCTGCCCACTCACACCCACGCTCACGCCGTCGACCACCATGGCCAATGCCTCCGGCTCCACAAGCCAAGGAGAAGGTTCGGTTCTCCTCTCTCCCTCTATGATCTCTCTCCATATATCTTATAGTACCGATGCTAGTATATGTATTAGATACTATCTACCGATAATATCTACACCTAGACGATCTCAAAGGATAAACATTGGTATCAGAGCACAGTTCTAGGTTTTGTATTTTTTCGGTAAGATGCAAACAGAGAAAGAAAAACAACAAGGGGAACCCTAACCCCAAAAGCACAGTGCGTCGCCCACCTAGGCCGTGCCATTCCTCTTGATCCCTATGCGCATCGGCAAGCCGAGGCATAGGGAAGAAGAACCCACCCCTCACGGGAGAAAGAATACCGAAACACCGCCCCGAATCCGAATCAAACAGGAAAAGAGAGCATTTTTGCAAACAGAAATCAAAAGAAATCAAAGAACCGGCCGTAGCCACTGCCGCCGGCAAAGGGCACCTCCGCCTGAGCCGCTTGACAGCGGCGCACCCACTCTCGGGTGGATGTGCGCGCCGGCAAGGGGGCCAGGGGGCACCGCCATCCGCTGCTTCCTCTCTGAACTGCGAAGCCAGTTCAGCTCTCTGTACGAGCTCGCACTTGCGGTCGTGGGAGCTTGATGACCCGCAAGTATAGGGGGTGTATCGCAGTATTTTCGATAAGTAAGAGTGTCGAACCCAACGAGGAGCAGAAGGTGCTGCCTAGTGGTATGGATCAGGAATTCTCTGCAAATACTTCGCAAACGGATTTTTAGGGGTTTTCGATAAAGCAAGTAAACAAAGTACGAGTAAATAAAAGACAGTAAGAATGAATGCACCAAGTGGCCCAATCCTTTATGCAGCACAGGACAAGCCGGTTGTATTTCTATAGATGACCAAACGTTCTCGAGGACACATGGGAAGACTGTCAAGTGCTTTCGTTTCATATAGTTGATTAATCTTCTCTAGTTTGCTAAGTGTTGTGTGGGTGAACCTGTGCTAATGTACCGCCCCATCCAAGACTAAATACATACTTGTGATTAAACCCCCTTGCAAACATCCGTAAGTACAAGAAAGTAATTAAGGTAAAAACCTAACCACAGCTTTAAACTCTAAGACCCTTACGTCCCTTGTGCAATGGTTTCCTAACGGGGGTTCAGGTTTCTGTCACTCCGGCAACCCCTACGATTAGTAGCCAAATACACAATGCATTCCCCTAGGCCCATATAGGTGAAGTGTCATGTAGTCGACGTTCACATGACACCACTAGAAGAAGTACACCACAACTTAAATAACAATCTATTGAATCTTTCTCAACACAACTCCACTACTAACAACTAGACTTCTCCCATGTCCTCAAGAACAAAACGAACTACTCACAAGAAATCATATGGATCATAATCAAAGATGGAATAATGATGTATAACAATCTGAACATAAACAATAATTCAATGGTTCACTCAATAGCATCAACTACAAGGAGTAATCAACACCAGGAAAGTTTCCTCTATGAACTATGCAAGATTCAACTCAATTGTTACAGCAATATGGAGATGGTGATGAGGGTGCTGATGGTGATGATGGTGGTGATGATGATGATGATCCCGATGAAGTCCAGCTTGATGGTGGTGTTGATGGCGACGATCTTCCCTCTCCGGGAAGGAATTCCCCCGGCAGAAATCTGTCTGCCGGAGAGATCTTTCTCTCTCGGTGTTTTTCGCCCCGCAGAGGCGGCGGAATCTTTCTGTGGTCCCTCCCTGAGTCTTAGGGTTTCGGGAGGTTGATATACGCCAGAGGGGAGAGGCTGGAGTGGGCCAGGGCAGCCACACCACTCCCTGGCGTGGCCTAGGCCTGCCCACGCCATGGGGTGGTGTGGCCCCCCTGTGGCCCACCTCCACTCCATCTTCTGGCATCCTGAGTCTTCTGGAAAAATAGAATTTTCCGTATATTTTCCCGCATTTTCTGATCTTCGCGAATTTTGCTTCCAAACCGCACCTTTTCCATCAGAATCCTGACTACAACGGTCCATGCTCCAAAGGTCATCAACCATGCAAAAACAGATGAAATAACATAAGTATCACCTCTCAATACGAAATATATCAATGAATAATAGTGAATTAAGATATAGAAAAGTGATGCAAAATGGACGTATCTACTCCCCCCAAGCTTAGACTTCGCTTGTCCCCAAGCGAAACTGAGCTCAATAAACATGACCTCAAGTTTATGGAGTGAAGAGTCGATAAAAGGATATGGACAAGAAGCATCACATTCATCAAATACATAGATCATAATAGAAGATAACTCACTATTATATACTCAACCTGTAATGAGTAAAGGAAACACAATAAAGATACATAAAGTAAATCATAATTGATAATGGCAAACTTATCTCTTGGTCGAAGAATAGTTGATAATTTGCTGGAGTTCACAAATAGCTGGTTTTTCAAAGAAATCTTTCAAAGTAGTAAACTTCAAGATAAGAGCAATGTGCAAAGCAAGGAACATAAGAAACATGAATGAATAAATCATCATATGAATGAATGAAACACATCAACTCAAAATACTTGCTGAGATAGAAGGGAATAGGTTTACTGACTCAACTACAAAGTAAAAGAAAGGCCCTTCAAAGAGGGAAGCAGGGATTTCAAGTCTCATAAAGAGCTCCCAAAAATTATGATACTTACTAGCTTTCATCTCTCATTGCCCCTATCATAGGCATCTTTAGGTGATTAAGGTTAAAGTGATCAAAAATGAGGATATGCATTGACAAGTTGTAAGTTGAGAATCTCATGTCCCTTAAATACGAGGGCCACTCCTTATGCTACTCAAGTTTAGTCACCGGTAAGTTCTTGTCATCGTAAACATATGTGTATCATTGAGAACCGCCAATGGGGTACCCCTTGCCCGATGATACGGAAGAATCCCCATATCAAAATGACAAGGCAAGCAGACAACAAGTATCTCACCAATCTTCTTATTTACCATGGGAATATGGTGCTTTTTTCTCTGTTTCCTCTTTTCATAATCTCTTTTTTCTTTTCTTTTTTTCTCAATATCGGACTCTTTTTTCTAAGAAGAATGCTTCATAGATACTCGTTATGGTTACGCTGCATGTTTCCACCATGTCAGCATGGATTAGACCAGCGGCCCAAGCGTTTCTCTAACACACATGCATAACTCCATGGACTTACAAGCTCCCCTTTCATTTCACACCGACGACATCCATAGACGAAAGAACATGGTATCAACTAGGTACAAAGTACCAGTGCAATGTTGAAAGCGTTCCCCATGACATCATGGTTCTGCTAATTCACAACTTACAAAGCGCAAGCATATACGCAACATAGGTGAGCACAATGGTTCAAGTTTATTAAATGCAAGAAAGTAAAGTGTGCCATCAAGTTCGTGAGAGCTTTAATCACTAATTTTCGCATAACAAGTTTAATTTGGGAGGTAGATAAAACAAGAATTTACTTGGAATAGCAATAATGCTACTAGGTAGGTATGGTGGACACAAATGGCAAAGGTTTTGGTTTAAGGGAGATGGATGCACGAGAAGAATGCCCTCTCAGTACAGGTTTTTGGCTAGCAAGGCTAGGTAGCAAGTACAAGAGTTGAAGGAAGCAAACAAACATACAAATGATAAAGATAAACATGCAATCTTCCTTGGAAGCACAAAAGATCTTAACTAGAGAATACTAAACTTATGAGCAAATCAAGAAAGAAAGATGATGAAATTATTTTTCTCTCGAGTACTTCTATCTTTTTCTTTTCAACTCTCAAAAAGGGTGTTGCTACAGACCGAGCCAGGTTTGCCAAAACCAACTAAATTAACTCAATGCTCCCAAAGTGCTACCAACACTAACAACAAGATTAATCATATAACCACGAATTGAAAACTATCATAAGCTATGCAAAAGAGTGAATGATAGAACTTCTCATTAATATTCCATAACGAAAACTCACACCAAGGGATACAAATCTAACGAGAGAGGGGACACTTCCATAATGCAAACCTTACTACATAATAACTCCTCTATTCATGATATGACTCAACTAATAAGGTAAAAAGATAAAAGATAGTGATATGATACCGCGGCACTCCCCCAAGCTTGGAACAAACCAAGGGGATGCCAAACCTGATGATGACTTACTCCTTTGGTGGTGGTAATATTTTCTTAGTTGTCGTGAGGTAATCTTCCAGCATCTTGCGAAGCCTATTATTCTCCCATTCAAGCACGTCCACCTCCCTCTGCAAGTCTCGGTACTTATCGCAGAACTCCTTAGTGACTCGTAGGGCTTCCGTTGATGCAGGGAAAATAACAAAAGGTACTAGCCCCTGCTTGGGGTCTTGGAGGTCTTCCTCCATAGACTCCTTCCCTTTATCCTTGGCGGACACCATTGTGCTTCTAAGCTTTCAAAGAGTATGTCCTGACAGAAATAGATCGAAACAAAAACACGACAAAAACACGATATACGAACCTCGGGGGATCCGGGGGGTTATATATTATGAAGTTTTATATCAAAAGGAAAGTACTGGGAGAAAACGGGTCGGAGACGGAGTCCTGGGTGGCCTCACCACCCGGTGGCGCGGCTAGGGGTGGGCCCGGGCCATGGGGTGGTGTGGGCCACCCTGGCTCCGGTTCCGTCCCTCTTTCACTTCGTAGCTTTTGTTATTGACTGAAAACTGCAAAAATATAGTTGGATTGTATTTTCGCGGAACTTTCCTTACTAGAACTGTTGCCTAGTTGGAAACGGACTCTGCAGGTCTCTGAATTTGGTATTGAGTGGATCCTTCCGGAATCATCACTTGAATATCATCGATATCTTCATCTTCATATACTTATTACTTGAGTCATAAAACCTTTCTCTTCCTCATTACACCATTATCTCCACTTCCTGGAAATTTCTTTCACACAAAACTTCACACAGTTCTTATTAGCAACATTAGTATAAGTGAAGTGATAAAACCTTTTGAGTCCAACTTCAACTGAAAACCATCAAAACATAAGATACTGTAGCAACTCCTTCCGAAAACCCAAAAAGAATTCAAAAAGGAAGTCGAATAAAGAAGCAAATGCAAGATTGGCAAAATCTGTCAAAACAGACCAGCAGGTAAAGATCAATTTTTTCGAACATCTTTTGTTGCTCAAATCAAAAAGTGCAAAACTAACGAAAGTTAAATAACAACCTGGGGCAGAATCATAAAAAATTTAGCTCAATCCGACGTACAGAGATCTCTCACGAATTTTTACGGTGAAGCACAAAAATTTGTTTCGGGACAGCCACTTCCCCAAATCTTACTTCTCTCTCATTAGAGGTTGATCTTGACACAAAAACCAAACAAAACGGATAAGGAGCGGTTATTACCGAGCTAATAACTTCCAAGACTCAAAGAAACAAAAAACAAACTAAAAGCAGAAACAAATTGGGTTGTCTCCCATAAAGCTCTTTCTTTATAGCCATTAAGATGGGCATGATAATTTTGAAGAAGCTCTCATAGGGATATGAATTGGAGTGAAAGAGAGCATTAAGAAGCAAAAACACACGCACATTTAAGTCTAACCCACTTCCTATGCAAGGGGATTTTGTAAACAAACAAGTTATTGAAACCAAAGGCAACTTGCATAAGAAGGCAAAAGAAGTGCAACATAAAAACTTTCAGCATAAAACGAGGAAACTTGATATTATTGAGATACATAAGAACACTTTTCCCTCTCTCATAGTAACTTTCAGTATCATGCATAAACTTAACAACATAGCTATCACAAGAACCATCATAGCAATGATCACTTATTCTTACAGAAAACACAGGAATACTTGCTCTCATAACAGTACTTTGTGAAACAATATTAGAGGTATCCTTACAAAGGATAGTGTGTCCCTCTTTTTCATACTTGGTAACAAAGTCTTTCACACTTGCTATTATAGGTTCATCAACCATTTGTTTATCAGGTTCAATAGCCTTATTCATAGTTTCATTAACCATACTAGCTATCATAGAATGTTCATTTACCTTAACCGGGAAAGGCATTTTTTCAATATAAGGTTCAGGTAAAACATGATTAGCAGTATAAACTTCAGTATTTCTTGCAGGAACACTCTTAGCAATATCTTTATAAGGTTCATGATACTTATTCCACTTCTATTTAGGCACTTCAATGTAGGAAGCAAAGGCCTTAAAATAAGAAGCAATAGCTTGAGAGTCTAGACCATAAGCATTTTTAATATTTTGAAAGTCATCAGTTCCCATAAAAGATTCAATGCATTCATAGTCATAATTTATACCTGACTTTCTACCTTTGTCATTCTCCCAAGCTTCAGCATTGTCTTGAATACGATCTAGAAGATCCCATTTAACTTCTTCTTCCATGCGAGTGAATGATCCAGCACAAGAAGCGTCCAATAAATCCTTGTCATGTAGAGGGAGCCTTGCATAAAAGTTGTTGATAATAATATTGTTGGGGAGCTCATGAATGGGACATTTGAGCATTAGTAACTTCAATCTCCCCCAAGCTTGGGCTGTACTCTCTCCATCAAGAGGCCAAAAGTTATATATTTGATTCCGATCTTTATGAATCTCACTAGGAGGATAAAACTTTGAATAAAAGAGAGGCACTATTTCCTCCCATTCCAGAGCTTGACCATTCTTCAACAGCTTATACCATTCCTCAGCTCTTCCTTTCAGTGATAATGAGAATAACTTCTTCTTAACTTTATCTATAGTAATACATGCACACTTGAACAACCCGCATAATTCGTGTATAAAGAGTAAATGATCACCGGGATGGACAGTTCCATCCCCAACATAGTAGTTCTCCATAACACGATCAATAATTCTTGTAGGTATTTTGAAAACATCTTTTCAGCAGGTGGTGGCTTATCTACTACCTTAGCAGTGGTAGTAGCATTACCAAATAAGAAACTCAGCGAATTATCCATAACGAAAATAAAGCAACTAGCAGAAGTAAACAATACTCAAAGTAGAAATTTCCTTTACCAGTTCAACTCTCCAATAGCGCTCCACTCCCCGAAAACGGCACCAGAAAATAGTCTTGATGACCCGCAAGTATAGGGGGTGTATCGCAGTATTTTCAATAAGTAAGAGTGTCGAACCCAACGAGGAGCAGAAGGTGCTGGCTAGTGGTATGGATCAGGAATTCTCTGCAAATACTTAGCAAACGGATTTTTAGGGGTTTTCGATAAAGCAAGTAAATAAAGTACAAGTAAATAAAAGACAGTAAGAATGAATGCAGCAAGTGGCCCAATACTTTATGCAGCAAAGGACAAGCCGGTTGTATTTCTATAGATGACCAAACGTTCTTGAGGACACATGGGAAGATTGTCAAGTGCTTTCGCTTCATATAGTTGATTAATCTTCTCTAGCTTGCTAAGTGTTGTGTGGGTGAACCTGTGCTAATGTACCGCCCCATCCAAGACTAAATACATACTTGTGATTAAACCCTCTTGCAAACATCCGTAAGTACAAGAAAGTAATCAAGGTAAAAACCTAACCACAGCTTTAAACTCTAAGACCGTTACGTCCCTTGTGCAATGGTTTCCTAAGGGGGGTTCAGGTTTCTGTCACTCCGGCAACCCCTACGATTAGTAGCCAAATACACAATGCATTCCCCTAGGCCCATATAGGTGAAGTGTCATGTAGTCGACGTTCACATGACACCACTAGAAGAAGTACACCACAACTTAAATAACAATCTATTAAATCTTTCTCCACACAACTCCACTACTAACAACAAGACTTCCCCCATGTCCTCAAGAACAAAACGAACTACTCACAAGACATCATATGGATCATAATCAAAGATGGAATAATGATGTATAACAATCTGAAGATAAAAAATTATTCAATGGTTCACTCAATAGCATCAACTACAAGGAGTAATCAACACCGGGAAAGTTTCCCCTATGAACTATGCAAGATTCAACTCAATTGTTACAGCAATATGGAGATGGTGATGAGGGTGCTGATGGTGATGATGGTGGTGATCATGATGATGATCCCGATGAAGTCCAGCTTGATGGTGGTGTTGATGGCGACGATCTTCCCTCTCCGGGAAGGAATTCCCCCGGCAGAAATCTGTCTGTCGGAGAGATCTTTCTCTCTCGGTGTTTTCCGCCCCGCAGAGGCGGCGGAATCTTTCTGTGGTCCCTCCCCGAGTCTTAGGGTTTTGGGAGGTTGATATACGCCAGAGGGGAGAGGCTGGAGTGGGCCAGGGCGGCCACACCACTCCCTGGCGCGGCCTAGGCCTGCCCGCGCCATGGGGTGGTGTGGGCCCCTTGTTGGCCACCTCCACTCCATCTTCTGGCATCCTGAGTCTTCTGGAAAAATGGAATTTTCCGTATATTTTCTCGGATTTTCTGATCTTCGCGAATTTTGCCTCCAAACAACACCTTTTCCATCAGAATCCTGACTGCAGCGGTCCATGCTCCAAAAGTCATCAACCATGCAAAAACAGATGAAATAACATAAGTATCACCTCTCAATACGAAATATATCAATGAATAACAGTGAATTAAGACATAGAATAGTGATGCAAAATGGACGTATCAGAGCTCGCTGTTGTGCGGCTTTTTCTGGGGAAGTTGGAATGGAAAGAAGGAGGAGGAAAGGAGGGGCTCGTCGTCGGCCTAGCCAGGGGGCGCTGCCTCTTCGCCGACCCTCAGCAACGAAAGAAGCAGCGCCGCCGCTAGAGAGTGGGCACACGCACGCGGGGGAGTGAGCGAGTGGTGCTAGAGTTTGACCGGGAGCAGGTTTTAACTGAGGATGGAAGCGGACAGCTGTCCAATGGAGGGCAAGCAGGATCGGACAGCCATGCCGCGGGCTAATGCGGTGACAGGCCTTAAGCTACATTTCCCGTTATGGACTATGGGCGCGGGCGGTGCATAGGCACAGAGAGGCATGCAGCGATGCGCACAGCAAGACTGCTAGGCCGAATATCGGCCAGCAGAGAGTGTTGAGCGCCACACAAGGGCCAGTGGGTCATTGTTTTCTGCCCCAGGCGTGAACAGTGCAGTTTTTATTTTGCAGAAGCTTTTTTGACCGTTTTATTTCAGTATTAGACAGTTTTTTAGTCTAGATTTTTCTATGCAAATTTATAAACTTGTTTCATATATTTTTGTGTCACTTAACTAAATATTATTATTTATTAAGTCTTTATAAAGGGTTAAAGCTTATAAAAATCATATCTTATTAATTATAAATCATAAAAATACTTATAATATATCAAAATGATCACAAAAATAAAACCTACACATAAAAAATGTAACTCTACACATTTGAAGTAAAATAAATGAAAATGTTTATTAAGACTTGCTAAAACTATTTTCTTCTATTTTAATTCATTAAAAATATATAAAGCTTTACTATTGCCTTTATCATTATTTATTTAAAATCTAAAAGTGTAATAACAAGTTCAATTGATATTGAAGTGAAGTCAAGATTGGTCTAACCATTTTAAGTTATACTTACTAAAACTACCATTTAAAAATTAAGTAAATCTTACTCTCCGAAAATATTTTATTAATTATAAAATCATCAAGATTTGAGTACCAATTCTTTTACGAGTCTAACCAAAGTTTTTAAGTATTTAATATGATGCCATTCCCATGTTTATAGAAATAAGTATTTATTCTATAATAAGTAAATGAGTTCATTCACTTAAATCAAGAGAACACCACTTCCATAAAGACATAATACTTTTGTTTCACCTTCATGAAATGTTATAAATTGAACAACATGTAGTGTCCTCTCATATTAAAGTTAGATAGTCTCCACTTGCTAGTGGAATAGCTATTCAAAATGCTAATTGTTTTCTTCGTTAATACTCATAACTAGTAAGAAAACATTAAAGTGTTAGCTTTAAGTTTAAATGCTTTTATTTTGTAAAGTAACATTTTCCTCAAAAGTTATTCTTTTAAGAAACATTAAAAGTAATCCCTAAGTATTTCTGTAAGAACTCTAATGAAGTGACAATTCTATTAAGAAGTAATGTGTACCATTCCACACTTGAGTGCTTTACTATTGAATGCTACTTGTTGCTTTTACATATTGTTTCACACACTCTCACAAGCCTTAATAAGAAGCACTGGTGTGTAGCTGATATAAAAGTGCAACACATTCCAAAGAACTCATCACAAACTCCAAACCCTAGATCAGATACGATTATTCCGGAGATTCGCGTTTATCAAATTGCACTACATTACTTATGCATAATTGCATCTTGCTTGTTTAAACATTCGTCCTTACCGGACCAATGATGCTGTTTACAGAATTTGGATCTTATATTGTCTTGAAGACTATGATTGCATAATCTTGCAATCACAAAAGGCAAGTTCACACTTGCTCATGCCCTTTGGTTATTTTCTATCAAATGCTTGTAACTCAAATGTTATCATCACCTGCATTTCAAAAAGATCAGAAAACACTATTTTCATAATAATATGATTTTGGATTATTTACCAAATGTTAATAATCTATTATTACAGTTTTAGTGGTAAAGGAACATAATATCTAGGACTTAATCAACCAATGTCGCCAGTGATTCTAGCGTCGTATATTACACGGTAACCATGGGATTTGGAATGGGACGGAGAAGTCAGTTGGATCTTCTTCCTTTCGCATGGACGGATGACCTTATCATGAAGATACAGATTTCTCGTGGAGAATCCAGCACATGGGTGGGACCCCTCAGTGCCTCGTGATATTGGTGTCTAGATTATCTATGCATAGCTGTCTTGGTGGAGGTTCACCATAGCTGATGGTGGCTGCCAGGCAGAGTTGCTTACAGAGTCTTCGAGAGGCTACCCGGACTTTACTCGTGGTAAACCTTCTTGGGGGATCATGTATTCATGCGGGATCGCGGAGAAGGGCAGTGATTGGCTTGGATCTTAGGTTGGGCCTAGAACCAAGGAAGTTTGAATGGGGATATACTCCCGGCCGTGCAACAAATCTTAAGGTCTCCCATGGGAACAGTGACGCACCTCTGCAAAGTATAAGAATTGTGACATGTTACTCCCTGTTTCGGGAAGTAGCTACGAACGTGGCAGGAAAGGAACTCCATAAAAGTTCTGGTAAACCTGTGAAGGCTGACGGACATAGTTTTCAGAATAAAAGCAACATTTGAAGAAATGTTTACGAAAACCTGCATTGCCTACGACCTATGGTCTGTGGCTGTAGATAGTGCATCAAACACTCCTTTTTAGTGAACTTGCTGGTACGCTCGTACTCAACCGTACCTTCTTAACCCTTGCTAGATTATGAAGCCGTTGAAGACGATGTTAACACCAACTCATCTTTAACAAATCATCATCGATAGCTCAAGTTCTTCAATGAAGTCAACATATACATCAACCGAAGTGAAGACGAAGTTCATGATTAGATAGGAGTAGATACTCTAGCCATAAAACCTACTTCTATAGAGCATTGCATTAGTAGCAATTGCAAGCCAGATAGTTTAGATGCTAGTATTATTAGCTAGATAGTTCTGAGTTATTATTTCTGATTCTTCTTTGTAAGAAGTTTCTTTCTTCCTCCTTAACTTAGAGTGTTCTATGAATCTTTTATAAAGAGTCGAGTTGTAATCTATAGTCATGTCTTGGACCTGCTATGTTTCTGTTTTACCACTCCGCAGAATGTAAGACTAATGAATTGTGTTTCATTGGTGTTATGTCAATGACTATAGTGTACTACATCATGCAGTGGTATGCTGGTTCACCGTATTTGTTAAGATTCATATGAATCTAGTTAAGCTTTTAGACTAGATGCATCCGTATTTAGATAAAGTTGAGAATATTAATATGGACCCGAGGTAGTACATAATTATATTCAGAATAAACATTTTGCCTACATCACTATGTGAATTGCCTTTTTTTAGAGGACTATGTGAATTTCTCATAAGCTAATTTTGTACAATAAATATTTGAAAATGTACAAATGAGTATTGATTAGTGTGACTCTTCCTATGAGCATAGGTACTCAGGTCAGATATAGTTCATGTTGGGTGATAAGTGAAATTCTGCAATCTAAAAAGGCTTATATTTTGGAACGGAGGTAGTAGGAACCAAGGCCCCAAATTCTTTCTTCCGTCGGCATTATATCTTTTATGTTCCTTGCAGCATGGTATTATTAGCGTGAGATAATGTCAAAACACTTTGTTGATTATCGACTATTATCTTATAGATCTTTTCTTGCTATTTTTATTGCACCAATTTTTATATAAGAAAATTTCTTCCCTTGATATCAGGTAGTGGTGGAAAAGAAGATCATGCTAGAGAGCAAGGCACCGCATTGCATAGTCACACAACAATTTCTGAAATTGAGGTTCATGGCATGTAGTTTTTCCCTATGCTCGATAATTTGTTTCCTTGCATGTGTGAGTAGAATGCAATATTGTATCTTATATTCTAGATTGTTGTTTATAGGGTTGATCTTTTGGACCTAGAAGAAACTATATTTCTTAGCAAAATATTTTCTCTATTTTCATATACTCTTTTACCTGGTATTGACTTAAAATCATTTGGTCTCACAACTACGAAGTTCCTACAAATTTGCGGGGTTCATATAAAATTGTGTAGAGTTTCCAAAATTTGTGTGTTTCCTATAAATTTACTTCAATATTTTGTGTCGTTATATATATGTAGAAAAAGGACAGGCGCGATGCGCTATCATGGTCTAGTCGCTTATATATAGTCCATGTGCATCTTCATGCAGAGGAGACCAAGAAAATTGGTGCTAACCTTTTTTTGTTTACAAGTAGATATCTATAAGATGGCTTCAAATGAAAAGTTCACTAACATAAAAGGTGCGCATCTTGCCGAGACAATCAACTTTTCTTTTTAGATTGTTTTAATCAAAGATCATATGCGACTTCCAGAGCCACAACACTATTAGAACACAGGGAGATCAGAAATATATGGGCCAATGTCTAGGTGCTAGTGAAAACGAGTCATTGACAGGCGTGAAGGAAATATGCCCTGAGAGGCAATAATAAAGTTGTTATTATGTATTCCTTGTATATGATAGATGTTTATTTTGCATGCTATAATTGTATTGATAGGAAACATCAATACATGTGTGTTTAATAAACAAAAAGGGTTCCTAGTTATGCCTCTCTTATAGACTAGCTTGTTGATTAACAAGATGATCAAAGTTTCCTGATCATGGACATTGGATGTTGTTAATAACAAGGTCACAGCATTTGTGAAATGATGTGATGAACATTCATCCGAAGTATAGCATTACGATCAGGTCATTATGTTTATATTGCTATAACATCATACAAAGTAGTCTTAGTCCTTAGACCATGAGATCATGTTAATTGCTAACACCGGAAGAGTATCTTGATAACATCAAACGTCACACTGTAACAGGGTGACCATAAAGGTGGGTTCAGTGCTATGAAGGTGTTATGTTGAGGCACATGGATCAAGAGTGGAATTTGTCAATCCCGATGATGGATAGATATACTCTGGGCCCTCTCGGTGATATCACATTAAGATAGCTTGCAAGCAAGTGATGTGATCACTAGAATGTTATATCACGGGAACGAGAAAAGAGTGCATGTAGGTAACGAGATCAAACTAGGTATTTGGATACCGATGATCGAATCTCGGACATGTATTATATCATGAGACAAAGGGATTAAATTGCTGACGTTAAAAGTTCTCACGATCACAGAAGTCATCGTTTAATATGCAGGAGTCAGTATGGATCTCCAGGTCTCGCTTCTGATTATTGATCTGAGAGGAGTCTCAATCATGTCTGCATTATTCGTGAACCGTAGGGTGACACACTTAAGGGTTGTCGGACACCATTTAGGAGCACATATGTTCCAGAAAAAAGGTTTGCAAAGCGCAAGAAATGTTTCGATAGAAACAGGAATTGTTTCGATAGAAACCGGAATTGTTTCGGGTGAAATTGCAGAAAGTGGTTCTGCATGTGATATTGAAATGTTGCAAGGGGTTTTATGTGAATGTTTGTTAATTAAAGTAATTAACAAAATTCTGAATAAAATAAATAAAAGAGTTTTATTAATTGAGAGTTGCATTTAATTTGGTGGAAATTAAATACATGTGAGTGGGATTTTGGGTGGAGGCCATGTTTATGTGAGTGGAGGTTCACCACATGAATGAAGGAGGGGAGGAGTCCCCCCCTCATGCGCCGGCTATGGGAGGGGAGGGGTCTCCCTCCCTCCTATATAAAGCCCTCCTCTCCCTCTCACAAAACACACCTCCTCGTGAAGGATCTCTCTCCCCCTCTAGATATTCCCCCATGGTCTCGGATTAGCGAGATACATGTTCCCGGTGGCCTTGCCTCTGGAAGGAGTTGCTGCTTCCGCTGATTCGCTGGAGCGAGGAGGTGGAGGTTGTCCGGTGGCTTGAACGTGTGTGCGAGGACGGATGCATTGCTGATTTGCGGCGCTCGGACTTCCACACGATCTTGAGATCAGCAAGCGTATGACTACATCAACCACAAGTTCCTACTCGTTATCAAAACTCGTTTTCTTCGAGGGTAAGGTCTCCATGGATGTATGTCCACCTGTTGCTCTGTATCTAGTAGATAGATCTTGGCGTATAGTTCTCATCGTAGGAATTTTTTTGTTTTCTATGCTGCAGACCCAACAGTGGTATCAGAGCCTGATCTATGCGTAGGTGCTTTTCACGGGTAGTACACATATGTTTATATGTGGGCGATGATGATCATGTTATTGCATCTTCTATGTACTTTGGATATTGGTGGCATAGTGGGATGAAGCGGCCCGGACCAACCTTACATGTCATCGTACATGAGACCGGTTCCACGACTGACATGCAACTAGTTTTGCATAAGTGGTTGGCGGGTGTCTGTCTCTCCTACTATAGTCAATATCTGATTTACAACGAGTTGCTAAGAACTTGGTTATCCTCGTTGTGGTTCATGTTCGTAGGTAAGACCGGTTCTATCTCCGAAAGCCCTAAGCCATGTAAAACTTGCAATTGATAAATTAGAGGCGTCTAGTTTAGATCGTTGCTGGGCTAGTGTCTTGATATGGTATTGTTGTAAGTAGATGTATGATAGATACTCTTACAACTCACTTAACGTGTAAGTTCCATAGACCTTGGCCTTACACACAAAGGAATGATAGAGATCATACCACGATGCAAATGATAGAGATCAAATGCATGGACCATATCACCTCACTTCACACATTAGATGTTAGCATCTTATATTGCTAGTTTGGCGCTTTTGGTAGCATTATAAGATGATCCCTCATTTAGATATCAAGATAAAATGTGTTCTTCCTTAAGTATGCACCATTTTGTGGATCGTGTTTTGAGGCATCACGTGATGATCGGGTGTTCTCGACTCTACGCTTTCATACAACGGGTGTAAGACAGTTTGACACACGCGAATACTAAGGTTCTTACTTGACGAGCCTAGCATGTACAGACATGGCCTTGGAACACGGACCGAAAGGTTAAGCATGAGTCATATAGTTGATATGATGCCCATATAGATGCTCGCCTTTGAAGCTACACCAACTCACATGATGATCGGACTTGGTGTAGTGGATTTGGTTCATGTAATCACCAAAAGGACACGAGGGATGTCGTTTTTGAGTGGGAGTTCATTAGTAATTTGGATTAGTTGAACTCAATCTATCATAAATTTAGTCTAAATATATTTTACAAATTCTGTTGTAGATGGCACCACCTGCTTTTAATTTCAATGTGTTCATGGAGAAAGAGAAGCTTGCTGCGAATGGTAGCAACTTCACCAACTGGGCTATGAATTTGAGGATTCTCCTCACTGCTGCACAAAAGAAATATGTGCTAGAGGTGCCGCTAGGCCCCCCACCAGCTCCTGATGCCCCTGACGAGGAAAAGAACGTCTATATAACTCGTCAGGAGGACCACAACTTAGTTCATTGCGGCATACTGTATGGGCTAGAGCCAGAACTTCGAAAACGTTTCGAAAATGGCAATGCCTTTGATACCATGGGAGAATTGAAAATGATTTTCGATACCCATGCTGCCGTAGAGAGTTATAATGCTTCTGAAAAGTTCTTTAGCTACATGATGGAAGAAAACAGCTCCGTTAGTGAGCACGTACTCAAAATGTCTAGGTACGCCGATAAGCTTGTGTCCTTGGGAATAATGATTCCCAATGAATTAGGCATACATCGTGTTCTCCAATCTCTGCCACCTAGCTACAAGAGCTTTGTGATGAACTATAATATGCAGGGCATGAAGAAGTCTCTTCCCGAGCTTCTGTCAATGCTTAAGACTGCAGACGTGGAGATTAGGAAAGAACATCAAGTGTTGATGATCAATAAGACCACCGGTTTCAAGAAGTACAAGAAAGGTAAGCAGAAGGGAAAGAAGGGCGGCAAATCTGTTGCCGCGCCTGAAAAGAAACCCCGAGCTGGCCCTAAGTCTGACACCGAGTGCTACTATTGCAAGGGGACTGGCAATTGGAAGCGCAACTGCCCCAAGTATTTGGCGGACAAGAAGGCCGACAAGGCAAACAAAGGTATATGTGATATACATGTTATTGATGTGTACTTGACTAGTACTCGCAGTAGCACCTGGGTATTTGATACGAGATCGGTTGCTAATATATGTAACTCGGTTCAGGGGCTGCGGAATAAGCGACAACTAGCAAGGGATGAGGTCCCGATGCGGGTCGGCAATGGATCAAGAGTTGATGTGATCGCCGTCGGAACGCTGCCTCTCCATATGCCGTCGGGATTAGTTATAAACCTGAATAATTGTTATTTGGTGCCTGCCCTGAGCATGAACATTGTATCCGGATCATGTTTGATGCAAAGTGGTTATTCGTTTAAGTCTGAAAACAATGGTTGTTCGATTTATATGAATAATATCTTTTATGGTCATGCACCTATGTTGAATGGTTTATTTCTGTTGGATCTCGATAGTAGTATTACGCATATTCATAATGTTGATGCTAAAAGGATTAAACTTGATAATGATATATCTGCATATATGTGGCATGCCGTCTAGGTCATATTGGCGTTAAGCGCATGAAGAAACTCCATTCTGATGGACTTTTGGAATCACTTGATTTTGAATCATTTGATACATGTGAGCCATGCCTTATGGGCAAGATGACTAGAACGCCGTTTTTCGGTTCAATGGAACGGGCGACAGATTTATTGGAAATCATACATACTGATGTTTGTGGACCAATGAGTGTGTCGGCGCGAGGTGGATATCGTTATTTTGTTACTTTCACGGATGATTTGAGTAGATACGGGTATATCTATTTAATGAAACATAAGTCTGAAACCTTTGAAAAGTTCAAAGAATTTCAGAATGAAGTGGAAAATCATCGTAACAGAAAGATCAAATTTCTGCGGTTCGACCGTGGAGGAGAGTATCTTAGTTACAAGTTTAGCACACATATGAAAGATTGTGGAATAGTTTCACAACTCACGCCTGCCGAAACACCACAACGTAATGGTGTGTCAGAACGTCTTAATCGTACTTTATTGGATATGGTTCGATCTATGATGTCTCTGACTGACTTGCCACTGTCATTTTGGGGTTATGCACTGGAAACCGCTGTATTCACTTTAAATAGGGGACCATCTAAATCCGTTGAAAAGACACCGTATGAATTATGGTTTGGAAACAAACCTAAGCTGTCATTTCTTAAAGTTTGGGGATGCGATGTTTATGTGAAGAAACTTCAACCGGATAAACTCGAACCCAAAGAGAAAAAATGCGTCTTCATAGGATACCCTAAGGAAACGATTGGGTATACCTTCTATCACAGATCCGAGGGCAAGGTCTTTGTTGCCAAGAATGGATCCTTTCTTGAGAAGGAGTTTCTCGCGAAAGGTGTGAGTAGTTGGAAGGTAGAACTCGAAGAGGTTATTGAACCTTCTCTTCATGAAATGGCGAGTAGCGCAGCACCGGAAGTTGTTTCGGAGTTGACTTCACCTAATGAAGAGAGAGCCAATGATATTGATCATGAAACTCCGAAAGAGGACACTACCGAACCGCGCAGGTCAAGCAGGACACGTGCAGCTCCTGAACTGTACGGCAATCCTGTTATGAATTTCATGATTGATGAAATAGATGACCCTGTGACATATGAAGAAGCGATGATGAGCCCTGATTCCAACAAATGGCTAGAAGCCATGAAATCCGAGATGGAATCCATGTACGAAAACTAGGTTTGGACCTTAGTGGACTTACCTCACGATCGAAAGGCCGTTGAGAATAAATGGATTTTCAAAAGAAAAACTGATGCTGATGGTAATGTAACCATCTATAAGGCTCGACTTGTCGCAAAGGGGTTTCGACAAATTCAAGGAGTTGACTACGATGAGACATTCTCTCCCGTAGCGATGCTTAAGTCGGTTAGGATTATGTTAGCAATTGCTGCATATTTCGATAATGAAATATGGCAGATGGATGTCAAAACTGCGTTCCTCAATGGTAATATTGAAGAAGAGTTGTATATGATACAACCTAAGGGTTTTGTCGATCCTAAGGATGCTGATAAGGTGTGCAAACTTCAGCGATCCATCTATGGACTAAAGCAAGCATCCCGGAGTTGGAATCTCCGCTTTGATGAGGTGATCAAAGAGTTTGGATTTGTCCAAACTTATGGAGAGGCTTGTATTTACAAAAAAGTGAGTGGGAGCAATGTGGCATTTCTGATATTATATGTGGATGACATATTATTGATTGGAAATGATATAGATCTTTTAAACAGTGTTAAAAGTTATCTAAACAGCAGATTTTCGATGAAGGACCTTGGTGAAGCTTCATATATATTAGGCATTAAAATCTATAGAGATAGATCAAGACGCCTAATTGGGCTATCGCAGAGTACATACCTTGCTAAGATATTAAAGAAGTTTAATATGGACGGAAGTAAGAAGGGGTACTTACCTATGTTGCAAGGCAAGACATTGAGTAAGACTCAAAGTCCGTCTACGACGGAAGAAAGAAAGATAATGGATAAGATCCCCTATGCCTCAGCCATAGGCTCTATAATGTATGCCATGCTATGTACAAGACCGGATGTGGCACATGCTATTAGTTTGACTAGTAGGTACCAATCTGATCCAGGTTCGGAACACTGGATAGCAGTCAAGAATATCCTTAAGTACTTGAGAAGAACTAAGGATATGAAGAAGAGCTAGTCGCTAAGTGTTATGTTGATGCTAGCTTTGACACTGATCCGGATGACTCTAAGTCTCAATACGGATACGTATTTCTCTTGAACGGAGCAGCAGTTAGTTGGAGGAGCTCCAAACAACCTGTGGTGGCTGGATCAACGACGGAGGCAGAATATGTTGCTGCTTCAGAAGCGGCGCAGGAAGCGTTTTGGATGAAGGAGTTCATAACAGAACTAAGTGTGGTTCCTAGTGCGTTGGACCCAATGGTGATCTATTGTGACAACAATGGAGCCATAGCCAACGCCAAGGAACCAAGGTCTCACAAGAATTCCAAGCATATTAAGCGCCGGTTTCACTCCATCCACGAGCATGTCAAGGATGGAGATATAAAGATTTGTAAAGTGCACACGGATCTGAATGTAGCAGATCCGTTGACTAAAGTACTCCCTAGGGCAAAACATGATCAACACCAGAACTCCATGGGTGTTAGATTTATCACTATGTAAACTAGATTATTGTCTCTAGTGCAAGTGGGAGACTGAAGGAAATATGCCCTGAGAGGCAATAATAAAATTGTTATTATGTATTCCTTGTATATGATAGATGTTTATTTTGCATGCTATAATTGTATTGATAGGAAACATCAATACATGTGTGTTTAATAAACAAAAAGGGTTCCTAGTTATGCCTCTCTTATAGACTAGCTTGTTGATTAACAAGATGATCAAAGTTTCCTGATCATGGACATTGGATGTTGTTAATAACAAGGTCACAGCATTTGTGAAATGATGTGATGAACATTCATCCGAAGTATAGCATTATGATCAAGTCATTATGTTTATATTGCTATAACATCATACAAAGTAGTCTTAGTCCTTAGACCATGAGATCATGTTAATTGCTAACACCGGAAGAGTATCTTGATAACATCAAACGTCACACCGTAACAGGGTGACCATAAAGGTGGGTTCAGTGCTATGAAGGTGTTATGTTGAGGCACATGGATCAAGAGTGGAATTTGTCAATCCCGATGACGGATAGATATACTCTGGGCCCTCTCGGTGATATCACATTAAGATAGCTTGCAAGCAAGTGATGTGATCACTAGAATGTTATATCACGGGAACGAGAAAAGAGTGCATGTCGGTAACGAGATCAAACTAGGTATTTGGATACCGATGATCAAATCTCGGACATGTATTATATCATGAGACAAAGGGATTAAATTGCTGACGTTAAAGGTTCTCACGATCACAGAAGTCATCGTTGAATATGTAGGAGTCAGTATGGATCTCCAGGTCCCGCTTCTGATTATTGATCTGAGAGGAGTCTCAATCATGTCTGCATTATTCGCGAACCGTAGGGTGACACACTTAAGGGTTGCCGGACACCATTTAGGAGCACATATGTTCCAGACAAAAGGTTTGCAAAGCGCAAGAAATGTTTCGATAGAAACAGGAATTGTTTCGATAGAAACCGAAATTGTTTCGGGTGAAATTGCAGAAAGTGGTTCTGCATGTGATATTGAAATGTTGCAAGGGGTTTTATGTGAATGTTTGTTAATTAAAGTAATTAACAAAATGCTGAATAAAATAAATAAAAGAGTTTTATTAATTGAGAGTTGCATTTAATTTGGTGGAAATTAAATACATGTGAGTGGGATTTTGGGTGGAGGCCATGTTTATGTGAGTGGAGGTTCACCACATGAATGAAGGAGGGGAGGAGTCCCCCCCCTCATGCGTCGGCTATGGGAGGGGAGGGGTCTCCCTCCCTCCTATATAAAGCCCCTCTCTCCCCTCTCACAAAACACACCTCCTCGTGAAGGATCTCTCTCCCCCTCTAGATATTCCCCCATGGTCTCGGATTAGCGAGATACATGTTCCCGGTGGCCTTGCATCTGGAAGGACTTGCTGCTTCCGCTGATTCGCTGGAGCGAGGAGGTGGAGGTTGCCCTGTGGCTTGAACGTGTGTGCGAGGACGGATGCGCTGCTGATTTGCGGCGCTCGGACTTCCACACGATCTTGAGATCGGCAAGCGTACGACTACATCAACCACGAGTTCCTACTCGTTAACAAAACTCGTTGTCTTCGAGGGTAAGTTCTCCATGGATGTATGTCCACCTGTTGCTCTGTATCTAGTAGATAGATCTTGGCGTATAGTTCTCATCGTAGGAAATTTTTTGTTTTCTATGCTGCGGACCCAACAAGGCGATGGCGGCGTTACCACATTTTTACCTTTATGAAGGTATTGTTGTGCACCTAGTGTCGACCTCAATCATGATACTCCGGGGGAAACCCTAAGATCTTTGGGTTGGGCGATGGCGGCGTTGCGGTGTCATGTTCTATCTTAGGAGCATCGCTTGTGCAGCGGTGCTAGATGGAAGAGACAGGTGAGGTGGAGAGGCTTTGTCTTGCACGGAGCTTCGAAGGCGATGTCAAGTCATGCTTGACTGACAACTACTATGTTGAGTCATGTATGTTCGGCACGTGCTATGCACGACAAATCCTCCAGAAACTTCAACCTGTGTTTGCTGGTGGTACTTGGCAGCATGTTGCTAGGGGGTACTAGTGGCAACCGCGGTGTTCCTTGGAGATAGTGCACAGGAAGGTGGTGCTACTTGGCACTGTGGTGGTGTCGGTGGCTGGTGTGGAGAGAGTCTGCACATTGATATACACGCCGATGATGGTTTGGCGGAAGATAGTGGAGGCGACGATATCCGGAGCATGTGCGTGAGCGCCGTTTCATGGATAGGCTAGGTGGATCTAGGCTCCTGGAGTGCATGAGGCAACTAGTGTTTGCTAGATCTCATCGGAGAGCCGACGGTACGGTTATCATTTTGCTCGTTGATTTAGTTTGGCAGTTCTGATTTGTATGATCTTTGAAATAGATTTTGTCACACTTTGTTGCTCTAATAATAAATAAAAGTTGTGTGTCGCTTGATGCAGAGGCTGGGGCTTCGCTACCCTTTTTGAAAAAACTGATGGGCCAATGTCTGAAAAAGTGTGTGGATAAATCGTTCATCGGTGCGTCCAACTAAGAAAAGGCGGTCAAGATTAAAAATGTTCTACATGAAAGTTCTTTATTTTTGGAAACAAAGAACTTTGCCTTTGACTTCACCTTCATCTAATAAAGTATACAACCTCTTGGGCCAAGCTATAGGAAGGAATAATGGTAAAACCATTCGGGTCTAAATCCGAGTTCGAGCCAACAATAAGGTAAAACAACCATCAATATCGGCTTAGACGAAAAACATTGGCATTTTGGACTCATCTCGATCCGAGCTCATTTTATCCCTCAAAAGGAGCTCTTTCCCTACCTCACCGTCTATAGAGCCATGTTGTATCTCAACAAGGCCGATTTGGATCGCCTCGTGGCTGGCGATGTCGGAGGAGGAGATGGGGAGAGGCCCCGACGGTCGAAGGAGACTCTCAAACCTAGGACACGAGATGAGGAGAAGTGAGGGGAAAGTGGACACGATTAGATTGTTCCAAAGCTACTCCTTTCGTTCTTGAAAAGGATGTATCATGCTCGTAAAAATATATATATCATCGGTGATAGAACAATAATATTCTATACATGTTATATACTTCTTCTTCGTCTGATTCTTACTTGTATATAGCTTGGTGCAAGTTTAGGCAAATTTGCGAAGTCGTTTTGGGAACTGAGGGCAGTTGTTTGCATTGAGGAAGGTATATGAAGAATCTGAATTGGACTGGAACTGGAAGACGGCCCAGCTGGGAGGGAATAGATGCCTCGCTTGCTCGGACAGACGACCCAGGGACTGGAACTGGAAGACGGCCCAGGGGAACTGCTGCTGCATCAACTTCCTCCGACCACCATCCATGGATTGGATACTACCTGCAGGCTCTTGCCTGGCTACCCAAGGACAAGCTGCGCTCCCGGCCACTACCACCACAGCAGCTTGCTCCACGCCGGCCACTGCTACCCAAGGACCGCTAGACCCCGTCCCCGTCTCCAACATCATCGTCAATAATACCCTCTGGAATCACCAACGCTACCCTCTAAAGCAGCTCACCATGCTGGTCCAACCCCCTGTCGTCTCGACTCTCGATGTAGAAGAAGCCGCCGCCTACGCTGCTGCCTGCTGCCAAGGCAGCATTTGATACCACCCCAAACCTCTTCAACAGGCCCAGTTCCTCCCTCGGACCATCATGTCCGCCTTCTCTCAACTCCTCACCACTCAGAAACCTCTCAGCCGCTCACTATTGTTGGAATACACAGCAACTCTGCTTGTTGCCAGCAAGAAAGCAGCTGCACAAACAAGATAAAGTCCAAGAGAACTTCCCAAGGGATGAAATGTATTAATAAACACCATACATGCATGCATGTCATATCCCATCTATCCAACAACCAAGACTCAGGAAACCACCATCGTCTATCTACTCTTCTAACTAATAGTAGTGCTAGTAACCTTTTAATCTACTAGAACCTTTATTGTTACTCCCTATGATCCAAACTATTGTTCTTAGAGTAATAATCTCTTGCATAAAGAAAATTCTAGAGTAGAAAAACTTAGAAGGCCTGCTGACGTGGGGTTATCACGGCAATGCCCATTGTTATGGATTTGGATTTAAGGAAGAGCGGCATGTTGGAGATTTCATCGCCTAATAGAAAAACAATGGGGTACACGAGGTTTACCCATGGTCAGGCCCCAGAGGGGAAACCCTACTCCTGCTTGTCAGTCTTGATTGATGGTGAAACCGAAGGTTACAATGTAGTCGAGATAGCGCTGGATACACATATTGGATCTGGCGTATGCTATGGGTATTGTGTTCTGTTGTCAGATGCCCTCCTCGTTGGACCCTCCTAGCCTTTATATGAGAGACTAGGTCTCAGGTACCGTAACCGAGTAGGTTACAAGTTAGATTCAAACTCTAGTTTTCAACTTTCCTTGTCTTGTACGCTTGGATTCCGTGTCTATATGGGCTTCGTATCAGCCGAATAGTCTTAGGCTTTGTGGACCTTGGCAGGTCATCGAGTGAACCTTCTATTGGGCCGCACCAGGTAGCATGTAGTCGGGTGCCCGTTGGACATACCTAAGTTAATAGCCCCCAAGTGTCCACCCGAATCTAGATTCGGGTGGAGACTTAGTTGTCTTGAGCCTTGTATTAGGATGTCTGAGTCGACAGTTATATCGAGTGCAAAGCACTTCACCCTGAAGTTCATCGGGTCAGCCAAATTTATAGCCGTTCATATGGATGTTGGTTAACGTGCCTGGTGCTCTCGACGGATCGGGACCGGTTAATTTATCTAGGGAAAAAACAACGTCACCTACTCAAACTTGAGTCCCTAGACTCGAATTCGGAAATTGCTGACATAGTTTGACTCATGTCACGGAGGCCTTACCGAATCAAACTCTAGTTTTAATGCATAGGTACCCAACGCGTCCGTCGGTATTTTCATCATGCCTACAGACGTCGGTATATGCCTGCAGACGTGGTATTCATCATGCTGGCATAGTTTGACTGATGTTGCAGACAATGTGGGCCTCTGTAGGCCGAAATCGTTACGGGCCTGAAATTCGTGTGCCGCTGCTGGCTGCATCTTTTGGGCCTATTTTAAACAGTGTAGGACGAAACAATATTGGGTCGTCTTTTTATTGGGCTATTTTCATGGGTCAATCCACTTAATATTTAGCAGGCCTTGGCTGGGCCTGACTTTTGCCACGGTTTTTGTGACTGTTAACAGTGGTAACCGGCCGTTAACGGCGGCTGCCACATGGCTGTTTGCATGACGTCAGCAGTCAACACATCTGGCGAACAGATCTACGACGGAATAAGTTTTCGTGGCTGAAGGGTGCGATTCTCCATGGTCCAAAAAAAATCTGAGATAGATTCTTTTGTGACAGGACTTTTACCACGAAGGCTATCCATCGTAGAAGACTTTTTAACCACGAAAAATGGGCCTTCAACCACAAAATTCGTCTGTTGTAAAAGCCAACTTTTCTTGTAGTGTGGAGAACGTTTTCCCGATTGCACTACTTCTCGTCTGCTACATTTGTTCTTTATATGACTTCTGATACAACGGTCATAGTCTGATGGCATATGAGCCAGATGTGACGATGGTTGCTTAAGCATGTCCACAAAGTGTTGAACAATTTTCGTAGGTACTATCTCCTTTGGCTGGGCTGTACCGATGCAAAATAGCTTTTCACTTCAGCATCCACGACCATTTTGGTTTACGCATCAGTCATTTCGTAAACTAACTTGGCATGAGCCTTGCCCTTGGCTTTCTTTGTTGTACCTTTTTTTCAAGTAGTACTAGTCGACAAAGCGGTGATCTTCCGCTTTGTCCCCTAGGACATAGTGGGCAGAGTCGGCTGACGCACCGGAGATCGAGATGGATTTGCGCTGGGTCCCTCTCGAGGAGGGGTGGACTTAGAGGTGGATTGCTACTCGTAGGAGTCGGTGGCCTTGGTGCCAAGTCTGAAAACACGATATTTTTCTTTTTCCATAGAATGATACCATGTGCGACTTCTTCCAGTGGCATCTCCCCTTCACCTGCAGGGATGTCAAGCTACAGGGACGTCAGTGGAGATGGCCTTAGGCCCAGATCTGAATTTTCTCTTTTTCTGATACCAGAATATAAAGTATTTTCACATAAGATTTTGTTCGCAAGTATTATAAATCATTATCTATATCCTGATATTTTTATTGGAACTTTTTGAATCTTTAAATTTGATTTTTTCAAAGAAAAAAAGTCCTCCATGGAGCCCGTCTGGGCCCGCACTCTGTAGACACCGGATGTGCAAATGCCAATGATAAAAGTCTCGGATTATGGCATTGGAAAAAGAGATGTTCAACCGTCTCATCTTGATCCATTTTTTATCTGTTCAATCTCCTGCTTATTTTAGCTTAACAGTTAGTCAGTTAGCTTCACAGGCAGGTATTTCATACCTAGCTTTTGCTCCTTGTGTTTGGTTGATGCAACGAAGTTGGTGAAGTCCAAAAACAGGCAGTCCAGGTTTGTCCACCCCTCCCATGCATGTCAAAATAAGCTCAATCAATTTAGCTAGGACCCCGGCCAGCCGTACGTCCGACCAACCTTCCAATTAACCTCCCTAGATATAGCTACTTATATACATACCCTATTTAGTATTTTAATATTTTCCAATTCCATCGACGTTGGCCTTGACAGAGAGAAAGAGAGGAGGCCGGTGGCAATGGCGCGGACGCTCCTCCTCGCCGCACCACCACTTGCTTTGCTCCTCATAGCCGTCCTTGTTGTCGCTGCCACGGACACCGACTACACCGACGTCAGCCAGCTTACCTCGAAGAACACCATCGAAGCTAGCGCAGTAGCAGCAGCACCACCACCACCATCGTCGTCGTCATCATCATCATCACTATCGTCATCGTCGTCACCACCACCTCCACCTCCTCCACCACCATCACTATCATCGTCGTCATCATCATCCTCCTCCTCCTCCTCCTTCTCCTTCTCGTCGTCGTCATCATCATCATCATCATCCTCATCCTCGTCATCGCCACCACCCCCCTCGGAAAATACTCAGGTTACGCCAACGACGGAGACACCATTTAAAATCAAGGGGTTCTACAAGGGCATGTCCCGGGAGTTTGTGAACGAGCACAACAGAGTGCGGGCAAGGTACAACGCGGGGCCATTGTTGTGGGACAAGACGTTGGCGCTATACGCACGGCGGTGGGCGAACCAAATCGAGGGGGACTGCGACAAGGCGCGGCACTCGGACAAGAAAATGTACGGGGAGTGCTTCTTCCTCGGCACCAACGGCACCGCCGAGGACGCGTTGTGCAGCTGGGAGAAGGAGGAGGACATCTACGACAAGGAGACCAACACGTGCACCCCGGGCCACGACGTCCGCGACTGCGGCCACTTCGTCATCATGATCAACAAGGAGTGGAAGTGGATAGGGTGCGGCCGTGCTCGCTGCACCCAGGGCCCACGCGAGGGCCAGTTCTTCATTTCCTGCAGCTACTCCGGCGCCAAACCAAACAACACAATAGAAGCCTCTACCCCCTGATGATTAAAACACACCCCACATTATCATTCTAGATACCTAACCTTCTTCCCTTCACCTCCATCTACACATATGAACATATTGTATATGCATATTTGGTTCGTTTCAATGTTTCTCCTTGCTTGCTGTTAATAGATTATATATATGTAGCAACAGATCCACGATTCCAGCATTACCTACTTCATTAGTACTAGTATATTTCTAATACAAGAATCTGACCAACCGACCGACCGACCCAAATGAGACATAGAAAAGTGACTTGATGCACAAACGCTCTCACAGTCGATATGATATATCATTATCGGCCAATCATCAGATTAACTAAGGTACGGAAACAACTTGAGCTTCAGTGGATCACCGGCTTGAGCGGCTGCGCTCTCAGCTTGGACATATCCAGTGCCGCATCCAGCTCCTCATCCACCTCACCCACCACGCTTCTGCGTCAATCACAAACAAATTCCACTATCACAGACAGAAGAAGGTTCAGTTATATGTTGCATACACACGTAATTAAAAGGAGTAATAATTATTTTAGAACGCACATGTTGTCGCCCCTGATAATGTACAGTCCAAGAACAAGTTGCTGTACACCCTCCTGCAAGCAAGCAAACAAGCAAGGGCAACAATGTAAATGTCTCTCAGCAGTGCCAACCAACACTCAACACACATAGCACAGGTCAATAGCGTTCAAGGAACTATTTACTTATGAAAGGTAGCAAGTGGTCTACAATTCCTACACAATATTATTTATGAAACAGAGCATTAGAATTCCTACTACTGAAACCTTTATTACAAACATCAGAAGCCAAAACTAAAGGAAACACTGAAACTTGTGGTTGTTTTGATAAAACTGTGGCAGCACATTAAGCATAATAACAGTGTTGGCAATAAGACATCTTGTGAGGCACTAAAGGTAAACACGCACAATATAGTCGGATCATGCAAGATTTTATGGAATCCTTTATGACGAACATCATTGCCAGAAATACTACAAAACTCATCACAATGTGAGAAAACAAAGGGAAACAGGCATCACATCACAGTAAGCTTAATAGGCGGCAAAATGACGTGTACAAGCATAACGTGAAGAGACCATGTGAGAGGAGAGTTTATGGAAACTTGGCATTTGGAGATACGTAGAGAACAAAACCCTGAACTACGTCCTTGGACCTTGTATCTCACACGGACTTGATGTAATCGTATGGATTAAGTGTTCAATTACAGTGACATGGTGATAAATCACCTCGAGGGAAATCCATGGCCATTTCGCGATTGGTCCATGGTGACACACAATCATAACCAGACCAGAGCAAACAGTTGTGTCCAGCCTTAAGGCAATAAGAGGGCAATGCCTAACTATTTTTTCAAAGCACTGTGAGAAAACCGGTTTCTATTTCCAGATTTCCGCACCGCTGAACCAGCGAGAGCATTCATCTTCAGAGCAAAGTTGGCAGAGAGCAGGCAACAAAAAGGCCTTTTCCCTTCTCACTGAAGACACAAATAGGGTCTAAAAATCAGTACTCCATCCATTTCAATGGCTTGGTGAAGTTTGAAACACGGAATGGGATGGCTAGAGGCCCTGCACTTGTACTGATGGGCAGCGACAAGGACTCGTGGATACAATCACAATGCAGATAGATAATCCAGCTAGAAGGGTAATGTAATGGCATGGTTAAATCGGAAACGCGGAATGAGAACACTAAGGGATCGACGCTTATACTGCTGGGCTGTGAAGGTAGACTTGAGTGGCGATACAATGGCAATGTAAATCAAGTAGTAGTAACTAAGATAAGATGGCAGTACATCCCATAAATGAGTTTGGGTGAGGCAGGAGAAGCGAGGGCGACCAAAGAGTGATTTTACCTTGGTAGAGTAGACCCTCTCGTGGGACTCGTCGAGGATGATGTTGGTGGCCTGGTCGAACCCCCTCAGAGTACCCTGAAACAGAGCCGTCAGAAGCAGGGGGGGTCGCCGAGGCGAACGATCGATTGGGTTATAGCAGCAGGTGATCGATTGGTCGCCGAGGAGGGGCTTACCACGATGTTGCGTCCGTCGTTGGTGATGACGGAGATCACCTCTGGCGGTGGCGACGAACAAACAAACAAACAAAACACACGCAGGTGAGATGTGATGAGACGATTCAGGCAGGGGATTGATTTGGGATGCGATTGAATAGATCGGAGAGGAGGAGATTGTGGTACTCACGGTCGACGAGGGACTCGAGCGTCGGGCCGACGGACGCCATACGTACGACTTGCCGGCGGCGGGGGCGGGGGCGGCGGCGGCGCTGGTGCTGGTAGAATCGAATCAGCGGCGGCCGGAGACGAGAGGGCGGAGCAGCTCACCTCACCTCACCTAGGGTTGGTTCGTTCGTTCAAACCTCGGTCCAAGGCTGGCGTGCCGTCCGTGTGGTAGGCGGGACTCTTGTCGGGCCCCTTATTGGGCTGGGCCAATATGGGCTGGACGGCCCTCTTATTACCAACGACCAGACCAGCACCATCCTCTCGTCTCGTCTCGTCTCTTCTTCCTCCGCGCCGCCACCACCACCACTGCCGCCGCCTAGAGACAGATGGACGACAAGCGTGCGCCGCCGCCTTCCGGCGACTCGACCAGAAGCGTCATGTGCCAGCTGGTGAACGCGGAGGGGGAGAACCTGGGCGCGGCGGTGTACCTGCCGCAGAACATCGGCCCGCCGCAGCTCCAGGACATCGTCAACCAACTCCTCCGCAACGTACGTAACAGATTCTTCCCGCCTAGCCTATCCATCCATCGATCGATCGTCATACACACTCTAACTGGATTTCTTATTGCCAAACTAAAAACACTAGTAGGAGTACAACTTATCTACTAGTACTACTTACTTCAAGTAAAAAAACCAATCTCCTCCGCTAGAATGCCACTCGTTATGACCGCTTTAACTTGAACATCATGGCGTGTTTCTTCTCTCCAGCCAGCCATCCACACACTAGCCAGCCAGCCAGTCTGCGTCTCGTTTTTTGGTCATGCAAATGCAACTATGCAAAGCCTAATAGGGGGACCTGACAACGTGCTTTGCTTCTTCTTCTTCAGGAGGACAAGCTGCCCTACGCCTTCTACATCGCCGACGAGGAGCTCGCCGTCGAGCTCGGCACCTACATGCAGCAGAAGAACGGTGAGCAGCCCATCATCACACACCCTGAGCTAATTTGGTTTCATTTTCATCTCTCAACTACTGCCGGTGCTGGAATCTCATGTCTTATCCTCTGCTTCTTTTTGCATATAATATGTAGCCAATGTTGAGATCACTCTACGCATAGTGTACCAGCCGCAGGCAGTGTTCCGGATCAGGCCGGTCAACCGATGCTCCGCTACCATCGCTGGTACATTCTATCTCTCTTCAATCATCACCCTTGGTTTTTGTACTTTTTTCTGTAAGGGAGCAGACACTACCTTTATCCTACTTCCAGATGCTGTTATAATTAGCCAATAAACCAGCACTGGAAAGTCAAGACGCCCTACTATGTCCTACTTCCAGTAATGTTGGCTTTGATCTCATTATGCCGCCTGGACTGATCGGTACGCAATCTTATCATCATGCAGGCCACA
Source organism: Avena eriantha (assembly GCA_910589775.1). Classification (NCBI taxonomy): domain Eukaryota; kingdom Viridiplantae; phylum Streptophyta; class Magnoliopsida; order Poales; family Poaceae; genus Avena; species Avena eriantha. Next base: position 397,687,519 of record OU342746.1, on the reverse strand, counting down.
CGGAAGCTGTTCTGGCCGTTTCATTCAGCCCTGACGGGAGATGTTTGGCTAGTGGCTCGGGTGACACCACCGTTCGGTTTTGGGACCTCAACACGCAGACCCCAATGTTCACATGCAAAGGTGACTGCTTAGAATGTTGCATTTTCGGTAACTCATAGTCATGCTGCTGTTTGCTTGAATTTTGGTGCTGCTGTAATGGTAGTTTTATGGTCTTGACGTGGTTAGCATGGACAGTGTACCAAACTTTGCTATTTAGTATGGCTTCATTAGAGATATCTTACAAGTTTGATGGAATATCGTGGTTGGAAACTCAGTAGCCATCTTTGCATAGGTTTCTTCTCAACCAGGTAGGTCAAAGTCATGACCTAGATGCTTTGAAGCTACTGAAGGATGACACAGACCATTGTGATTATGCATTGCAAGAACCATTTGTTAACTCGTATTCATATTCTAATGAAACTTCATCTTTGCTTATCTTGCAACACTTTGATAAATTTGTTTGTCTTTGTCATGTCTTCTGGGACTGTTTGGGCTCTCTGGGTCAGCATATCTCCACTCTTTTTGGGTGATATTGTCAGTATGTTGAAAGTTATGAATTAATCTTGTATTCTGTAGGCCACAAAAATTGGGTTCTCTGCATTGCATGGTCACCTGATGGGAAACATCTTGTTAGTGGAAGCAAGTCAGGAGAACTTATATTATGGGACCCAAAAACAGGCAACCAATTAGGCACTGCTATGATGGTAAGCTTACACTTTGTCTATTCGTTAACATCTTTAATATACTGTAAGATAGAATAAGGTTTTATCCCATCTATTTACTTGCATATCACACCATTTCACACTGCATTATATGCCAATTGTCAGATAAGAAATTTCTGTACCGATTTCTCTAAGTTTGTTATTTCATAGTAGATTCAATTTCCATACGCAGATTGCTAGAAAGATGTTGCAGATGTTTCAGTATTGCTACCTTTAGTCATTCATTGTGACCTTCTACAACAGGGACACAGAAAGTGGATTACTGCTGTATCTTGGGAGCCAGTTCATTTGCAATCTCCTTCCCGCCGTTTTGTAAGTGCAAGTAAAGATGGCGATGCACGTATTTGGGACATTACCACGAGGAAGTGTGTTATTTCTCTTACAGGTCATACCAACGCTGTGACCTGTGTCAAGTGGGGTGGAGACGGTCTGATATATACAGGGTAAGAATATTACTAGGTAGTCCTTTTTGTTTCCAAATAAGGAAACTGTACTTGTGAACTAATGCATACATGTAATATTATGTGGTAAATCACTATTGGACTTTCTGATATATGATGTGCGGAAGATGAGGTGTAAGATTAGCTGTATAATAACACTTCCCTTTTTTCTTTGGAGAATTGCTGTCAAAAAGAACAATTAAGAACCACCCCCTCCTCCAAACCCGTGTTAGCAGTCAGACAGTTCCCTATTTTACCTGGTATATTGGCTTAACATATCATGTAGTACTCCCTCTGATCCACAATCAGTGTCGGGGCTCTAGTTCAAATTTGGACTAAAATGAACTAAACCCCCGGCACTTATTATGGATCGGAGGGAGTAGTAAGCATATATGTTGTAACAAGTAGACTTTGAGCTAGCTGAGGGTTCTGATTGTTTTCACTGGCTCATCAGCTCCTTGTTATTTTTATTCATTCTTGAATGCTTATAGTTTCTGAAGCGATTGGCTAACACCAACACCCTAGATTGCTGAAGTCCATTATCTGAAGCACATTCTGAATCACTTACATCCTTGACCATAAGTAATTCTAGTGCCGCCCCGAATGGCATGATGATATGCTTAATGAATATCTCCACTTCAGGCCCTAGTTTATATATACAATTCTGAAAATAATGTCCTTTACTGCAGTTCTGAAGATTGTTCAATCAAAGTATGGGAAACTACTCAGGGAAAGTTGGTCAAAACTTTACAGGTAATGTTAGCAATTCAAAGTATATTCTTCTGCAAATGCTTATGTACGGCAAGGAAATTTATTATTTTTAAATCAAGCCATTGTATGTATGGCCTTTGAAATCATGTCTTGTTGCGTTCAGAGTAGAATAACTTGTGTAACTACATTAAGGGCCATTAACACTGTCTGGTCAACTGTCTGACTAATTAATACCAATCCACCATTTTTTTGTTGATTGGCTATGCAAATTACCGGTATTGAGTTTGTTCAGACATTCCCTTTATTGCTTGCTTTTTTATCTAAATAATCAGCCATATTTTAATCTGTTCTATTGCTAATGATGTGCACATATTGCTTATAGATATTTAAAGCTTGCTTTCAGAATAAATTGGAATAATCTCAAAGAGTTACAACGAGTCCTTTATACCTGATTTTTGAGCCTTCTACTTGCAAGATTGTTTAGTAGATGAAAATTCAGATGATGTGCTGTCTTATACTAGTAATTATAGCTGAATCTTTTAACCAGTCTCTCACCTAACTTGTTGCCAATTTGCTACAATGTAAAAGATATTGAAACTAGTTTTGGATTTTCATCCAAAGAGATATGCCTACCCCAACTTGCTTGGGAAAAACGCTTTGTTGTTGTAGAGATATGACGAAGTCATAAAAGTGGACAGTTTGTAAAAAGTCTTGTCCTTTGCAAAATATATATTGAGTTGAGCATATAACATTCATGTTCAGTAAATCAGTAGGGTGTCATCTTATAATGTTCATGTTCAGAACTGGTAAAAGAGGGGTATATCAGCAAAACTTTAGGATATCGCTGGGTGTTAGGTTCTGGACTTCATCTCAAGTATCTACTAGATTGGTCCCAGCAAACTGCCCAGTTACCCGGACAGAGTGGAATACTTCAGGGGACTGACCACAGTGTACTAGAATATTAGATTCTAATCACGCTGGTCATCAACAGAGTAAGCTCATGTTTATTGTATCGGTATGCTAATCTACAACATATTGGCCGACCATGGTTATTCACTAGTTCCTTTATACATTTAGACTGTAAAAGCTTAGGTTAATTTGGTATGTGCCACTACCAACTGTCCAACTGCGCTTAAGCGAAAAATTGTACTGTAGTAAACGACTTATGAAAAATGACACTGCAAAAAAGGTAAATTCAATATTTGTCGAATGTTTTTCAACTGATTTTATTGTGATTTTAGCATGCAGTTGATTTCATGTTTGAGTTGTTAACCCCATCACAAATCAGCTATCCCTGTTCTTTCGTGGTGAAACCATCCCATGTTTTTCCTTTTTATAATAATTTTTATTTACATATCAGGGTCATGGGCACTGGGTAAATTCGCTTGCTTTGAGCACAGAATATGTTCTCCGCACTGGGGCATATGACCATACTGGCAAGACATATTCAACTCCAGAGGAAATGAAAGCGGTATGTGCTCATATGACATAAAAATGGTGCTGATATTTTGGCATTCCAATTTATTTCCTGGCAAACGATAAATTAGGTTATCCTTTTTTAGGGAAATAAATTAGGTTCTCTTTATGTTATGACATATAATTCTTATGGTAGACTGCTTTGCTTATATAGGCAGCTCTTGCAAGATACGAGAAGATGAGGGGTAATGCTCCTGAAAGACTTGTGTCTGGTTCTGATGATTTTACTATGTTTCTTTGGGAGCCAACAATGAGTAAACAGCCCAAAGCTCGCATGACTGGTCATCAGAAGGTAATAGCATCTCATCTTATTTGCTCTATGGAAAACAACCCTTTTACTTTGGTATACGTGTTCCCACTCGTTTTAGGGATTTCTTGATCTTTTTTCTGACTCAAATGAGAACAACAGACGCTTGAAACTAACAATGAATCTCTTGCATTAACATAACGGCGTCATTCCAGCCAAAATCACGTCGGGAAAAACAGAGAAGTATTGAAAATCATTAGAACTTTTTGTACGCTTATAGGTCATACTCATGTATATATGGCTTTGCATTCAAGAAACCTTTTGTGTTCCCACCACTGGAACTTGAAACTAACAATGAATCTCTTCCATTAACTTAATGGTGTGATTTCCAAAATCATTTGGGAAATAAACAAAATATAGTGTTGAAATCATTAGAACTTTCTGTAATCTGTCCAATAGGTGATATATATAAGGTTGTGCATTCAAGCAAGGAAGCCATATGGTAAAACTTGTTTCCCTGTTGTGCTGGTGCGCAGGTGGTAAACCATGTCTACTTCTCCCCTGATGGGCAGTGGCTGGCTAGCGCCTCCTTTGACAAATCCGTCAAGCTGTGGAACGGAATTACTGGCAAGTTCGTCGCGGCTTTCAGAGGGCATGTCGCGGATGTGTACCAGATCAGGTCAGCAGCAGCAGCAGCCTTTTCTCTACGATTCCGGTTGGTATCTGTTCTGTACTTGGCTGGGGTCCTAACATGATGGTTTTAATGTCTCTCTTATAGCTGGTCGGCCGACAGTAGGCTTCTACTGAGTGGTAGCAAGGATTCCACCCTCAAGGTATGTGTGTCCACTTCACTCTGTGCAAAGTTGGAATAGTCTGCAGCACTTTTAGTACTAGTTGAAATGCTTTTCATGTTTTAGTTGGTGCGGCATTGGCATAACTCATTTTATATTTAGGCATATTATAAACACGCTCATCTTTCCAGGAACTTTAAGAACTGATCCACAATGCGGCCCCTTTTGTGTTTTGCTCCTCCTTGTCGGTTCAGGTTTGGGACATTCGGGCGCGCAAGCTGAAGCAGGACTTGCCAGGTCACGCGGACGAGGTATACGCGGTGGATTGGAGCCCGGATGGCGAGAAGGTGGTCTCTGGTGGTAAAGATAGGGCGCTCAAGTTATGGATGAATTGAATGAATAGATGTGCTACGTAAGACTTGGCAATGAAGAAAGTCCATGAGTAGTCAAGTCTATTTTGATAAGCATATGGAGTAGTAGTATAACTTTTCATGAATGAATGAATATCGCATGCAAATGTCGACGTTTCTTAATTAGTATGTGTATTTGTAATTAGACAAGTTTGACTGTGGGTCTATTTTTAGGAGGGTCATTGCACAACATCCATCCATCCATCCAAATACAGGAGCAAGACAGGGGGGCCACAAACAGATTTAGCAATGACAGGCTATTGTTGCCCACTCACAAAGCATCTTAGCAGCAACCTCCATTTCCTTTCCAAGGAAATGAATCCAAGGGAGCTCGAAACAAAACCATTAGACTCACAAGATTGATTGATTGATTGGTGGTGCTGCGATGATGATGATGATCTTGGTTGTCATCGTTGTTGCCTTGTCGTCTCTCGATGTCGCTCTCTCATGTAAGTAAATAAATTATTACTCACTAACTAACTAATCCATTAATAATCTCTCTCACAAATGAAATGAATAAAATGATGATGCAGACGGCGATTATGGTGGTCCTAGCTTCAGCTACAACACAACGAGCATGGATGGTCCTGAGAACTAGGGCAAGCTGACCCCCGCCTACAGCGCTTGTGGCGAGGGCAAGATGCAGTCCCCCATCAACATCGTCACGGCCGACGCCGTCCCCAACCCGGCCCTCGACAACCTCACCCGTGTCTACGCCCCCACCGCGGCCACCCTCCTCAACAGCGGCAAAGCCATCACCATGAGCTTCGACCACAAGGACGATGGCACCAGCGTGTTCCCAGGTGCCATCACGGTGACCATCCCCGATAATGGCGGCGCCCCCAAGAAGATGTTGTTCGGGTTCAAGGTGATCCACTGGCACATCCCGTCGGAGCACACCATCAACGGGCAGCGGTTCCCAATGGAGCTCCACCTTGTGCACAACAGTGAGGAGGGCCACCTGGCCGTGATCAGCATCATGTACAAGATCGGGGAGCCCGACGCGTTCTACGACCAGATCAAGGAGAAGCTGCAGGAGCTCAAGGAGGATCCCATTGTGCATGCCGGGGTGGTGGACCTCAAGTCGTTGCAGAAGCGGACGGGGAGCTACTTCCGGTACATGGGGTCGTTGACCACGCCGCCGTGCACGGAGAAGGTGATCTGGAACATCCTAGGAAAGGTGAGGGAGATCAGCGCAGAGCAGCTAGAGCTCGTTAAGGCGCTGTTGCCGCACGAGGACAACCGCCCCGTGCAGCCGCTCAACGGCCGTGTCGTCCAGTTCTACAACCCGCCCAACAGCACCGTCTCCTTCGAAACCATCTGACGATAGATACTACCCTCCCTCCCTCCCTCCCTGAGAATGACATTACTACTACTACTGTATATCTATTTCTTCTTTATGTGATGATTATTAATCCCATATATAACTTTTAAAATAAAAAAATGTGATAATTGATGTTGTGACAATAATGCCGCATGCACAAGAATGTGAGTGATCAACATAGTAGTTGTAGAAGATACTACTCCATCCGTTCCATAATATAAGATGTTTTACCACCTTTATGAAGAAAATGTATCTAGATTACTTTTACATTTCATTCACAAAGCTAAAATATCTTATATTTTGAAACGGAGAGAGTACTACCTTAACAGATAGATAGTATACTTGTGAGGGGCCTTGGTGATAGAGAGACTTGCGTACTGCCGCCTTCTCCGTTAGAACATGGACGACATCCCATCCAATTGGCAGGTGGGAGAAGACGATGGATGGATGGATGGATTGTTTTCCATAGAGCTCACCTGAGCGACCGAGCAGAGACCGGAGGCCCGATCTGTCCCGGGGGACATAAATATGTCAAAGTCAATCTTAGGCATTGCCATCTCCGAACAACACGAGTTCATTCGGTTCCTTGCAGCTCACGAGTACAACATAAAAACAAGATTATTTGCTTATTACAAACTGCAAATCACTAATTCAACATCAATCAACTACAGTAGTAGTAGTAGTTATATATACGTACGGCGTTGCAACACCAGCTCACCAAAAAAAAAATTTATTTACAATTATGTAACGGAAGGACGGTTTGGGTGCAGCTGTGAGGCCTTCCTGAAAGCAGAGGATAAATCATCTTTGGTCCATGAAGACTTGTCGTGCAAACGGATTTCTTCCAGGAGTATCAGGTGCTCCATGCCGGCCGGTGTACTGCCGCCCCACTCAGCATTCACCTCTAGCTGGAGAGCACGTAGCTTAGGCATAGCCCCTTCCTCAAACACCAAGAACGCCGTAGCGTCTCCTTTAGAAGGCAAGAATAAGAAATACTCTAGAACAAGGAATACTCCTTTGCCAAATGCAGCCCGTTCTGCAGCAGCGGCGATTTTTGTCACCATGAATACGAGCCACACGAGGGAAGGCAACTTTCCAAGAACATGAACATCCTCAGCGGACGTCTCCATACAACGCAGATCCAGGACACGGAGGCAATGGAGATCACCCGTCCATTTGCGGACTCTAGGGAACTCCCAGCAGAACAGCCTAAGTATCTCGATATGTTTAAAAGGACTACTAGATAATAAAACCAGCTGGTTACTCTCATCTGTAACAAGGCCAGCATCGATGCGTAAATATTTCAGGTTATGGAGCTTTCCAACAGAGGAAACCAAAGCATCATTTTTTGATGTCTCCACATCGCCGCCGCACAACTCCAACTCCCTCAGGTTGGTCAGCTCGCTGAGACACCTAATATCCTTCGCCGAGTTCTTGGCTAGGTCAAACCGAAGCAGAGTACGTAGTGATTTCATATTCTCGATTCCTTAGATAGCAGGTGCACCATCTGGAAGATGCAGATAGGACAGGTGGGGAAAGTGAACGATATCTGATGGGAAGCTATTTTTCAAATAGCAATCCAGGTGCAGCGTCTCCGAGTAAACAAGCCCTTTAAGTGCACAAGGGAGCTCTATGCTACCATAGTCTACTTCAACCCTCAAATACCTTAGCTGAAACAATTGGTTGATGGCACCGAGGTCAACTCTCAAACCCTCGTAATCGCCTTCAAGGGTGAGCACCCTGAGATACTTGAACAACAACAGAGGGGGCATGGAGTTCCTGGCCCATGCACATGATCGAACCTGCGACAGCAAGCTAGCACCAACAGCAAGTCCATTTGCTGCACTACCAGCCATGGACCTGAGGGATAACCGGCGAACCTTGTATTTGCAGCCTTGCAGTCTTGTGATGTCTTCTGAACTGGACGCCATGCTTAAGAAGTTATCTTCTGCACACTTGCCGAGGATCAAATCAAGGATTAAATCATGTACTTTGCAATACATCATCTTTCCTTGATTGCGTGTTACAGACTGAATCATGCTTCTACTGATTAGTTCACTGAAGTAACTCCTTCCAACATCCATCAAATCGGTTCCATGCATTTTGCTGACAAGGCCTTCAGCTACCCATTCCCGAATCACAACAGACATCTCAATTTCCTCGTCTTCAGGATACATACCAAGATACAGAAAGCAAGCTCGGAGACAAAGAGAAAGATGCATGTAGCTAAGATTCAGTATATTCATCATATCTTCCACTGTGGGAATTTTGGTAGAACAGGCACCTAGAGAACTCCTTATATTCTCCCAACCACTCATTGACCCTTGTTGACTAGCTAATAGGCTAGCTATAGTGATGATTGCAAGTGGTAATCCGCCACACTTCTTCAAAATGTCAGCTGATATATCTTCAAGGTAAGATGGGCATCCATCACCTGACCCAAATACTCTATCGAAGAATAGCATTCTTGAGTGTTGTTCATCGAGGGGCTTTATTCTGTAGATGCACTCATGATCATTGTGACGAGCTGTACTGGCCACACCTTCCACTCTTGTCGTCACTATTACTCTACTATCGTTACTTTCATCCAGAAAGGCACGGCTGATGACATTCCATAGTGATTGATCCCATAAGTCATCGACCATAATAAGGTACCTGCATAGTGTTTTGACATTCCATAGTGTTTGCATGGGTTACATAAAAAATTATATGGTAAAATGCGACTATAAAACTTAAAGAAAGGAATCCAATAAATAAGATACAAGGAGTTTAATGTTCATAAAACTGAATCAGGATGAGCATATAATATTTTAGCCTAAATAACATGGTCTAACAAGGGAATTAACGTTCATCATCATTTGACATGCTTCTATGCCTGTAATTCTCTCTTTGTATTAAGTTACCTTTATCCCTTACGAGACTTGTACTCTCGCTACTCACCAGCATTGTGCTGCGGCATAGGTGTGTATATTTTAAATAACTAGTCCTTTGACTGGAGGGATAAAATGTTTGTTCTCCTAGGAGTTACCATACTGAATGAAAAAACTATATTAAAACCACAGACCAGTTAGCAGGTATGGAACATATAGAATCCCAGAGATGAAAGAAGTATTTTCACTAGAGGCATAGATACAAGCATTACTTAACACGACAAGCCGCCCATGCAAGTGACAATTGGAAGTAAACAATTACCTCTTGTTTTTTAGATGTTCCCTGATATCTTGAATGATGTTTTCAATCTCGCGAGCATGGGAAGACAGAGTCATATGAAGTTTTGCTTCTAAGCGGTTGAGAAGCAGTTTGATATCTGGTTTCTGTGAAACAGAGAAGAATGCCTCACAATGGAATTGCCCTCTGAACTTGTCATACAGCTGCTTGGCAAGTGTAGTTTTTCCGAGACCTCTGTGTTGAAGTATATTTCCATGTATAGTTAACTACGGATCCTACCTAACTTGGTCTCCCGTACCTGTCCGATTGTATTCGGTTTAGATAGATACGGAGGAGGATCTTTCCTTGGTTCCCAAGGCACTTTGTACATGTGATATATATATATATATATACACACATACGAGCCGATCGCCCCAAGGTGTGGCGTTTCCCTCAAACTCATATTCTGTTGCACTCCGAATCCCACAATAGACAACGCCTTGAGTTTCTCCTGATTGTCCATCAACCAACTACCCAGCTCCTCCATTGGGCCATCAATACCCACAAGGCTGGCGCCCTCCTTGTAAACTGCTCGCAGCCGTGGGTCAACAGCGACAGAGCCAGAGCTAGGCTTCCAATCATCAATCTGGTACCTCTCCCGTCGAGCATTTGCATCTATCGCAAGAGTCTTAAGCTCTTCGATACGGGCCGCGATCCGATGGCGCTGCCGCAGCCTCTTTAGATGTCGAGTGGCCCTCTTGACAAAACCTGCCTCGGAATCTTCACGCCTGAATTGACGCATGAAGTTGTCGATGCAGTTCTCCATGTCGTAGGACATCTCCCTAACATGGTCTCTCCAATCCTTGACCGCTGGATCGAGCTCATCCATGAGCTCCAGCTTGTGAAGGGCAGCGTTCATAGCACAGAACTCCTTCTCAAGGAAGGACGCCTGCCTCCTCAACCCTTTGAGCTTCCTGTACTCGTCGCCCATGAGCGCGGTGAGCTTCCCAATGAGGGGGTTCATCACCCCAGTTGCCACTGCTCAGCTAGATCTCTTGGCTCACTGGATGAATCTTGATAGCACCAATGAACAATATACTACTCCCTCCGATCCAAATTAATTGACTTAGATTTGTCTAGATTCGGATGTATCTAGACATGTTTTAGCACTAGATACATCCGAATCTACATAAATTTGAGTCAATTAATTTGGATCGGAAGGAGTAACAATTAATCGCTGCGGTAGAGAGTGGTCTGCAGAAGAAAGCATGTATCACCATTAGCATAAACTGAGATAAGAAAGTAAATGCTAGCAGAAGTACATAGAGTCTGCTTCTCATTCACATTGAAATTGGGGATGAGCAGTAAATAGTGATAAACTATCTGAACCTATAACCCAGTAATAATTTTTTAACTTAAAGCAACCATATTTTGTACAGAATTATTTTGTTTAAGCTTGGGTGGTTCAATGGTTTAGTCACTCAACCAATATATTGTATTTCAACAGCTGACATAAATGCTGCTACGTGGAGCCATGTCAAGATGACGTGTAGCAAGTCTAGTACTACACGATAAGCTAGCAAGATCCTAAAATTCAGTAGATGACTGTGCATTTAGTTAAGTTTCATGGACAGTATAGAGTAGCTAATCAATTTCAGTAGCCCTAACTCCTGTCGCAGTTCAGTCAGTCCCTAGTACCGCACAGGGCATATCAGAGATGATTTTTACCCACCACACCCACATGGTTTTGTTACAATATCTGAATATATATAACCCAGTAACTAAACTTCAAACACTGATATTCTGAATATGTGAAAAGCTGACAAGAACGAGCTGCTTCTTAAAGCCATGTTAGGATGAACTAGCTAGCTAGCAAAATAAATCGGTGCGGGGAGGAGACGAAATCTAATAGTAGGATGAACTACCACACTAGCTGTTATCGAGTCGACGGAAAGGGATAACGTGTCTTCTTATGAACAGGGAGTGACGGTAGGAGGGGAGGGAGAAGACGATGTCAGGTCAGGTCGGTGTCATGCGTGAGCAAGGGAGGGGAAAGCCCTTGTTTTCTTTCTTGTCTTTAATGAGGCAAATTATTATTAATAAGAAGTTAAAACACGGTTGTTTATGGGATATATACGATGCACTAGTAGCAGAAATCAAGTTGATATACTAAAGTCAAAGTGCTTTACTAGCACAACTAGCTATTCGATATTTGCTATGTTTTTATGCAGTCAACGCGAAATTACTTGTAAGGAAGACACGTTGAGGAGCTGATTTTCAAGAAACCTATACTCATAGACAAGAGATTAGTCTTAAAACGTGGTTGTGGTAGCAGAAATGCATAGAGCCTGTTTGATATACAGTGTATAAATTAGGAGTCGTGAAATGAAGTTGATGCTCGAGCGTTTGTTTTCTGAATTCTATGCTTATTCCATACTAGTCATGAAATGAGGCAAATCGATTTTCATAGGTTGCTACTATAGAGCATCCGCAGCTTTTTAGTTTTATTTAATAGCCAGAATCGAGTCAACTGAACATGGAAATGAGAGTATCTACATTCTGCTAATGCTCTAGAAGGTACGTATGTAGTCGTCCATAGCAGCTAGGGGAAGCCGAGAAGCATCTCCTAGCCCCCAGTCCCTAGGGGACGCACAGGGCTTATTTGAGATCAATAGTTAAGAACTATATTTGGATACAAGCGTGAATGTTGAAAAATGCAGTAGAGGGGCTACAAAGTGGATATTATGCGCATTTAGTGAACTTTCAGAGACAGTATAGAGCATCCATAGCTAATCAATTCCAATAGCCCCAACTCCTAGTGTGCAGTGAAGTGATTTGAAAATGCTGAAGCTTTGAAAGAGAAGTGTGGTCAGTGGGATTATCTTTCGGCTAAAATATCTAAGTAGGTGATTTCAGCTAGGAGAAGCTTATCTGAGACCAACATGGTTTTGTCACAATTGTAGGTAACAGTTTGTGTCCAGGTCTGAAACAGAGCAGTGAAAAACTAATCTGAATACCCAGTAACTGAAGTTCAAACACTGAATAACAGGTGACATGAATGAGCTGCTGTTCTACAGTAGGATGAACTGGCCAGCTAGCAAAAATATTGCTCTACATATGTAGTCCATGTTAGCTAGGGGAAGCCAGGAAGCATCTCGTCTCCGTCTCTCTAGTAACACACGGGGTTTATTTGAGATCATTACTTAAGAACGGTTCGTATACAAGTGTGTAGGTTTGAATTGAGAAGTGAGATGCAGTGATGAACTATCTGAACCTAGCATATAACCCACTAAGTTTTAACTTGAAGCAACCATATTCGTCCGTCTAGGTTGGTTCAACAGTTTAGTCCATGGCAAGCAAATGCTGTATTGCGAAGAGCTGACAGAAATGCGCCGATGTTGCAGCTGCTGCTTGGAGGCATGACAAGATTTCGTGTAGAGCAAGTCTACTAGTAGACAATAAGCTAGCAAGATGTTAACAAATTCAGTATAGAGCATGTTTAGTGAAGTTTGACAGACGATATAGAGCAAGCATCCATCCATACCATCCATAGCTAATCGATTCCAGTAGTCAAACAGTTGGAAGCGCTGAAATGGAGCAATAAAAAGCAGCAGCGATAAAAAAACTGTGTGAAATGCAGCATAACCCAGTAACTGATGAAGTACAAATACTCTATCTCCATGGCAGGAACAGGATAAGGCTAGTAAAACTATTCTAATACTAAATCGGTGATGATGGGGTAGCTAGGGACGCAACGAATGAACCTGGGCTGCGGCGATCGAATAAATCGCTTAGGATTATGTTAGCAATTGCTGCATATTTCGATTATGAAATATGGCAGATGGATGTCAAAACTACGTTCATCAATGGTAATATTGAAGTAGAGTTGTATATGATACAACCTAAGAGTTTTATCGATCCTAAGGATGCTAATAAGGTATGCAAACTTCAGCGATCCATCTATGGACTGAAGCAAGCATCCCGGAGTTGGAATCTCCACTTTGATGAGGTGATCAAAGAGTTTGGATTTGTCCAAACTTATGGAGAGGCTTGTATTTACAAGAAAGTGAGTGGCAGCAATGTGGCATTTCTGATATTATATGTGGATGACATATTATTGATTGGAAATGATATAGATCTTTTAAACAGTCTTAAAAGTTATCTAAACAGCAAATTTTTGATGAAAGACCTTGGTGAAGCGTCATATATATTAGGCATTAAAATCTATAGAGATAGATCAAGGCGCCTAATTGGGCTATCGCGGAGTACATACCTTGATAAGATATTAAAAAAGTTTAATATGGACGGATGTAAGAAGGGGTTCTTACCTATGTTGCAAGGCAAGACATTGAGTAAGACTCAAAGTCCGGCTACGGTGGAAGAAAGAGAGATAATGGATAAGATCCCCTATGCCTCGGCCATAGGCTCTATAATGTATTCCATGCTATGTACAAGACCGGATGTGGCACATGCCATTAGTTTGACTAGTAGGTACCAATCTGATCCAGGTTCGGAACACTGGATAGCGGTCAAGAACATTCTCAAGTACTTGAGAAGAACTAGGGATATGTTTTTTATATATGGAGGTGAAGAAGAGCTAGTCGCTAAGTGTTATATCGATGCTAGCTTTGACACCGATCTGGATGACTCTAAGTCTCAATCTGGATACGTATTTCTCTTGAACGGAGCAGCAGTTAGTTGGAGGAGTTCCAAACAACCTGTGGTGGCTGGATCAATGACGGAGGCGGAATATGTTGCTGCTTCAGAAGCGACGCAGGAAGCGGTTTGGATGAAAGAGTTCATTACGGAACTAGGTGTGGTTCCTAGTGCATTGGACCCGATGGTGATCTATTGTGACAACAATGGAGCCATAGCCAACGCCAAGGAACCAAGGTCTCACAAGAATTCCAAGCATATTAAGCGCCGGTTTCACTCCATCCGCGAACATGTTAAGGATGGAGATATAAAGATTTGTAAAGTACACACAGACCTAAATGTAGCAGATCCGTTGACTAAAGCTCTCCCTAGGGCAAAACATGATCAACACCAGAACTCCATGGGTGTTAGATTTATCACTATGTGAACTAGATTATTGTCTCTAGTGCAAGTGGGAGACTGAAGGAAATATGCCCTGAGAGGCAATAATAAAGTTGTTATTATGTATTCCTTATATATGATAGATGTTTATTTTGCATGCTATAATTGTATTGATCGGAAACGTCAATACATGTGTGTTTAATAAACAAAAAGGGTTCCTAGTTATGCCTCTCTTATAGACTAGCTTGTTGATTAACAAGATGATCAAGGTTTCCTGATCATGGACATTGGATGTTGTTAATAACAAGGTCACAGCATTTGTGAAATGATGTGATAAACATTCATCTGAAGTATAGCATTACGATCAAGTCATTATGTTTACATTGTTATAACATCATACGAAGTAATCTTTATCCTTAGACCATGAGATCATGTTAATTGCTAACACTAGAAGAGTATCTTGATAACATCAAACATCATACCGTAACTGGGTGACTATAAAGATGGGTTCAGTGCTACAAATGTGTTATGTTGAGGCACATGGATCAAGAGTGGAATTTGTCAATCCCGATGACGGATAGATATACTCTGGGCCCTCTCGGTGATACCACATTAAGGTAGCTTGCAAGCAAGTGATGTGATCACTAGAATGTTATATCACGGGAACGAGAAAAGAGTGCATGTGGGTAACGAGATCAAACTAGGTATTTGGATACCGATGATCGAATCTCGGACATGTATTATATCAAGAGACAAAGGGATTAAATTACAAGCGTTAAAGGTTCTCACCATCACAGAAGTCATCGTTGAATATGCAGGAGTTAGTATGGACCTCCAGGTCCCGCTTCTGATTATTGATTTGAGAGGAGTCTCAATCATGTCTGCATTAATCGCGACCCGTAGGGTGACACACTTAAGAGTTACCGGACACCATTTTGGAGCACATATATTTCAGACGAATGAATTGCAAAGCGCATGAATTGTTTCGATAGAAACCGGAAATTGTTTCGGGTGAAATTGCAGAAAGTGGTTCTGCATGTGATATTGAAATATTATATGTGAATGTTTATTAATTAAAGTAATTAACAAAATTCTGAGTAAATTTAATAAAAGAGTTTTATTAAATGAGAGAGCATTAAACTTAGAGAATTTTAATGCATTTACAGTAGGGACTTTGAAGGGGAATGTGAAGAGGCATTTTAATGTGGAGGGGTTACCACCACATGAATGGAGGAGGTGAAGGCTCACCTCCCCCATGCGCCGGCCATGGGGAAGGGGGTACCCCCCTCCTCCTATAAAAGGCCCCCCTCTTCCTCCTTCCTCACACCTCCTTGTGAAGGATCTCTCTCCCCCTCTGGAATTATTCCCCCATGGCCTCAGATTAGCGAGATACATGTTCCAAGTGGCATTTCGTATGGAAGGAGTTGTTGCTTCCGCTGGATTGCTGGAGCGAGGAGGTGGAGGTTGTTCGGTGGCTTGAACGTGTGTGCGAGTGCGGATACGCTGCTGAGTTGCGACGCTCGGACTTCCTCATGATCTTGAGATCGGCAAGTGTACGACTACATCAACCACGAGTTCCTACTCGTTAACAAAACTCGTTGTCTTCGAGGGTAAGTTCTCGTTGGATGTATGTCCACCCGTTGTTATGTACCTAGTAGATAGATCTTGGTGTGTAGTTCTCATCATAGGATTTTTTTTGTTTTCTATGTTGCGGACCCAACAAGATGCACATAACCATTCCTGGCACTTCCGGGATCATCCGAGACCATCTGAGACATTCTCAGAACCCTCTCTCATCTCATTAATGCTCAAAACTTATTTTGAACACTCTCGGTAATATTTCGGACACCTCCGATATATTACGAGACACTCCAAACACCTTCAAAATTACTTCTCTTTTTATTACGAGAAACTCCCCCAGTATCAGTCGGCTGGCCGATCTTTTTATGAGCAAAACTTGAAGAGTTGTGTTGTCCAGCCGACACAGATCCACCCGACGACGTTGAGTCCTGCTGTTTCTTCTTACGATCATCCGGGGCACATAACCAGTCGGCCGAGTAGGGCAACCTCCCACTTGCATCTCGATCTCCAGGGTTTTTGCACTCAATCGAAGAGTGGCCGACAATACCACATGAGAAATAGTAATGTGGAAGGTGCTCATATTGTACCTAAACCATTCCGAAGCATTCATCCTTTGAGAAAAAACCGTAACTCCCCGCAGAAGCGGTTTGTCAACATCAACCTCAATCCGGACACGCATAAAGCTGCCCCAACATCTGCCTATAGCATCACAAGCCACCACAGGAACACTTGTGATTGCATTTTATTCATTGCAGCTCAGACGATATGCATGGTGTGCGATGGCCGAGAAGATTGCTGCTTATTACAAGCTGCAAATCACTAATTCAAAGGTCTGTCTTTGTAGTAGAACCCTCCATCTATCAAACAATGAATATGTCACTGTAGCGGGTCTTTTCTTTTTGTAATTATTCTTTCTTTTTTAACTGTGTGCATCCGTATGGCCGCTAGGACAATGCGTTGTTGCAGAGGCTAGGTGTAATTGGTATCTTTTGATATTAATATATGCTCATTTCCAAAAAAAAAGGGTACTCGAGGCACTCCCGCTACGGGCGGCTTGAGGCATCACTTTGATTGCTTGCACTCCGAGCGGTGGTAATGTCCCAGGACTCCGTAGTTGAATCACTTGTGCTGAGCGCGAGACCCCTCCCCCAACTCCGCCTAAGTCCCTAGTGCCACTCTCAACTCGTCCTTGGCCATGCTCTTAGACCATTCGCCACTTGAGCTCGTCTCGCAGCGCCTCGGGCCCGCCGATGAGGCGTCTCTCCTGGAGACGCCGGCCTACGCTCACCCGCGTCTACGCCCCATCGAGGACACTCTCCTCAACATCGACGAGGACATCGCCATGAATTTCTTCGACCACAAGGACGGCACCAGCGTGGCCCAAGGCGCCATCACCGTCACCACCCCCCGATGGCGGCGCCCCCAAGATGTTCAAGTTCAAGGTGATCCACTGGCACATCCCGTCGGAGCACATCATCAACGGGCAGCGGTTCCCGACTGAGCTCCACCTGCTGCACACCGGCGAGGACGGCCACCTAGCCGTCATCAGCATCATGTACAAGATCGGGGAGCCCGACGCGTTCTACGACCAGATCGAGGAGAAGCTGCAGGAGCTCAAGGAGGATCCCATTGTGTATGCTAGGGTGGTGGAGCTCAAGTTGCTGCAGAAGCGGACGGGGAGCTACTTCCGGTACGTGGGGTCGCTGACCACACCTCCGTGCACGGAGAAGGTGATATGGAACGTCCTAGGAAAGGTGAGGGAGATCAGCGCGGAGCAGCTGGAGCTCATCAAGGCGCCGCTGCCGCACAAGGACAACCGCCCGCGCAGCCGCTCAACGGCCGCATCATCCAGTTCTACAACCTGCCCAACAACACCGTCTCCTTCGAAACCATCTGACGATAGATAGATAGATACTACCCTCCCTACCCTCCCTCCCTGAGAATGACATTACTACTACTGTATATCTATTGCTTCTTTATCTGATGATTATTAATCCGATATATAACTTTTAAAAGAAAAAGATATGCGATAATTGATGTTGTGAAAATAACGCCGCTAGTGACAAGAAGGGAAAGCATGCACAACAATGTCAGCGATCAACATAGTAGTTGTAGATGATACTGACTGCCTTCCTTAACAGATATAGATATACAGTACTCCCTCCGTCTCAAAATAGATGTCGAAAGTTTGTCTAAATTTGGATGAATCTAGATACTAAATAGTGTCTAGATACATCCAAATTTAAAAAAGTTTGCATAGTACACTTGTGAGGGGCCTTGGTGATAGCAGCGACAAAATCAGCTCTGCTTCTGGTTCTGCTCCATGACCATGAGGCATCAAGGAACGCAGACAAATGAATTTCCCTTAGAAGGCCAGAACAGGTCAACTGAACCTTCTCCCTTGGCCTCCATGAGTATATATTGTCTAAGGTTTCCACTGGACTTACGGGTGATTTCATTCGTTGATGCGGAGCAGGCGATCGCACAAAATGACTATTTCAAGGGTATCTCCGCACAATTACAACATCAATTAACTCCGTATAAAATACCGGAAGACAATCTTCCCGGAAAAGAAATTAATAGCCCACAACGGAAGGACAACTCCAATTCCCTCAGGTTGGTCAGCTCGCCGAGATCCCTAATATCCTTCACCGAGTTCTTGGCCAGGTCAAACGAAAACAGAGTACGCAGTGATCTCATATTCTCGACTCCTTGGATAGCAGGTGCACCACTTGGAAGACGCATATAGGACAGGCGGGGCAAGTGAACGATATCTGATGAGAAGCTGTTTTTTTGATACTCCATTAAGATCCAGCGTCTCCAAGTAAACAAGCCCTTTAAGTGCACAAGGGAGCTCTATGCCACCACTCACTGCACGAACCCTCAGATACCTTAGCTGAAACAATTGGTTGATAGCAGTGAGGTCAATTGTCAAATCTTTATAACCGCCATGAAGGGTGAGCACCCTGAGATACTTGAACAACAGCAGAGGGGGCATGGAGTTCCTGGTCCATGCACATGATCGAACTTGTGACAGCAAGGTAGCACCAATAACCGGTCCATTTATTGCACCGCCAGCCATGGACCTCAGGGATAACCGGCGAACCTTGTATTTGCAACCTTGCAGTCTTGTGATGTCTGCAGAACTAGACGCCACACTTAAAAAATTATCTTCTGCACACTTGCTGAGGATCAAATCAAGCATTAAATCATGTACTCTGCAAGACACCAGCTTCCCACGCACGGTTATTCCAGGCTGAATCATGCTTCTATTGATTAGTTCACTGAAGTAACTCTCGGCAACATCCAACAAATCGGGTCCATGCATGTTGCTGACAAGGCCTTCAGCTACCCATTCCCGAATCACAACAGACATCTCAATTTCCTTGTCCTCAGGATACATACCAAGATACAAAAAACAAGCCCGGAGACGAAGAGGTAGATGCATGTAGCTAAGATTCAGTATATTCCTCATATCTTCCAATGTGGGATTTATGGTAGAACAGGCACCCAAAGAACTCCTTATATTCTCCCAACCACTCCTTGACCCTTCTTGACTAGCTAACATGCTAGCTATAGTGATGATTGCAAGTGGTAATCCGCCACACTTCTTCAAAATGTCAGCTGATATATCTTCAAGGTAAGATGGGCATCCATCACCTGACCCAAATACTCTATCGAAGAATAGCATTCTTGAGTTATGTTCGTTGAGGGGCTTTATTCTATAGATGCGCTCCTAATCATTGTGGCAAGCTGTGCCGGTCACACCTTCCACTCTTGTAGTCACTATCATTCTACTCCCATTAGCTTAATTTGGAAAGGCACGGCTAATAACATTCTAGACTGATTGATCCCACAAGTCATCAACAACAATAAGGTACCTGTAGAGAATTGTTTGTATAGGTCACATAAAAAATTAAATTGTAAAATGCTACTATAAAATTTAAAGAAAGGAATCTAAGAAAGTAGATTCATGGGGTTTAGTGTTCATAGAACCGAATAAGGATAATCATATAATATTTTAGCCTAAATAACAGGCAACTTTTACAGTACCTTTTACTACTCCTGAAATATGACTAGTATAATTTGATCTAACGGCTTGGGAAGATTTAGCCCAGCAGGCCCATATAGTAATTCTTTAGAAGAAAAATAAAACCCACCTTGTTCATCATAATCTCAAAGCACGCAATTCCTATTTACAGATAGGTTTCAATTCCAACTATTCTATTGTGAATTCCTAGACTGTCCTGTTCTACGCGGCTGCTAATCAGGTAGTACTATGTGGATTTGACGGATACGTTCAATATCCAAAATTATCCTACCCAGCTAGGGCTTCTCATCCATGGCGGCCGCGTGGTGAGACTTCACCGGCAGCGGCGACACAACAAGCCAGTACAAGGCATTCATGTGACACGGCGACGACACGAAAAGACGCATCAGGCTGCTCCTTCAGGCCGCTGCCGGTCATGGCAGCAGAGTCCACGGTGTAGCGCAATTCTCGATCTCAGCGCCATCTCCATCTGCTCCACTGAACGTCTCTACTTTTTCAACAACACAAGTATTCATAAAAGATTAATACACTAGTCTCATGGATTAGTACCAGATCGATTCTACTATGCACGATCCATCATAGTTTATTTCCACCCCATGGTGGTCGGCTTTCATCGTGTGTGATATCACCACAGCGTCGCGTGGTTGCCGTCGGCGTGGTAGCCATTGAAGTGAATACCGGCACATCAAAAGATATCGCTGATTGCCGAGCTGTCGCGCCGCCGCTGTTTCTAACGATCTGGGCTGGGAATAACTTTTGGGCTGGGGCCCGACTACGGCTGTCTACCCTCCTGCGATGCAGATTTCTTGACTAGTATAAATTGTACTAGTCTTATTTTCTGGTACTAGTATAAATTGTTAGAGGCCTTTAGATGCACTAAAATGGAGGGCTATTATTCATTTGAGGGTACTACAAAAGAACTCTAATAACATGGTCTAACAAGGGAATTAATGTTCATCATCATTTGACATGCTTCTATGCCTGAAATTCTCTCTTTGTATTCAGTTTTCTTTATCCCCTACGAGCCTTGCACTCTGACTACTCACGAGCATTGTGCTGCGTCGCATGTGTGTACAATTTAAATAACTAGTCATTTGACTGGAGGGATATAATGTATGTTCTCCTAAGAGTTATCATACTGAATGGAAAAACTAAATTAAGCATTCCAGATTCCAGATCAGTTAAGCACATACGGAACATAGAGCATTCCATATTTGAAAGAAGTATTTTCACTAGAGGCATAGATACAACCATTAGTTAACATGACAAGCCGCCCATGCAAGTGACTATTGGAAGTAAATAGTTACCTCTTGTTTTTTAGATGGTCTCTTATGTCTTGAACGATGTCTTCAATCTCGCGAGCATGGGAAGACTGAGTGATATGAAGTTTCTTTTCTAGGCGGTTGAAAAGCAGTTTTATATCTGGTAGTAGAAATCGAGGGAGGAAGCTGAAGCGAGAGAGAGAGAGACGGGACGAACCTGTTGACGGTCGTCGGCGGGCTGCGGTGATCCGATCCGATTCGATCTGCCAACTTATCGGTGAGGATCTGCTTTGGGGGCGGCGGCGCGTGTGTCTGTGTGAGGACAGGAGGCAATGCAATGAAGGAAGGGAAATGAGCCTCGCTGCTACATGATGAACTACTAGTTAGCTAGCAAGCAGTAGAAAATATTCTTCTAATCAAGACAGAGGGGGGCAAACTCACGGCTGGCTAGCTCGGGGATCCTGATAGCCGGCCTGCTTTCTCGGGATGCAAGCAAGGAAGGCTGGCGTGAGTGAGAGGTGTGAGAGAGATGAGGAAGGGGAAGAAGACGATGCGATGGCAGGCAAGATCTAGCAGCTCAGATCTAGCTTAGCCGATCCATTTTGGGATTCTTTTTCTTTTGATTGAAATTCTTGCAATAATTGTCCTGGCTACTACTACATAGACAATGGTGACTCTTTTTTCTTTTTTAACAAGGGGGAAGGACCCTAGAGCTGCCACTAAACTGTGGGATTACAGAATACAAACATGACCTTAAGAACAAATAAAATACTACCAAGCCCTAGACTTTTACAAAAAAAGACCTCGGAAGAAAAGTGCAAAACACGATCAGGTCTGGGCACGAAACCACTTGGCATGGGTGCGACGTCAGTCGCCATGACGGAGATGCAGAAGGGCCTCCTTCTAGGCACGCCAGCCAGGAGGTTGGAGATATTGCGATTCGTCAAGAACCGCAACGCGGGGTGGCCGCCTTGACCGAGAGTAACAGTGGCGCAAGCTCGCCGCCGTTGAGGATCTCTGCAAGCTGCAGCAACGCTTCCCCACCGACGTAGACCAATCCAATCAACATCCTCACAATCCCCCTGCCCACCGCCTTGGTCACCTTGGAAGACTGAAGAGGAAGCATATCGGGCAGCATCCTAGCGGAGAAACGGATCTTATTGAGCGCGTGAGTGGTGGTCTTCTCCATCGTTGCCTCTCCCCGTGAGAGCACCAACAATGGAGGAAGAGGACCACATCGAGATGGGCAATATCCGACGTACCCAGCTTGAAGAACCTAAGGTAGGCCTTATCTGGAGGAATACAGACATTCTACCAACTCGCAAGCACCACCGCTTGCCACCAACAGGATGCGGCAAGACGGGAGAAGAGTGAGGTGTGGTGGATCTGGCCGCCGAGATCCACTACCCTACCCTCATACGCAACAAGGGTAGACGCCATCGGAGGCAAACAAACAGACAAACCTAAACTAAAGTTCAGACCACCTGAACCATCCGCTCATAGTTAAGAAGTGCCACCGAAGAGAGAGAAGGTCAGGGGCGGCGAGGGAGGGGGTCCACTCTCAACGGGGTGAGGGAGGAGAGCAGGGGAAAGCATGTCTGTATGACAATGGTGATTCTAACGATCGACTACTAGCACGATCGACTGTTTTTAAAAATACTTGTTACTCTTGCCAATATTAGCACAATTGTAACTCAAATTAAAACTATAGAATAACTCTCATTAGTATTTATGTTTCTTCGGCTATCTTCAGAAAAGCACAAGACAGTGTCATAGAAAATAAGAGTTAAATAACTCAAAGAGTTTCTCTTTTTAAAACTTTATTTTGTAATTGTTGGAGATAACTTATCTATCTCTACAATGTACTATCTGCTACTATAAATATCTCATGATATTGATATGTCAAAAAAAATGTCGGTGGGAATACAAGATATACTTAGGACCCTGAGAAAAAATAAAAATATCATGCATCAAAAAATGCACAGAAGACCCTAGAAAGAGAGCAAAAAATGTGATATAGTCCATCTTCTCGACCGCTACACTCGAGACTCCACTGTCGGCCATTATCTCTATCACCGGAAAAATACCTACTTGGGAGAGAGAGGCAGAGAGAGAGCATCCCTCGCGCTGGGAATATCTAAAAGGGCCTTTGCCTTGGAGGTTGAAAAGATGACATCACCAGCTTGAGAGGGGATAATCAGGATGCCATCGGTGGCTGTCGCAACGGGTTGGGCACGAGCACTACATGCATAGCGAAGTACCTAGGTTCGGGGCCCTCTTGGCAAGGCAACACCCCTACTCCTGCAAGGATTTACTATATCTAGGGCGGACGCTCAATACAAGTGCTCCTTGAGCTGTTTCCCTATCGAGCTAAGGAAGAACTAGATGTGGAAGAAGGTGATCTCCAATGAGTTGAGTCCTCCCTATAACCCTAGCTCTACCCTCCCTTATATACTGGCTGGGAGGAGTAGATTACAAATGGGATTTAGGGTTTTGCCCAGCGGGCCTAGGGTTTACAATGCGGGTCGGCTGGCAGGGTCTAGTCGGTGGTCCTTGGTGTTGTGATCAGCACGACCGCTTTGGTGATAGCACTACAGTTCCCAGAGACCGTGCTACAGTTCTCGGCCGCTAAACCGCCTCACTTTATCGTCAGGGTAACGCTCAACAGCTGGCTTTGCCCCGCTTTGCGCAGTTGTCCGATAGTGCCGCGTGGGATGGTGCCGCAGTCTGCTGTCTGGTGACATAGGATCCGGAGGCGTGCTCTGGCATAGCGTCACACCGTCCGTATAGCCCCACCGAATCCGACGCGACCAGGTGGAGCAGGCCACCCGGCCTGCTCTCCTGGTTGGCCGGCGAGATGAGCCAGCCGGTGTTGGTTCCAACCGGTTATTGCTTTGCCTGTCTTGTGGCCATTCGGCCTATCTCCTCTGGATCCGGTCCGAATGTCTGGCTTAGTCCCCGCGCGTGTTGGGACTTCACCCTCGGGGAAGTTCTTGCGCGCTTTTGGCTACAGCGAAGTGTTTCTTGATGTGTCCGGTTGGAGCTTTGACCTTGTCGCTTTTGTTGCTGGCTGGCTAGAATAGACTTGGCTAGTGATACATTGCAAATGTATCTATAATTTTTGATGTTCCATGCTTAGTTTTATCCACTTTCTTGTGTTTTGTCCACACTTTGGAGTACTTTTCATATGATTTCTTGGACTAACCTATTAACAAGAGCCACAGTGCCAGCTGCCTGTTTTCTGCTATTTTTGGTTCTAGGAAAGTCAGAAAATGAATATTCTCGGAATTGGACGGGACAAAAGCCAAAGTGCCTATTTTTTCCGGAAGTCATTAGATGCCAGAATACGAGACAGAGAAGGGCTGGGGGCCGGCCACACCACCTGGCCCGCACCAGGGGGTGGTCTGGCCGACCCTAGCACCCCCTCGGCCTCTCCTTCCGCCTATAAGATGCCCTCGGGACGAAAACCCTAAGTACCCGATCAAAGATCCACGAAAGAGTCTGTAGCCACCGTCGTCTCTATCCCTAGATCGGGAGGGATCTGAAGCTCTTCCCGGCACCCTGCCGGAGAGGGGATTTCACCCTGGAGGCCTTCTTCATCACCATGCAAGCCTCCGGTGTGATGCGTGAGTAGTTCATCCTTGGACTACGGATCCATGTAGTAGCTAGATGGTTGGTTCTCCTCCTTTGTGCTTTCATGTTTAGATCTTGTGATCTTCGTTCATCATCAAGATCATCTATTTGTAATTCTGTATGTTGTGTTTGCGGGGATCCGATGGATATTGAGATGCTATTTCAGATTGATTATTGATTCTATCATGTCTTTGTTATTTGTGATCTTGCATGCTTTCCGTTGTTAGTAGCTATCTTCGCCAAGTAGATGCTAGCAACTCCAAGAGTTAGTATTTATGCTCGATAGTGGGTTCATGCCTCTGGTAATCTGGGGAAGTGACAGAAATCTCTAAGGTACTAGATGTGTTGTTGCTACTAGGGAGAAAACAACAATCCTTTGTTCATAGAACAATCGTATTGTTTACATTACACGCAATTCGTAAAGCAATAATCTGTTGCTTGCAACTTAATACTGGAGGGGGTTCGGATGATAACCTGAAGGTGGATTATTAGTCATAGATGCAGTTGGATGGCGGTCTATGTATAATGTTGTAATGCCCAATCAAGTTCCAAAGGAGTTAAGATGATTAGTATATGCATGTATTGCTTTCTCGATGTTTGTCAATTGCCCCGCTGTAATTTGTTCACCCATCATGTTATCTATCTTAAGGAGAGCCACCTCTAGTGAACTATAGATCCCGGTCCTTTTCTTTTACATACAATCTATAAACTGTTTAGTGCTTTGTGTTTACTTTTACAAACTATTACTTCTATTCGATACGTTTAATCCTTTGTTTTCAGCAAAACACGGTGAGATTGACAACCTCATCGCAAGTTGGGGACATAGTTCTGTGGTTGTGTTGTGCAGGTCTCCACGTTGCTACTAGCACCGGTAGTGCGCCCTACCAAGGCTCATCTAGCAACACCTTTGGGGTGTTTCCTTGCTCCTATTGGTTCGATTAAACCTTGGTTTCATAACTGAGGGAAACTTGCTGCTGTGTTCATCATACCTTCCTCTTGGGGTTCCCCAACGAGCTTGTTAATACATGAGCCATCAAGCACTTTTCTGGCGCCGTTGCCGGGGAGTCAAGGACATCTTCACAAGGGGAGTCCCTCATAACGAATCTCTTTACTTTGTTATTATTGTTTTGCTTAGTTTCTTTTTGCTTTGTTTGCTTGTTTCTTTATCAAAAACACATACAAAAAAATAGTTTTACAAGTTTTCTTTCTTATTTAAAAAAACAAAAAAATGACTACCCTTGAAAACACTAAGTTGTGTGACTTCACTAGCACCAACAACAATGATTTTATGAGCACACCTATTGCTCCACCTGTGCCTGAAGATACTCTTTGAGATAAAACCTGCTTTACTCAATCTTGTTATGAGAGAACAATTTTCTGGTATTGTTAATGAAGATGCTGCTGCCCATCTAAATAACTTTGTTGAACTTTGTGGGATGCAAAAGCTTAGGGATGTAGATGGTGATATTATTAAGCTTAAATTGTTTCCTTTCTCTTTGAGAGGAAAAGCTAAAGAATGGTTGAATTCCCTAACTAGGAATAGTATTGATTCTTGGACTAAGTGCAAAGATGCTTTCATTGGAAAATACTATCCTCCTGCTAAGATTATATCTATGAGAAGCGAAATAATGAAGTTTAAACAATCTGATAATGAACATGTTGCTCAAGCTTGGGAAACAATGAAATCTTTGGTAAAGAATTGTCCCACTCATGGACTAACTGCTTGGATGATCATCCAAACCTTTTATGCAGGATTGAACTATTCTTCAAGGAACCTATTGGACTCTGCTACTGGAGGGACCTTTATGACCATTACTTTGGGTGCTGCAACAAAACTTCTGGATAATATGATGGTTAATTATTCTGAATGGCATACTAAGAGAGCTCCACAAGGTAGGAAGGTAAATTCTGTTGAGGAAACCTCCTCCTTGAGTGATAAAATTGATATTATTATGTCTATGCTTGTGAATGGGAAAGCCCATGTCGATCCAAATAATGTTCATTTAGCCTCTTTGGTTGCTCAAGAAGAACAAGTTGATGTGAACTTCATAAGAAATAATATTTTGGCAATAATGCTTATAGGAACAATTTTGGTAATAGTAATTATAAGCCAAGTCCTCCCAACAATGGTAATGCTTATGGAAATTCTTACAACAATAATAGGAGTGCACCCTCTGAACTTGAAGTTATGCTTAAAGACTTTATTAGTAAGCAAACTACTTTCAATAAAACTATTGAGGAAAAACTCTCTAATGCTAAAAGAAATATATCATCTCCGTCTGAAGCTCAATCTTCATTGATTAATAAAATGGCTGCTAAACCTGAAACTAATGATAATCCCTTTGCGGCTACTAATGCTATACAAGTAAGAATTGATGAAAATGTTAGACTATTAGCTGAATTACATGCTAAGTGGGAAAGAGAAGATGAAATTGCTAGAAACATTAGTGTTTCTACTATTACCACCACTAGTGTTGAGGCTAGTAATAGTTCTACTACTTTAGATGATAAATTTGATTTTGATCTTGATGGTTGCAATATCTCTGAAGTTATTAAGTTCCTACAAAAGCTTGCTAAAAGTCCTAATGCTAGTGCTACGAACATGGCCTTTACAAAACACATTACTGATGCTCTCATAAAGATTAAAGAAGAAAAGATGAAACATAAAGCTTCTATTCCTATAAAACAAGAAGATGGTTGGGAACCCATCATTAATATGAAAGTGAATGACTTTGATTTCAAAGATTTATGTGATCTTGATAGTAGTGTTTCTATTATGCCTAGAAGGATTTATGATATGCTTGATTTGCCTCCACTTGAAGATTGTTATTTGAATGTCCCACTTGATGATAATGCTAAAAAGAAACTCATGGGGAGTCTTAATGATGTTCTTATTATGGTTAACAATGCCTATGTACCCGTTGATTTTTATGTTTTGGATGTTGAATGCAATGCTTCTTGTCCTATTACTTTGGGAAGACCTTTTTTTAGAACTGTTGGTGCCATTATTGACATGAAAGAAGGCACCATTAAATATCAACTCCCACTCAAGAAAGGTATAGAACACTTCCCTAAGAAGAGAGAGAAGATTTCTTTTGCTTCTCCTATGAAAACACAATTTGGTCTTAGTGCGTCTTCATTTGAGAACACTTGATTCTTTTTCTTGCTTCTTATGCCTAACTTAAAGGCGTTAAAGAAAAGTACTTATTGGGAGATAACCCAAAAGTTTTAGATGAGTCTTGGAAGTTATTACTTCAGTAATAACCGCTCCTTATCCTTTTTATTTGCTTTTTGTGCCAAGAGTAACCTCTAATGAGAGAGAAGTAATGATTGAGAAAGTTGCTGTCCCGAAACAGATTTCTGTGCTTTACCGTAAAAATTCATGTAAAATCTCTGTATGTCCTTTTGAGGCGTGATTTTTTTTGCTTCTGCCCCAGGTTGTTATCTAACTTTCGGTAGTTCAACACTTTTCGATGTGAGCAACAGAAGGTCTTCGAAAAAATTCTTCTTTACCTACTGGTCTGTTTTGACAGATTTCTGCCATTATTTGCATTTGCTTCTTGTTGGTTCCTTTTTTGAGTTCTTTTTGGGGAATTGAGCTTTTTGAGGGAAGTGCTACAGTAGCTAGTGTTCTAATGGAAGTTTATTTGGTGTTAGAACTGAACCTTAAGACTTATTTATCTTGAGTGCACTAATGTTGCTAATAAAGATTGTGTGAAGTTTGGTATGAAGGAAAAATTTCAGGTGTATGGAAGGAATGGGTAATGAGATGAAGGATGAACTAAAGCTCAAGCTTGGGGATGCCACGCATGTCACCCCAAGAAATATCCAAGAATGTAGCATCCCAATTGTCTAACAATTGTAATGCTACATGGTTTAGTAATATAATGGCTACTTCCTACATACAATTGTTGCATCACAATTATGCCATGCTCATGTCATCATGCCACCTTGCATTTGAGCATCTTATAAAACCTTTTCCATTTGGTTCTTCTCTCATAGGCATTAATAATTGTATTTGGCTCTTATTAAATTGTATTTGATTCTTGATAAATGCTTGGTGCCCAAATTGAGTTGGGGGCATATCTTTTATTCCACTCCACCACCTTTCTTTGTCACCACCTTATAATTCCACCATCCTTAATTACCCATGAGTTTGTTTTTTTTGATTTTCATCTAGCTCATGTGAGTTGGGAGGGATCCAATTCTATTCTTTTGGCTTGACCTAGATCCATATTTTGGAATGCATAAGAATAATGCCATGTTATTTATTATTGTTTTCACCAGAATAAAACATGGCAATTAATTATTATGCATGGGCCATGCAAGAGTACCACCACCTTTAGCTCCTTTGTTTTTCTCTTTGTTTTAGTGGATCTTGCTTTGTGGGATTATTTCTATCTCTCTCCACCATCCCCATGTTCCCAACAACACCATTTTTCCCATCATTCATGATCAAGTGAGGCCTTTTTCCATAAACCCCATCCCTCTCTCTTTTTCTTGAGTTTACCTTCACCTCACCTTGTGCTAAACCAAAACCCTCACCCCTTCATCTTGGCTTGATTTTATAAGCATGTGTTTAAAACCTAAACACCCTAATCAAACCCTAACCCTAGTTTTTCTCTCTTATCCTCTCTTTCTAAACCCTAACCCTAACTACCATCTCTCCATGCCGAGCACCTAGCTCCCTCCCTCTCTCATTCTTCCTCTCTCTCTCTCTGCCAACCTGGCCCTAGTCCCTCTCTACCACACAAGCTACCCCACCCCCTCTATCCTAACCCTAGCCGAGGCTAGCTACACCGGAGCCTCCCCTCTTCTTCTTCCTCTCCCTTTCTCTCTCCCTACCAGCAGGTCCCACACCGAGCCAGCCCTTAGCCTCGTCGTCCCCACCTGGCAGCCTCCACCCTACCTGCCCTGGCCGCTCACGTCGCACACGTGAGAGAAGGAGGAGGAAAAGGTGCCGAGGCCACTTTCCTCTACCCCGCTCACACACGGCACCCTCTCCCTCCCCGTCCCTATCTACTCCCTCTTCCTTGTCTGGTAGCAGCCCAGATCCACCCCAGGGCCTTGCCCTCTCCCCTCTTCTTCTCCACCGACGCCATCTCCTCTCTTGTCGGTCACCGTCAGTACCACCGCCGAGTCCTCGTTCCAGCAGGCGTGGGTGACGTGGAGGTGGTCGAGGAAGCCGAGGAGGTTCTTCTGCATCGCCCAGAGCACGCCAGCGAGGAGGAGAAGCCCCACTTCTGCCGCAGTACAGCGACGCCGCTGAAACCCTAATCTCGCCGGTCGCCAGCTCCGTCGGCGATCTGCTGCTCCCCGCCCCGATCCGCCGTCGTCAATCTCTCCGCCGTAACCCCTTCTCCCTCTCTGACACCCTCTGCCTCGCTGTAGACCCCTGGTCTCGCCATTCGTTTTACCGAGCACCCTCAGTGCGGCGGCAGACGCTGGTGTCTGCCCGCCTCTGCGCCGCGCCACGCCTCACCTAGTCGCCCATCCCCCTCCTAACAAAGTTCCCAGCCTACCGCAGTGGCTACCGCCTCCGAGCGCGAGCCCCAGGTCCCCGGATTGAGTCCGCCGCGCGCCACGCCGTGCGGTCGAACACGGCTCTGTCGCTCGGTTCAGAGAAAGAAGAGCAACAGTACGGGCATGTGGACATTTTACAAATAGCTCCCCTTTTTATCTCTCGCTCAACCCGCGGTACTCGCGAGCCCACCTGCCAGCCGCTGTGGTCATTTTACAAAAAGGCACCCCGGGTTTCGTAACCCTCAACCCGCGCTCCAGCACGTCCCCACCTGTCATCCTCTGCGGGCTCAGCCACTGGCACGTGGGCCCCTAACCACCGGCCCCACCTGTCAATCGCACAGGCTAGGTAAAGCCGCGGTGAGAAAAATCTACCTGTGCGCATGTGTCCCAGTCAGCAGCTAGCCCACCCGTCAGTGACTGGGTCTATAACTGGCTAAGTAGCAAATGTTTTCTGCTTTTCCGTTTTTATTTAACTTTTCCAGAAATTGTTTAAATTCAAATTCAAATTAGATTTTTAAATAACTTTTAAATTATAAATCCAAATAATACAAATGATATATGTTTTTGAATCAGAAAAATGTGAGGAATTCAAATATGCTATTCAAAATAATGTTTGAACACTTTCAATTTTCGAGATGATTAAAATTACAATAAAATGCCCTTTTCTTAATAAATTAATAACTTTAATTCTATAACTCCAAATTTGACATATAATATGTCTAAATCGATCAGCGCGACGAGCCCGTTCTATCTATCCATTCCTTGTTCTGAATTGAAGCATGCATCCTGACATATTTAAAAATCAGAAATGTTTATGGCAATAAAACTTGACCGAAGAAATAATAAAATGCTTTAATCTTGTACCCCACACCTCACCATGCCATGCTACTTTAATGCCATGTAAATTGTGCATCATTCATCATGGCATGCTTGTTTGCTTGTCGCATTCTAAATCATATGCTTGTGCACTTTATTTATGTTGGCCCTTGTTTGCTTGGTTCTTCTTCGAATAGACGCCCAGCAGGAGAATTACCAGGAATCACCGGAGTTCTACCCAGATCCATCTCTCGCTTCAACTGAGCTACCAGGCAAGCACTACCATATGCTTGCATACATATAGTACATATTGCCACTATCTTATTCTTGCATCATTGAGTCGCGGTTGCATTAAATTGAATCCCAAGTACTGCATAGCCTTTACTTTCAAACCCCACCGAAGCTTGTTCCTCCATCCCATGAGCCATTACTACAGGAGTTGTTTGAGTCATCCGAGTCGTAGAAAAGCATGTGTAGGGTATGTGAGAGTCTGATGGATTACGAGGTACCTAAACAACTTAACCTGAGTAGTAATGGGATAACTAATGAAAGAGGCACCGGTGAGCAATATCTGCTATTTGGTTTTTCATGCTCACTTGTGTCCCGTAGGACCCCGAGTACTTGATTCCTGTTCCTTGACTATTTGCACTATCCACATTCGGGAGGCCTTATGGACCCCCCTGAGCCAGAGCTTGATTCATTCTTATTTCTTGGGGCCACAATTAGTTTGGGGATTTATTACTATCCTGTACTTATGCCATGTTACTGCTTTATTTAAAATTGTGCAAGGAGCACCTGTACTGTTTTGGATCGCGCCACATTTTCACGGTATCAACAAGCCCAGTCACCTTTTCGGGTTCCCAGTCGTTTACAGCCGTCGTCGCAAACCCTGGGTCCGTCTCGGAGCCGGCCAACTTCGTTGCGGGTAGCTTATTAGGGTGGCCCCCTGAAATATTTCTGAATCCTATGATCGCTTTGTCGTGAATGCCTCGTTGGGTTTTGAGTTGGTTTTTCCGAGGTTGATCGAGTGTGTGTTGCTATTTGTGCACCCCTGCAGGGTAAATCTTTCTGAAAGCCGTGTCCGCGGTTATGGACGACTTGGAGCACAGTTTCTCGATCATAGACAAGTCTAACTAAAGTACCGCTTTTAAATTGACTAAGTACCTGACTAGTAAATAGTGCAATACTCATGGAATGGTTAATAAAACTACCAACGGATGGGGGTTGTTCGTCCGCTTCCTCGTTGGTAAGCGAGGAGGAGGATGGATCTGTTAATTATACTGTTATAACTGTTGTTCTTAATTCACGGACATCCGTCTATCATTGGTTAAGCGGATGGTTAGCGAGTATCTATAGACTTGTTAGCTATTATCTTTTGCTGCAATTGCGTCACCCCAGGTTGTGTCCCCTTTAGTGGCATAAAGACTTGCTGAGTACCCCTAGGGTCTCACACGATAAATTGTTTGATTCAGATGAACAGGTGTACCCGCAAGATGGATACTGGGTGGAGGAGACATATGATGTTGGCAACGATCACTCGATGTAGAGATTCCGAGAACGGGGATCCGTGAGATCTGTGGGCGGGATGTGTTTATTTATGTGGCATCTTATGCCGATTTGCTTCTTATCCGTACTCGGATCTTGTTTTCCGCTTCCGCCTGATACTCTGATGTTTGATGTATGAGGAGCTATCCTGAAATATTATCTCTATCTAGGATATTTGAATCTTGTCGTATGGCGTTGCAATATTTCTATTTCTTTTAGATGGAATGGCTCTGAGACCTGTTGTATGTGGCTTGCATACATACTCACTTGTGTATGTAGTTGATCCCTTCGCCTGCCGATTACGCCGCTCGTTCTTGTCCCGATGCTCTGAAAGTGGTTAGGACGGCCGAAAGGTCTACCGTGAGTGGCCCCGGGCCCCACCGTACTATTTTAACCACTTTCGTTCATCCATGCATGTAACTAAGAGCGTAATTCACCGAGGTAGTTACAAAGAAGTACACGCGTAAAAGCTTGGGGATGCCCAAGGCATCCCCCTCTTCATCAATAAAAATCCCAGGTTTCTTCCAAACGCTTCGTTTTTATTGTTTCATGCACAGTTGTGTTGTTCTTGGAGCGTCTTCTTTTTCGTTTTTGTTTTGGTTTTTCGTTTGCTTGGTTTGCTTAGTTTTCTCAATAAATTGGTTGGACCCCCTCTTTCATACATTGGTTTGCAAATAGTTTGGTTTGGTTTGGAAAAGAGTAGGAAAGTTCATGTTTATGTGGTAAAAAGAGCTCGTTTTTGACTGTGTCCTATGCTTTTTCATGCCATGCTTGATATTGTTTTGGCTTTATGCTTAGTATTCTTTTCTGTAGCATGACTTGTTATAAACAATTGATATTGCTTAATGTGCCTTGGATGAATCATGCGTTGTTTTAGCATATTAAAGCATAATATAGTGGTATTCTCATTTGATGCTTTATTTGGGTTGACTTGGCGCATGCTCACACCATGTTATGACTATCTCAAGTCACCATAGCCTTTATGATCCTTTAGTTTTCAACTTGTAGTATCACTTTATGCTTTGATCAATGATGTTTTGTCGCTCTGCATGATTATGGCCATTACTGCTCTCTTAGTTTGTCGCTCCCAGTCTTTTGCTAGCCTCCACAACCAAGTATGAGTTCCACCCATGCATCCAACTCCCTAAACCAAGTTATTCCAAATAATCCACCATACCTACCTACTAGCTTAGGCTATTCCAAGTATATTCATGATTTTGTTTATCTTCCAAATTAAACTTGTTATGAGAAAACTAGTGATTAAAGCTCTCACGAACTTGATGGCACACTTTACTTTTCTTGCCCTTAATAAACTTGAACCATTGGGTCCTTCTTTGTTGTGTATATACTTGCGCTTTATAAGTTGAAATTAGCAGAACCATGTATCATGGGGAACGCTTTCAACATTGCACTTGTACTTTGTACCCCGTTGATATCATGTTCTTTTGCTTACGGATCCCGGCGGTGTGAAATAAAAGTGGAACTTGTAAGATCATGGAGTTTGTATGTGTGTTAGAGAAACGCCTGGGCCGCTAGCCTAAGCCATGCCTAATCATGGTGGAAACTTGAAGCATAACCATAATCAGCACTCTATGAAGCATCCTCAATAAAAACCTATGCAAATAGCAAATAAAAAGATCCCTGAGATGCTCATTGTCTTCTTGCCTTTGTCATTTTGATTATGGGATAGCTCCTGTATCATGTGCAAGGGGTACCCCGTTGGCGGTTCTTTATGATACACATGTACTTACAATGACAAGTGCTTACTTGTGACTAAAGTTGAGTAGCATGAGGTTCGGTCTTCGTAAGTAAGGGCATGAGATTTCGGTTTATAACTTCTAGCACCCCAATTGTCTAACAATTGGAATGCTACTTGTCCTAGTAAGATATTGGCTACTCTATATATATATTATTGTTGCATCATAATGATATCATGCTCATGTCATCATGCCACCTTGCATTTGAGCACCATATAAAACCCTTTTTCTTTTGGCTCTTCTCTCACATGCATTATTAATTGTATTTGGCTATTGATATATTGTCTAAATGCCCAAGTTGGGTTGGGGGCATATCTTTTATTTCAATTCCACCACCTTTCTTTTCCATCACTTTATAATTCCACCATCCTACTAGATCATGAGCTTGTTTGTTTTCTTTTGGGGTTTTATTGGCTCATGGGCAATAGGTTGGATCTAGTCCTTTAAGGATTCCTTTGCTTGGCTTTATTCCATTTCTTGGGAATGCATAATAATAATGCCATCATATTATTATTGTCTTCACAAAATAAATAATGGCATTATTATTTGCATGGGCCATGCAAAAGTGCAACCACCTTTAGCCTTTTGGCTTTCTTTTGGTCTTAGGGATTCTTGCCTTGTGTATCATCACCATCTCTTTTCTCTCATCAGCTTTTATCATTTTAATCATCTACATTCATGTTTATATGAAGGATTCCTCCCATACTCCTTTCTTTCCTTTTCATGATTATTATCCTCCACCTCATCTTAGCCTAATCCAAGCCTTCTCTCTCACCCCTAGCTAGCCCTGTTCCATTTTCCAATATGCCAAAAACTTCCAAAAAGATGAATTCTTGGGCTGGTTTAAATCTGAAACAAATCAAAAATATAAATCAAATCAGATGAGAAAACAAAAAGAAAGAAATAAAGAAATAAAAAAGGGAGAGAACCTTACCTGCAGCGCAGCCAGCAGCCCACCAGTGGCCTCGCCATCGCGGCCCATCTCTCGGCCCACCTCCCCAGCTCGTACCGTTTCGCCCCGTCCTGCTCCTCTTCCCCATCTGCCTAACGCCGTCACCCTCCCTCTCTCTCGCAGCCGCTGACGGAAAGCAGCCCCGGGCAGGTGGCCATCTGCCGCGTCAGCCACGCCGCCCGTCCGCCAGCCTCCTCCTTATCCTCGCGTCGAGCCGCCCTCCTTTTCCCTAACCCTAGCTCTGCTCCGCTCCCTCTCCCTCTTCCCCGCGTGTCGCCGCTAGACCGTGCGCCGCGACGTCACTTCCGTCCTCGCCGGTGACCGGGGACACACCAGGAAGCATCGCCGCGGACCGTGGACTCGACCCCGCCCGCTGGAAGTAGCCAAGCTCGCCGTAGCCGCCCCCTCACCGACGAGCAGTACACCCCCACAACAGCTCCGCTGTTCCCCTCCGCTCCGACCGTCCCTGTCTCCGATTGCCGCGGGAATCGGACGAGGTGAGCTCACCCCTCGCCCCTTCCGCTATTTTTCCCCCTCTGCGTGCCTAGCGCCGCCAGTATTTGCTCCCCGCCGGCGAGGTGCTCCGCCGTAGTGCAGACCGAGGCCGTGTTTTCCCCTCTGTTCGCCGGCGTGCCCCGGCCAGCACAGCCCGCCTCCGCCGACCCTCCCTAAACAAAATCCGTAGCCGAAGCCCCCCTCTACAACTTTCGTTTTGGCGGCCAGAGCTCTCCCGCCGCGGACGCGACGCCACCTTCGCCGGCAGACTACACCGTCGTCAGTCGTCGTCGAAGTTCAGAGAGACAGCGCCAGTTTCAGACGGCGCCCGCGCGACCTTTTTGCAAATAGGACCCCCACGCTATTTGGCGATCACGCCCAGGTCCCCAGCAGCCCTAGTGTCCCCACCTGTCAGCCGCCTGGCAATTTGCAGGAAACCCCCCAGCAGACCCGGCTTTCAACCCGTGCTCCGTCCCCGCTGCGCGACAGACTCACCCACGCCCCTCGCTGACTCGTGGGGCCAGCTTCGCCGTCGGGCCCGCTTGTCAGTGCCTGGGCTAGCCTCTGCCCGGTGCAACACGTTTTCTCGCGCGCGCGTGGCCCCAGTCCGCTTTGTCCCCACCTGTCAATGTCTGGGGTCAAATTTGCCTGGGTATAAAAAGTTTTTCCCTGAGTCTGTTTTATTCAAATCTTTTTCAAATTAATATAAATTCAAATTCTTTTCAGATTCAAATAATTTTTAAAATACAAACCCAAATAATACAAATAATATATGTTTTGGAATCAGAAAAATGAGAGGAATTCAAATATGCCCTTAAAAATATATTTTGCACACTTTAAATTTCGAGTTGATTAAAATTACAAGAAAATGCCCTTTACTTGATTAATTAATAACTTTTGTTTTATAATTCCAAATTTGGCAAATAATATGTCTAAATCGATCAGCGCGACGAGCCCGTTCTATTTATGCAATCCTTGTTCTGAATTGAAGCATGCATCATGTCAACATTTAAATTCTGAACTGTTTATGACAATAAAACTTGGGCAAATAAATAACAAAGTGCTTTATTTCTTGTATCCACACCTCACCTTTGCCATGCTACTTAAATGCCATGTAAATTGTGCATCATGCATCATGGCATGCTTGTTTGCTTGTCGCATTTTAATTCATATGCTTGTGCACTTTATTTATGTTGGCCCTTGTTTGTTTGGTTCTTCTTCGAATAGGCGCCCCGCCGGAGAATTACCAGGAATCACAAGAGTATTACCCAGATCCATCTCTCGCTTCAACTGAGCTGCCAGGCAAGCACTACCACATGCTTGCATACATACAGTACCTATTGCCTCTATCTTATTCTTGCATCATTGAGTCGCGATTGCATTAAATTGAATCCCAAGTACTGCATAGCCTTTACTTTTAAACCACACTAAGCTTGTTCCGGTCCCATGAGCCATTACTACAGGAGTTGTTTGAGCCATGCGAGTCATAGAAAAGCATGAGTAGGGTATGTGAGTGTCTGATGGATAATGAGGTACCTAAACAACATAACCTGAGTAGTAATGGGATAACTAATGAAAGAGGCACCGGTGAGCAATATCTGCTATTTGGTTTTTCCTGCTCACTTGTGTCCCGTAGGACCCCGAGTACTTGATTCCTGTTCCTTGTTTATTCGCACTATCCACATCCGGGAGGCCTTATGGACCCCCCTGAGCTAGAGCTTGATTCATTCTTATTTCTTGGGGCCACAATTAGTTTGGAGCTTTATTACTATTCTGTAATTATGCCATGTTACTGCTTTATTTAAGATTGTGCGAGGAGCACCTGTACTGTTTTGGATCGTGACACGTTTTCGCTGTATCGACAAGCCCAGTCATATTTTCGGGTTCCCAGTCGTTTACCGCCGTCCACACAAACCTTGGGTCCGTCTCGGAGCCGGCCAACTTCGTTGCGGGTAGCTTAATGGGGTGGCCCCCTGAAATATTTCTGAATTCTGTGATTGCTTTGTCGTGAATGCCTCGTTGGGTTTTGATTTGGTTTTTCCGAGGTTGATCGAGTGTGTGTTGCTATTCGTGCACCCTTGCAGGGTAAATCTTTCTGAAAGCCGTGTCCGCGGTTATGGACGACTTGGAGCACAGTTTCTCGATCATAGACAAGTATAACTAAAGTACCGCTTTTAAATTGACTAAGTACTGGACTAGTAAATAGTACAATACTCATGGAATGGTTAATAAAACTGCCAACGGATGACGGGGTTGTTCGTCCGCTTCCTCGTTGGTAAGCGAGGAGGAGGATGGATCTGTTAAATATACTGTTATAACTGTTGTACTTAATTCACGGACTTTCGTCTATCATTGGTTAGGCGGAAGGTTAGCGAGTCTCTATAGAATTGTTAGGTATTATCTTTTGCTGCAATTGCGTCACCCCAGGTTGTGTCCCCTTTAGTGGCATAAAGACTTGCTGAGTACCCCTAGGGTCTCACACGATAAATTGTTTGATTCAGATGAACATGTGTACCCGCAAGATGGATACTGGGTGGAAGAGACAGATGATGTTGGCAACGATCATTCGGTGTAGAGATTCCAGGAACGGGGATCCGTGTGATCTGTGGGCGGGATGTGTTTATTTATGGGGCATCTTATGCCAATTTGCTTCTTATCCATACTCGGATCTTGTTTTCCGCTTCCGCCTGATACTCTGATGTGTGATGTATGAGGAGCTATCCTAAATTATTATATCTATCTAGGATGTTTGGATCTTGCCGTATGGCGTTGCACTATTTCTATTTCTTTTAGATGGAATGGCTCTGATGTACTGTTGTATGTGGCTTGCATACATACTCACTTGTGTATGTAGTTGATCCCTTCGCCTGCCGATTACGCCGCTCGTTCTTGTCCCGTTGTCTAAAAGTGGTTAGGACGGCCGAAAGGTCTACCGTGAGTGGCCCTGGGCCCCACCGTACTATTTTAACCACTTTCGTTCATCCAGGCATTAACTAAGAGCGTAATTCACCGAGGTAGTTACAATTGGTATCAGAGCCATCCCGCCCTTCAGGGTCTCAGCCAAAATGGTCGTTGTCTGTCTAGCAAATATTTTGGTAGTTATGTATATTAGGGAAAAACAAACGTGAGAGTAGGACTGCTTCCATTTTTCTTCTTACCCACACACCCACCCTTTTTCTGGTAAGGAAGTGTAACGTTTTCAATCCTCTTCTAAACTTCAAACTAGGATTCACGTGTTCTGGGTTCCGCAGTACCATAGGTTATGTTTGTGTGTGTGTGTGAATTCCTTGTCTATCTGTTGCATCCAAATGTTATCACTATCTGCCTTTGGATATCAACTGTTGGTACATTCCATACCGACAGGCCTTTGTAAACCAACGCGATCTATTCTGATTCGTTGTACACCGATGCGATCTATCTTACTCTTTGTTATCCGATGTTATCTTGTTGGGGTGTTCTTTTTCGTAGTTACCAATCTTTAGGTTCATCTAAGAAGAAGTTGTTGGGATATGTGTTTTACTGATTCATGTGCGGAGTAATGATTTGAGTGTGGGATGGAGTCGCGACCATACCACTACTTTTGTCATTTGCTTTTGTATATTGAACTAGTAGAGTTACTAATCTTGATTAGTTAAGTGATTTTGCGCATCTAGTGGTATTTTAATGCCGAAATTTGCGGAAAAAATTTCTTTGTTAGTTGTGTACCACACTCCTTGTTCAGTCGTGTGTGTTATTCTTAATATCTTCTAGTTGCCTTGAACTTTGTTGATATTGTAATATCACCTCAGTGAATTGCATTCTTTAATCTTGATTAATTCCATTTTGGTACTATTTTGGATTATTATCATTCTCCATTATAGTACTGACTTGTGCTTTATATCAATCACAGGATGGCACCACCACGCCGTTCTGAGGAGGATATACCACCTGAACTTGGGGCTGCTTTGGCAAGTATTGCAAATGCTTTGGGCACTATGCAGCAGAACCAGCAGCGCTTCGAGGAAAGTGTCAGGAGGAATGAGTTTGCTCCGCTACCTCCACCTCCCAAGCGAGGAGACATCAAGAGTTTTCTCAAGTTCAACCCACGTCAATTCGAAGTGTCTGATCAGCCACTTGATGCGGATGATTGGCTTCGTGAAGTGTCAAGGTTGCTCATGACTGCGGATGTTCCCGAGCAAGAATGGGTCAAGTGTGCTACTCACCTTCTGAAGGGAGATGCAGCTCTCTGGTGGGAAAATTATCTCAAGGCAGATCTTTCTAGTTTTCAGCCTACTTAGGAGCGGTTCACTGCTGCTTTCAAAGAGCAATATCTGTCAGAAATTGTCATGGAAAGGATGAAGGAAGTGTTTCTCAACCTCAAGCAGGGCACTGACAATGTCAACACCTACATCAGAAACTTCATGAACCTGTCTCGTTATGGTGGAGATGAGATCTCTGATGACAAGAAGAAGCAAAAGAGGTTTCGGCAAGGCCTCAATAAAGGGTTACGGGTAGGCTACACTAGCGTAAAATCAAAATTTTCTACCGCGTCAACCAGGAATACTATTGTCATAGATCACGGGATTACCGCTAGACGCGCAGGTGCGGAACTCGATGAAGCACGTTGCGGCAGTGTAGATGTTCTACGTCTCCTCCTCGTCCTCGTCCCACGAGCAGCTCCCCTTTGCGCGGCTCGTCCAAGTGCTACAGATGCAGCACCTCCGAGGTATCCACACGTCCGGAGTGGAAGCCGTCACACGCCAGACTGCTAGGTCTGCGCGTGCAACACAGGCGGAAGAGGAGTGGCGGCTGGGTGGAATGCTCTCACCTTTTCAGCTCGCCTCACTCCCTCTTATATAGGCATCCCTGGTGGGCTTCTACATTAGCAGCCCATTAGCAGCCTAAGCCTGGTCTAATTCGGATCCAATCCTCATTAGGCTTCCAGCCCCTAAAGTGTGTGACCCTATAGGTTCATACACGTATAGACATGACGCGAGTACACTTACTCCGTCAATAGTTGGTAGCGGCCTCTAGCAAGACGTGCCAACTCCTAAACGCATATAAAGATCATTCGGACGAACCATCACAAGGTTGAGTACATGTCTTTCCCTTTGCCTCACGATATTTGGTCTAGCTCTAAGCTGACCTCTCTTTCTCGATACTGTGATTCAGAATCCCTTTACTAGGTTAACTCTTAACCATATGTAGCACGGCCATGCATTTCTGGATCCGATCACTCGAGGGGCCCAGAGATATCTCTCTCAAGTAGAGAGGGGCAAATCCCATCTTGATTGACCGATGCCTTGCAGCATGTATCAGGACAAACCCGAAAGCTACCTTTATAACTACCCAGTTACGGAGTAGTGTTTGATAGCCCCAAAGTAGGTCGATCCACATATCAAGTACATGCGACAATCTCAGGTCTAAGGACAAAACGTACACGATGTGTAGAGAGAGCTGCAAGTATTATTGCTAGTCTCATGTTGGGTCAGTCCAACCCCATGTTCATAACATGTGTCCACATCATTGGTTTGACATCTCTATGTCAATGACTTGCGAAACATAGTCATTAACCAATCGATGTGCTAGTCTAATATTCACGTGTGTCCTCGCATGAACTCCGACTAGGGACAATTATTAGATAACCATACAAGTAAAGAGTTTCACAAACAATTCACATAATTGCCAATCAATACAAGTTTCCTGGTATATGGATATTCAAGGAACATTATAATAACTCATGGATACACATGAAATACAATCATCTCTATGATTGCCTCTAGGGCATATTTCCTTCACTCAATGCTTCCATCAAATATGCAATCACTCATGCAAGACCAGCATCTTTCCTAGAACTTCAACACACAGCTCTGCAGGAAGAAGCAAGTAGGCAAGTGTTTGAGGAGTCAAAGAAACACAGCCGTGATACAGCAAGCTCTTCTGCTATGACAGCTCCTTCTAAGTGTCGTGTCTGGGTTCCTAACACCCCACCGTCGCT
Source organism: Avena eriantha (assembly GCA_910589775.1). Classification (NCBI taxonomy): domain Eukaryota; kingdom Viridiplantae; phylum Streptophyta; class Magnoliopsida; order Poales; family Poaceae; genus Avena; species Avena eriantha. The sequence continues at coordinate 397,645,583 of OU342746.1, read as the reverse complement.
CCCTGCTCCACCAAGACCTTCAAGCTACGCACCAAGGCCACCAAACTCCTTCACTGCGGCTCCCAGGGGCTACAACCACAACTACCCTGGAGCGCCTGGCGGAGTCCCTGGCTACGTTGCTCCATGTCCACCTGGTGCTTGCTATACTTGTGGAAACACTGGCCATCAGCAATGGAATTGTCCAATGAACAACAAAGATCTTCCACCACCACCTCCAAGACCTGCGGCAAGTGCTCCTATGATTCGTGCACCTCCACCTCGGGCTCTCAACATCAACACTAAGCCTGGGTCTACGGTTGCTCGTGCCAACTGTGTCAACGCCGCTCAAGCTGAGCATGCTCCTGGAGTTGTGATGGGTATGCTTCCTGTTAACTCAGTTACTGCACGAGTTTTGTTTGATTCTGGTGCTTCGCATTCTTTTGTTTCTCACAAGTTTGCTCATGAGCAAGATCTGGCTATGGTGGTTCTTTGTTTGATTCTTTTGAGATTGGTGGTTCTTCGTTTCCGGCTTCCTTAATTATTCTGGGCAATTCTGATATTGATGTTATCTTGGGCATGGATTGGTTGACAGCAAATGCAGCTGTGATTGATTGTGCTGAACGTTCGGTTTCTCTGAAAATTCCTGAAGGCCATATAGTCTATTCTCCAAGTCTGACTCCTGCAATTCAGCTTTATTCTTTGGCGGCTCTGAATGATGATGCTATGGAAGGTATTCAGAGTGTTCCTGTAGTTTGTGAGTTTCCAGATGTCTTTCTTGAAGAGTTGCCAGGTATGCCTCCGGATCGTGAGGTTGAGTTTGTCATTGAACTTGAACCTGGCACCGCTCCTATTTCCAAGCGGCCTTATAAAATGGGTCCTGCTGAGTTGGCTGAACTTAAGCGTCAGTTGGATGAACAAGAGAAGTTGGGTTTCATTCAGCACAGTACTTCTTCTTGGGGTAGTCCAACCATCTTTGTGAAGAAGCGAGACAAGACTGATAGACTTTGTGTTGACTATCGGGCACTCAATGCTAAAACCATCAAGAATAAATATCCCCTTCCGCGGATTAATGATCTCTTCGATCAGCTAGCTGGAGTTGTGGTATTCTCTAAGCTTGATTTGAGAAGTGGTTATCATCAAATCAAGATTCGCAAGGAAGATGTTCCCAAAACAGCTTTCACCACCCGCTATGGCCTGTATGAGTACATGGTCATGTCTTTCGGTCTCACCAATGCACCTGCCACCTTCTCGAGGCTTATGAACTCGGTTTTCATGGAGTATCTTGATAAGTTCGTTGTGGTCTATCTGGATGACATTCTAGTCTATTCTAAGTCAAAAGAAGAACATGAAGAACACCTTCGTTGTATCCTAAACAAGCTTCGTGAGAACCGCCTGTATGCAAAGTTCTCCAAGTGTGAGTTTTGGCTGCCTCAAGTCACCTACCTTGGTCACGTCATCTCTGCCAAGGGCATTTCCGTCAACCCAGAAACTATTAAGACAATTATGGATTGGCTTCCACCCATAAATGTCAAAGAAGTCCGAAGTTTCCTAGGTTTGGCCAGTTACTGTCGTTGATTCGTTCAAAACTTCTCAAAGATTGCGAAGCCTCTTACCGATCTCCTCAAGAAAGGCAAGAACTTTGGACTCCTGCATGTCAAGCAAGCTTTGAAACACTCAAAGAGAAGCTCACTTCCACACCAGTCTTGGTTCCTCTAGATACATCAAAGCCTTTCCAGATTTTCTGTGATGCTTCATTGCAAGGATTGGGTGCGGTCCTTATGCAAGAAAAGCAAGTTGTTTCTTATGCATCTCGTCAGTTGAAGACACATGAGATCAACTATCCTACACATGACCTCGAACTCGCAGCAGTTGTCTTTGCTTTGAAAGTATGGAGGCATTACTTGCTGGGCAACCGTTGTGAGATCTTTTCTGATCACAAGAGTCTGAAGTATATATTCACACAGCCTGATCTCAACCTTCGTCAGAGGAGGTGGATTGAAACAATCAATGATTTCGATTTGACCATCAACTACACCCCGGGAAAAGCTAATGTCATGGCAGATGCTCTCAGCCGAAAAGCTTATGTCAACAACCTCATGGTGGAAGAACAACAACCTCTCTTGTGCGAGGAATTCCGCAAGATCAACCTTGAAATTGTGGATCAAGGTTATCTTCTGAACCTTCTAGCAACACCTCTCTTGGAAGAAAAGGTCCGTTCCATTCAGCTTGGGGATCCTTACACTAAAAAGATCATCTCCAACATTCAACTTCTGAAGTATGAGTCTTTTCACGTAGATGGCCAAGGCACTCTTTTCTTTGAACACCGGATGTTTGTTCCGAACTACCCGGGTTTAAGAGACCAAGTTCTCAGGGAGGCGCATGATTCTGTTCTTTCTATCCACCCTGGCAGCACTAAGATGTACATGGACTTGAAAACACAATACTGGTGGCCTGGTTTGAAATGATATTGTGCCAAGTATGTCTCAGAGTGTGAGGTGTGTCGCAGAGTTAAAGCTGTCCATCAGAAACCTTCCGGTCTTCTACAGCCATTGAAGCCTCCGGAGTGGAAATGGGAGAAAGTAGAGATGGACTTCATCACTGGTTTTCCAAGGTCGCAGAAAGGCAACAATGCAATCTTTGTTGTCATTGACAGGCTTTCTAAAGTAGCTCACTTCTTTCCAGTCAAGGAAACAATTTCTGCAATTCAGTTGGCTGAGCTCTATATCAACAGAATTGTCTCTCTGTATGGAGTTCCTCTTGAGATCAGTTCAGACCGTGGAAGCATCTTCACTTCCAAGTTCTGGGGAAGTTTCCAAAATGCTTTGGGAACCAAACTAAACTTCAGCACAGCTTACCACCCTCAGTCGCAAGGACAAGTTGAAAGGATCAATCAGATTCTAGAAGATATGCTCCGTGCTTGCGTTATCTCTTTTGGCATGAAGTGGGAAGAATGTCTTCCATATGCTGAATTCTCTTACAACAACAGCTTCTAGAAAAGTCTAAAGATGGCACCATTTGAGGGTCTTTATGGTCGCAAATGCAGAACTCCGATTGGTTGGTCGGGCGCAGGTGAAAGAATATTGTTTGGCCCCGACATTGTAACTCAAGCGGAGGAGAAAGTTCACATCATTCTTGAAAATCTGAAGATTGCTCAAAGTCGCCAGAAGAGCAATTATGACAGAAAGCACACGAACCTGGAGTATGTCCCTGGTGATCTCGTTTATCTTCGTGTCACTCCCATGAGAGGCACGCATCGCTTTGGTATCAAAGGAAAGCTGGCTCCTAGATACATCGGTCCTTTCAAAATTCGTGGAAGAAGAGGAGAAGTTGCTTATGCTCTTGAGCTCCCTGAACAACTCAAAGTCCATGATGTTTTTCACATCTCTCAACTCAAGAAGTGCTTCAAGGATCCCGGCAGGACCGTGGACCATGAACTCATTAATCTCCAAGAAGATCTGTCTTATCAAGAACACCCCACAAAAATTCTTGAAGTCGCAGAAAGAAGGACTCGCAACAAGTCCATCAAGTTCTGCAAGGTGCAGTGGTCGCACCATTCCGTGATGAAGCCACCTGGGAACGTGAAGATGAGCTCCGTGCCAAGTATCCTACCCTCTTTGAGTCTTCTTCTTCCTAGAATCTCGGGGCGAGATTCCTGTTTAGTGGGGGAGAGTTGTAGCACCCCAATTGTCTAACAATTGGAATGCTACTTGTCCTAGTAAGATATTGGCTACTCTATATATATTATTGTTGCATCATAATGATATCATGCTCATGTCATCATGCCACCTTGCATTTGAGCATCATATAAAACCCTTTTTCTTTTGGCTCTTCTCTCACATGCATTATTAATTGTATTTGGCTATTGATATATTGTCTAAATGCCTAAGTTGGGTTCGGGGCATATCTTTTATTTCAATTCCACCACCTTTCTTTTCCATCACTTTATAATTCCACCATCCTACTAGATCATGAGCTTGTTTGTTTTATTTTGGGGTTTTATTGGCTCATGGGCAATAGGTTGGATCTAGTCCTTTAAGGATTCCTTTGCTTGGCTTTATTCCATTTCTTGGGAATGCATAATAATAATGCCATCATATTATTATTGTCTTCACAAAATAAATAATGGCATTATTATTTGCATGGGCCATGCAAAAGTGCAACCACCTTTAGCCTTTTGGCTTTCTTTTGGTCTTAGGGATTCTTGTCTTGTGTATCATCACCATCTCTTTTCTCTCATCTTTTATCATTTTAATCATCTACATTCATGTTTATATGAAGGATTCCTCCCATACTCCTTTCTTTCCTTTTCATGATTATTATCCTCCACCTCATCTTAGCCTAATCCAAGCCTTCTCTCTCACCCCTAGCTAGCCCTGTTCCATTTTCCAATATGCCAAAAACTTCCAAAAAGATGAATTCTTGGGCTGGTTTAAATCTGAAACAAATCAAAAATATAAATCAAATCAGATGAGAAAACAAAAAGAAAGAAATAAAGAAATAAAAAAAGGGAGAGAACCTTACCTGCAGCGCAGTCAGCAGCCCACCAGTGGCCTCGCCATCGCGGCCCATCTCTCGGCCCACCTCCCCAGCCCGTACCGTTTCGCCCCGTCCTGCTCCTCTTCCCCATCTGCCTAACGCCGTCGCCCTCCCTCTCTCTCGCAGCCGCTGATGGAAAGCAGCCCCGGGCAGGTGGCCGTCTGCCGCGTCAGCCACGCCGCCCGCCCGCCAGCCTCCTCCTTATCCTCGCGCCGAGCCGCCCTCCCTTTCCCTAACCCTAGCTCTGCTCCGCTCCCTCTCCCTCTTCCCCGCGTGTCGCCGCCAGACCGTGCGCCGCGACGTCACTTCCGTCCTCGCCGGTGACCGGGGACACATCGGGAAGCATCGCCGCGGACCGTGGACTCGACCCCGCCCGCTGGAAGTCGCCAAGCTCGTCGTAGCCGCCCCCTCGCCGACGAGCAGTACACCCCCGCAGCAGCTCCGCCGTTCCCCTCCGCTCCAACCATCCCTGTCTCCGATTGCCGCGGGAATCGGACGAGGTGAGCTCACCCCTCGCCCCTTCCGCTATTTTTCCCCCTCTGCGTGCCTAGCGCCGCCAGTATTTGGTCCCCGCCGGCGAGGTGCTCCGCCGTAGTGCAGACCGAGGCCGTGTTTTCCCCTCTGTTCGCCGGCGTGCCCCGGCCAGCACAGCCCGCCTCCGCCGACCCTCCCTAAACAAAATCCATAGTCGAAGCCCCCCTCTACAACTTTCGTTTTGGCGGCCAGAGCTCTCCCGCCGCGGACGCGACGCCACCTTCGCCGGCAGACTACACCGTCGTCAGTCGTCGTCGAAGTTCAGAGAGACAGGGCCAGTTTCAGACGGCGCCCGCGCGACCTTTTTGCAAATAGGACCCCCACGCTATTTGGCGATCACGCCTAGGTCCCCAGCAGCCCTAGTGTCCCCACCTGTCAGCCGCCTGGCAATTTGCAGGAAACCCTCCAGCAGACCCGGCTTTCAACCCGCGCTCCGTCCCCGCTGCGCGACAGACTCACCCACGCCCCTCGCTGACTCGTGGGGCCAGCTTCGCCGTCGGGCCCGCTTGTCAGTGCCTGGGCTAGCCTCTGCCCGGTGCAACACGTTTTCTCGCGCGCGCGTGGCCCCAGTCCGCTTTGTCCCCACCTGTCAATGTCTGGGGTCAACTTTGCCTGGGTATAAAAAGTTTTTCCCTGAGTCTGTTTTATTCAAATCTTTTTCAAATTAATATAAATTCAAATTCTTTTCAGATTCAAATAATTTTTAAAATACAAACCCAAATAATACAAATAATATATGTTTTGGAATCAGAAAAATGAGAGGAATTCAAATATGCCCTTAAAAATATATTTTGCACACTTGAAATTTCGAGTTGATTAAAATTACAAGAAAATGCCCTTTTACTTGATTAATTAATAACTTTTGTTTTATAATTCCAAATTTGGCAAATAATATGTCTAAATCGATCAGCGCGACGAGCCCGTTCTATTTATGCAATCCTTGTTCTGAATTGAAGCATGCATCATGTCAACATTTAAATTCTGAACTGTTTATGACAATAAAACTTGGGCAAATCAATAACAAAGTGCTTTATTTCTTGTATCCACACCTCACCTTTGCCATGCTACTTAAATGCCATGTAAATTGTGCATCATGCATCATGGCATGCTTGTTTGCTTGTCGCATTTTAATTCATATGCTTGTGCACTTTATTTATGTTGGCCCTTGTTTGTTTGGTTCTTCTTCGAATAGACGCCCCGCCGGAGAATTACCAGGAATCACAGGAGTATTACCCAGATCCATCTCTCGCTTCAACTGAGCTGCCAGGCAAGCACTACCACATGCTTGCATACATACAGTACCTATTGCCTCTATCTTATTCTTGCATCATTGAGTCGCGATTGCATTAAATTGAATCCCAAGTACTGCATAGCCTTTACTTTTAAACCACACTAAGCTTGTTCCGGTCCCATGAGCCATTACTACAGGAGTTGTTTGAGCCATGCGAGTCGTAGAAAAGCATGAGTAGGGTATGTGAGTGTCTGATGGATAATGAGGTACCTAAACAACATAACCTGAGTAGTAATGGGATAACTAATGAAAGAGGCACCGGTGACCAATATCTGCTATTTGGTTTTTCCTGCTCACTTGTGTCCCGTAGGACCCCGAGTACTTGATTCCTGTTCCTTGTTTATTCGCACTATCCACATCCGGGAGGCCTTATGGACCCCCCCTGAGCCAGAGCTTGATTCATTCTTATTTCTTGGGGCCACAATTAGTTTGGAGCTTTATTACTATTCTGTACTTATGCCATGTTACTGCTTTATTTAAGATTGTGCGAGGAGCACCTGTACTGTTTTGGATCGTGACACGTTTTCGCTGTATCGACAAGCCCAGTCATATTTTCGGGTTCCCAGTCGTTTACCGCCGTCCACACAAACCTTGGGTCCGTCTCGGAGCCGGCCAACTTCGTTGCGGGTAGCTTAATGGGGTGGCCCCCTGAAATATTTCTGAATTCTGTGATTGCTTTGTCGTGAATGCCTCGTTGGGTTTTGATTTGGTTTTTCCGAGGTTGATCGAGTGTGTGTTGCTATTCGTGCACCCTTGCAGGGTAAATCTTTCTGAAAGCCGTGTCCGCGGTTATGGACGACTTGGAGCACAGTTTCTCGATCATAGACAAGTATAACTAAAGTACCGCTTTTAAATTGACTAAGTACTGGACTAGTAAATAGTACAATACTCATGGAATGGTTAATAAAACTGCCAACGGATGACGGGGTTGTTCGTCCGCTTCCTCGTTGGTAAGCGAGGAGGAGGATGGATCTGTTAAATATACTGTTATAACTATTGTACTTAATTCACGGACTTCCGTCTATCATTGGTTAGGCGGAAGGTTAGCGAGTCTCTATAGAATTGTTAGGTATTATCTTTTGCTGCAATTGCGTCACCCCAGGTTGTGTCCCCTTTAGTGGCATAAAGACTTGCTGAGTACCCCTAGGGTCTCACACGATAAATTGTTTGATTCAGGTGAACAGGTGTACCCACAAGATGGATACTGGGTGGAAGAGACAGATGATGTTGGCAACGATCATTCGGTGTAGAGATTCCGGGAACGGGGATCCGTGTGATCTGTGGGCGGGATGTGTTTATTTATGGGGCATCTTATGCCAATTTGCTTCTTATCCGTACTCGGATCTTGTTTTCCGCTTCCGCCTGATACTCTGATGTGAGATGTATGAGGAGCTATCCTAAATTATTATATCTATCTAGGATGTTTGGATCTTGCCGTATGGCGTTGCACTATTTCTATTTCTTTTAGATGGAATGGCTCTGATGTACTGTTGTATGTGGCTTGCATACATACTCACTTGTGTATGTAGTTGATCCCTTCGCCTGCGGATTACGCCGCTCGTTCTTGTCCCGTTGTCTGAAAGTGGATAGGACGGCCGAAAGGTCTTCCGTGAGTGGCCCTGGGCCCCACCGTACTATTTTAACCACTTTCGTTCATCCAGGCATTAACTAAGAGCGTAATTCACCGAGGTAGTTACATAACTTGTCAAGCATATCCTCTTAGTTGTGTAAAGTAAAAGTTTGCAGAAAGTAAACACAAAGCAGAAATAGTTTATAGATTGTATGTAAAGTAAAGGACCGGGATCCATAGTTCACTAGAGGTGGCTCTCCTTAAGATAGATAACATGCTGGGTGAACAAATTACAACGGGGCAATTGACAAACACCGAGAAAGCAATACATGCATATACTAATCATCTTGACTCCTTTGAGACTTGATAGGGCATTACAACATAATACATAGACCGCCATCCAACCACATCTATGACTAATAATCCACCTTCAGGTTATCATCCGAACCCCCTCCAGTATTAAGTTGCAAACAACAGATTATTGCTTTACAAACTGCGTGTAAAGTAAACAATACAATTGTTCTATGAACAAAGGATTGTTGTTTTCTCCCTAGTAGCAACAGCACATCTAGTACCTTAGAGATTTCTGTCACTTCCCCAGATTACCAGAGGCATGAACCCACTATCGAGCATAAATACTAACTCTTGGAGTTGCTAGCATCTACTTGGCCAAGATAGCTACTAACAACGGAAAGCATGCAAGATCTCAAATAACAAAGGCATGATAGAATCAATAATCAATCTGAAATAGCATCTCAATATCCATCGGATCCCCGCAAACACAACATGTATGAAACAAATAGATGATCTTGATCATGAACGGAGCTCATAAGATCTAAACATGAAAGCACAAAGGAGGAGAAACCAGCCATCTAGCTACTACATGGATCCGTAGTCCAAGGATGAACTACTCACGCATCACACCGGAGGCTTGCATGGTGATGAAGAAGGCCTCTAGGGTGAATTCCCCTCTCCGGCAGGGTGCCGGGAAGAGCTTAAGATCCCCTCGATCTAGGGACAGAGACGACGGCGGCTACAGACTCTTTCGTGGATTTTTGATCGGGTACTTAGGGTTTTCGTCCCGAAGGCAACTTATAGGCGGAAGGAGAGGCCGAGGGGGTGCTGGGGGCGGCCAGACCACCCTTGGCGCGGGCCAGGCCTGGCCGCGCGGCCAGGTGGTGTGGCCGTCCCCCAGCCCTTCTCCGTCTCGTATTCTGGCACTTGACCCCTTCCGGAAAAATAGGCACTTTGGCTTTTGTCCCGTCCAATTCCGAGAATATTCATTTTCTGACTTTTCTGGAACCAAAAACAATAGAAAACAGGCAGCTGGCACTGTGGCTCTTGTTAATAGGTTAGTCCAAGAAATCATAATAAAAGTACTCCAAAGTTGGAACAAAACACAAGAAAGTGCATAAAACCAAGCATGGAACATCAAAAATTATAGATACATTTGCAATGTATCAACATCCCCAAGCTTAACTCCTGCTCGTCCTCGAGTAGGTAAGTGATAAAAAGAAATAATTTTTGAGGTGACATGCACCATCAAAACTTGATCAAAGTATTTGCAAAACTCAAAGCTGGGATCATAGTACTTCAATCATAACATGAAAGACAAAGTTCTAGCAATAAGCAAAGAAACTATGATACAACACGAAAAGGCACAAACAAAAGATTCATGAACAACGTGCTTTGCAAGACGTTTGTTTGTTTCACATAAAGAAAACATAGCATAAAAGTATTCAGCTTGTCCCTCAATAGAGTAGCAAATATAAATGCATAGGACACCTTCAAAGTTCATAAGAGTGACTAGATACAATAGTTTCAAACAAGCAATAACAAGTTATGCATCAATCAACTAGTCTTGGGACAATGCACATAGAACTAAGAATGGCCACTATGCTCTCAAAGTAGTGCATAAAGATAGAAGGTGGAGACTCAATATAATGGTGGAAGAAAAGCCTTTGTAAAAGGAAGTAGGGATTCAAGTCTCATAAAGAGCTTCCAAAAATTATGGTACTTATAGCTTTCAGTTCTCATTGCCCCTATCATAAGCATCTTGAAGGTGATTAAGGTTAAAGTGACACAACTAAGAGGATATGCTTGACAAGTTATAAACCGAAATCTCATGCCCCTTACTTACGAAGACCGATCCTCATGCTACTCAACTTCAGTCACGAGTAAGATCTTGTCATTGTAAGTATATGTGTATCATTAAGAACCGCCAACGGGGTACCCCTTGCACATGATACGGGAGCTTTCCCATAATCAAAATGACAAGGCAAGCAGACAATGAGCATCTTAGCGATCTTTTTATTTGCTATTTGCATAGGTTTTTATTGAGGATGCTTCATAGAGTGCTCACTATGGTGATGCTGCAAGTTTCCACCATGATTAGGCATGGCTTAGGATAGCGTCCTAGGCGTTTCTCTAACACATATACAAACTCCACGATCTTACAAGTTCCATTTTTATTTCACACCGCCGGGATCCGTAAGCAAAAGAACATGATATCAATGGGGTACAAAGTACAAGTGCAATGTTGAAAGCGTTCCCCATGAAACATGGTTCTGCTAGTTTCAACTTATAAAGCGCAAGCATATACGCAACAAAGAAGGACCCAATGGTTCAAGTTTATTAGAGGCAATAAAGTAAAGTGTGCCATCAAGTTCGTGAGAGCTTTAATCACTAGTTTTCTCATAACAAGTGGAAGGTAAACAAAAGCATGAATATACTTGGAATAGCATAAGCTAGTAGGTAGGTATGGTGGACTCTTTAGAAAAACTTGGTTTAGGGAGTTGGATGCATGAGTGGAACTCATACTTGGTTGTGGAGGCTAGCAAAAGACTGGCAGCGACAAACTAAGAGAGCAATAATGGCCATAATCATGCAGAGCGACAAATCATCATTGATCAAAGCATAAAGTGATACTACAAGTTGAAAACTAAAGGATCATAAAGGCTATGGTGACTTGAGATAGTCATAACATGGTGTGAGCATGCGCCAAGTCAACCCAAATAAAGCATCAAAGGAGAATACCACTATACTATGCTTTAATATGCTAAAACAACGCATGATTCATCCAAGGCACATTCAGCAATCTCAATTGTTTATAACAAGTCATGCTACAGCAAAGAATACTAAGCATAAAGCCAAAACAATATCGAGCATGGCATGACAAAGCATAGGCCACAGTCAAAAACAAGCTCTTTTTACCACATAAGCATAAACTTTCCTACTCTTTTCCAAACCAAACCAAACTATTTGTAAACCAAAGTGTGAAAGAGGGGGTCCAACCAACTTATTTAGAAAACTAAGAAAACCAATCAAACTAAAAAAACAAAACGAAAACGAAAAAGAAGACGCTCAAAGAGAAACACAACTGTGCACGAAACAATAAAAAATGAAGCGTTTGGAAGAAACCTGGAATTTTTATTGATGAAGAAGGGGATGCCTTGGGTATCCCCAAGCTTTGACGCTTGTACTTCTTGGATATTTCTTGGGGTGACACGCATGGCATCCCCAAGCTTGAGCTTTAGTCCATCCTTCATCTCATTACTCATTCCTTCCATACACCTGAAAATTTTCCTTCATACCAAACTTCACACAATCTTATTAGCAACATTAGTGCACTTAAGATAAATAAGTCTCAAGGTTCAGTTCTATCACCAAATAAGCTTCCATTAGAACACTATCTACTGTAGCACTTCCCTCAAAAAGCTCAATTCCCCAAAGGAACTCAAGAAGGAACTAACAAGAAGCAAATGCAGAAAATGGCAGAAATCTGTCAAAACAGACCAGCAGGTAAAGACGAATTTTTTCGAAGAAATCTTGCATGCTTTCTGTTGTTAGTAGCTATCTTGGCCAAGTAGATGCTAGCAACTCCAAGAGTTAGTATTTATGCTCGCTAGTGGATTCATGCCTCTGGCAATCTGGGGAAGTGACAGAAATCTCTAAGGTACTAGATGTGTTGTTGCTACTAGGGAGAAAACAACAATCCTTTGTTCATAGAACAATCGTATTGTTTACATTACACACAATTCGTAAAGCAATAATCTGTTGCTTGCAACTTAATACTAGAGGGGGTTCGGATGATAACCTGAAGTTGGATTATTAGTCATAGATGCAGTTGGATGGCGGTCTATGTATAATGTTGTAATGCCCAATGAAGTTTGATGGCTCAATGCACGACGCCTAGAAAAATGCTTGATGGCGGTGTTGATGTAGAGCTCGTTGGGAACCCCAAGAGGAAGGTATGATGAGCACAGCAGCAAGTTTCCCTCAGTTATGAAACCAAGGTTTAATCGAACCAGTAGGAGCAAGAAAACACCTCAAAGGTGTTACTAGCTGAGCTTTGGCAGGGCGCACTACCGGTGCTAGTAGCAACGTGGAGACCTGCACAACACAACCACATAACTTTGTCCCCAACTTGCGATGAGGTTGTCTATCTCACCGTGTTTTGCGAAAAAGAAAGGATTAAACATATCGAATGGAAAGAAGTAAAAGTTTGCAGAAAGTAAACACAAAGCAGAAACAGTTTATAGATTGTATGTAAAGTAAAGGACCGGGATCCATAGTTCACTAGAGGTGGCTCTCCTTAAGATAGATAACATGCTGGGTGAACAAATTACAGCGGGGCAATTGACAAACACCGAGAAAGCAATACATGCATATACTAATCATCTTGACTCCTTTGAGACTTGATAGGGCATTACAACATAATACATAGACCGCCATCCAACCACATCTATGACTAATAATCCACCTTCAGGTTATCATCCGAACCCCCTCCAGTATTAAGTTGCAAACAACAGATTATTGCTTTACAAACTCTTTCGTGGATTTTTGATCGGGTACTTAGGGTTTTCGTCCCGAAGGCAACTTATAGGCGGAAGGAGAGGCCGAGGGGGTGCTGGGGGCGGCCAGACCACCCCCTGGCGCGGGCCAGGCCTGGCCGCACGGCCAGGTGGTGTGGCCGGCCCCCAGCCCTTGTCCGTCTCGTATTCTGGCACTTGATCCCTTCCGAAAAAATAGGCACTTTGGCTTTTGTCCCATCCAATTCTGAGAATATTCATTTTCTGACTTTTTTGGAACCAAAAACAACAGAAAACAGGCAGCTAGCACTGTGGCTCTTGTTAATAGGTTAGTCCAAGAAATCATAATAAAAGTACTCCAAAGTTGGAACAACACACAAGAAAGTGGATAAAACCAAGCATGGAACATCAAAAATTATAGATACATTTGCAATGTATCAAAGTTCCAAAGGAGTCAAGATGATTAGTATATGCATGTATTGCTTTCTCGATGTTTATCAATTGCCCCACTGTAATTTGTTCACCCAGCATTTTATCTATCTTAAGGAGAGTCACCTCTAGTGAACTATGGATCCCGGTCCTTTTCTTTTACATACAATCTATAAACTGTTTACTGCTTTGTGTTTAATTTCTACAAACTATTACTTCCTTCCATTCGATACGTTTAATCCTTTGTTTTCAGCAAAACACGGTGAGATTGACAACCTCATCGCAAGTTGGGGAAAGAGTTCTGTGGTTGTGTTGTGCAGGTCTCCACGCTGCTACTAGCACCGGTAGTGTGTCCTGCCAAGGCTCAGCTAGCAACACCTTTGGGGTGTTTCCTTGCTCCTACTGGTTCGATTGAACCTTGGTTTCATAACTGAGGTAAACTTGCTGATGTGCTCATCATACCTTCCTCTTGGGGTTCCCCAACGAGCTTGTTAATACACGAGCCATCAGCTACAGAATCGGTGGCCACCCACTGGGTGAAATGGTGACCGACAACGGTCATTTGGCGCAGCCGGGACTCCGGGTAGATGAAGAGTTGGTCGCTGAGGTTAGCGCTTGCTTCAGCCACGACTGACCTCTTTGACACACGTCTCGTCGCATTGAATTTCTCTGCAGTAACTGACTGCATGTTCCGTCACTCCAGCTTCTTGGTAACCACACGCGTGCGCCTCGTTAACTCCTCATGGATCTTCTACGTCGATCGCTACTGGCACAATCGATCTAGAAGGAGCCGTCGTGGGAGAGGAGTAGTTGCCTGCAACGTGGGGGAAATTGAAACGAAACCGTCGCGTGGGTGTCGTGGTGATAAATAGGGGGCTAGGAATTGGGGTTTTCCCATCTCGCACTTTCCTCTTCTTCTCCCTTCTCGCATCCATGCATTCTCGTCTCCTTCGTGCCCTTGCACCACCAAGATAAGGTCGCCGGCGCTGCCTTCAGCTCACATGACAACGGGCCAAAGGTTCTCCATCCCCGTACCTCCACGAGAGATGTTGCCCGAACAGCATGGCGGCTGATGCAGCTCCTTCGTTACGGAGGAGCTCATCCGAAGTAATGGCGCGGCCTATTCTTGCCGCCAGAGAGGCTTGTCAAGGCACGTCTTGCACCGGAGGGGGAGCATGTCCCCAACCCCGAGGCTAGAAAGTTCGTCATCTTCCTCACCCGCTTTGCCCGTGGGTTCGGCCTCCCCACGAGCGATTTGCTCCTGGAGTTGTTCGTCATGTTCGATCTTCGGCTCCACCATCTCAGGGCGAACGCCATGGCGTAGCTCTCGCATCACGTTGCGTGCTGCGAGAGCTACCTCGGCATGCGCCCGGACATGGCGAACTTCCTGCGGTTCTTCAACTTCAAGACACAGACGGTCATCATGGGAGGCCCTCTGGTGGACGCGGGTTGCTGCGCCATGTACCCATGCCCTTCTTCGCTGATGCCGCGGTTCGACCTCCCCGACACCGTTAAACTATGGAAGCGCTCGTACTTCTACGTGCGCAACTCCACGGAGGTCGACTAGATCCGCCTGCCGGGGTTTGCCAACATCGTCTCCGACCGGAGGGCCTGGACGGTGAAGGGCTGGGGGCAATGACGGACATGGATCGGATGTCTGCACGAGTGCAGGCGCTGGTGAGCGAGCGCAAGCTCGCCTCCCGGGACATCACTTTGTCCCGGATGGTGCGCCGGATGCTCCCACTACAGCGCCATTCGCACAAGATGTGCCATCTGTCTAGCCCGCAAGACCCGACCCGAACCTCCTAGATGGACGTCCCGTTCGAGGCCCTTTGGAGCTGGCTCGCCATGATCTCAAAGGAGGAGCTGAAGTAGCCCTGGAGCTACTCCTTCCCCCGCACCACCGCGGCCGGCTCCCACCGAAGGTAAGTTTTTTTGTTCCGCTAGATGGATTGATCCTCGATGGTTTAACTTATGTTGCTTATCTACCCCCTTTTGAGTAGCTTTTTACGGCACATCTTGCTGAGGACGGGATGGGGGATGACGACCTCCCCACCTTCGCCCCTGATCGCCCGCAGCAGAAGTATCCGGCTACCGATCTAGAGCTTTTCCCCGTCCAGAGCGACGATAGACCGTCGAACCCCCTTGGTAAGGTCCCCTGTTGTGTTGCTTGGTAGGCCGGCTAGAATGCTACATCCAGCTTGTTGATGTGATTACTTGTGCTGTACCCATGTACGGTGATGATGGTTCGCCTCGCCTGCGGCGGCGACGAAGCCGAAGGGGAAGCGGGTGGCGGCCAGCGCTGCTCCGGCTGAGGGCGGCGGGAAGAAGCCATGTCGGCAAAGGAAGCCTATGGTCGTGCCAGAGGTGGTCGAGTATGTCTTTTCCAGTGCTTTTGATTTTTCCTTGTTCTTTGTTTCTCGCTGTGTTTCTGAGCTTCACGTGCTCTTGTAGGGAGTCGTTGTCTCTCAAGGGCACCAGCTCCACTGCTGCCGCCACTGCCTCGGCCATGCCAGAGGAGAGCGTTGTAGCTGCGCCGGTTGAGCCTTCGCCTGTTGCAGATGTGGATCCGGTCGCGCCAGATGGAGACGCGCCGGTTGAGCCTTTAAAGAAAAGGTACTCGGGGCACTCTCGCTCCGGGTGGCGCGAAGCCGTACACCCAACTTCCGTGTGAGTGGGATCACCGCATAGGAGGCATCACTTTGATTGCTTGCACTCCGAGTGGTGGTAGTGTCCCAGGACTCCGTAGTTGAATCACTTGTGTTGAGCGCGACCCTCCCCCAACTCCGCCTAAGTCCCTAGTGCCACTCTCACCTCGTCCCTGGCCATGCCCGTAGACCGTTCGCCACTTGAGATCGTCTCGTAGTGCCTCAGGCCCACCGATGAGGCCTCTCTCCTGGAGACGCCGGCCTACGCTCACCCGCGTCTACGCCCCCACCGAGGCAACCCTCCTCAACAGCGGCAAGGACATCACCATGAATTTCTTCGACCACAAACATGGCACCAGCGTGGCTGCAGGCGCCATCATGGTCACCACCCCCGATGGCGGCCATAAGACGTTCAAGTTCAAGGTGATCCACTCGCACATCCCGTCAGAGCACACCATCAACGGGCAGCGGTTCCCGATAGAGCTCCACCTGGTGCACACCAGCGAGGATGGCCACCTGGCCGTCATTAGCATCCTGTACAAGATCGGGGAGCCCGACGTGTTCTTCGACCAGATCAAGGAGAAGCTGCAGGAGCTCAAGGAGGATCCCATTGTGCATGTAGGGGTGGTGGAGCTCAAGTCGCAGCAGAAGCGGATGGGGAGCTACTTTTGGTACCTGGGCTCGCTGACCACGCCGCCATGCACGGAGAAGGTCATCTAGAACATCCTGGGAAAGGTGAGGGAGATCAGCGCGGAGCAGCTGGAGCTCGTCAAGGCACCGCTGCTGCACAAGGACAATCGCCCCGCGCAGTCGCTTAACGGCCGCGTCGTCTAGTTCTACAGCCCGCCCAACAGCACCGTCTGAAAGGACACATATGTCGCCTAGAGGGGGTGAATAGGCTGTTTAAAACTTTTCCGAGAGAGGCTCAACAAAGGCGGAATTAAACTAGCATTTACTTTGTCAAGCACAAAACCTAGAACAACTAGGGTTCACCTATGTGCACCAACAACTTATGCTAAGCAAGATAACTAACTATGTGATAGCAAGATATAGACTTCAAGCACGAAGGCTATCACAAAGTAAGGTGCATAAGTAAGAGCTCGGGTATAGAGATAACCGAGGCACATGGAAACGACGATGTATTACTGAGTTCCTCCCAACAATGGAGTACGTCTCGTTTGGAGAGGGGGTGGTTTCAAACCACCAACGCCACAAAAGGCCTCCCTTGTTCTCCGATGAATCTCACCACAACGGGATCGATCCACCCTTCCACTATATCTACAACCTTCGAGGTGGTAGTCGGCACCTTTACAACAAGTTCGAGGCACACATCCACAACTTAGTTGGAGGCTCCTGAATCCAAGCAAGCTGTCACAACAATCAAAGACAAGCTTGTAAGAACTAAAAAAAGCCTTAGGGTTTCCAATGAAACCCTAGAGCAAGGGTCCCTCAAGTGAATGAGGGGGAAATGAAGATCTCTCTTGGTGAACCTGTAGATCAAGGCCTCCTCCTCCGATTCCCCAAAGATCAGCGAGTCTAGGTGATTGGATGAAGAGATCTTAGAGTTTTGGTGGCTCTAAAATGGTGTTCTTCTTTTTCTGGAACGAGTAGCTTGAGGTAGGGGATGAAGTCCCCTATTTATAGCCCCCAAAGATTCTGACCGTTTTCTGCCCGTTGGGGAACTTTCACACCGGAGACTCCGGCCAGTCTCCGGTCCATCTCCGGATCGCCTCCCCGACTATCCTGGCACACATCTTCTCGCTCATTCCGAGGAGTTACCAGAGACTCCGGTCTAGGGAACACCGGAGACTCCAGTGTATTCACACCGGAGACTCCGTTCTGGCAGATGACACCGGAAACTCTGGTCTGTCTCCGGCCCACCTTCGGACCCCCCAACAGATTGTCTCTAGGCCGCATCTTACATCCACACCGGAGACTTGTGGGGAAACTCTGGACCACACCGGAGATTCCGGTGTCTGCACACCGGAGACTCCGGTCCGAAAAACCTGCCAGAGACAAAACTGATAGAAACAACAAAAATGTAACGATCATAACATTTGCATCTAGATTCCGATTGACCCGAAACCAATTTTGTTGGAAAAGGGATGGACAAGAGCTACCCAACAAAAAGAGAGAACATTTCCTGTATTATGATGTGAGATACCTCTCTTGGTGAGAAACCGGAAAAACCTCCAAGATCAAAAATGCAATAAGGTATGAAGGGAAATCCGTTTTTGATGAACTAGAGCTTGTTATGAATATTACCACAAGCTTTAGAACCTCACATGGATATGATCCAAATAACAACCAAGAAAGGTGATGCCAAGAATGCAAAGGTATGAGCTCTCTCCGAAGGATATGATCAAGTTACTCACTCGAGAGCCCCGCTTGATAGCACGGTCACCTATCCTATAAATCAGTCTCTCCAGCTAATACCACGAGACCGGTAATAAGGAAACCCTATCAGGACCATACCTTTGTCTTGCGCATATTCCACTTGAGCTTGATGATGACGATCTTCTCCACCTCAAGATGGAACACCTTTCTTTATTGCGCTAGCTTAGTGAACTTGCAAATTGCTCCCCAATATTCCACTATGGTGGAGCTTCTCTTTTGGACATATCATCTTCCCATATCCATGAACACCATAGGATGGCAAGCTTCAAGCAAATGATCTCTTCGAGATGGCTCATCTTAAACTTGCACATCATTTCTTCTTTATTTATTATGTTGGTGTCTTGAAGGTACATCAGAGATATCACTCCAACTTTATTCTTCAATACACACTTGCTATAGGCCAACTCTCACTTGACCAATCTACGGATCACACATTGAAACCTTGGTCAACACTTGATCTTCTCTACTTTCTTCTTCTCCCAACCTTAAAGCCAACATATGGTTCAAGCATTGTCTATGGACGAATCCTATAAGTAAAACTCAATGCAAACATAAGTCTATAAAGATTTTCATTAATTACCAAAACCACACATGGGTGCACACATGCACTTTCAACCGTCTCCTTCGAAACCATCTGAATTGGTAGATAATACCATCCCTCCCTCCCAGAGAATGACATTACTACTACTGTATATCTATTTCTTTATCTGATGATTATTAATCCAGTATATATAACTATTAAAAGGAAAAAACACGATAATTGATGTTGTGACAATAATCATGTAGGATAGGAGATAAATATGTCAAAGTCATGCTTAGGTACAACGTGGGAGTCTCTGCTTCTGGTTCCCAGTGCGTCTTGCCGGAGGTGGAGACCTCCTCGATCGTCATGTAGGATAGGAGATAAATATGTCAAAAGTCAAGCTTAGGGCATCTTCACTGGACTGATCCAAACGCGTGACCGAAACGGTCCGTTTCTATCCGTTTGGGTCGGTCTGCGGTCATTTTGGGGTCGCGGTCCGGCCTGTCCGGCCAACCGCGCCCTGCGGCGTGACCCAAATAACCGTGCCTGGCCAGCCACGCTGGGTTTTTTTAAAATTCAAACCGACACGATTCACGCGTAAAAAAAATTGGCGAAGTTCATACATAATTATACAAAATATATTATATTCAAAAACATAAAAAAGGAAAAAGGGCCCTAGCCCTAGCTACTGATGATCTCCCCGCCGTCGCCACCCCGTCCATCTATGGATCAAGGTCGATGTACTCCGGCGGCGCCCAGACGTGTGGCGGCGGCGCGGGTGGGGCATACCACTCCGACGCGAGCGGAGCAGCCCACTCCCGTAGTGGCTATGGGGGGCGGTGGCGGTGGCAGCAGCTGCCCCGCGTTCACCTAAATCGGCGGTGGTTGCATCTGAATCGGCGTTGTTGTTGTGTCTATCGCTGGCGGGTGAGCCACTAGCGCGTGCGGAGGACATGCCCTCGACCAGCCCATGTCCGGGTCGACCCAGTGGTCACGCAAATTAGATACACGGATGGGTCGAGCCGGACGCGTCGGGACGGATGGGTCGTGCCGGTACGGCGCCGCGCACGTCCGCGAGGACAAGTTCGGACACACCCAGGCTAGTTGGGTCGGCCCGTTGGAGATGCCTAGGTGGTGCTTAGGTACAACGTGTGAGTCTTGGATGCTGTGAGAGATGATGACAAACAAGGGCGATCGATTCATTCTGTTCCTTGCTGCTCACGAGTAAATAAAGAAGCACAAAATTAAATAAAAAAAGTTGGAAGCAGCGCAAAACAGTGAAGCAGTCCACGTAAACAAACTGCAAATCACTAATTCAAGGGTCTCTGTCTGTCCGCACAATTACAAACAACGTCAATCATGAAGAAAAATACGATTATGTAACGGAAGGATGGTTTGGGTGCAGCTGTGAGGCCTTCCTGAAAGCAGAGACTACATCATCATCACTGGACACATTCAAATAAATTTCCTCCAGGAGTATCAAGTGCTCCATGCCGACCGGTGTACTGCCGCTCCACTCAGCATTCACCTCTAGCTCGAGAGTTTGTAGCTTGGGCATAGCCCCTGCCTCAAACACCAATAATTCCGTAGCGTCTCCTTCACAAGGCCAGAATAAGAAATACTCGAGAACAGGGAATACTCCTTTGCCCAATACAGCCCGTTCTGCAACAGCGGCGATTTTTGTCACCCTGAATTTGAGCCACACGAGGGAAGGCAGCTTTCCAAAAACATGAACATTCTCAGCCAGCATCTCCATACAACGGAGTTCCAGGACACGGAGGCAATGGAGATCACCCATCCATTTGGGGACCCTAGGGAACTCCCACCACCACAGCTCAAGTATCTCGATATGTTTAAAAGGACTACTACTGGATGATAAACCCAGCTGGTTACTCTCATCTATAACAAGGCCAGAACTGATGCGTAAATATTTCAGGTTATGGAGCTTTCCGACAGAGGAAACCAAAGCATCAATTGTTGATGTCTCCACATCGCCGCCGCACAACTCCAACTCCAACTCCCTCAAGTTGGTCAGCTCGCCGAGACCACTAATATCCTTCGCCGAGTTCTTGTTCAGGTCAAAACCAAGCAGACTACGCAGTGGTTTCATACTCTCGACTCCTTGGATAGCAGGTGCATACCATGGAAGACGCAGATAGAACAGGCGGGGCAAGTGAACGATATCTAATGGGAAGCTGTTTTTCCATTTGCCATCTAGGTCCAGCGTCTCCAAGTAAACAAGCCCTTTAAGTGCACAAGGGAGCTCTATGCCACCACTCACTGCACGAACCCTCAGATACCTTAGCTGAAACAATTGGTTGATAGCAGTGAGGTCAATTGTCAAATCATCAGAACAGCCGTCAAGGGTGAGCGCCCTGAGATACTTGAACAACAACAGAGGGGGCATGGAGTTCCTGGCCCATGCACATGATCGAACTTGTGTCAGCACGCTAGCTCCAATAGCCAGTCCATTTGTTGCACCGCCAGCCATAGACCTCAGGGATAATCGGCGAACCTTGTATTTGCAGCCTTGCAGTCTTGTGATGTCTTCTGAACTGGACGCCACACTTAAGAAATTATCTTCTGCACACTTGCCGAGGATCAAATCAAGCATTAAAGCATTAAATCATGTACTCTGCAAGACACCAGCTTCCCATGCTCGGTTCTTCCAGGCTGAATCATGCTTCTATTGATTAGTTCATTCAAGTAACTCTCGGCAACATCCAACAAATCGGCTCCATGCATGTTGCTGACAAGGCCTTCAGCTACCCATTCCTGAATCACAACATACATCTTAATTTCCTCGTCCTCAGGATACATACCAAGATACAGAAAGCAAGCTCGGAGACGAAGAGGAAGATGCATGTAGCTAAGATTCAGTATATTCTTCGTATCTTCCAAGGTGGGATTTATGGTAGACCTGGCACCCAGAGAACTCCTTGTATTCTCCCAAACACTCCTTGATCGTTCCTGACTAGCTAACAGGCTAGCTATAGTGATGATTGCAAGTGGTAATCCGCCACACTTCTTCAAAATGTTAGCTGCTAAATCTTGAAGATAAGATGGGCATCCATCAACGTACCCAAATACTCTGTCAAAGAATAGAGTTCTTGAGTACTGTTCATCGAGGGGCTTCATTTTATAGATGCGCTCATGATCATTATGACAAGCTGTGCCAGTCACACCATCCACTCTTGTCGTCACTATCACTCTACTCCCATTACTTTCATCTGGAAAGGCACGGCTGATAACATTCCATACTGACTGATCCCACAAGTCGTCAACCACAATAACGTACCTGTAGAGAATTTACTGCAAAATGTGATTTTAATATTTATTGAAACGAATCCAATAAAGTGGATTCAAGGAGTTTAATGTTCATAGAACTGAAAAAAGATCATATAATAGTTTACCTAAATAACATGGTCTAACATCTTCATCATCATTTGACACACTTCTATGTATGTAATTCTCTCTTTGTATTAATGTCAAAAAAAAATCTCTCTTTGTATTCAATTATCTTTATCCCCTACGGGACTTGTACTATCATTACTCACCAGCACTGTGCTGCATCGTAGGTGTGTAAATTTTAAATTACTAGTCCTTTGACTGGATGGATATAATGTTTGATGTCCTAGTAGTACCATACTGAATAGAAAAACTAAATTAAAACTTCAGATCAGTTAGAACATACGGAAAACATAGAATTCCACAGTTGAAAGAAGTATTTTCACTAGAGGCATAGATGCAAGCATTACTTAGCACGACAAGCCACCCATGCAAGTAATTATTGGAAGTAAACAGTTACCTCTTGTTTTCTAGATGTTCCCTTATGTCTTCAATGATGTCTTCAATCTCGCGAGCATGGGAAGACTGAGCCATATGAAGTTTCGCTTCTAGGCGGTTGAAAAGCACTTTTATATCCGATTTCTGTGAAACAGAGAAGAATGCCTCACAATGAAATTGCCCTCTGAACTTGTCATACAGATGTTTGGCAAGTGTAGTTTTTCCGAGACCTCCAAACCCCACAATGGACAACACCTTGAGTTTCTCCTGTGTGTCCATCAACCAACTAGCCAGCTCTTCCATTGGGCCATCAATACCCACAAGGCTGGCTCCCTCCTTGTAAACTGCTTGCAGCCGCGGGTCAACAGTGACAGAGCCAGATCTAGGCTTCCAATCATCAATCTTGTACCTCTCCCGTCGAGCGTTTGCTTCTATCGCAAGAGTCTTAAGCTCTTCGATCCGGGCGGCGATCCGATGACGCCGCCACAGCTTCTTGAGACGCCGAGTGGTCTTCTTGACGATGCCTGCTTTGGCATCTTCGCGTCCGAATTGATGCATGAAGTCATCGATGCAGTTCTCCATGTCGTAGGACATCTCCCTGACATGGTCTCTCCAATCTTTGACCGCTAGATCGAGCTCATCCATGAGCTCCAGGTTGTGAAGGGCAGCATTCATAGCACTGAGCTCCTTCACGAGGAAGGACGCCTGCCTCCTCACCCCTTTGAGCTTCTTGTACTCGTCACCCGCCAGCGCAGTGAGCTTTCCAATGACCACGCTCACCACTCCTCCCACCATCTGCTCAGCTAGATCTCTTGGCTCACTAGCTGAATCTTGATAGCACCAACGAACAATATGCTCAGAATTAATCGCTGTGGTAGAGAGTAGTCTGCAGAAGAAAGCGCATGTATCACGATTAGTGAATGAATGAAAGTCAAATCAATGGACGGAGGTAGGGATGGAGAAAAGTGTCTGTTATGCAAGGATCAAGAAGCCTGTACTCATAGTCACTGTGCTACACAATTAATTAGTTGATGATTTGGCAAGGATATACTAGTTCAGTACGTAAAAGTAACAAGATATGTGGTATGGGTGCATATATAGAAGCTATAAGAAATCTATACTCATAGTCCCTGTGCTAGAGAATTAGTCTGCAGAAAGTACTTATCGGCGTTAGTTCATGATACAGCATATGCACTGATATACTACTCAAGTACGTACTAGTTCTTTTCCAAAAAAAGTACATACTAGTAAGTATGCTGTATGAGCTATAGGTTGAGATCAGAATGGCATTTTTTTTCTTTTCTTTAATGAGGCAAATTGAGGACTTAAAACACAGTTGTTTATGGGAGTAGGTTGAGACCATGGACAGGGAACAGGAAAGCTGGTTGGTGTTTCTAGTGGAACATGAAGACGGTGAAGTCTAAATCATGAACTGGATGGTGAATCTTAACAATGGATAGCCATAATGAACCGATCAAAGTCAACTGTATACCAGAATGACAAAACTTGGAAGTAAAAGCCATTATCAACATTCTACTATTTTGCTCTAAAATGTATGTATGTAGTCCATAGCAACCAAATACTGTATCTCAGCAGTCTGACAGGAATGCGCTGTTGCTGCTGCTTGGAGCAACGACAAGTTGGCAGGAACAAGATATCAAGATCTTAAAATTCAGTAGATGGGGGGCTACAAAGTGGATACACTGCACATTTAAGTCAGTCAAACGGTATTCAAAAGCTGAAGCTTTGAAATATATGTCTAGGTACGGACCCTGAAATGGAGCAGTAAAATGCAGTGATGAGACTATCTGAATGTATAACCCACAAACTGAACTTTAAACACCGATAATTAATCGGTACATGTTTTTGTGGTTATAGTTTGGAAGGATGGTCGCATCATCATCTATCCAGTCAGCACCAGAATAATACTGTATGTCAACAGGATAAGCTACTGCTGTGGCTGCACTAGTATATATCACTCCCCCTCTGTCAGGGAAATCGTGCTGTTAGCGGATCCAGCTAGGTTAAAGGAAACTTTGCAGAATAGGAGGAACTCCAACTGAAGAGTAGCAGTACACTAACGCATGGCTAACTTCACAAGAAGTCATATTTAGATTCAGTCGATCTGGTAGTAGAAATCGACGGAGGAAGCTGAAGCTAGAGAGAGACGGGATGAACCTGTTGCCTGAGGAGCTTCTTTTATCATTTTTAAATAGCGCAAATCTAAGTAAATAGCGCATATTTTAAAATTATAAATAATTGTTAGATTTTATCATTTTTGTGTAGTCTACTAGAATATTAAAAAAATCACATTGAGATTTCGCATGCTTGTAGGATACATTATTAGGTACATATATACAAACTTTTTCTTTAACCTAATCGAAACAGAAAACTGGACTGAAAACTAACAGCCAGGACCAGATGCGAACAAGTCTCACGCTACAACAGGTCTGAATATATTATTCAGCTACTTAACTGAACCTGAAAACTAGACTGACGAAAAAGAGAGTGCTGACGTTGAAGGATTACAGCGAGCAGTAGTACATTGCCCCAGAACATGAGAACAGTCTACTCTGCGTATTACTAGTTGATTTTCAGTGTCGACTCTTTTTAATCCTGAGTAGCTCCATATTATGAATATAGATAAACTGTGGGAGGGAGGCTCAACTCAGCACCTTGGGCAGGGCAGGGTTTGCTGCCTGCAGCACCAGTACCAGCACGGCAGCTCGCGCTTTGGACACGAAGAAAGGCGTACCTTAGTAATAACAGGCATGGTGCACACTATGCGACCGTGAGTTGCAATTTCATTAGTTGCAGCTCAGGCGACATGCACAAAAAAAAGTTGGAAGCAGCGCAAAGCAGCAGTCCAGCAGATGGGCATGGTGCACTGCAGGCTGCTTACAAGCTGCAAATCACTAATTCAAGGGTCTCTCCGCACAAATGCAACATCAATTCCATACATCCGTCGTCTATTATACCCGCAAAAAAGATTACCATTCGTTAACAGAAGGATGGTTTGGGTGGAGTTGTGAGGCCTTGGTGAAAGCAGAGACTACATCATCTACTGGAGCCGGAGTGTTCCTAGTATAACCCAGTAATAACATTTAACTTGAAGCAACCATATTTATTTTGTACATTCATCATCTACTGGAGCAGTAATTGCTAGCTAGCAAACTATTCTAATACTAAATCGGTGATGATGGGGAGGAGACACGAGGGAGTAGCAACGAACGAACCTGGTCTAAATCGGTGAGGGAACTGCGTGCTTGGGGACGCGACCTGGTCGTAGCTCCTGCCGGCTGCGTCAATTCAATTCGAGTCGGCGGCGAGGGGAGGAACTCGGCCGGCGTGGCGTGTGTCTGCGTGAGGAGGCAAGGAAGGAAGAGGAATGAACCGCTGCTTGAAGCCACGACACAGTCCTCTAATGAATCGAGGAGGGGGAGACAGAGGGGGCGCAGGCCAACTCACGGCTCGGGGATCCTCCTGCTAGCCGGCGCCGTCCTCGAGCTGGCTGCGGCGATCCGATTCGGGGATCCTGCCGGCTGCGGCGATCGACAGCCGGCGTCGCGCGTGAGGATCCTCCAAGAATGCAAGCAAAGAAGGAAGGCTGGCGTGAGAGGAGGAGGAAGGGGAAGAAGACGATGGCAGCTAAGGTCAAGTCAACCCACCCGTTTATTCTGTGGTCCACTTTACACAAAACCACCCTTTTTTATTTTGTTAGCACAAAACAACCGGTCCACCACCTTAAACATTTTGCACAAAACACCCACGCTGTTTCTGGCACCTCAGGCCCACACGTCAGGCCAAAATTTGCTAGGGAATGACCATTATTCACCCGGTCCAAGTGGATTTCTCTTGTTTCTTCCCCCGCTCGCTCTCACTCCTGCAAAGATGAAGGTTGCGACACCGTAGGCGGAGACACAAACTCCCTTGACGGTGGCGAAGCAGAGTACGCTGAGGCGGACGACAGTGCGAGAGCTCGGGCCTACGTGAACGCTTCACGGCTGTGGGTCTTGGTAAGGCGGTGCTTACCTCACGCACTAGGAAAGGGCCATCAATAGGCGTCCTGGCCCCATCTCCGGCGTCATCCTCTGTTTTGCTATTCTACTTTGAATATGGAATTAGGGTTCTTCCGAGCGTGGGGAATCAGATACAGTGAACTTTTTTCTATTCAGATTGCGGTCGTCGCCAGCTGTAGGAGAGGAGGAAATGGGAAATGTGGCCTTGCTCCTGGGGAGGGGGTCGATGAAGAAGAGCACAAGACAATGTCAACTTGGAATTTAGAGCCATCATGGGAGAGGGGATCCTGCCGGCATTGCTGGTGGGAAATAGTAGCGACAATGTTTTGTTTCGCTTTCGGAACCACCTCCTAATTCAGAATGTTGACCCCATCACGCTGGCCTTCATCATCTATATATCTTGGCCAGACGCGAACTAATTCAGATTGTTTATTATCCACAACCATGATCCATGTTGGCACCAAGCTGGCCAAATTAAACAATTGGGTTGCTATAGTATGCGTGCGTCATGGATTACCTCATCGATCGCACCATTTGAAACACTACTGGCAGCCAGCTGCTCTAGACGGAGCCAATCTGGCTCCATGTTTTTAATAACTACTCCCTCCTCCGTTTCATAATTAAAAAGAGTACTCACCGAGAGATGTTTAGATAAATTTGTTTCACAAAAATGAAAACATCTTATATACTCACTGAAAAATGTCTAGATTCATTCATTTCACAAAAGCTAAAACATCTTATATTTTAAAACAGAGGATTACATGATGCAACCTTTTACATGATGCAACTTCTAATGGATCCATCCACATGATGCAACCTTGAATGTATCAACGTATGTACTATATACATCCACCATTATAGGTATATGAATGGTGGGTTGCTGGTGTGGGCTGTCATTTTGTTCCAAACTTCGTCGGAACACCTAAGCAACAATGACTTGGATGTTGGAAAAGGAGATACTTCCTCCGTTCCATTATATAGTGCCTATAATTTTTGGCACGGAAATTAAGAAATGCATGTGGAGAGAAAATTAAAATAGTTTTGGGTGAGATTTCTCGTGGCTAATTGACATTATAAAATAGAGGAGTTTATGGGAGACATGAAATGCTATATACTTTATGTAAACTCCCTAAAAAATTGTCCAAACGAGTTGTGTAATACAATATATCTTATATTTTAGATTTTTCCTTATAAAACTATAGGCAGTATAGAAAGGAACAGACGGAGTATTATTTAAAGCAGACTACATCCATTGATCCGAGTCATTAGCCGTCTGTATCGATAGCTTAGAGTAGTGCGACTTATTAATGACCAAGATTAATTAGATTTGTGAAGCCTACGTTGCAACAATATCCCATAATATATTGCTTGCCAAGACTGACCTAGCTCACCCACGTCTTGATTTCCAGCTCTCGTCCCACAAAGTTTAGACTAAAACGCAATCGCTTCTTTTTTTGGAAGATCCTCTGATCTATTGATAAACATTTATCACAGTCCAAAAAACCTAAAAAGTAATAAAATCAGAAGAAGACATTTGCTTCAGTACAAACCCCTCTCCCAAACTCGTAGATGCCATTGACGCACATATCCAAACTCATATACAACACCCAGTATACTCACGTATAGCACACGGATCGAGGGTATGCCCACTTATAGGCATGTGGGCAGTCTTCAATCTCTGTCCGCACACAAACTCGAGCCACCCAACCTTGCCGCCGCCGGGGGCCGCTGCCGACCATCTTCGCCACCGCCGGCAGGTCGGCTTTCTTCAAAGGATGGCTGCTTCCAAGCCCACCTCCTGGTTGTCATCGCTCGATCACTTCTTTTTCCACTAAATGATTGCTTAGGGACCTTTCTTCTCCTTGGCCGCATCGTCGTCGCTCATCACCGGTAGGTTCGTCCTCGTTTCATGATCGTGGCGTCACACGATCACTATGGGAAGTTGCGCCACCGGACATGTCTGGCAGGCTAGACATGTCCGACCCAAAATAAGTTTGGCATGCCCGGCATTTGAATTTGTCTCCCGCCACTTTCTTAGCTTTTTTTATTTGATAAAGTCCCTTTCTTCCAAATTGCAATGATTTTTGTCTTAATATGAAATTTTATTGTCCAATGTATAACGTTTAGAAATTTATTCGTTGTGTGAAACTTGATTTCATTAGTTCATTATTTTTCGATGTTGGTGTCATTGGATTGAAGACAAGTATGCCATGAGGGGGTCTTCGAGGCGCGGAAAAAGGTGAGGTGTGAGACGTACAATGATCCGGAAGGGTGAGCACACAAGTTTACCCAGGTTCATATCCGAATGCGTTGGACGGATCGTACTCCCGCTAGCAATCCAGTATATCGGAAAAGCCGGAAGTAACAACGGATTACAAGGGTTGGTTTCGTCTGTGCAAGTTGAGATTGGTGGTTATCCTAAAGGTTGGTCCCTAGGTCGGCTTATACAGTCATTCGGCCTAGGGTTTACAAGAGAGTCCTATCCGGCTACGATACAAAGTCGGTACAATGTACAACTTGGACTACAAGTCTATCTACAAGCCTAAGTCGCTAAGCATCCATCTTCTCTCCCTGACTGGGGCGCCTGTGGAGCATAGCTCTATCCCGGAAGTGGGCCACCCTGGTCAAAGAGTCACCGTGGATATACCCGGAAAGTATATCCCCGACAGTTGGTGTGGACCCCCCAGATTAAACCTTCGAGAATTCCTGTTATGCATATCACCATGATCCCATGATCAGTCTGTCGTGGCACATAACCGACAGTATCAAAGTAAACATCCAATAATTAAGCGGATACAAGTCATACCTTAATGACAATATGGCTACATCGATAGTCATCAGCGGAACTTTATCAAACATCGAGCCCGAGCCATTCCTTAACCTATAGGCATCAGACTGGGAGAACATCCTAACTCGCATAGTCATCATATCACCTTCTTCTTCACCTTACTTCTCGAAATCTGACCAGGTTAATAACCAGGGACAATGCCAGTGAGTACTTTGAATGTACACGCAAACCACCTTAACAGAATCTAACAAGAGGATATGCAATATGGATGTGGTAGTAGGAGGGCTCCATGAGAGGTTCTTTTCTAAAATAGTTTCTCTTGTAGATATATCATCTACATATCTTTGTTGAAAACTTTTGTAAAACATTTTGGAAATATTTGTAAAGTTTTGGAAACTACCAGGATTGGGTCACCCTATTTCATATCCTAGTCATTCACTGACTGAGCTTTCCTTCTTCCTTGATCATTCTGGGGTCACATCACTTCCTCCGTGATCACTCAGGACCACGCTTTTTAGAAATCTCTTTCTTTTCCGAAAACCTTTTTATAAAGCAAAACCAGCATCTCTCAATAGTAGTTTGTCGAACCGTCCATAACCGTGGACACGGCTATTCGAATAGATTTACACTCTGCAGAGGTTGTACACTTTACCCACACCATCCGGGTACCCTGCCCTGATCCCGCACGGATCGTGGGTCGAGTAACTAATCAAGACTCTCCGAATGCCACTCTAGCATGTGCCCTACCCTATGAGTTGTTAATCTCAACACCGGGACGTCGGGATCCACGGACCAACCGGAGCGCCCCACTCCATATTGAGTGTGCACTTTCAATGAGAGGCTCATAGTATCTTCCAGCTGCTCCTGAAGGCAGTTCGCATCTCCTCCAGGTGACTGTCTAACAATTGACCCTTTCTATAAAGGAAACCTAGCATTTGAGAGATATGATACCTTATACGTTGTCACGAGGAATCCCATACTAGAGTTGTCAAACTTCAAGTCTAGCCCCGTCCCATTCCAGGGTAATGTGGTTGCACGGTTTATCTGTTATAGCTAAAGCTGTAAAGAAACGAGTGTGTTTTCGTAAACATTTGTACTCCTTTTTCCTTCAGCATCATTTGTAAATCAAAATCTTTTTCCTTTCTCAAACTCATCTTGGTAGGTCAAACCTCACCAAGGTTTTACCATAAAATATTTTGTAAACTTTTCCCAGGCTCTTCCCATCCTATAATTCTACTTTGGCTAAAGTAGGGTCTCCAAAGGGGGAATGGTGTTATATACCATTTCAGACACAAGGGGCAAGTAGGTATTATCAAAGGGGGATGTACATAATAGTACAAAAGGTGGTAATGCTTTGGAGGATCCAAGCCACTACTAGATATGATTCATCATATAGTAAAACCAAGGAGTTTTGCATAAACGAGTAGGTAAAACATGTATAAGTAAAATAGTAGGACAGGGCTTATGATCAAGTAGGTGCCTTGCCTGTGATCAGAAATCTAGCAATATGTCCCTCGGATTCTTCTTAGAATACCATAATAACTAATAATAACCATCTTCTGGTGGTCTTCGATATACTCGCAAATATCATTGTCAAGGATAATACATGCAAAGTAAACAAATGCCACAATCAACACCAGGCAAACAAGCACCAATGCAATACAACATACAAACATACAATACAACCCTAACTTCAATAGGTTTTGATAAGTTGAGCTCAAGGCACTTTGAATTACTTGATTTGCATTTGTGGAATTTCTTTTAGGATTTAATGGTCAAATACCACTTAAAGAAGGGGTTTTAAACTAAGGCTTGGGTTTGTATGATATCACTGCACAATCATAATATCTGCAGATAGGTAACTTACTAAGGAATTTATTGATTGCAAAAGATACTATTTAATAGATTAAATCCTAGAAAATGAGGAATATTAATTTGGGAAAAGTACAAGTTCTGCATGTTGGACAAAACATGCAAGAACATGTAGGAATTTATATATAGTCAAAATATACCATTTTCCATTTTATTTAGGTATTAAACCTAATAGGCAGTTTTCAGATCTAGAAACAATTGATTAAAAGAAAATGGTCACGGGCTGGTTTCTAGGGGAGATGGGCCGCGTAGCGCCTTTTTCGCCCCAGCAAGCGGAACCGCATGCGGGAGGTGAGATTTCAAAAGTCGGGGCCAGGCCTGCTGTCAGCCAGTGAGAAGGGCGAAGGGTATGGGAGAATTTTGGACGTGGGATTAGGATGAGATCTACGACCAAGGCTCTTCTTCTTCCTTCGGCTGCGGGAGCAGGGAGGAAACCCTAGTTGGAGGTTGGTAGGGTCCTAGGAGCTTACCAGGGGCTCACCAACAATCGTGGGGTGGTGAAGATGGAGAGGCGCTTCCCGACGACATCATCAAGGGGTGTAAAGTTGGGGTTCAACTTCGAAGAGTGTCACGGGCATCTGCACCGGCGAACATGCTTCGTTACTCGCCGGAGTTGGCTTCTCTGGTGCATGCATATCATAAAGAAGGACAGGGTTAGGTAGAAGACCTCCAGAGGATCTCGCTGCAGCAGAAAACGGAGGGAGAGAGACAGTAGATAGAGAGCAGGGGAAAACCCTTAGAAACACCCGAGGCTAGCTTCCTCTCTTCTCCAAGACGAAGAAGACCGAGAGAGGGGCTCTAGAGCTCGAGGTGAATTAGGTGGAGGTGAGGGAGTGAAATGAGGTAGGGGAGGAGCTATGGCGGCACTGGCCTATTTAACCTGAGAGTGTTGGTCCATTGTGGATTTTGTCCATGGAAGGGAAGAGAAAGGTGCTAGGCAAGGATAAGGCAAGGAGGGCGGTGGAGTGAGTCGTGTTCTGGTCACATGGGGTCAAGGAGGGGTAGAGGGGGTGTGTGATGCAAGCTTGGTGCTCTCTCATGCACAAGCATACATGGAGAAGAAATAATGGAGGGGAGGGTGTAGGGCTAGCTAGGGGTGGCTGCCCTAGGGTATAGAGGGGTGGTGTGTGTGTCTCTGGTCGTGCAATGGATAGATAAGGACAGTAGGGGTGCTGTTGTGAGATAATTTATGGCAAGCTTGGATGTTTTCTTTTGTCTCCCCTAGCTCCAAGCATAAGAGACAAAGGAGAGGGTTTGGGTACTGTAGATCTACAGTGCCACGACTAGAGGGGTTGTGGTCTGCTCTACAGGATTGCTTGGTAAGCTTTGATGGAGTCTAGATGGGGTTTAGATCATGATTTGGTCATATTCAAATTTTGGGCCATATTGATGAGTATGATGAAACTCTTCATTTCTGATCTTGGCAAGATGTGGCAAAGATTCTGGTAGTTAGATAGGGTCAAGATACACCTCCAAGAATAAATTGAGATTTTTCAGATGATTTTTGGTGCACTTTATATCAATTATTCAAATAGTGCTAAATCTGTTTTATTGAGTTCATTTGATATTGTTGAGTTGGACAAAGTGAATTTTTGATGTGAGTTGGTCCCCAATATGAATTCACCCTTTGGAGAATTTTCCCAGGATTTATTGAAGAAGAAAACTATTTAAAACATTTATTTTATCATTTTGGCCATTTAAGAAAATAGACAAAAAAATAATAAAAATCTTAAAAAAAATTGAAGTGGGAAGATAAGGTATGATATACAGGCCTCAAATGTTCCTAAAGTTGGCAAAGTGTTCTGGAGAAAAATAAACTTTCTTTTGCTAGAGTTTTGAGGTTTTTGTCAAATAAAAGAATTAAATAGTTTTTGGGCCAAAATAATTATGGAAAACCTTTGATAAATTTATATCTCCATGGTAGATTATGTCCACAAGATGTATCCTTGGGTTTTGAAAATCGAACTTTATTTTGGGAAGAAAACATGAAATGGGGATAAAAGGATGATCTTAGCTAGGGATTAATGTTTTTATGTCACCAAAACCTTATGGGTTTAAGGAGCTAAAAGCTCCCCTTGGGTCATGGGCTATATGGATAGGTATACCAAGTTATGCAGGTTACCATAGTACAAGGCATGGAAGTTGATCATGGTTGAAATCTCGTAGGATTGATGCCAAAGTTGGCTAAAAATAAGGGTGTCATAGCAGAATATTATTTAGCCTCCAAAACCATGTGGGTTTTAGAAGCACCAAGATCCAATTGAATCAAGTGAAGTATGCATGGATATACCTTCATTAGTACAACACAACCATGCCAAGAGTTGGTGAAAAGAAGATAGTATGAAGATGTGAGCTTCCGTGCAAGTAGGCATGTTGATAAGATTTGCAGAATGGATTATTTTCTTGCCTACAAAATCATCAAGAACAAGTGGGTCAAAGGATGATATAGCTGATGTCTACGCACTTCTATTCTTGTAGACAGTTGTTGGGCCTCCAAGTGCAGAGGTTTGTAGAACAGCAGCAAGTTTTCCCTTAAGTGGATCACCCAAGGTTTATCGAACTCAGGGAGGAAGTGATCAAAGGTATCCCCTCTCAAGGAACCCTGCAATCAAGATACAAGAAGTCTCTTGTGTCCCCAACACACCCAATACACTTCTCACGTGTATAGGTGCACTAGTTCGGCGAAGAGATAGTGAAATACAAGTGGTATGGATAATTATAAGTGGTAACGGTGCCAGAAAATAGCTTGCTGGCGTGTGGTTGACGTGGGAAAAGACTAAAGACAAACTGAAATAAAGATAGAAGTAAGCAAACATGTAATAGATCTAATAGCAAATGGTGTATCAATGCTTAGAAACAAGGCCTAGGGATTATACTTTCACTAGTGAACACTCTCATATAAATATCTTCTCTTTATGATACTACTCTTAACTACTCTCCGGTTGGAGACTCTAATCCATGGTAGGGCTATAACAGCACACCTAAAAGTAAGCCTTTCCCATCTAGATAACCCCACACTGTCACCTTGAGTACTATATGAGTCCAACAAACACCACAATTTCATAGAAACATCCAACTCCAAATATAACTCATAACAAGTATTTGTAATCTCTAGCCTAAGTGCCACCATGGTGAGCACGCTGTCACTTTCACACACATGGGGAGAGCAGAGATCTATTAAAGCACTTGAGTAGCAGAATAGATCTATAGATTACAAGCTCATGATCTCAATAAGATCATGCATAGAGAGAGATGAACACATAGCTACCGGTATAACCCTTAGCCTCGAGGAAGAACTACTCCCTCCTCATCATGGGAATCAGCAACGGTGATGGAGATGGCGGTGGAGATCGATGGAGATGGCTCCGGGGGCACTTCCCCGTCCCGGCAGGGTGCCGGAACAGAGACTTTCTGTCCCCCGAATCTCCCCTTCGGTGGCGGTGGCACTGCGGAACTTTTTGTGGATTTTTGATTGACGACCTAGGGTTTATGCCTCAGGAGGATTCTTATAGGCGAAGAGGCAAGGTCGGTGGGCGGCCAGGGGGCCCACACCATGCTCTGGCGCGGCCTGGGGGACCCGCGCCATGGGGTGGTGTGGCCACCCTGTGGCCCCTCTCCGACTCTCCTTCTGGTTCCGTGAGTCTTCCGAGAAAATATCAACTTTGGCTTTTATCCGGTCCAATTCCAAGAATATTGATTTTCTGACTTTCCTGGAACCAAAAACAGCAGAAAACAAGCAACTGGCACTGTGGCACTTGTTAATAGGTTAGTCCAAGAAATCATATGAAAAATACTCCAAAGTGTGGACAAAACACAAGAAAGTAGATAAAACCAAGCATGGAACATCAAAAATTATAGATACATTTGCAATGTATCAACATCCCCAAGCTTAACTCCTGCTCATCCTCGAGTAGGTAAGTGATAAAAAGAAAGAATAATTTTTGAGGTGACATGCACCATCAAAGATTTGATCAAAGTATTTGTAAAAACATTCAAAGATGGGATCATAGTACTTCAATCATAACATGAAAGACAAAGTTCTGGCAATAAGACAAAGAAACTATGTTGCAACATGAAAAGGCACAAACAAAAGATTCATGAATAACAATGCTTTGCAAGACGTTTGTTTGTTTCACATAATGAAAACATAGCATAGTGGCATTCAGCTTGTCCCTCATAGAGTAGCAAATATAAATGCATAGGACACCCTCAAAGTTTACAAGAGTGACTAGATACACATAGTTTAAAACAAGCAATATCAAGGTATGCATCAATCAACAAGTCTTGGGACAATGCACATAGAACTAAGAATGGCCACTATGCTCTCAAGAAAATGTTCATAGAATGTGTGGAGTCAACAAGGAAATGAAAAAGTTTTGAAAAGTTTGAAAGGCTTCCAAATGCTGAAAGTATGGTACTCATTAGCTTTGAGCTCTCATTGCCCCTATCATAAGCATCTTTAATGTGGTTAAGGTTAAAGTGACACAACTAAGAGGATATGCTTCACAAGTTATAAATCAAAGTCTCATGCCCCTTACTTACGAAGACCGATCCTCATGCTACTCAACTTCAGTCACGAGTAAGCTCTTGTCATTGTAAGTATATACGTATCATAGAGAACCGCCTACGGGGTACCCCTTGCACATGATACAGGAGCTATCCCATAATCAAAATGACAAGGCAAGCAGACAATGAGCATCTCAGCGATCTTTTTATTTACTATGTGCATAGATTTTTATTGAGGATGCTTCATAGAATGCTCATTATGGTTATGCTGCAAGTTTCCACCATGATCAGGCATGGCTTAGGCTAGCGGCCCAGGCGTTTCTCTAACATACATACAAACTCCATTATCTTACAAGTTCCACTTTTATTTCACACCGTCGGGATCCATAAGCAAAAGAACATGATATCAACGAGGTACTAAGTATCAATGCAATGTTGAAAGTGTTCCCCATGATACATGGTTCTGCTAACTTCAACTTATAAAGCGCAAGCATATACGCAACAAAGAAGGATGCAATGGTTCAGGTTTATTAAATGCAAGAAAGTAAAGTGTGCCATCAAGTTCGTGAGAGCTTTACTAACTAACTTCCTCATAACAAGCAAATGTTTTATTCGGAAGAAAACAAGGCATATTGAATATGCACGGAAGTAGCAAATGATGCTAATAGGTAGGTATGGTGGACACTTGGGCAATATTTGGTTTTAGGGAGTTGGAAACATGAGTAAAACATACTCAGTGAAAGTGAAGGCTAGCAATAGTAAGGGAGCGACAAATGAGAGAGCAATAATGGCCATAATCATGAAGAGCGACAAAATATCATTGATCAAAGAATAAAAGTGATACTACAAGTTGAAAACTAAAGGATCATAAAGGCTTATGGTGACTTGAGATAGTCATAACATGGTGTGAGCATGTGCCAAGTCAACCCAAATAAAGCATCAAAGGAGAATACCACTATACTATGCTTTAATATGCTAAAACAACACATGATTCATCCAAGGCACATTAAGCAATCTCAATTGTTTATAACAAGTCTTGCTACAACAAAGAATACTAAGCATAAAGCCAAAAAATATCAAGCATGGCATGACAAAGCATAGGCCACAGTCAAAAACAAGCTCTCTTTACCACTTAAGCATGAACTTTCCTACTCTTTTCCAAGCCAAACCAAACTATTTGAAAGCCAATGTATGAAAGAGGGGGTCCAACCAATTTATTCAGCAAACTAAGAAAACCAAGCAAACGAAAAACCAAAATGAAAACAAAAAAGAAGACGCTCCAAGAATAACACAACTGTGCATGAAGCAATAAAAATGAAGTGTTTGGAAGAAACCTGGGATTTTTATTGATGAAGAAGGGGATGCCTTGGGCATCCCCAAGCTTTGACGCTTGTACTTCTTGGATATTTATTGGGATGACACGCGTGGCATCCCCAAGCTTGAGCTTTAGTCCATTCTTCATCTCATTACTCATTCCTTCCATACACCTGAAATTTTCCTTCATACAAAACTTCACACAATCTTTATTAGCAACATTAGTGCACTCAAGATAATAAGTCTTAAGGTTCAGTTACAACACCAATACAACTTCCATTAACACACAAGCTACTATAGCACTTCCCTCAAAAAGCTCAATTCCCCAAAAGAACTCAAAAAGGAACCAACAAGAAACAAATGTAAATAATGGCAGAAATCTGTCAAAACAGATCAGCAGGTAAAGGCGATTTTTTTTGAAGACCTTCTGTTGCTCAAATAAAAAAGTGTTGAACTAACGAAAGTTATATAACAACCTAGGGAAGAAGCACAAAAATTCACGTCTCAAAAGGATGTACAAAGATTTTACACAAATGTTTAAGGTGAAGCACAGAAATCTGTTTTGGGACAGCAACTTTCCCAATCATTACTTCTCTCTCATTAGAGGTTACTCTTGGCACAAAAAGCAAATAAAAAGGATAAGGAGCGGTTATTACTAAAGTAATAACTTCCAAGACTCATCTAAAACTTTTGGGTTATCTCCCAATAAGTACTTCTCTTTAACGCCTTTAAGTTAGGCATGATAATTTGAAAAGATGCTCACATAAGAAATATGAATTGAAGTAAAAGAGAGCATCAAGAAGCAAATTCAAAACACATTTAAGTCTAACCCACTTCCTATGCATAGGAGCCTTGTAAATAAACAAGTCATGAAAGCACAAAGCAACAAGCATAGTAAAGAAAAACAATTGCAACTTCAAGACTTTCAACATAAAGAGGGGAAACTTAATATTATTGAGATGCATAAAACCATGTTTCCCTCTCTCATAATAACTTTTAGTAGCATCATGAATAAAAGTAACAATATAACTATCACAAGAAGCATTCTTATCATGAGCCACATGCATATAATAATTATTACTCTCCACATAAGCATAGTCATTCTTATTAATTGTAGTGGGAGCAAATTCAACAAAATTGCTATCATTATTATTCTCATCACCATAATCATCAAATATAGGAGGCATATTGTAGTCATAATTAATTTCCTCCTCAATAGTAGGTGGACTGAAAATATCATACTCATCATTGTAATCATCATATATTGGAGGTTTGGTATCATCAAAGTAAATTTTCTCCTCCATGCTTGGGGGACTAAAAATATCATGCTCATCAAAACCAGCTTCCCCAAGCTTAGAATTTTCCATAGCATTAGCAATAATGGTGTTCAAAGAATTCATACTAATAAGATTGCTATTAGCATGCAAATAAAGTTCCATAGGTTTTTTAATTTTCTCTTCAAACACTTTATGTCCTAACTCAAGATAAATACTATAAAGGTCTCTAATTTTGTTGTTGTTTTCCATTAAGCCTAACTAGTGAAAACAAGAAACAAAAAGACAAAATTGCAGAATCTAAAGGAAATAACTTCGAGCACTCACACCAGAAAATAGGTGTTTGCCGTGGGAGGTTCTTCTTATTTAATCCTCCGGTGTGAATACCTTTTACCTTTCCTCCCCGGCAACGGCGCCATAAAATAGCTTGATGTCTACGCACTTATATTCTTGTAGACAGTTGTTGGGCCTCCAAGTGCAGAGGTTTGTAGAACAGCAGCAAGTTTTCC
Organism: Avena eriantha; assembly: GCA_910589775.1. Taxonomy (NCBI): domain Eukaryota; kingdom Viridiplantae; phylum Streptophyta; class Magnoliopsida; order Poales; family Poaceae; genus Avena; species Avena eriantha. The sequence continues at coordinate 397,606,797 of OU342746.1, read as the reverse complement.
CTTAAGTGGATCACCCAAGGTTTATCGAACTCAGGGAGGAAGTGATCAAAGGTATCCCCTCTCAAGGAACCCTACAATCAAGATACAAGAAGTCTCTTGTGTCCCCAACACACCCAATACACTTCTCACGTGTATAGGTGCACTAGTTCGGCGAAGAGATAGTGAAATACAAGTGGTATGGATAATTATAAGTGGTAACGGTGCCAGAAAATAGCTTGCTGGCATGTGGTTGACGTGGGAAAAGACTAAAGACAAACTGAAATAAAGATAGAAGTAAGCAAACATGTAATAGATCTAATAGCAAATGGTGTATCAATGCTTAGAAACAAGGCCTAGGGATTATACTTTCACTAGTGAACACTCTCATATAAATATCTTCTCTTTATGATACTACTCTTAACTACTCTCCGGTTGGAGACTCTAATCCATGGTAGGGCTATAACAGCACACCTAAAAGTAAGCCTTTCCCATCTAGATAACCCCACACTGTCACCTTGAGTACTAGATGAGTCCAACAAACACCACAATTTCATAGAAACAACCAACTCCAAATATAACTCATAACAAGTATTTGTAATCTCTAGCCTAAGTGCCACCATGGTGAGCACGCTGTCACTTTCACACACATGGGGAGAGCAGAGATCTATTAAAGCACTTGAGTAGCAGAATAGATCTATAGATTACAAGCTCATGATCTCAATAAGATCATGCGTAGAGAGAGATGAACACATAGCTACCGGTAGAACCCTTAGCCTTGAGGAAGAACTACTCCCTCCTCATCATGGGAATCAGCAACGGTGATGGAGATGGCGGTGGAGATCGATGGAGATGGCTCCGAGGGCACTTCCCCGTCCCGGCAGGGTGCCGGAACAGAGACTTTCTGTCCCCCGAATCTCCCCTTCGGTGGAGGCGGCGCTGCAGAACTTTTCGTGGATTTCTGATTGACGACCTAGGGTTTATGCCTCGGGAGGCTTCTTATAGGCGAAGAGGCAAGGTCGGTGGGCGGCTAGGGGGCCCACACCATGCCCTGGCGTGGCCTGGGGGGACCCGCGCCATGGGGTGGTGTGGCCACCCTGTGGCCCCTCTCCGACTCTCCTTCTGGCTCCGTGAGTCTTTCGGGAAAATATCAACTTTGGCTTTTGTCTGGTCTAATTCCGCGAATATTGATTTTCTGACTTTCCTGGAACCAAAAACAGCAGAAAACAGGCAACTGGCATTGTGGCACTCGTTAATAGGTTAGTCCAAGAAATCATATGAAAAGTACTCCAAAGTGTGGACAAAACACAAGAAAGTAGATAAAACCAAGCATGGAACATCAAAAATTATAGATACATTCGCAATGTATCAATAGACAAGGGGAATCACTAGTGGAAAACGGGCCTCCAGTCCCGGCTCGTAAGGGGCTTTAGTCCCGGTCCTGGTAACCGGGACTGGAGGGGCGGGACTAAAGGCCCACCCATTAGTCCCGGCCTTCTGACCAGCCGGGACCAATGGGCATCCACGTGGCTGTCTCTGCGGGTGCTGGGTGCCCCCCGTTAGTCCCGGTTCGTATTACGAATCGGGACAAATGGTTCTTTGCCGCGGCAGAATTTTAGGCACTTTCTCTGCCGTGGTAGAGAATTTAATTTGTATTCTTTTTTTCATTTCAAAATAGTTTTCTACGCTACCACATACCGTACATGTTCGTGCATACATAAGATAACTTCTCTTAAGATCGAGCATTCAAATATATACATGATAGTTACACATGGAGATCACAATTATCGGGACTAGAGCCCGTCTATTCAATTACACGGTCGGGGATCATCAGCGCCTATTCACACTAAATTCTCCGGCGTCATCTATCATCTCGTTCATCAAGAATCCTGCTAGTTCTTCGGCAATTGCTACTACGTGTTGCTGTGGTAGGAGCTGATCCCGCATTTTCTCGAACTATATAAGAAAAGGAGATCAATATGAATATCAATCATGATAACAAAAAGTGACGGTAATAAAAATAATGTTATGAATGTATTGCTTACATCGACTCTATAATCATTCAGCTCACTGGTAAACGTGCGAATGAACTCGCAAACATAGAATCCACATAGATTCGTCCCCTGTGGCTGCCTCGCGCACTTTACGAGAATAGAATTCAATCAAAATAATAATCCAGCATCATAATTGTATTGAAACTAGAAGTAAAGAGATGCGCCTACTACTTACCGAGACCGGCTTAAACGTCAGCTTCTCAGTAAAGTCACCCATAACCGCACTCTTGAACTGGTTCCAAACCCTACCCGGTAAAGAAAATGAATGAGTTATTTATTACGTGATATCTCAGGAAATCAACGAAAGAGACCACTGTAGCGCGAAAATTACCTCTGGAGCATGTCCTGCATGTCACTAAACTGTTCCAGGGGTCTCTTTAATGGGTCCATGACTTCAACTCTTCCCTTATCAAGTTGAATGTCCATGAGAATCCAGTGGAAACTGTACACGTTTATATATACATCAGTAACTCATCAATTACACTTAACATCGAGTAAGCAAAAGAGAATGTGTACAATAGAGTAAGACACTCACACGAAATTGTAAGGAAACAGTATGTGGTCACAGAAATTTTGCTCCGTTAGAAACCTTAGAAGGTTTTCCTGTGTGTCCTCGAGTTTTTCCTTTAGCGTCCGACAATGTATTTTATCTGGGTCAATGAATCCAACACTGAAGATTGACCTTCTTTTACATTCCATGATCTTCATTCTGCATAATAATAGAGTACAAAAGGATATAATTAGGATAATTACATGCAATGAACTGAACAACTGAAAAAAATGAACAGCTTATATATAGATAATGAATTCAACAACTTACAGACAATAGCAACTCATGAGACTTTTGTCGAGGGCGTCGAAAGTGTATAACTGGAAGAGTTCTAGAAACTCAACATGGACCTCTTCTTCTCGGAAGTAGTAGTCATGTGGGACTTTCGCCACGATCATTATTCTCTCCTCCTTTACGGCTTTCAAGCACCATTTATGTAAACTCCGCATTTGTGTTGGCAGTTGTTGGAACTGTTCAAAGCTGACCAGAGGCTTACCTGGGACATATGTCAGGACTACCTGAGCCTTGGGTAACTTGTCATCTTGGGAACCTAGTAATTCCTCAACAGTCACATTCATAGCGGCCGCAAGCTTCTTAGCTTCTTCCATATCCTGCTGGGGAGTGTCATAGGATACCACCTTGAGGGGTGGGGTCGATTTTTTGGCCTGTTCCCCGAGCTGGGGGACGTCCTTTCTTTTCCTGGTTGCACTTTGACTTGATGATTTGCTCCCGCTTGCACTTCTACTTGATTTGCTCTTCTTCACTTCCTTCTGAAGTGTGCGTTGATAGTCATCTGGCTTATGGTGCAAGTCATATTGCGATTTTGTGTTCTGAAAAGAAAGTGCATACAGTTTTTGCTTCTCAGTGTATACCGAGGCGGGCTCGGGTTTCTTCTTTTGAAGCTGCGCAACACATTCGGCCTTTACGATCATGTCGGTTTCCTCAGCAGTACGATCGTAAGGTCTGATAGAAAGATTCTTATGAGGTACTCTTGGGAGGGGCGACATTTGTCGTTTTGGGATCCTGCGTCGTTTAGTACTAATCGGAGGCTACGGCGGAGATCGAGATGGACTCGGGCTGTGGTGGTCGTAGTCATGGGGTGGGCTTCTTGGAGGTGATGGAGGTGAAGGTGACATGCGACCACTCAGAGGCGGTGTTGGCTTTGGCATCCAGCCTGGAAGCTTGATGTTGTTCTTGTCCCATAGAATGATACCACCCAGTACTTCTCCAAGTGTCCTCTCACCTTCAGGTCCAGGGATGTCAAGCTCCATTGAGTCCCACCCCATTGCGATTTCATCCACACCAACTTTAGCATATCTAGCTGGAATCTCACGGCCATGCCAGCGTGCGCCAGGTGGACAAGGTAAAGCACATCCGACCGCCACCTTGATGGATAGGTTCTTCACCTTCTGATGGAGCTCACAAGATGCCCGCTCCTTGATTCCATCCACGGGGTAGCCGGGACCACCATCTACCATACGTGCATCGTCAGAAGGGACCTCCGATTCAGCCACGCTGCTTTTCCGCTGAGATGGGACGGCGGTAATATTGAGTACAAGATCTTGCACGCGCGCTGCTCCTCGAAGTTCGTCAATCTGTTGTTGATGCATTCGAAGTGTTCCTATCAACTTGGTGAACTTGTCTCCCTCCTCCTCCTGCCGTCGCCTCTTTGTTCTCTCTCGACTCCTATAAGTATCTCTGTCTTTGGGACCCCATCTCCCACGTATAACTAGGGCCAAGGCCTCGTACACGTCCTCCGTGTTCGTCATTCCCGAGGACCTTTGTCAGCAAGTCTTTTTCTCTATCGGGACGGAACTTTGTTGTCCCCGCTTTAATCTCCTTCACCACTTTCTGCCATGTATCCCGGGGTATCCTAATCCCGTCACTGCAAATAAGGTCCCCTGTACTTTCATCATACTCACTCCCATGCCCAAGGAACCAATTCCTTGCCCTCAGATCCCATTCTTCGTGTATTGGTTCTGGAGTGATCCCTTTAGCAAGCAGCTCATTCTCTTTAGCATCCCACTTTGGCATGGCAGCCGCGTAGCCCCCTGGCCCCAGGTGATGGTGATATTTCTTCATCGCGGCATTTTTCTTGTTTTTTTTGACATTTCCATAGCAGGTTGTGACTCCTTGTACTTCACAAATGCATCCCAGTTAGCCTGCTGCTTCGTTAGATAGCATTCAAATTTAGGAGTCTTCTTCGTCTTCTGATACTTTTGCCATGATGCTTTCTTCCAGTTCTTGAATAGTTCGGCCATATTCGTAAGAGTCCACTGTTTGACTTTCTTCTTCAATGCAGCTGTGTCGGCATCATCCTCACATTCTGGCAGGGTGAAATGTGTCATGAGGTCATTCCAAAGACCCTCTTTGCACCTGTCGGAGACATACTCACCCTCTTTCGCCCCTTTGGTCTTATTCCACTATCGAACGGTGATCAGGATGCGATCCCTAACCATAACTCCGCATTGTTGTTTAAATACAGTTTTAGCCTTTTCGGGTTCCACCGGTTCACCCCGTGGTGATACCCGCGTAATTGTATAACACGTAGATGCGTCCAACTTTTTGGCCGGGCCTCGTTTGGAATATTTTTTGCTCGATGTGGAGGCCTAAGAGAAGAAACATTCGTCAATTTGTATATATATATACAACTCAGTTAATGCATCTACTGATCACTAGACTTCATATATATACCTCGTCGTCGGCTTCTCCACCACCGGAGCCATCGGCTTCTCCACCACCGGAGCCGTCGGCTTCTCCTTGATCATTTCGGTCGACCTCCTCTCCCTCACCGGAGGGGTTCATATAAATCGACGGAGATTCGGGTGGATCAACATGGGGGGTGTCGTTGATCATATCCTCGAGAATTTCTTCCTGTGCTAGGTCTCTCTAGATTGGATCCATAGTTTTCTACAAAATGCACACAATAACATTTTTCATTCAATATTGCTGCATAAAATAACACTAAACAATAATATGAACATGCAATTTGCTACAATAATACTAAACAATAGCAAAATTCTAGTGATGCCCTAACCCTAACCCTAAGTCCGGGCGGCCCGCAAGCACCACCACCCTAACCCTATCTCCGGGGGCCCACGAGCAGCACCACGCTAACCCTAAGTCCGGGGGCCCACGAGCACCACCACCCTAACCCTATCTCCGGGCGGCCCGCGAGCACTACCACCCTAACCCTAAGTCCGGGGGCCCGCGAGCACTACCACATTAACCCTAAGTCCGGGCGCCCGCGAGCACTACCACCCTAATCCTAAGTCCGGGGGCCCGCGAGCACTACCGGACTTAGGGTAGTTATTTCTTTAGCTTAAGTCCGGGGGCCCGCGAGCACCACCACCCTAATCCTAAGTCCGGGGGCCCACGAGCACTACCGGACTTAGGGTAGTTATTTCTTTAGCTTATCTTTATTTAGCACTGATGCTTGTCTGTCTCAATCGACACTATAATACTACATACTATATAATATACTACTATATATATTATTACTAGTAATAAATATATATACACAAACATATATATATACTATATTTATATAGTACTAGTAATAAATATTACAATATGAAAAAGATACAAGAAATAAAAAAACATACACTAGAAATTAATATATACTATACTAGAAATATATACTATACTAGAAATTAATAAAAAAACATACACTAGAAATATAAAAAAGATACAAAAAATACTAGTAATAATTCTATCTATCTATTACAAAAAACATACTAGTAATACAAGTAATAATTCTATCTATCTATTACAAAAAAGATACTAGTAATACAAAAAACATACACTAGAAATACTAGTAATACACAAAATATACAAAAAAACAAAAAATGGCCGGCGGGGTGCCGCCCGGGCTCGCCGGTCGCGGGGCACCGCCCGGGCTCGCTGGAGGGATGGAGGCAGCGCGCGGCCGGTCGCGGGACGCCGCCCGCGCTCGCTGGGGCCGGGGACGGAGAGGAGGCAGAGAGCGCGGTGGGGGGAGGGATTACCTCCCACAGCAGCGGGGCGGACGAGCGCGCGTCTCGAGAGGCGGCGGCGCGCCGCGGCAACACGGCGGGGTACGCGGACGGGCGGAGAGGCGCGGCGAGGTATTTCGGCAGCCTGGCGGCGTAGTGCTACTCCTCGCTCCGGTCGATGGATTTGACCGGGGAAGAAGGCGGCGCATTAAATACCCCCCAGCCTTTAGTCCCGGTGCGTGGGTGGAACCGGGACTAAAGGGTGGGGTCTTTAGTCCCGGTTCTAGCCACGCACCGGGACTAAAGGCTTTGGATGCCTTTTCGCCTGTAGAGCCTTTAGTCCCAGATGGTGTTCTGGGCCGGAACTAAAGGCCCAAATTTGCACGCGCTGGGCCTAAGTTGGCGCCTGTTTTTTCATATATTACAATTTGTAACTATTAGATTTTTTAAACATTTGAATTATACAGTTTTTGCATACTTATGAATTTGAGAAAATTTTCAACATGAAAAGTTTTTGAATTTGAATAAGTAATCCAAATCTATTTTCTGTTTCATAAAATAATTATTCTAACTAGTGAACTAATAACCATTTTGCCATTTCCAATTTAAAAATGCATTAACTATTATATTTTGCATATTTTTGAATCTCACTAAATTTTTAGCATAAAAAGTGCTTGAATTTGAATCAGAGATTCAAATCCATTTTCTGTTTTATAAAATAATTATTCTAACTAGTTAAACTATTAACCATTTTGCCATTTTCATGTGATTCCGACGCTCCGGTGGTCTTCCTCCGGCGAAACCCTAGACTGCGGGCCTCAGATCGTCTACCCCTGTATCTTTCTCCGTACGAGGGTAGCCCCTTTAGGGTTTAGGGTTTAGGGTTTAGGGTATAGGGTTTAGGGTTTAGGGTTTAGGCTTCCCTCCTCTGACTTCCCGCCATTTCTCACTATATATATGTAGGCTTGGTCATTGCCATAGCACATCTAGACTCATATCTGCCGGCTCTCTCCACTCTATCCCATGGCTTTCACCATACCTCTAACCCCAGGGAGGTGGAGATGGAGTCTTTCACGGGCTAGCAGGAAAATATTTTTCGAGCGGAACTTCTGAAGATGCCATAGGGCGTGTGCACCAAGGGCATCTTCGAGAAATTCCACCACGGGAGATTTCCCAACCCTTTCCTCCATCCATGGGGATGAAACTCTCCATCCATGTTGGCTTGGTCGTTGCCATAGCACATCTACACTCATATCTGCCGCCTCTCTCCACTCTATCCCATGACTTCCACCATACCTCTAACCCCAGGGAGGCGGAGATGGAGTCTTTCACGGGCTAGCAGGAAAATATTTTCCGAGGCGGAACTTCCGAAGATGCCATAGGGCGTGTGCACCAAGGGCATCTTCGAGAAGTTCCGCCACGGTTGATTTCCCAACCCTTTCCTCCATCCATGGGGATGAAACTCTCCATCCATGTTGGCTTGTTGAGTTGCTTGCCATGGCGTATCGATGCTCCTTTTATAGGCACGGCGCCGCTTCTACTTTGTCTTCTTCCTCCGACAGGGCGTCGTGCGCTACATGCTTTATCTCATCGAGCAGTGCGTCCACCCACGCATCCTTATCCTACCGACAGCTTTAGTCCCGGTTTGAGCCCCCACCCGGTACTAAAGGTTACCCACGCGTCCTTATCCCACCGACAGTTTTGTTAGATGACACAAAAACCACCTTTAGTCCCGGTTGCACCCACCAGCCGGTACTAAAGGTTAGCCACCCCCAGATAAGGCCCTCCTAGATAAGCCTCCCCCAGATAAGGCCCCCCATCTTTTGTCCCGGTTTGAGCCCCCACCCGGGATGAAAGTTTCCCGTGCCACTGCGTTCCCGCGCTTTCCACCTGTTCCCACCTCTGTCTTCCCGCCATTTTTACAGGGCTAGGCAGGACCATGACTGAATCACTCCAACCATTAGGCATGTTTCTTAATTTTCAGTTGTGCTATGTATCCTTAGTGTTTGTGGGTTCCTTCTCTTGTGATGGTTCCTTCTCTTTGTGTGATCACCTACCGCGGCTCAGAACGTCTAGTTTGATTGAGCAAGATGTATTACATGAAAGGGGACCTTTATGTCTCAAATAAAAGGTTTAATACATTACATAGATTTATGTCTCAAATAAAAGGTTTAATTACATAGATTTATGTCTCAAATAAAAGGTTTAATACATTATTACACATCACCAACATCTAGTGTTGTGGTTTTCTTCTGCACCGTAGCCATGGAGAATCTTCATCATTTAACAGGATGCTTGGGTCAGTTTTCACTTTGAAGGGCGGAATTTCATGAAACTTATTGTAATCTTCTGACATGTCTGTCTTATCATCCCCTCCCACGATGTTTCTTTTCCCTGAAAGAACTATGTGGCGCTTTGGCTCATCGTATTATGTACTCTTTTGCTTATCTTTCCTTTTTCTCGGTTTGGTAGACATGTCCTTCACATAGAAAACCTGAGCCACATCGTTGGCTAGGACGAATAGTTCATCCATGTACGCAAGATTGTTGAGATCCACAGTTGTCATGCCGTACTTTTCGTCTACATGTACCCCGCCTCCTGTCAGCTTGATCCATTTGCACCGAAACAAAGGGACCTTAAAAGTAGGTCCATAGTCAAGTTCCCATATCTCCTCTATATACCCATAATATGTGTCAATCTGCCCATTGTCATCTGTTGCATCAAAGCGGACACCACTGTTTTGGTTGGTGCTCTTTTTATCTTGGGCGATCGTGTAAAATGTATTCCCATTTATCTCGTACCCATGGAAACTACATATAGTCGAAGATGGTAACCTGGCCAACGAGTACAACTCATTTCCAACAGTGGTGTTATTCATGATATGTGTCTGCAACCAATTGCCAAAATACATCTCATGTTCCCCTTTAATCAAGGTTTCAGGCTTCCCCGGGTTTTCGGAGCGTAGAATATTCTTGTGTTTCTCGATATACGGAGCCACCACGGTGGAATTGTGTAGAACTGTGTAGTGTGCTTGAGTGAAAGAATGCCCATCCCTACATACCATTGATTTCCTTCCTAGTGTGCCTTTTCTAGTCATCCTCCCCTCATACCGAGATTCAGGAACACCAATCGACTTAAGGTCAGGAAGAAAGTCAACACAAAACTCAATGACCTCCTCTATTCCATAGCCCTTGGAGATGCTTCCTTCTGGCCTAGCACGGTTGTGAACATATTTCTTTAAGACTCCCATGAACCTCTCGAAGGGGAACATATTGTGTAGAAACACAGGACCGAGAATTCTAATCTCTTCGACTAGGTGAACTAGGAGGTGCGTCATAATATTGAAGAAGGATGGCGGGAACAACAACTCGAAGCTGACCAGACATTGGACCACATCAATCTGTAACCCTGATAGACTTTCTCGATCGATTACCTTCTGAGAAATTGCATTGAGGAATGCACATACCTTCACAATGGCTAGTCGAACATTTTCTGGTAGAATTCCCCTCAATGCAACCGGAAGCAATTGCGTCATCAGCACATGGCAGTCATGAGACTTTAGGTTTTGAAATTTTTTCTCTTTCATATTTACTATTCCCTTTATATTCGACGAGAAGCCAGACGGGACCTTGATACTGAAAAGGACTTCAAAAAAGATTTCCTTCTCTTCTTTGGTAAGAGCATAGCTGGCAAGCCCTTGAAACTGCCCTGGATGCTTGCCATCTCGTCGTTTATGATGTTGCTGGTCCTCCCATGCTGCCGAGGTATCTTTTGACTTCCCATACAAGCCCAGGAAGCCTAGAATATTCACGCAAAGATTCTTCGTCAAGTGCATCACGTCGATTGCAGAGCGGACCTCATGCACTTTCCAATAGGGTAGCTTCCAAAATATAGATTTCTTCTTCCACATGGGTGCGTGTCCGATAATGGGGTCTTTCGGAACAGGTTGTCCTCCAGGACCCTTTCCAAAGATTACATCCAAATCCTTGACCATACCAAATACATCAGCACCACTACGGGGGACAGGCTTCGTCCGGGTTTCTGCCTTTCCATTGAAATGCTTGGCTTTCTTCTTTAAGGGATGACTGGGCGGAAGAAAACGACGATTGTACGGGTACACATTCTTTCTACATTTATCCAGATATATACTTTCAGTCTCATCTAAACAGTGCGTGCATGCATTGTATCCTTTGTTCGTTTGTCCTGAAATGTTACTAAGAGCAGGCCAATCATTGATGGTTACGAACAGCAACGCTTGTAGGTCAAATTCCTGATGTTTGTGCTCACCCCACACACGTACACCTGGTTTGGCCCACAACTGTAGAAGTTCATCAAATAATGGCCTTAGGTACACATCAATGTCGTTGCCGGGTTGCTTCGGGCCTTGGATGAGCACTGGCATCATAATGAACTTCCGCTTCATGCACAACCAAGGAGGAAGGTTGTAGATACATAGAGTCACGGGCCAGGTGCTGTGACTGTAGTTCTGCTCCCCAAAAGGATTCATGCCATCGGTACTTAGACCAAACCATAAGTTCCTTGCGTCACCAGCAAAGTCTGGGAAGTCTCTCTCGATTTTTCTCCACTGCCGACCATCAGCAGGGTGCCTCAACATCCCGTCTTTCTTACGGTCTTCCATGTGCCATCGCAACAACTTGGCATGCTCTTTATTTCTGAAAAAACGTTTCAACCGTGGTATTATAGGAGCATACCACATCACCTTGGCAGGAACCCTCTTCCTGGGTTGCTCGCCCTCAACATCATCAGGGTCATCTTTCCTGATCTTATACCGCAATGCAGTGCATACCGGGCATTTATCCATATTCTCGTACTTCTCACCGCGGTAGAGGATGCAGTCATTAGGGCATGCATGTATCTTCTGCACGTCTAATCCTAGAGGGCAGACAAGTTTCTTTGCTTCGTACGTACTGGAGGGTAATTGGTTATTTCTTGGAAGCAGCTTCTTCATTATTACCAGCAACTTTTCAAATCCCGAGTCAGTCATACCGGTCTCTGCCTTCCACTTCAACAATTCCAGTGTGCTACCCAGCTTCTTCTAGCCATCTTCACAAGTTGGATACAACAATGTGTTGTGGTCCTGTAACATCTGCTCGAACTGCAACCTCTCCTTTTCTGTGTCGCGGTCTCGCGTTGCATCACTAATGACCTGACCAAAATCATCAACGGGCTCATCTGGTTCCCGTTCTTCACCCCCTTCTTTTTCATTATCTTCAACTGCGGTATCATCGTATTCAGGGAACATAGATCGGTAGTTGTCATCATCGTTCTCTTCTTCATCGCCGTCTTCCATCATAACCCCTCTTTCTCCGTGCTTGGTCCAAACATTATAGCCGGACATGAAACCGGACCGAAGCAGGTGGCTCTGAATGACTCTTGAGGAAGTGTGAGCCTGCTCATTCCGACATTCAACACATGAACAACACATAAAACCATCCCACCGCTTGTTCACCTCGGCCACAAGGTGAAAAGAACGCACGCCTTCTCTGTAAGCGTCAGAGCGTCGGTCACCGTACATCCATGGGTGGCTCATCTGCATCATACAACCATGCATATATATCAAACGCAATCACGATGCTTAAATTAGTACCGCGCAATCAAGACGAGAAAATAGTTGCTAACCTTTTAGGACACTTCAAAACAAAGAGGAGAAACCTTAAGTGTCGCTCTAGCACCTCATATCATATTTTGTCTTGTGTGAACTCAAGTGGCATCGCTCTAATAGGCATTTCACCGAACACCTCTAGTGCATATGAAGAAAAAAAGTTAGCACAAAGTTATACCCACCTCTCACATAGGAAAAAAACAGGAGAGAGTGGAGGGCTGGGTGCATAAATATAGGGCTAGGCCATTAGTCCCGGTTTGAGATACAAACCGGGACTAAAGGTTCTGCCAGGAGCACGCGCGCCGGCCCAGACCCATTTGTCCCGGTTTGTACCTCAAACCGGGACTAATGGTTCCTTATGGACCGGGACATAGTGCCTCGGCCTCCTCGGGCCGTCTGGTTCGGACCATTAGTCCCGGCCCCAGCCACGGCCGGGACTAATGGCCCGAACCAAAGGCCCATTTTCTACTAGTGAATAGTGGGCCTTGTAAGTCCTTAATATGGTCTACGAGGTGTTTCAAGTATATTTCCAAAAATGCACAAGGGTTGAGAAAGCGAGAGACTCAAAGATGTGATGTTGATATCAGTTTCAAACTTGGTCATATTTTGGCAGTTTTAGGGATTTTGAATAGGACACAAGAGGGGGTGATTTTGAGGGGATGAAAGGTTACAAACTTGTCATCAAGTGGATGAGGTTGATGTGTAGACTGAGTAGAAAGTATCCATTCTTGATATTGGTCTTCATTGCCTTGGAAACTATTAGAAGGGATAATTTCAAAAGTGATCTAGTTAAAGGGTTTAGATGGTCACCTTGTGGCTAGAGATGAGATCAGGCTTGGGTAACTTGCTTCGGGTTAGTATCCTTGGATTAGCTAGATACTAGAGGATGAGCTCCTAGGGTAGCTCATACTACTTCCTAAGCAAACAAGTTAAGCAGCGGATCAAGGCAATTCATCAAACAACAGATCAATCTACTACCAGGGTTACCATCAAGCCTAGCTTGAGGTAAGGAGGGGTATTTTGAAGAGGTTGGAGTTTGAATAAGGTAAGTGACATGGTATGACTACCTGGGTTCTTGTTATTAGTTATCCTAGTTACATAAAGGATCACATCCCACGAAGCTAAGGAAGAAGGTCCAGGAAGCATCCGACGGAAAACATAGTTTACTAGAGAAAATAGAAACCGAAATTGTGTTACTATTGTAATTGTAACTTGTAACCTACTCGTATACGGCCTCGGGACCTAGCCTATTATATATAGGCTGGGAGGAGAAAATGGAGAGGTACGAAAAAATCCTTAAGAAACCTATAGTTGACTAGTTCATAATCAATCAGACAACTTTGACTCCCTTGATTGCCTGATCAGCCGATGAAATCCCTAGTGTTCTCTTTTCCACGAAACCCTAAGTCCATAACCATGGGCATTGCTGAGGTTACCCCTCGTCAATTGGCACCATCCATTAGAAATCTAGATGCTGGAGTCATGGATTCAGCGACCCCCCTCTCCATCAAGCAACAATGCAACAGCAACAGCAACAGCAACAGATTCCTACCCACCCACCCCAGTTTCGGTTCCAGTCAACTTTAATGGCGGATCCGATCTCATCCTCAGAATTTTTCACTTTCATGTAGAGGATCCCGAAGAAACTACCCTGTCGGCCCCGATTCCGTTGGGTCTATCAATGTCAACTGCAGCGCCCACGACAATACCTGCATCTTCTGTCGGCTCATCTAAAGAAGCCGTGCCCTAGCCGGCAATGGCGAGGAAAACTCCGAAAACTCCGCTGATCTAGGGGATCTGGCCGATCTATGCTATGGTCTATCCTTTGGGTCAGACACCCAGGAAACGCCACCTTGTGGATCTAGTCCAGCAAATATCAAACCCGAGGAAAGCAACAAAGACATGGAATTCAGAATCAGGATGGCCGAAATCTATCTAGAGAAAAACCCACAAGATTTCACAGACAGTATCTCGTGTGGGTCCAGTAAAAATAGCATCAACCCATACCTGACGCATCACCAAGTGTGCGTGATTATCGACAAACCAACAACAACACCGCGCGACTCTAACGGTAACCCACTCCTTGACCATAACGATGTTTTATCAGGTGATGATGCAGAAAACCGTGAGAATGAAGGAGACCCACCCAACAACTGAGTCATACCAAGAAGACAAGAACCACGTGAAGGTGAACGGCGAACTCTCTGGCTATCCACCGAAGCATGGAAAAAAGAAAGAGACACAATATCAGGTGCAGTCCTGATGACAGCAGAAGCAACACACGAGGATCTGATGGCCTACCAATACTTACTCCACCACAAGAAGAGGGACTTGCTCAGGATATAGAGGCAACTCGACAAAAGAAAAGGCTAGCCGATGAATCTAGCCTCTGGCAGGCACAACTAAGCTCTAAACGAGTATCATGAAGCGTAATTGGAGGTGCGCCAACAAGGGGAAGAACTTCACGGTTTTAGAATATCCCTGACGCCGAAATAAACGAGCTAGCCCGAGACCCCAATCTATCGTTTATGTTGGTAGATCCACCAGGACACATAAGAGCAAAAATAGCACAGGCTGCAATCCTCGCTGCTCAAACCTACCTAATCACAACTCCACTTGCACCTGATGATCCCCGTGCAGTTTATCGATCTGCTCTCATGAACGTTGGTATGGTGGGAGCATCACTCGCACAAGGAGAATAAGGAGTCATACGACAAACAGATAGATCCCCGCACCATCGCATCAGCCCTCAGCACGTGGGGCATACCCGACTATCATGATCACCACATTGGGTGAGCTTTCCGAACTCTAAGCCACGGAAGGACGCAAGGAAGCACTACAACAAAAGTTGGCTTTTACAACGGATGATTTTCGTGGTTGAAGGCCCGTTTTTTGTGGCCAAAGAGTCTCCCACGACGGATGGCCTTCATGGTAAAAACCCCATCACAAATGAATTAACCACAGTTTTTTTGACCGTAGCAGATCGCACCCTTCAGCCACGAAAACTTGTTCCATCGTAGATCTGTTTGCCAGCCGTGCATTCGAACTGCCAGGTGGCAGCATCGTTAGCGGTCGGTTACTACCGTTAACCGCCATAGAAACCGTGGCAAAAGCCATGCCAGCCAAGGCCTACTAAATACTAACTGGGCCGGCCCATAAGGGGAGCCCAATAAGAAGATGGCCCGTTACTGTTTTGTCCTGCACTGAATGAAATGGGCCCAAAAATGCAGCCAGCAGCGGCCTGCGAACTTTCATGCCTGATTCTATTTTGGCCTACAGAAGGCCCATGTTGGTCCAACGTTGTGTGGCCCATTAGCATCCTGCGCCAAGTCGCTCCTGTAAACATAAGGCCCGCGGTCAGCCTATCGTCGACCGCCTACTGACGGCCCTTCTCTAAGATGGTCCGTTACTGTTCTGGCATATTAATGTTCTAGCCTTTTATTGTTCTGCTCTTTAGTTGTTTTGGCCCACAAAAGGCCCTTTACTGTTCTATCCTGGTAAATTTGTCGGCCTGTTACTACTCTCGTCTGGGAAATTCTCGGCCCATACTATTTTGGCTCGTCACTGTTCTAGCATTTTACTCTTGTGGCCCGCTACTGTCTTGGCCTATTACTGATTTGAGATTTGTGCAGTTTCTTGCCTATTACTGTAATGGGTTGTTTTCTGTTCCGGCCTTCTACTGTTACGACATGCTTTAGTAACAGCCTATTTTTGTTACGGCTTGTTAGGCCTGTTACATTCACGGCCTGTTACCACAATTGCATTGGCCTGTTACGTTTACGGCCTTTCATAATTTCGTTAATTCTGAAGCCCATGCTAATATCATAAAACGTGTATAATAATCCAGCATTTTTTTACTATTCGTCCTCGGCCGAATACAGCACGGTACTATTCCCTAATCGACCTGCCTGGCGTAGTTACCGTAACGACTATCGCAATGTGGGGACAACGTCAACTAAATGCCTACATGGCCTACGCGAGTTATCTAGATATTACATCGGCTGCAAACTTCTTAAAATTATTACATATTATCAACTCAGGGGAAAGAAAAATCGGCATTTCAGTTGACAATTAAGTTGATAGAAGAGTCCTCAATTTGCTTTCTCAATCGATCACCTGCATCATCCATTGAGTCTGACAGCTACATTGGAGGAGACATGATCTTGCAGCCCCCTTTTTGGTGGGGCTAGCAATAATTGCAGTCTGAAACTAAGTAATAACAAGTTAATACATCAAACAAGACAAACTACTCATTTAACTGATATGACAGGAGCTATGAACTAGAGTAATCAAGTATTGACCAACTGGTCAATGCTTAAATTATTGACCAACATGTCAAACAAATATGATAAGAAGCATGCATTAAACAAGTGTGACTACCGTGAAACGAGCAATCAAAAATGTGTGTGTGTGGCTTAGAATTTCAGCAGATATAAACTAGCCAGGTCATTTCGAACATATATATATGGAAGCAGTTCTATACCCGAAAATGCAAGAGACGTTGGGTTACTCGATTGCGCTGAGCCACCAAATGGCATGCAATTACTTTCATAGCGAAGAATGAACCAGATAGAAATTATAACTGCATCATATGAGAATCTGTAGAGCAGGAATGCAAACCACGAATGAACTATATATTGTAGAGGATAGTTATGTCATGACTTAGGACAAACTAGACCCAGAACCAGATGTGAGATATAATGGCGTCGCTCGTGAACCTGTAGAACAGGACAAACAAGCATTAGACAAGTGTGCCTAGAATAAAATGAGCAATCAAACAAAGTGTTTCTTAGAATTTCAGCAAATATATATGGAAGAAGTGACATCTCTCCTGGAATGCATAGAGTCGTTGGATGACTCAGAATTTGTGGTGAGCTACACAATGGCAAGTAGTTACTATCATAGATAAAAATCAACCAGATAAAAATTATAATGGCATCATAAGAGAAATTCTAGAGAAGGAATGCAAACCACGAGTGAACTACATAGTAGAGGACAATTATACCGTTGCTTCGGACGAACCAGCACCAGATAAGGAAGTAATGGCATCCCTTGTGAACCTGTAGAATAGGCTATGCAAACCAACATGTTCATTGTTCCATTTTGAGCTCTATGCAAGAAAAAGGTAAATAGTTAGTGATGCAGCTTTTGAAGAGCCAGATAGCATTATGGTCAACAAAAAAATTATAATCGAATTAGTACGACGAGTTTAAATGGCTACTACAGGATAGCAGAATGATGCCAAGGAGGAAATAATAGCAGGAACTGATCTCAGGATGAACTAGATAGATTCAGCAACTGTAGAGCAGGGAATCCACACTAATATTTTCCACCGACTACAGAATTTACAAGAATTACATGGTAGCAGGCAATTACTATTGTATGGAGTAGCTAACAACATGTGCATGACAAAATAATAGACACGTGCATGACTTGAAATTTGTAGAGAAGCGAATGCAAACCAACATGTCTAATGACCTTACATGTACTAGCACGAAGAACAGGCGTGCCCAATGACTTGTATGTACTAGCACGATTACAAAAATGCAGTTCACTGCGACAGGCTTGAACCTGCTATACTGCTGACAAAACAAAAACGGGTTGGAGATTAGGTTAACCTTGGTCGGAGAGGCGTCTAAGCATCATCGGTATTGTGCGAGTGATGTCTAGGTCACCAAGGGTGCTGTGGTTCCGGTGGCTGTTGGCATCGGGGAAGTAGATCTTGGGCGGTCGATGCCGGCTTGAACGCAGTGGACGAGAGCGTCGTTGAGGCAGATCTAGTGCAGTGAACGGCGACGGCCATGCAGCTAGTCTAGAGCGGTGGACATGGAACTCCTTGAACTAGATCACGTTAGGTGGACACCGGTGAAGTGGATCCGGTATGGTTGGGTAGCTTTCGGTGGTGAGGAAGCAGAGCTTGGGCGGTCGATGACACCATCGGCAACGAGGAAGCAGAGCTTGGGCGGTCGATGACGCCATCGACATGGTGAACGACACCGCCGCTCTGGTGCAGTGGCAAAGAGACCCGGTGAACTAGATCCGGTGGGTGAGCGTTGGTGAAGCGGCTCCACGGCGGCGCACAAGACCAGAGATCAAGCCGGTGCGCACGATGGCCGTGGAGGCGATAGAGGAGCTTGGGATTTTTGGGAGGGCCAGCGGAAAAAACTGTGCGAATCGGGACCATAGTATAGGTGAATAGCAATACAATTACGATCGTCCCCCCGAGATACTGATTTTAGCATGCCCATCTATCGTATGAACAATGGGTAGAACAGGAAATTTAAAGACAAAAGTTTTTGAAACAGAGGGGCGCCAAATGCTTCAAGGTTGGTGTGTGATATTGCCGCTCGATTGACATTTGAATTTGGCCCGCGTCCAGCTAATAATAATAGAAAAATGGAGATTTTGGCTCAAAGGTTTTGAATCGGTGGGGCGGGAAATGCTTCAAGGTCGGTGGGTGATTTTGGCGCTCGATTCAGATTTTGAATTTGGCTAGCGTCCATCTAGTAATAGAAAAAGGTACTAGACCGTAACGTATCTGTCCAGGAATTCAAAGCCGAGAGCCACATCCACTGATCATCCATATCCATACTAGTAAAAGGCACGTGACACAATTTCCATACCACTATATAGTGCTTGACACTTCTTTTCAAAACAAAAAACGACTATGTTGCTTCACAATTTCCATACCACTATATAGTGTACGAATAACTTCGAACATCGGCAGTTGGATATAGATTGGCAAAACCCGACATTGTTGACCATTGGATCTCTTTTAGTACATTTGATTATGTCATGTCTAGCATATAGAAGATCCCATTATTGTTGGCCTCTAGCACCATGAATATACTATGCACAGAAAGTACGGAGAACATGGTTTTGAATGCCACAAGCCAAGTTTCCAGATATAGTGGACAATGTTTTATGTATGATTCCCAAGTTTTATGAGTTTTCAAAGCTTCCGAGCTAACTCAGACCACTCAAATGACTTTATGTCTCTATTAACAAAATCATGTCATATTTGAACTAGAAGCTCTAGAAAGTGGTAGATTTCTATCGAAGTTCTACAAAAAGCTTTTAGTGGTATGCATGAGGTAGTTAATATATCGAAAACAATCGAGCGTTTTGACAAATTCAACTTCCTCCGAAGAATTTGTATCTTGACAATTTTGAACCCGTTTTGAAACAATCACATGTATAAAGAAAAACATGAAAACAAATATTTACGCATCGAATCTTATCACGTCACGTGTACAGCCTGCTAGGAAACTGATAACCATGGGATTTGACAACTTCTAGAAACCAGCCACGCCATATTTTCCCACCATGTATGAATATTATTAGATTTTCAACCCTGATGACCAAAAAAGGTCATGGCCATATCGACATCATAGTTAATGTACTGTTCCCACATTAATTTGGTATATGTGTGCATCTTGGTGTAGTAGGAAATGTTGCCGGTGGGAGTCTCTGTTGGGGATCGGCGCAGAAAATAAAAAATTTCCTACGATGTAACCCCAAAAACTGCCTAGGATCGTAGTAATGCGGTAACGGCCGGAGCGTAGAGAACACATACCCTTGTAGTCTGTACGCGGTTAACGTTCCACGGGGAACGTGGTTGAAGTAGTCGTACTCGAAGCCGACCTCAAGGTCGTGAAGCTCCTCGCAGGTCACCCCTTGCTCCTTCTTGATCTTCATCATCTTCATCGCGCAACAGCTCCGGCTCACGACATTTAAGCGCCCCAAGTGTTGCGCCTCGTGTCTTCGTACACATCCGGTGCACGATGAGACCTCCGGCTCCCTGATCCCGCCGGGAGTGCGGAAGTTGATATCCGGCTAGGAATCCCTACAGCGCAACGGCGTACTGCAGGAGTGCCTCGATCGCACATCCCAGACTTGGGGCCATGGTCACAAGGTATAGAGGGAGAGAGAGAAGGAGGAAGTCAACCAAAGGACTTCTCCAAATATTGGTGTGTTTAATCCCACCCATGGGCACCCCTTTATATAGGCAGAGGGGGTGTGCCCTCCCCATTGGGTTAGCCATGTGGGACTATTAGTTAAAGGAAAATAACAGCTATTTTCGTCCTGGCTGAATGGGCCAAAAGAACTCAGCCCAATAGCAAAACAGAAAATAAATAATAAAAAGAAAAGGGGCAGCAAACAGGGGCTGGCCGGGTGGGCCTTGGCGCGGCCCACCCCGCGCCCAGCAGCATCCTGCCCGCGGCGGCCTGGAACCAGCGGCCCGGGTGGGCCGGCTGCCCACCCTGCATCCCACGTGTGTCCGCCCGGCGGCCTGACGACGCGACCCCCCCGGTGGGCCTGCCCGGCGCGGCGGCCCGCGAACGGTGGCCAGCGGAGGCAGAGCCCGGGTGGGCCGGTTGCTGCGGCGGCGGCCCAGCTCAGCGCGACCCAGTGCTAGGCGCGGCCCAGTTACACGCTGCCTTATGCGGCGGCAGTTATCTGCCACCCACGGGGCTGGCCGATTTCCTTTTTCCTTTTTCCAATTCATTTTCTGCACTTTTATTTCTAGGCCTTTTCCCTCTGGGATTTGGCCTAATATAAAAGTTGACTTTATAAATCATAATCTAAATATTATTTATAATATATTAATTCATAAGTAATATATAATAAATATATATTTAAATTCCCATTTATCCGAAAACACTTTTTGGGACTTTTCCTTTATTCTTTCTCCGAACAACTTCGGATCTCTCCGCGAACGATTCCGGCTTTCTCTATTTCTCTACCATGATTCCGTCTTACGAATGATCGTTCTCATCGTACCCTTAAGTGTATCCTCTCACGGCTCGGGAATGCTCTAGACATGATATGTATCAATGATCAACAGAGGGACCAGGGATATCCATGTGACCCCTATGCATTCCTGATGACAATGTCGTTTGAACCGTCTAAATGTAGCATCCTCTTCCTTTTGTTTCTCGATACAACTTGTCTGAGATCTGATCATATGTATCCCATACCTTTGTTCAATCTCGTTCACAACAAGTTATGTTTTCTTGTTACCGTGATATTACATCCCCATGACCTAGTCACATGTTGCAACATTTATAGATGTAATCTCACCAAGTCGGCCGTATGTATCTTTACCCGTCATGTGGGTGAACAAATCCCGGTCTTGCAGTCACATGTCATCTATTGTTCCTTCGGAATATCCAACATACACCTTTATGGCCACCGTATTACCAGATGACAGTTGATGCAGTCTAAGCAGCCTAGGGAAACAGTGAGTAATATGAGCTCACGGTCTAAGGAGAAGGAGTCTAGGTATAGCTATTGCAACAATAAACTAGATGACTTGATCGTGTTGCAATCCTTCGAGGAATGTCCAATCACATCATTCTCCAATGATATGATCTCGTTGTCAGTCGACAGAAATTCCCATGATCTTGAAACCTAGATCATCTTCGTGACCAACAAACTAGTATGAATAGAGGCTATAGGGATTTGGTTGTTTCATACCACACCTGTACCAATGTTTCTACTTGGCACAGTTATAGCACAACATGAAACTATTATAAACTAATTGAGATATGATAATAAAAACCTATTTCTTATCTTCCTCTAGGGCATATCTCCTTCAGTCTCAACATTGGGCCTTTTTTCACGGGCAAGGGATGAGTTTTCCCTTTTTCTCCGAACACACTCCATCATTGGAGCAAGCAAGACTGACGATTAAGTCTGCATTTGTGTGCATACCTCGTTCTTACATTAATGCATGTGTGACCAACATATATGCAACCCAAGAAGCCCATGCCTCATCTAGATTGAGAAGGCCATGTTTCAAAAGAAAAGCAAAACAATGTACTGCCATTGATCAAAATACCAGTACAAGAGTATTAGTTCTACAAAATACTTTAATAATAGCAACATCAGCACATTTGAGAGATTCAGTAGCTTTTGAAAGATTCAGTAGTACAGGCCATATTCTGCACTCGATCTGAACAATTCCTAGTACATAGGAATTATTACAAAATATATTAGCAGTTGCAGAACTCCGTATAAAATACTTGGTAGAAGTATAAAACTACTCTTAGTAGAACCTTAATCTAGCTAGGAACGATTACATGTCCCATCATATACTCCAAACATGCATGAGAAAAAGAGAGAGGTCAGAATCACCACAGGATCTGTATGCCAACGATTCAGCGTCTCTAGGTCATGGCCGGGTAGCACTTGCTTTCCTGCCTGGCACGCTTCTCTGGTTTCACCTTCGTATGTGGATCATCGTAATAGGCTTTCGCCTGTTCACCCTTAGCAAGATAGATGTAAAATTCACGGACCTTTCCAGCCATTTCCACCACTCCGATTGCGAAGGGAATCTGCCACTAAAATAAATAAAGTAATTAATATTAGAACATATGGACTAGAAAATTACATATACATTCATATTAGGATCATCAGGAGAATATTAAGATGTGATATCTCACAATGGGTTGATGTCGTCGTCGATCCAACATTTGAACTCCATGAGGAACTCCGACCAACAATTGAGGTGCTTGACAATAAGTCCCTACTACCGACAGGTAATGGTTGAGCACCTCCAGCGCGGCTTTGGCCGGTAGCTACCTAATCTTTGGCTCAGAATCAAACTCGACCAGATAAAACCCACGACAATCGACCAATGATGATATCCTCACCTCGTAGTCCTCCAATTCCCATGCCGTGGACCTTACGCGGCTGACGGACAGGACATTCTCCGTGCTGTGCCCGTCAATCTGTCCGCTTTACAGCATGCCCGTCTTCCCGATGCCAATGACATTTGTTCTCCACGAGCACCATGAAGGCACCGACTTAGACGGGTCCCACTGTTTGACGTTGTAAAGGATTGTGGGCACCTCGATCGAGTGGGTGGATTTGAGGTGCAGATACAATGTTAATTTGTTGCCGACCCAGTTGCATTCTAGCTCCGTGAAGATAAACGGCCTGTGGATGCAGGAGATCATGTGGGCATAGAGTTCGTTGAAGGAGACTAATTCCAGACAGTTGTAGTTCGGGCAGTTGTAACCTTCTCCACCAATGACTTGGCGGTGTAGCTCCTTGGAGCATGCGGCCAGCCGAACGACGCTTTTAGCGTCGAGACTCTCAACGATTTGGTTGACGACGTCGTCGCTGACCTTGTTAAAGTCGTTGCACCGCCGTCTCTCCCTCAAACCTGTCCAAATTTTGTACATACGATCCGCCATCATGTCGAGGATGATTGGGGGCGAGGGCGGATTTATATAGAACTATTTGGGGGTTTTTGGAGGATAGGGGTGGTGGTCTGGAAGGAGAGATGCACCGGGCGAGATGGCGAGTAAAATGTGTGATCAACGTGGTGGAGAGGGTCCCAAATGCGGCTAGGCGGCGTCGACGAGTGTGGATAAACTAAACTGAGATGGGGAAGATGCGATGGCTCTTTGAAAGAGGTTTTTTTTTCTTGTACTAAATTAACCATGTCACCTCCTAGCGCAGTATAGTCTCATCACGTCGGTTTGACTAGACACATTATTTATTTACAGGTCCTACTATAGTACTATTTGCATAAGTAGGAGTAGTAGGTAGGAGTATTACTCTACCTCCGTCTCGAGGAATAATAAGGTGTCCTCGTTTTGGGTGTTTTTTCTTTGACCAAGATTTACTCTAAATATATAGTATAAAGAATGTTGGTAGAAAATTAGCATTATTGGAAAGTTTTACTCTACCTCCAATAGTACGAGTACTAACTTTACACAAATTAATCAAGTGTATTAGTTACTCTATTTATTCGGTCAAATTTTACACAATGTAATCAATTATGTATCTTCTTCGCACCCCCGCGCACACCTGCTAGTTGATCTATCCCTCGTCCAGAGTGTGGCACTCATCACATGTGCCATGGTTAGGGTTGCGAGCGGGATCCCGCGAAAGTCCTGCCTCCAGTTCATTTTGAAGTTTCTATAGGAGTACTTCAAAATGAACTATAAGCAGAACTTCTATGGGATGCCGCTTTCAACTCTAACATTGGTACGACGGCTCTGTGTCTGTCTATCATGTGTTCATCACCTACCTTTTGTTGGTGTGCATATGAAGGAACCACTTTGGGCGTTAGGTTGGGCCGGCGGCAAAAAATTAGTGGCAGATCAAACTTTTTGGGTTTCGATTTTTTGACTTGCTTCGTCCCAAACATCGCATGGAAGGTTATTACAAGGATCAACACTCATAACACTAGAGAAGGGATATTGTACTTGGTATGTATATATAAATATATACACGTAGGCATCCTGAGAGAAGGCTTCCTGAGAGGTTGTAGCGAAGGTTATTACAAGCTACTGTAGAAGAAATTATGGGGTTAGAGAAGGCAGCCCGAGAGCGCTGCAGCGAAGAGATGTTGAAAGCGGTTCGATGTCAGAGCAAAGTTATGAAAAAAAAGATAGAAACAGAGCCACCGAAGTACCATGGCACACGCGCGCAGCGCCACACCGTGGACGATGGAGATATCAGCTAGAGGATGAGTGTGATGCAGCAAAGGAGAGAGAGTAGTATACAATTTATTTTCCTTGCATAGAGGAGGAGTAGCACACTGTAAGGCTACATGAGTGAGCACCACGCTGATTTTCTTTGTTAAGCAAGTACAAGTGGTCCTCATAAAAAATTAAAATTGCATCCAAGTCCATGCATTTAGCACAAGGACCCTGAAACTTAGCAATGAAGTGTGTGTATTGAGGTTTGCGCATACTAGCATTTATCATGCTAAAGTAGAATCTTTCTAGATGCTAAGAATGGAAAAGAAGATCCAATGGTTAGCAATGTTTGGATTTGTCTGTCTTGATCAAACATTCATTATTCCGTACACCATGCAGTGGTATATATGGTATTGTGAGAGATAAGAGACAAGATAAAGATAAGATAAGAAGTACTGCGAATGGCCGATCTAACTTTAGGTCTCGTAGGAGCGAGGTGCTCGAGAGTTAACACGGTCAGTGGAAGTACATGTTACATCAAGGACCTCGTAAAAAATAGAAAATTACATCCAAGTCCATGCATTTAGCACAAGGACCCTGAAACTGAGCAATGAAGTGTGTGTTTTGTGGTTTGCGCATAGTAGCGTTCATCCTGCTAAAGACTTTCAGTAAAATCTTTCTAGATGCTAAGAATGGAAAATAAGATCCAATGGTTGTTAGTAATGTTTGGATTTGCCATTCTTGATCAAACGGTCAATGGTTTGTACACTCTATAGTGATGGTATGATATTGTAAGAGATAAGGGAAGATAAAGATAAGATAAGAAGTATTACGAATGATCGATCTAATGGTAGGAGTCGTAGGAGCAAGGTGCTTGAGAGTTAACACGGTCGGTGGAAGTACAAGTTACATCAAGGACCTCATGAAAATGATAATTATTGCATACAAGTCCATGCATTTGTTAACACAAAGACCCTGAAACTGAGAGCAATGAAGTGTGTGTTTTGAGGTTTGCGCATATACTAGCATTCATCATGCTAAAAACTATCAGTAGAATCTTTCTAAATGCTAAGAATGGAAAAGAAGATCCAGCGGTTGGCAATATTTGGATTTGCTACTCTTGATCCAACGGTCAATGTTCAAAGTTAATTCGTACACTATGAAGTGGTTTATTGTATTGTAAGAGATAAGAAATGATAAAGAGAAGATAAGAAGTACTACGAATGGCATATCAAATGGTAGGTCTCGTAGGAGAGAGGTGCTTGAGAGTTAACACAGTCAGTGGAAGTACAAGTTACATTAAGGACCTCATAAAAATGAAAATTGCGTCCAAGTCCACGCATTTATTAGAGCAAGGACCCTGAAAACTGAGCAATGGAGTTTGTGTTTTGAGGTTTGCGCATACTAGCGTTCATCGTGATAAAGTACTCCCTCCGACCCAAATTAGTTGACTTAGTTTTATCTAGATTCAGACGTATCTAACACTAAAACAAGTCTAGATACATTGAAATCTAGACAAATGTAAGTTAACTAATTTGGGTCAGAGGGAGTAGAATCTTTCTAGATGCTAAGAATGGAAAAGAAGATCAAGCGTGTGGCAATGGTTGGATTTGCTAGACTTGATCCAACGGTCAATGTTTAAAGTTAATCCATACACTATGCAGTGATTTATAGTATTGTAGGAGATGAGACACGATAAAGAGAAGATAAGAAGTATTGTGAATGGCCTACCAAATCATAGGTCTCATAGGAGAGAGGTGCTTGAGAGTTAACACGGTTAGTGGAAGTACAAGTTACATCAAGGACCTCATAAAAATGAAAATTGCATCCAAGTTCAAGCATTTATTAGCACAAGGACCCTG
This sequence comes from Avena eriantha, assembly GCA_910589775.1. Lineage (NCBI taxonomy): Eukaryota > Viridiplantae > Streptophyta > Magnoliopsida > Poales > Poaceae > Avena > Avena eriantha. The sequence goes on along the minus strand of OU342746.1, from coordinate 397,580,318 downwards.
AAAGCTGAGCAATGGAGTTTGTGTTTTTAGGTTTACTCATAGTAGCGTTCATCATGCTAAAGTAGAATCTTTCTAGATGCTAAGAATGTTAAAGAAGATCAAGAGATTGGCAATGTTTGGATTTGCTAGTCTTGATCCAACGGTCAATGTTCAAAGTTAATCCGTACACTATGAAGTGGTTTATTGTATTGTAAGAGATAAGACACGATAAAGAGAAGATAAGAAGTACTACAAATGGCTATCAAATGGTAGGTTTCGTAGGAGAGAGATGCTTGAGAGTTAACACGGTCAGTGGAAGTACAAGTTACATCAAGGACCTCATAAAAATTAAAATTGCACCCAAGTCCATGCATTTATTAGCACAGGTGAAGGGAATATGCCCTGAGAGGCAATAATAAAGTTGTTATTATATATATTCCAAGTATATGATAGATGTTTATTTTGCATGCTATAATTGTATTAATTTGGAAACGTTAATACATATGTGTTTAATAAATAAAAGGTAAGTTCCCAGTTATGCCTCTCTTATAAACTAGCTCGTTGATTAACAAGATGATCAGGGTTTCCTGATCATGGACATTGGAGGTTGTTAATAACGAGGTCACAACATTAGTGGAATGATGTGATGAACATTCATCCGAAGTATAGCATTACAATCAAAGTCATTGTTTTTATATTGCTATAACATCTAACGAAGTAATCCTAGTCCTTAGACCATGAGATCATGTTAATCACTAACACTGGAAGAGTATCTTGATAACATCAGATGTCACACCGTGAAAGGGTGATTATAAAGGTGCGTTCAGTATTAGTGTTATGTAGAGGCTCATGTATCAAGAGTGGGATTTGTCCATCCCGATGACGGATATATATTCTCTGGGCCCTCTCGGTGATATCACATTGGTTAGCTTGCAAGCAAGTGATGATATCACTAGAATGTTATATCACGGGAATGAGAAAAGAGTACATGTCGGTAACGATATCAAACTAGGTATGGAGATACCGATGATTGAATCTCGGTCATGTAATATATCGTGAGACAAAGGGATTTAGTAACCAATGTTAAAGGTTCTCATGATCACAGAAGTCATCGTAGAATGTGTAGGAGTCAGTATGGATCTCCAGGTCCCGCTTCTGATTATTGATCTGAGAGGGGTCTCGATCATGTCTGCATTATTCACGAACTGTAGGGTGACACACTTAAGGGACACCAACACCATTTAGAGAAAATATGTTTCAGACGAATGAATTGCAAAGCGCTAGAATTATTTCAATAGACACCGAAACTATTTCGGGTGAAATTGCTGAAATTGGTTCTGCATGTAATATTGAAATGTTGCGGGGGGGGGGGGGTTATGTGAATGTTTGTTAATTAAAGTAATTAGCAAAATTCTGAATAAAATTAATAAAAGAGTTTTATTAAATGAGAGAGCATTAAATTTGGAGAAAGTTAATGCATTTAAAGTGGAGACTTTAAAAGAGAATGTGAAGGGGCATTTTAATGTGGAGGGGGTTACCACCACATGAATGGGCAGGTGAGGGGTCACCCCCCATGGGGCACCGTCCATGGGGAGGGGTACCCCCTCCTCCTATAAAAGGCCACCCTCTCACCCTTCTTGCTTACACCTCCTCGTGAAGGATCTCTCTCCCCCTTTAGTATAATTCCCCCATGGTCTCGGATTAGCGAGATACATGTTCCCGGTGGCATTTCGTATGGAAGGAGGTGCTGCTTCTGCTGCATCACTGGAGTGAGGAGGCGGAGGTTGTTCGGTGGCCTGAACATGTGTGCGAGTGCAGATGCGTTGCTGGTTTGCGGTGCTAGGACATCCACACGATCTTGAGATCGGCAAGCGAACGACTACATTATCCACGAGTTCCTACTCGTTAACAAAACTTTGTTCTCTTTGAGGGTAAGTTGTCCATGGATGTATATCCACCCGTTGCTTGTATCTAGTAGATAGATCTTGGCGCATAGTTCCCATCGTAGATTTTTTTTGTTTTCTATGCTGCGAACCCTTCAATGGTATCAGAGCCTGATCTATGCGTATGTGCTTTTCACGGGTAGAACACATAAGAGTATGTGGGCGGTGGTGATCATGTTATTGCTTCTTATATGTACTTTGGATATTGGTGGCATAGTGGGATGAAGCGGCCCGGACCAACCTTACATGTCATCACACATGAGACCGGTTCCATGACTAACATGCAACTAGTTTTGCATAAGTGGCTAGCAGGTGTCTGTCGCTCCTATTATAGTCAATATCTGATTTACAAAGAGTTGCTAATAATTTGGTTATCATCGTTGTGGTTCCATGTTCGTAGGTAAGAACGGTTCTATCTTCGAAAGCCCTAAACCACGTAAAAACTTGCAATTGATAAATTAGAGGCGTCTAGTTTAGATTGTTGTTGGACTTGTGTCATGATATGGTAATGTTGTAAGTTGATGTATAGTTGATACTCTTACAACACACCTAACTTGTAAGTTCCATAGACCTTGGCCTTACACACAAAGGAACGATAAAGATCATACCGTGATGCATATGATAGTGATCAAATGCAAGAACCATATCATTTCACTTTACACATATGATGTTTGCATCTTATATTGCTTGTTTGGCATTTTAGTAGCATTATAAGATGACCCCACATTTAAATATCAAGATAAAAATGTGTTCTTCCTTAACTATACACTGTTCTATGGATCGTGTTTCGAGACATCACGTGATGATCGGGTGTACTCGACTCTACGCTTTCATACAACGGGTGTAAGACAGTTTTACACACGCGAGTACTGAGGTTCTTACTTGGCGAGCCTAGCATGTACAGACATGGCCTCATAACATGGACCGAAAGGTTAAGCATGAGTCATATAGTTGATATGATGCCCATGTTGATGCTCACCTTTGAAGCTACACCGACTCACGTGATGATCGGACTTGGTGTAGTGAATTTGGTTCATGTAATCACCAAAAAGACACGAGGGATGTTGTTTTTGAGTGGGAGTTTAGTTGAACTCAATCTATCATAAACTTAGTCTAAATAAACTTTACAAATTCTGTTGTATATGGCACCACCTACTTTTAATTTCAATGTGTTCATGGAGAAACAAAAACTTGCTACGAATGGTAGCAACTTCACCAACTGGGCCATGGATTTGAGGATTCTCCTCTCTGCTGCACAAAAGCAATATGTGCTAGAAGCTCCGCTAGGCCCCCACCAGCTCCTGATGCCCCTAACGAGGAAAAGAATGTCTATTTGGCTCATCAGGAGGACCACAACTTGGTTTATTGCGGCATACTGTATGGGCTAGAGCCAGAACTTCGAAAGCGATTTGAAAATGGCAATGCCTTTGATACCATGGGTGAATTGAAAATGATTTTCGATACCCATGCTGCCGTAGAGAGTTATAATGCTACATAAAAGTTCTTTAGCTGCATGATGGAAGAGAACAACTCTGTAAGTGAGCACGTACTCAAAATGTCTAGGTACGTTGATAAGCTTGTGTCCTTGGGAATAACGATTCCCATTGACTTAGGCATACATCGTGTTCTCCAATCTCTGCCACCTAGCTACAAGAGCTTCCTGATGAACTATAACATGCAGGGCATGAATAAGACTCTCACCGAGCTTCTGTCAATGCTTAAGACTACAGAAGTGGAGATTAGGAAAGAACATCAAGTGTTGATGATCAATAGGACCACCGGTTTCAAGAAAGATAAGAAGGGTAAACATAAGGGAAAGAAGGGCGGAAAATCTATTGTTGCGCCTGAAAAGAAATCCTCGGCTGGCCCTAAGTCTGATACTGAGTGCTACTATTGTAAGGGGACTAACCATTGGAAGCGCAACTGCCCCAAGTATTTGGCGGACAAGAAGGCCGACAAGGCAAACAAAGGTATATGTGATATACATGTTATTGATGTGTACTTGACTAGTACTCGCAGTAGCACCTTGGTATTTGATACCGAATCAGTTGCTAATATATGTAACTCGATACAGGGGCTACGGAACAAGCGATAGCTAGCAAGGGATGAGGTCACGATGCATGTCGGCAATGGATCAAGAGTTGATGTGATCGCCGTCGGAACGCTGCCTCTCCATATGCCATCGGGATTAGTGATAAACTTAAATAATTTATATTTGGTGCCTACGCTGAGCATGAGCATTGTATCCGGATCGTGTTTATTGCAAAGCGGTTATTCGTTTAAATCAGAAAACAATGGTTGTTCGATTTATATGGATAATATCTTTTATGGTCATGCACCCATGATGAATGGTTTATTTCTGTTGAATCTCGATAGTACTTATAGCATATCCATAATCTTGATGCTAAAAGGATTAAACTTAATGATGATATATCTACATATATGTGGCACTGCCGTCTAGGTCATATTAGCATTAAACGCATGAAGAAACTCCATTCCAATAGACTTTTAAAATCACTTGATTTTGAATCATTTGATACATGTGAGCCATGCATTATGGGCAAGATGACTAGAACACCGTTTTCCGGTTCAATGGAACGGGCGACAAATTTATTGGAAATCATACATACTGATGTATGTGGTCCAATGAGTGTGTCGGCGCGAGGTGGATATCGTTATTTTGTTACTTTCACGGATGATTTGAGTAGATACGGGTATATCTATTTGATGAAACATAAGTCTGAAACCTTTGAAAAGTTCAAGGAATTTTAGAATGAAGTGGAAAATCATCGTAATAGAAACATCAAATTTCTGCGGTTCGACCATGGAGGAGAGTATCTTAGTTATGAGTTTAGCACACACATGAGAGATTGTGGAATAGTTTCACAACTCACGCCTGCCGGAACACCACAAAGTAATAGTGTGTCAAAACATCGTAATCATACTCTATTGGATATGGTTCGATCTATGATGTCTCTGACTGACTTGCCACTATCATTTTGGGGTTATGCACTGGAAACCGCTACATTCAATTTAAATTGGGCACCATCTAAATCCATTGAAACGACACCGTATGAATTATGGTTTGGAAACAAACCTAAGCTGTCATTTCTTAAAGTTTGGGGATGCGATGTTTATGTGAAGAAACTTCAGCCTGATAAACTCGAACTCAAAGCGAAAAATGCGTCTTCACAGGATACCCTAAAGAAACAATTGGGTATTCCTTCTATCACAGATCTGAGGGCAAGGTTTTCGTTGCCAAGAATGGATCCTTTCTAGAGAAAGAGTTTCTCGCGAAAGGTGTGGGTAGTCGAAAGGTAGAACTCAAAGAGGTTATTGAACCTTCTATTCATGAAAAGGCGATTGGCGCAGAACCAGAAGTCATTCCGGAGTTGACTTCACCAAATGAAGAAGGAACTAATGATAATAATCATGAAACTCTAAAAGAGAACACTACCGAACCTCGCAGGTCAAGCAGGACATGTGCAGCTCCTGAACTGTACAAGAATCCTGTTGTGAATTTCATGGTTGATGAAATAGATGACCCTGTGATGTATGAAGAAGTCATGATGAGCCTAGATTCCATCAAATGGCTAAAAGCCATGAAATCCGAGATGGAATCCATGTACGAAAACCAGGTTTGGACTTTGGTGGACTTACCTCACGACCGAAAGGTCGTTGAGAATAAATGGATTTTCAATAGAAAAACTGATGCTGATGGTAATGTAACCGTCTATAAAGCTCGACTTGTCGCAGAAGGTTTTTGACAAATTCAAGGAGTTGACTACGATGAGACATTCTCTCCCGTAAAGATGCTAAAGTCAGTTAGGATTATGTTAGCAATTGCTGCATAGTTAGATTATGAAATATGGCAGATGGATGTCAAAACTGCGTTCCTCAATGGTAATACTGAAGAAGAGTTGTATATGATACAACCAAAGGGTTTTTTCAATCCTAAGGATGCTAGCAAGGTGTGCAAGCTTCAGCGATCCATCTATGGACTGAAGCAAGGATCACAGAGTTGGAATATCCGCTTTGATGAGGTGATCAAAGAGTTTGTATTTGTCCAAACTTATGGAGAGGCTTGTATTTACAAGAAAGTGAGTGGGAGCAATGTGGCATTGATACATTGCAAATGTATCTATAATTTTTGATGTTCCATGCTTGGTTTTATCTACTTTCTTATGTTTTGTCCACACTTTGGAGTACTTTTCATATGATTTCTTGGACTAACCTATTAACAAGAGACAAAGTGCCAGCTGCCTGTTTTCTGCTATTTTTGGTTCCAGCAAAGTCAAAAAATGAATATTCTCGGAATTGGACGAGACAAAAGACAAAGTCGCTATTTTACCGGAAGTCATCCAGAGCCAGAATACGAGACAAAGAGGGGCATGGGGGCGGCCACACCACCTGGCCGCGCGGCTAGGCTTGGCCCACGCCAGGGGTGGTCTGGCCGACCCCATCACCCCCTCGGCCCCTCCTTCGGCCTATATATTGCCTTCGGGACCAAAACCCTAAGTACCCGATCAATATTCCATGAAAGAGTATGTAGCCGCAGTCGTCTCCATCCCTAGATCGGGAGGGCTCTGAAGCGCTTCCCGGCACCCTGCCGGAGAGGGGATTTCACCCTGGAGGCCTTCTTCATCATCGTGCGAGCCTCCGGTGTGATGCGTGAGTAGTTCATCTCTGGACTACGGGTCCATGTAGTATCTAGATGGCTGGTTCTCCTCCTTTGTGCTTTCATGTTTAGATCTTGTGAGCTCCGTTCATGATCAAGATCATCTATTTGTAATCATACATGTTGTGTTTGCAGGGATCCGATGGATATTGAGATGCTATTTTAGATTCATTATTGATTCTATCATGTCTTTGTTATTTGTGATCTTGCATGCTTTCCGTTGTTAGTAGCTATCTTGGTCAAGTAGATGCTAGCAACTCCAAGAGTTAATATTTATGCTCGATAGTGGGTTCATGCCTCTAGTAATCTGGGGAAGTGACAGAAATCTCTAAGGTACTAGATGTGTTGCTGCTACTAGGGAGAAAACAACAATCCTTTGTTCATAGAACAATCGTATTGTTTACATTACACGCAATTCGTAATGCAATAATCTGTTGCTTGCAACTTACTACTGGAGGGGGTTCGGATGATAACCTGAAGGTGGATTATTAGTCATAGATGTAGTTGGATGACGGTCTATATATAATGTTGTAATGCCCAATCGAATCTCAAAGGAGTCAAGATGGTTAGTATATGGTTGTATGCTTTCTCGATGTTTGTCAATTGCCCCGCTATAATTTGTTCACCCAACATGTTATCTATCTTAAGAAGAGCCACCTCTAGTGAACTATGGACCCCGGTCCTTTCTTTTACATCAATCTACAATCAACTGTTTACTGCTTTGTGTTTACTTTCTGCAAACTATTACTTTCTTCCACTCGGTACGTTTAATCCTTTGTTTTTAGCAAAACCGGTGAGATTGACAACCTCATCGCAAGTTGGAGACAGAGTTTTGTGGTTGTGTTGTGCAGGTCTCCACGTTGCTACTAGCACCGGTAGTGCGCCCTGCCAAGGCTCAGCTAGCAACACCTTTGGGGCGTTTCCTTGCTCCTACTGGATTGATAACCTTGGTTTCATAACTGAGAGAAACTTACTGCTATGTTCATCATACCTGCCTCTTGGGGTTCCCCAACGAGCTCGTTAGTACACGAGTCAGCAAGTATTTTTCTGGCGCTGTTGCCGGGGAGTCAAGGACATCTTCACAAGGGCAGTCCCTCATAACCAATCTCTTTACTTTGTTATTTTTGTTTTGCTTAGTTTCTTTTTTTGTTCTGTTTGCTTGTTTCTTTATCAAAAACACACAAAAAATAGTTTTACAAGTTTGTTTTCTTTATTCAAAAACACAAAAAATTAGTTCCTATCTTAAAACAGCCTTTATGTCTAGCCTTGCTCAATGATTTTCACTTTTAAACAAGGAATTGAGGAAAGCTTCAAAGAAGCTTGGTCGAGAATCTCTGATCTACATAAAAAAACTGAGCCTAAAATGACTCAAATCTTGTTCCTTAACAGTTTTTACCTTGGAATTGCTCTTTGCTATAGATATGCTTAAGATGCTGTTGTGGGAGGAGATTTCCTCCAATGTAACGAGGATGATGCTATTAATGCTATAAAGAAATTGATCCTTACTTACAATTTGCCTAGCCAAACTGATATTTCTTTTGCAAGCATATTTGCTAGATTAAACACTCTTGAGACCCGCACTACTAGCTTAAAGGATTGCTATAACACGCTTAGAGAGCATCATAATTATGTTCCCATAAATTCTGAACCATCCAAGTGGCTTCCCACAGTGAAGATTGATATAAATACTTACACTTTTCAAGCTCGCTGTGATATCATGTCTGAATTTTGTCTTATGCCCAAATATATTTATGAATCTTTGAACCTTTGGGGGCTTACTGAAGGAAGAAAAGAAATATCTCTTGCTAATAATGCTACCATATTACCTATTGGAATAGCTGAAGAACTGTTTACAAAGATCCTTGGGAAAATGATTTCTACTGATTATCTTGTCATAGAATGTGCAGGGAAAGGACAAATTACACTTGGAAGGTCCCTATTAGAACTCCTTGGAGCAATAATAGATGTGTGAAAGGGGACCATGCACCTTTATTCTCCACCAAACAATCATATTTTCCCCAAGGTTAAGAATAAAAGTAAGAGAGGTAAGGCCAAGAAATTTGGTTTTAATGCTTCTTCATTTGAGAACACTTGATTCTTTTTCTTGCTTCTTATGCCTAACTTAAAGGCGTTAAATAAAAGTACTTATTGGGAGATAACCCAAAAGTTTTAGATGAGTCTTGGAAGTTATTACCTCTGTAATAACCTCTCCTTATCCTTTTTATTTGCTTTTTGTGCCAAGAGTAACCTCTAATGAGAGAGAAGTAATGATTGGGAAAGTTGCTGTCCCGAAATTGATTTCTGTGCTTTACCGTAAAAATTCGTGTAAAATCTATGTACATATTTTTGAGGCGTGAATTTTTGTGCTTCTGCCTCAGGTTGTTATCTAACTTTCGTTAGTTCAACACTTTTTTAATTTGAGCAACACAAGGTCTTCGAAGAAATTCGTCTTTACCTAGTGGTCTGTTTTGACAGATTTCTGCCATTTTCTGCATTTGCTTCTTGTTGGTTCCTTTTTAAGTTCTTTTGGGGAATTGAGATTTTTGAGGGAAGTGCTACAGTATCTAGTGTTTTAATGGAAGTTTTATTGGTGTTGAAACTGAACCTAAAGACTTATTATCCTGAGTGCACTAATGTTGCTAATAAAGATTGTGTGAAGTTTTGTATGAAGGAAAAATTTCAGGTGTATGGAAGGAATGAGTAATGAGATGAAGGATGGACTAAAGCTCAAGCTTGGGGATGCCACGCATGTCACCCCAAGAAATATCCAAGAAGTACAAGCGTCAAAGCTTAGGGATGCCCAAGGCATCCCCCTCTTCATCAATAAAAATCCCAGGTTTCTTACAAATGCTTCATTTTTATTGTTTCATGCACAGTTGTGTTGTTCTTGGAGCGTCTTCTTTTTCGTTTTCGTTTTGATTTTTAATTTGCTTAGTTTGCTGAATAAAATGGTCGGACCCCCTCTTTCATACATTAGTTTTCAAATAGTTTGGTTTGGTTTGGAAAAGAGTAGGAAAGTTCATGCTTAAGTGGGTAAAGAGAGCTTGTTTTTGACTGTGGCCTATGCTTTATCAAGCCATGCTTGGTATTGTTTTGGCTTTATGCTTAGTATTCTTTGCTGTAGCATGACTTCTTATAATCAATTGAGATTGCTTAATGTGCTTTGGATGAATCATGCATTGTTTTAGCATATTAAAGCATAGTATTGTGGTATTCTCCTTTGATGCTTTATTTGGGTTGACTTGGCGCATCCTCACACCATGTTATGACTATGCAAAGTCACCATAGCCTTTATGATTCTTTAGTTTTCAACTTGTAGTATCACTTTATGCTTTTATAAATGATGTTTTGTCGCTCTACATGATTATGGCCATTATTGCTCTCTTAGTTTGTCGCTCCCAGTCTTTTGCTAGCCTCCACAACCAAGTATGAGTTCCACTCATGCATCCAAATCCTTAAACCAAGTTTTTCCAAAGATTCCACCATACCTACCTACTAGCTTATGCTATTCCAAGTATATTCATGTTTTGCTTTACCTTCCAAATTAAACTTGTTATGAGAAAACTAGTGATTAAAGCTCTCACGAACTTGATGGCACACTTTACTTTTCTTGCCATTAATACACTTGAACCATTGGGTCCTTCTTTGTTGCGTATATGCTTGCGCTTTATAAGTTGAAGTTAGCAGAACCATGTATCATGGGGAACGCTTTCAACATTGCACTTGTACTTTGTACCCCGTTGATATCATGTTCTTTTGCTTACGGATCTCGGTGGTGTGAAATAAAAGTGGAACTTGTAAGATCATGGACTTTGTATGTGTGTTAGAGAAACGCCTGGGCCGCTAGCCTAAGCCATGCCTAATCATGGTGGAAACTTGTAGCATCACCATAATGAGCATTCTAGGAAGCATCCTCAATAAAAACCTATGCAGATAGCAAATAAAAAGATCACTGAGATGCTCATTGTCTGCTTGCCTTGTCATTTTGATTATGGGATAGCTCATGTATCATGTGCAAGGGTACCCCATTGGCGGTTCTTAATGATACACATGTACTTACAATGACTAGAGCTTACTCGTGACTAAAGTTGAGTAGCATGAGGTTCGGTCTTCGTAAGTAAGGGGCATGAGATTTCGGCTTATAACTTGTCAAGCATATCCTCTTAGTTGTGTCACTTTAACCTTAATCACCTTAAAGATGCTTATGATAGGAGCAATGAGAGCTGAAAGCTAACAAGTACCATAATTTTTGGAAGCTCTTTATGAGACTTGAATCCCTACTTCCTTCTATGAAGGCCTTTCTTTTACTTTTTATGTTGAGTCTCCACCTTCCATCTTTATGCACCTACTTTGACAACCTAGTGGCCATTCTTAGTTCTATGTGCATTGTCCCCAGACTAGTTGAATGATGCATAACTTGATATTGCGTGTTTTAAACTATTTGTATCTAGTCATTCTTATGAACTTTGAAGGTGTCCTATGCATTTATATGAGGGACAAACTGAATACTATTATGCTATGTTTTATTTATGTGAAACAAACAAACGTCTTGCAAAGCATTGTTATTCATGAATCTTTTGTTTGTGCCTTTTCATGTTGCAACATAGTTTCTTTGTTTATTGCTAGAACTTTGTCTTCCATGTTATGATTGAAGTCCTATGATCCTAGCTTTGAATGTTTTACAAATACTTTGATCAACTTTATGATGGTGCATGTCACCTCAAAAATTACTCTTTCTTTTTATCACTTACCTACTCGAGGACGAGCACGTGTTAAGCTTGGGGATGTTGATACATTGCAAATGTATCTATAATTTTTGATGTTCCATGCTTGGTTTTATCTACTTTCTTGTGTTTTGTCCACACTTTGGAGTACTGTTCATATGATTTCTTGGACTAACCTATTAACAAGAGCCACAGTGCCAGCTGCCTGTTTTCTGCTGTTTTTGGTTCCAGGAAAGTCAGAAAATGAATATTCTCGGAATTGGACCACTAGTGGAGAACGGGCCTCCATTCCCGGCCCGTAAGGGGCTTTAGTCCCGGTCCTGGTAACCGAGACTGGAGGGGCAGGACTAAAGGCCCACCCACTAGTCCCGGCCCTCTTACCAGCCGGGACCAATGGGCATCCACGTGGCCATCTCTGCGGGCGCTGGGTGCCCCCCATTAGTCCCGGTTCGTATTACGAACCGGGAAAATGGTTCTCTGTCGCGGTAGAATTTTAGGCACTTTCTCTGCCGCGGCAGAGAATTCAATTTGTATCCTTTTTTTTCATTTCAAAATAGTTTTCTACGCTACCACATACCGTACATGTTCGTGCATACATAAGATAACTTCTCTTAAGATCGAGCATACAAATATATACATGATAGTTACACATGGAGATCACAATTATCGGGACTAGAGCTCGTCTATTCAATTACAGGGCCGGGGATCATCGGTGCCTATTCACACTAAATTCTCCGGCGTCATCTATCATCTCGTTCATCAAGAATCCTGCCAGTTCTTCAGCAATTGCTACTACGCGTTGCTCTAGTAGGAGCTGATCCCGCATTTTCTCGAACTATATAAGAAAAGATGATCAATATGAATATCAATCATGATAACAAAAAGTGACGGTAATAAAATAATGTTATGAATGTATTGCTTACATCGACTCTATAATCATTCAGCTCACTGGTAAACATGCGAATGAACTCGCAAACATAGAATCCACATAGATTCGTCTTCGGTGGCTGCCTCGCTCACTTTACGAGAATAGAATTCAATCAAAATAATAATCCAGCATCATAATTGTATTGAAACTAGAAGTAAAGAGATGCGCGTACTACTTACCGAGACCGGCTTAAATGTCAGCTTCTCACTAAGGTCACCCGTAACCGCACTCTTGAACTGGTTCCAAACCCTACCCGGTAAAGAAAATGAATGAGTTATTTATTACGTGGTATCTCAGGAAATCAACGAAAGAGACCATTGTAGCGCGAAAATTACCTCTGGAGCATGTCCTGCATGTCCCTAAACATTTCCAGGGGTCTCTTTAATGGGTCCATGACTTCAACTCTTCCCTTATCAAGTTGAATGTCCATGAGAATCCAGTGGAAACTGTACACGTTTATATATACATCAGTAACTCATCAATTACACTTAACATCGAGTAAGCAAAAGAGAATGTGTACAATAGAGTAAGACACTCACACGAAATTGTAAGGAAACAATATGTGGTCACAGAAATTTTGCTCCGTTAGAAACCTTAGAAGGTATTCCTGCGTCTCCTCGGGTTTTGTCGTTAGCATCTTTACATGTATTTTATCTGGATCAATGAACCCAACACTAAAGATTGACCTTCTTTTACATTCCATGATCTTCATTCTGCATAATAATAGAGTGCAAAAGGATATAATTAGGATAATTACATGCAATGAACTAAACAACTGAAAAAATGAACAACTTATATATAGACAATGAATTCAACAACTTACAGACAATAGCAACTCATGAGACTTTTGTCGAGGGCGTCGAAACTGTATAACTGGAAGAGTTCTAGAAACTCAACATGGACCTCTTCTTCTCGGAAGTAGTAATCATGTGGGACTTTCGCCACGATCATTATTCTCTCCTGCTTTACGGCTTTCAAGTACCATTTATGTAAACTCCGCATCTGTGTTGGCAGTTGTTGGAACTGCTCAAAGCTGACCAGAGGCTTCCTTGGGACATATGTAGGGACTACCTGAGCCTTGGGTAACTTGTCGTCCTGGGCACCTAGCAATTCCTCAACAGTCACATTCATAGCGGCCGCAAGCTTCTTAGCTTCTTCCATATTATGCTGGGGAGTGTCATAGGATAACACCTGGAGGGGTGGGATCGATGTTTTGGCCTGGTTCCGGAGCTGGGGGACGTCCATTCTTTTCTCGGTTGCACTTTGACCTGATGATTTGCTCCCGCTTGCACTTCTACTTGATTTGCTCTTCTTCACTACCTTCTGAAGTGTGCGTCGATAGTCATCTGGCTTATGGTGCAATTCATATTGCGATTTTGTGTTCAGAAAAGAAAGTGCATACGCTTTTTGCTTCTCGGTGTATACCGGGGCGGGCTCGGGTTTCTTCTTTTGAAGTTGCGCAACACATTCGGCCTTTACGATCATGTCGGTTTCCTCGTCAGTACGATTGTAAGGTCTGATGGGAAGATTCTTATGAGGTACCCTTGGGAGGGGCGACATTTCTCGTTTTGGGCTGCTGTGTCGTTTAGTACTAATCGGAGGCTGCGGCGGAGATCGAGATGGACTCGGGTTGTGGTGGTCGTAGTCATGGGGTGGGCTTCTTAGAGGTGATGGGGGTGAAGGTGACATGCGACGACTCAGAGGCGGTGTTGGCTTTGGCGTCCAGCCTGGAAGCTTGATGTTGTTCTTGTCCCATAGAATGATACCACCCAGTACTTCTCCGAGTGTCCTCTCACCTTCAGGTCCAGGGATGTCAAGCTCCATTGAGTCCCACCCCATTGCGATTTCATCCACATCAACTTTAGCATAGCCAGCTGGAATCTCACGGCCATGCCAGTGTGCGTCAGGTGGACAAGGTAAAGCACATCCGACCACCACCTTGATGGATAGGTCCTTCACCTTCTGATGGAGCTCACAAGATGCCTGCTCCTTGATTCCATCCACGGGGTAGCCGGGACCGCCATCTACCATACGTGCATCGTCAGAAGGGACCTTTGATTCAGCCACGCTGCTTCTCCGCTGAGATGGGACGAAGGTAATATATAGTACAGGATCTTGCAGGCGCGCTGCTCCTCGAAGTTCGTCAATCTGTTGCTGATGCATTCGAAGTGTTCCTAGCAACTCGGTGAACCTGTCTCCCTCCTCCTCCTGTCGTTGCCTCTTTGCTCTCTCTCGGCTCCTATAAGTATCTCTGTCTTTGGGAAACCCCATCTCCCACGTATAACTAGGGCCAAAGCCTCATACACGTCCTCCGCGTTCGTCATTCCCGAGGACCTTTGTCAGCAAGTCTTTCTCTCTATCGGTACGGAACTTTGTTGTCCCCGCTTTAATCTCCTTCACCACTTTCTGCCATGTATCCCGGGGTATCCTAATCCTGTCACTGCAAATAAGGACCCCTGTACTTTCGTCATACTCACTCCCATGCCCAAGGAACCAATTCCTTGCCCTCAGATCCCATTCTTCGCGTATTGGTTCTGGAGTGATCCCTTTAGCAAGCAGCTCATTCTCTTTAGCATCCCACTTTGGCATGGCAGCCGCGTAGCCCCTGGCCCCAGGTGATGGTGATATTTCTTCATCGCGGCATTTTTCTTGTTTTTTTCTGACATTTCCATAGCAGGTTCTGACTCCTTGTACTTCACAAATGCATCCCTGTTAGCCTGCTGCTTCGTTAGATAGCATTCAAATTTAGGAGGAATCTTCGTCTTCTGATTCTTTTGCCATAATGCTTTCTTCTTGTTCTTGAATAGTTCGGCCATCTTCATAAGAGTCCACTGCTTGACTTTCTTCCTCAATGCAGCTGTGTCGGCATCATCCTCACATTATGGCAGGGTGAAATGTGTCATGAGGTCATTCCAAAGACCCTCTTTGCACCTGTCGGCGACATACTCACCCTCTTTCGCCCCTTTGGTCTTATTCCACTCTCGAACGGTGATCGGGATGCGATCCCTAACCATAACTCCGCATTGTTGTTTAAATACAGTTTTAGCCTTTTCGGGTTCCAACGGTTGACCCCGTGGTGATACCCGCGTAATTGTGTAATGCGTAGATGCATCCAACTTTTTGGCCGGGCCTTGTTTGGAATATTTTTTGCTCGATGTGGAGGCCTAAGAGAAGAAACATTCGTCAATTTATATATATATATACAACTCAGTTAATGCATCTACTGATCACCAGACTTCATATATATACCTCGCCGTCGGCTTCTCCACCACCGGAGCCGTCGGCTTCTCCACCACCGGAGCTGTCGGCTTCTCCTTGATCATTTTGATCGACCTCCTCTCCCTCACCGGAGAGGTTCAGATAAATCGACGGAGATTCGGGTGGATCAACATGGGGGTGTCGTTGATCATATCCTCGAGAATTTCTTCCTGTGCTAGGTCTCTCTAGATTGGATCCATAGTTTTCTACAAAATGCACACAATAACATTTTTCATTCAATATTGCTGCATAAAATAACACTAAACAATAATATGAACACGCAATTTGCTACAATAATACTAAACAATAGCAAAATTCTAGTGATGCCCTAACCCTAACCCTAAGTCCGGGCGGCCCGCAAGCACCACCACCCTAACCCTATCTCTGGGGGCCCACGAGCACCACCACTCTAACCCTAAGTCCGGGGGCCCGCGAGCACCACCACCCTAACCCTATCTCCGGGCGGCCCGCAAGCACTACCACCCTAACCCTAAGTCCGGGGGCCCGCGAGCACTACCACATTAACCCTAAGTCCGGGTGCCCGCGAGCACTACCACCCTAACCCTAAGTCCGGGGGCCCGCGAGCACTACCGGACTTAGAGTAGTTATTTCTTTAGCTTAAGTCCAGGGGCCCGCGAGCACCACCACCCTAACCCTAAGTCCGGGGGCCCACGAGCACTACCGGACTTAGGGTAGTTATTTCTTTAGCTTATCTTTATTTAGCACTGATGCTTGTCTGTCTCAATCGACACTATAATATGAACACGCAATTTGCTACAATAATATGAACACGCAATTTGCTACAATAATACTAAACAATAGCAAAATTCTAAGTCCGGGGGCCCGTGAGCACCACCACCCTAACCTTAAGTCCGGGAGCCCGCGAGCACTACCACATTAACCCTAAGTCCGGGGCCCGCGAGCACCACCACCCTAACCCTAAGTCCGGGTGCCCGCGAGCACTACCACCCTAACCCTAAGTCCGGGGGTCCGCGAGCACTACCACATTAACCCTAAGTCCGGGTGCCCGCGAGCACAAAATAATTCCTATATACAAAATATTTCCTATATATAAATATTTCATATATACAAATAATTCCTATATACAAATATTTTCTATATACAAAAAATTTCTATATACAAATATTTTCTATATAGAACAAATTTCTATATACAAATATTTCCTATATACAAAATATTTCCTATATACAAATATTTCCTATATATAAAAATATATTTCCTATATACAAATAATTCCTATATACAAATATTTTCTATATACAAAAAAATTCTATATACAAATATTTCCTATATACAAATATTTCCTATATACAAATATTTTCTATATACAAAAAATTTCTATATACAAATATTTCCTATATACAAAATATTTCCTATATACAAATATTTCCTATATATAAAAATATATTTCCTATATACAAATAATTCCTATATACAAATATTTTCTATATACAAAAAATTTCTATATACAAATATTTCCTATACACAAAATATTTCCTATATACAAATATTTCATATATACAAATATTTATATATATAAAAATAAATTTCCTATATACCAGTGGTGGCAGTGGCGACCAGCAAGGGGAGGGGCGAGGCCAGGGCTGTGGCGGAGCTCGTGGCGGCGTGGGTGGTCGCGGCGAGGGGAGGTATGGTGGCCGGGGCAGTCAGCCGGGGAGGCGCGATGCAGGGAGGTCAGCCAGGGAGGTGCGACGCGAGGAGGAGCTCGTGGCGGCGAGGGGAGGCGCGACGCGGGGAGGTCAGCCGGGGAGGCACGGCCGAGGACGGCGGAGATTTGGCAGCCTGGCGGCGTAACGCAGCTCCTCGCGATGTGCTTCCTTCGGTCGATGGATTCGACCGGGGAAGAAGCGGCGCATTAAATACCCCCCACCCTTTAGTCCCGGTGCGTGGCATAAACCGGGACTAAAGGGGGGTCTTTAGTCCCGGTTCCAACCACGCACCGGGACTAAACGCTTTGGATGCCTTTTCGTCTGCAGAGCCTTTAGTCTCGGATGGTGTTTTGGGCCGGGACTAAAGGCCCAAATTTGCACGCACTGGGCCTAAGTTGGCGTTTGTTTTTTCAAATATTACAATTTGTAGCTATTAGATTTTTTAAACATTTGAATTATACAGTTTTTGCATACTTATAAATTTGAGAAAATTTTCAACATGAAGAGTTTTTGAATTTGAATAAGTAATCCAAAGCTATTTTCTGTTTTATAAAATAATTATTCTAACTAGTGAAACTAATAACAATTTTGCCATTTTCATGTGATTCCGACGCTCCGGTGGTCTTCCTCCGGCGAAACCCTAGACCGGGGCCCCGGATCGTCTACCCCTATAGCTTTCTTCGTACGAGGGTAGCCCCTTTAGGGTTTAGGGTTTATGGTTTAGGGTTTAGGGTTTAGGGTTTAGGCTTCCCTCCTCTGACTTCTCGCCATTTCTCACTATATATATGTAGGCTTGGTCATTGCCATAGCACATCTAGACTCATATCTGCTGCCTCTCTCCACTCTATCCCATGGCTTCCACCATACCTCTAACCCCAGGGAGGCGGAGATGGAGTCTTTCACGGGCTAGCAGGAAAATATTTTCCGAGGCGGAACTTCCGAAGATGCCATAGGGCGTGTGCACCAAGGGCATCTTCGAGAAGTTCTGCCACGGGAGATTTCCCAACCCTTTCCTCCATCCATGGGGATGAAACTCTCCATCTATGTTGGCTTGTTGAGTTTCTTGCCATGGCGTATCGATGCTCCTTTTATAGACAGGGCGCCGCTTCTACTTTGTCTTCTTCCTCCGACAGGGCGTCGTGCGCTACATGCTTTATCTCATCGAGCAGTGCGTCCACCCACGCATCCTTATCCTACCGACAGCTTTAGTCCCGGTTTGAGCCCCCACCCGGTACTAAAGGTTACCCATGCGTCCTTATCCCACCGACAGTTTTGTTAGATGACACAAAAACCACCTTTAGTCCCGGTTGCACCCACCAGCCGATACTAAAGGTTAGCCACCCCCCAGATAAGGCCCTCCCAGATAAGCCTCCCCTAGATAAGGCCCCCCATCTTTTGTCCCGGTTTGAGCCCCTACCCGGGATGAAAGTTTCCCGTGCCACTATGTTCCCGCGCTTTCCACCGGTTCCCACCTCTGTCTTCCCGCCATTTTTTCAGTATCTATATGTACGCTTGGCCTCCATTTACATATCACATCTAGACTCATCATTCTCTTCCCATGGCTTCCATCGTATCTCTAACCACCCAGGAGGCGGAGGCGCTTTGCGCCTCGAACTACCCCTGCCCACCGGGCTACCGCGTCCCCATCGGCTGGATGCTGAGCGCCAGAGGCGTGCCAGTCCCTCCTGTCCCTCTAGGTGTGGAGCGCCGGATGGCCATCACGAACCACCACTACCTCGAGCTCACACCAGAGCAGCGGAGGAATCCCAACTGGCATCCCGACTATTTCCCGACTTGGGAAGCCTTCTTCATCAATCGGCGTGAGAGGACGCTCGCCAGGCACGAGGAGGACGGCCCACCTCCTTCGAACTTCAACGAGGCCGGCCGTTGGCTATGGTGGCGCGGCCGGACTCTCCAGAGTGTCATGGCCTACAACACGACCGGCAATAACCCCCGCCTGCGGTACCCTCAAATCCAGCCCACGCGTGCCCAACCTTCAAGGTTCGACTACGGCGACCCCGACGACGACAGCGACGACGGCGCCGGTGACTACTACGACTAAAGTGGCGCGTATTACAGGGCTAGGCAGGAGCATGACTGAATCACTCCAACATTAGGCATGTATCTTAATTTTTAGTTGTGCTATGTATCTTAATTTTCAGTTGTGCTATGTATCCTTAGTGTTTGTGGGTTCCTTCTCTTGTGATGGTTCCTTCTCTTTGGGTGATCACCTCCCGCGGCTCAGAACCCGGTCGTGAACGTCTAGTTTGATTGAGCAAGATGTATTACATGAAAGGGGACCTTTATGTCTCAAATAAAAGGTTTAATACATTACATAGATTTATGTCTCAAATAAAAGGTTTAATACATTATTACACATCACCAACATCTAGTGTTGTGGTTTTATTCTGCACCGTAGCCATGGAGAATCTTCATCATTTAACAGGATGCTTGGGTCAGTTTTCACTTTGAAGGGCGGAATTTCATGAAACTTATTGTAATCTTCTGACATGTCTGTCTTGTCATCCACTCCCACGATGTTTCTTTTCCCTGAAAGAACTATGTGGCGCTTTGGCTCATCGTATTCTGTACTCTTTTGCTTATCTTTCCTTTTTCTCGGTTTGGTAGACATGTCCTTCACATAGAAAACCTGAGCCACATCGTTGGCTAGGACGAATGGTTCATCCATGTACGCAAGATTGTTGAGATCCACTGTTGTCATGCCGTACTTTTGGTCTACATGTACCCCGCCTCCTGTCAGCTTGACCCATTTGCACCGAAACAAAGGGACCTTAAAAGTAGGTCCATAGTCAAGTTCCCATATCTCCTCTATGTACCCATAATATGTGTCCTTCTGCCCATTGTCATCTGTTGCATCAAAGCGGACACCACTGTTTTGGTTGGTGCTCTTTTTATCTTGGGCGATCGTGTAAAATGTATTCCCATTTATCTCGTACCCATGGAAACTACATATAGTCGAAGATGGTAACCTGGCCAACGAGTACAAATCATCTCCAATAGTGGTGTTATTCATGAGATGTGTCTGCGACCAATTGCCAAAATTCTTCTCGTGTTCCCCTTTAATCAAGGTTTCAGGCTTCCCCGGGTTTTCGGAGCGTAGAATATTCTTGTGTTTCTCGATATACGGAGCCACCACGGTGGAATTGTGTAGAACTGTGTAGTGTGCTTGAGTGAAAGAATGCCCATCCCTACATACCATTGATTTCCTTCCTAGTGTGCCTTTTCTAGTCATCCTCCCCTCATACCGAGATTCAGGAACACCAATCGACTTAAGGTCAGGAAGAAAGTCAACACAAAACTCAATGACCTCCTCTATTCCATAGCCCTTGGAGATGCTTCCTTCTGGCCTAGCACGGTTATGAACATATTTCTTTAAGACTCCCATGAACCTCTCGAAGGGGAACATATTGTGTAGAAACACAGGACCGAGAATTCTAATCTCTTCGACTAGGTGAACTAGGAGGTGCGTCATAATATTGAAGAAGGATGGCGGGAACAACAACTCGAAGCTGACCAGACATTGGACCACATCAATCTGTAACCCTGATAGCCTTTCTCGATCGATTACCTTCTGAGAAATTGCATTGAGGAATGCATATACCTTCACAATGGCTAGTCGAACATTTTCTAGTAGAATTCCTCTCAATGCAACCGGAAGAAATTGCGTCATAAGCACATGGCAGTCATGAGACTTTAGGTTTTGAAATTTTTTCTCTTTCATATTTACTATTCCCTTTATATTCGATGAGAAGCCAGACGGGACCTTGATACGGAAAAGTACTTCAAAAAAGATTTCCTTCTCTTCTTTGGTAAGAGTGTAGCTGGCAAGCCCTTGAAACTGCCCTGGATGCTTGCCTTCTCGTCCTTTATGATGTTGCTGGTCCTCCCGTGCTGTCGGGGTATCTTTTGACTTCCCATACAAGCCCATGAAGCCTAGAATATTCACACAAAGATTCTTCGTCAGGTGCATCACGTCGATTGCAGAGCGGACCTCATGCACTTTCCAATAGGGTAGCTCCCAAAATATAGATTTGTTCTTCCACATGGGTGCGTGTCCGGTAATGGGGTCTTTTGGAACAGGTTGTCCTCCAGGACCCTTTCCAAAGATTACATCCAAATCCTTGACCATACCAAATACATCAGCACCACTACGGGGGACAGGCTTCGTCCGGGTTTCTGCCTTGCCATTGAAATGCTTGCCTTTCTTGTTTAAGGGATGACTGGGCGGAAGAAAACGACGATTACGGGTACACATTATTTCTACATTTATCTAGATATATACTTTCAGTCTCACCTAAACAGTGCGTGCATGCATTGTATCCTTTGTTCGTCTGTCCTAAAATGTTACTAAGAGAAGGCCAATCATTGATGGTTACGAACAACAATGCTTGTAGGTCAAATTCCTGCTGTTTGTGCTCATCCCACACACGTACACCTGGTTTGGCCCACAACTATAGAAGTTCATCAACTAATGGCCTTAGGTACACATCAATGTCGTTGCCGGGTTGCTTCGGGCCTTCGATGAGCACTGGCATCATAATGAACTTCCGCTTCATGCACAACCAAGGAGGAAGGTTGTAGATACATAGAGTCACGGGCCAGGTGCTGTGACTACAGTTATGCTCCCCAAAAGGATTCATGCCATCGGTACTTAGACCAAACCATAAGTTCCTTGCGTCACCAGCAAAGTCCGGGAAGTCTCTCTCGATTTTTCTCCACTATCGACCATCAGCAGGGTGCCTCAACATCCCGTCTTTCTTATGGTCTTCCATGTGCCATCACAACAACTTGGCATGCTCTTTATTTCTGAACAAACATTTCAACCGTGGTATTATAGGAGCATATCACATCACCTTGGCAGGAACCCTCTTCCTGGGTGGCTCGCCCTCAACATCACCAGGGTCATCTTTTCTGATCTTATACCGCAATGCAGTGCATACCGGGAATTTATCCATATTCTCGTACTTCTCACCGCGGTAGAGGATGCAGTCATTAGGGCATTGCATGTATCTTCTGCACGTCTAATCCTAGAGGGCAGACAAGTTTCTTTGCTTCGTACGTACTAGAGGGCAATTGGTTATTTCTTGGAAGCAGCTTCTTCATTATTACCAGCAACTTTTCAAATCCCAAGTCAGTCATACCGGTCTCTGCCTTCCACTTCAACAATTCCAGAGTGCTACCTAGCTTCTTCTGGCCATCTTCACAAGTTGGATACAGCAATGTGTTGTGGTCCTGTAACATCTGCTCGAACTGCAACCTCTCCTTTTATGTGTCGCAGTCTCGCCTTGCATCACTAATGACCCGACCAAAATCATCAATGGGCTCATCTGGTTCCCGTTCTTCACCCCCTTCTTCTTCATTATCTTCAACTGCGGTATCATCGTATTCAGGGAACATAGATCGGTAGTTGTCATCATCGTTCTCTTCTTCATCGCCGTCTTCCATCATAATCCCTCTTTCTCCGTGCTTGGTCCAAACATTATAGCCGGACATGAAACTGGACCGAAGCAGGTGGCTCTGAATGACTCTTGAGGAAGTGTGAGCCTGCTCATTCTGACATTCAACACATGGACAACACATAAAACCATCCCGCTGCTTGTTCGCCTTGGCCACAAGGCGAAAAGAACGCACGCCTTCTCTGTAAGCGTCAGAGCGTCGGTCACCGTACATCCATGGGTGGCTCATCTGCATCATACAACCATGCATATATATCAAACGCAATCACGATGCTTAAATTAGTACCGCGCGGTCAAAACGAGAAAATAGTTGCTAACCTTTTAGGACACTTCAAAACAAAGAGGAGAAACCTTAAGTGTCGCTCTGGCACCTCATATCATATTTTGTCTTGTGTGAACTCAAGTGGCATCGCTCTAACAGGCATTTCACCGAACACCTCTAGTGCATATGAAGAAAAAAAGTTAGCACAAAGTTATACCCACCTCTCACATAGGAAAAAAAGGAGAGAGTGGAGGGCTGGGTGCATATATATAGGGCCAGGCCATTAGTCCCGGTTTAAGATACAAACCGGGACTAAAGGTTCTGCCAGGAGCACGCGCGCCGGCCCAGACCCATTTGTCCCGGTTTGTATCTCAAACCGGGACTAATGGTTCCTTACGGACCAGGACAAAGTACCTCGGCCTCCTCGGGCCGTCTGGTTCGGACCATTAGTCCCGGCCCCAGCCACGGCCGGGACTAGTGGCCAGAACCAAAGGCCCATTTTCTACTAGTGGACGGGACAAAAGCCAAAGTCGCTATTTTACTGGAAGTCATCTGGAGCCAGAATACGAGACGGAGAGGGGCCTGGGGGCGGCCACACCACCTGGCCGCGTGGCTAGGCTTGGCCCATGCAAGGGGGTGGTCTGGCCGACCCCAACACCCCTCGGCCTCTCCTTCTGCCTATATATTGCCTTCGGGACCAAAACCCTAAGTACCCGATCAAAATTCCACGAAAGAGTCTGTAGCCGCTGTCGTCTCCATCCCTAGATCAGGAGGGACCTGAAGCTCTTCCCGGCACCCTGCCGGAGAGGGGATTTCACCCTGCGTCTGGGTTGACGTTGAGTGCGTGCTCGGCGAATTCCCTGGGAACTCCTGGCATGTTCGCTGGACACCAGGCGAAGACTTCCTAGTGCTCATGGAGGAATTCAATGAGCGCGAGTTCCTATGGATGGACCTACACTTTCTTTGTGTGCACTGATGAGTCGAAAGATAGATCAGGCGAGCTTGGCCAGCTTAGGGGAGGCAGACTGTTGTCTGTTGACTCCTTTAGTCTCGCGAGTTCTTCCTGCATACCGAAGGACTGGGAAATTCTATTGAATTCCCTGTCGCAACTGTCGGACCTCTCGAAGCTCCCGTTGATTGTGATGATGCCATTGGGACCTAGCATTTTCATCTGCAGGTAGGCGTAGTGTGGTACTGCCATGAACCTAGTGAACGCGACACGTCCGAGGATGCAGTGGTACTGTGAGGGCCAGTCGACGACCTCAAAGTCGATGCGCTCGCGCCGAAAGTTTTTTGGCGTGCCGAAGATGACGTCGAGGTTGATTTTGCCTAGGTGATATACACCTTTTCCTGGGACGATGTCGTGGAACGTTGTGTCCAAGGCCTCTAGGCAAGTTAGAGGGATCCTCATTGCTCGCAACGTACTCGCGAATATAAGGTTGATGCCGCTTCCGCCGTCCATGAAGACGCGGCTCATGTCGAAGCCTCCGATTTGTGCCTCGAGTACGAGGGGGCAATGGCCTGGATGAGGTACTTGAGGCGGATGATCGCGTTTGTCGAAGGTGATGCAGGACTCGCTTACGCTGAGGTACTCAGTGGTAGATGGTGGCGAGTGTGTGGCCAAGTTGACTTGGCGAGTGATGGCCTTATGCACCCGATTCGAGGGGCGTCCCTTTTGGATCATCATGGTACCCATGGCCCGTGGGTATGGTTCACCTCCGTGGTGCTGGTCCGGCGCAGCTGCATTTGGGGGTGGTCCAGGTGGTGGTGGCGGAGCTCCATGTGCTACGGCGCCTGGAGCCGCTCCATAGCCTCTTTCGACTGCGTTGCGATTCATCCGAACCAATCCCTCATGTAGTTTGAGGAACTCGCGGCAATCCTTGAGGAGGTGGCTGGACTTCTTCTTTCCATCGTGCTTGTCGATGTAGAAGTGCACCGTGCATGGCCTAGAAAGTTTGTCTTCGATGGATGTCGCGGGTGCCTCATCACGATTGCGGCGTTGCCACACTTGCGTGGTTTTCCCGGAGTCGCGATATCCACCGCTGCGGTAGCCGCTGTTGTGGTTATCATGGCGTCTGTCGGCATAGCCAGCTGCGACCATGTCGACGTCGTCGCGATCATCGTAGATGCGCATGCGGCGTTTGCCTCGGCGGTCGCGTCTGCGCTCGAGTTCTGCCTCCTCGTCGAAGTGAACGTGATTTTTCACCGAATCTTCTCCATCGGCCCACCGATTCGTGATTTCCATCAAGTGGTCGATGGTCTTGGGCTTTGAGCGGCCCAGCTCCTCTCTGAGCTCTATGCGGCGGACGCCGTCGTTGAATGCGTCAATCGCGCGATCCTCCGAGATGTTCTCTGCGGAGTTCTTGATGATGGACCACCTTTGGATGTAGGAGCGCAGCGATTCGCCTGATCTTTGCTGGCAGCATCTCAGCTCTTCGATTGATGCAGGCCGCTTGTACGTGCCCTTGAAGTTGCGCACGAAGCTATAAACCAGCTCATCCCAACTATGAATTGATCCGCGTGGGAGGTTGTTGAGCCACGCTCGGGCGGTGCCTTGCAGCTGTAGCTGTAAGCATTGCATGGCCATGCTTCGACTGCCGCCGTGGAGCCTGACAGAGGAGATGTGGTCCTCCAGCCAGATCTTCGGGTCCTGTAGGCCGTCAAACTTCGGGTTCTCCGACGGGAGTTTGAACCCCTTGGGCATTCGCTTTTACCTAATGGACCTGTTGAAGCATCTGGCGCCGTAGAGCTCCACATCTTCCTCTTCCGAGTCAGTCGACCGGGCACGTCGTGCCCTTGATTTGCCGATCTTGCGCTGCGTGAGGTCATCGCGCGCATCATAGTCGCGGTCATGTCGCCGTGAGTGGCGGCGTCGAGATAGGTCGTGACTGTTGTCCCTGGATGAGGGCGAGGAGTAGCGCTTTGCTAGCTTTTGCCTTTTTTCAGCTCTGGTGTTGGCTCCTTATCGAGAGCAGCCTCGATTAGTCCCAAGCCCACGATCGTAGATCGGTGCATGGCGGCTCGGGGATCTCCAGCTGGTGGCTAGTTGTTGAGGAGGTACATGGTGGTTGCTGTCACCGCGGCCTGCGGCGTCTTGGGGACCATGTTGCCACGTGTATCGACTGTCATAGAGCTAAAGTCGAGGACCTTTGCAGCTTCTATGCGTTCTTGCTCAGTGAGATAGACCATCCGAGACCACCTCTTGTTTGTGAGGTACTCGTTGCCCTTTGAGGAGGATCCTCCGTGAGAGGAGAGCCCAGCACATCGAAGGCTCGACTCGTCCGCCGCCTTTTTACGCGCTTCGAGTTGCGTAATTGTTTGCGCTTGGCGCTTAAATTGCTCCTTCAGGAGCCAATGGTAGCCCATCATAAGTTCTTGTGAGGAACCAGGGGGTAAAGGGTTCCCCCATAGGGCCTCGCGGCAGCGAGCCCATTCAAGCTCATTGAGCCTGACCACGACGCGTTTGCCGGTTTGCTCGTTGGTTATGGTTGGAGGTTCGATCGCTCCTCCATTGTTGACGGGGGCGCGATTGCCACCGTTGCCACCATTGCCACTGAGAGGCGGGTCGGTTTTGTTACCGCGATTGCTCGTGTTGTCGCGGTTGGCGGAGGTGTCACCTGCGTTGATGATGGCACACATGAAGTGATTGGGGAAGCTGCTGCTTCCACAACTCTCAGATCCGGAGTCGTAGGCTCCATCTTCAGTGGCCAGATTGCTCAGATCGGGGTCGCGACTGCTGTCGCTGACCATGTTCTCGACTGTTGCTGGGGCATTGAGCTCACTGAGGGTGCCGATCGATGGAGGGAACCATGATGCTGGGGCAATCGACGGCACCGTCGGCTGGTCATGCATGCGAAGCGTGCCTATCTGACCAACTTGGAAGCGGAAGCTCCCGATCGCCAAGCTGATTCCGTCGCCCACGGACTCGAAAGCCGGGCGAGTGGCCGGCGTGTGGACGGTGAAGTCGAACGTGCCGAAGAGCTAGCTAATCTCTGCTGTTGCGGAATTGTAGATCGTGGTTGATGGGGCCGAAGAAGCCGCAACATCAGCACTCCCAATTCCCACAGACGGCGCCAATTGACGAGGGTTTAACTCATCAATGCCCATTGTTATGGACTTGGGTTTTGGAGAAGGAGGGAGCGCTGGAGACATCTATCGGCTAGCATACAAGCACACGAGGGACTCGAAGTTATGGACTAGAAGAACTAAGAATATATCATGTATAAGTTACAAATAGTCAAAGTAGTTCGTTGTAAAGTGTTACATTGATACGAGTTTGTCACAAGATACAAATTAAATTATCTCAATTTATACTATGGGTGGCACAATGTAATGGAAAGGAGATTCCATGATGGATTTAGATGAGTTTCAAAGTTGATACATTGTGACGAATACTACAACAAAAGGCTAAGTATATGACTTCTATAGTAGCAGTAAAGGAGGGAATTTGGTTAAGTAGTTTGTTATCAAACTAGGTGTGATTCATAGTGGGCTAGTACTATGAAGATATATTGTGCGACAATTATATCAATATGTTTTAACCCAAATGAAATAAAGGTCTCACCAAAGGACTAAATTTATACAATGTCATCTCATTAGAGAAAAAAATGATGTGTAGAGACGCAAAGAAATGCAAATACACACATACCTGAAATTTTCAGATCCGGAGATTATGTTAACCACTAGTAAACATGTATATACAACCAGAAAGCCATAGGTGTTGAATGCGTAAGTTTATAGACTAGATTATTAACTCTAGTGCAAGTGGGAGACTAAAGGGAATATGCCCGAGAGATAATAATAAAGTGGTTATTATCTTATTCCTTGTTTATCATAAATGTTTATTTTGCATGCTATAATTGTATTAATTGGAAACATTAATACATGTGTGTTTAATAAACAAATAAAGGGTTCCTAGTAATGCCTCTCTTATAACCAGCTCGTTGATTAACAAGATGATCAAGGTTTCCTGATCATGGACATTGGATGTTGTTAATAATGAGGTCACAACATTAGCGAATGATGTGATGAACATTTATCTAGAGCATAACATTATGATCAAAGTAATTGTGTTTAAATTTCTATAACATCATACGAAGTAATCCTAGTCCTTAGACCATGAGATCATGTTAATTGCTAACACTGGAAGAGTACTTTGATAACATCAAACGTCACACCGTAGCAGGGTGACTATAAAGGTGGGTTTGGGTACTCTGGAAGTGGTATGTTGAGGCTCATGGATCAAGAGTGGGATTTGTCCATCCCGATGACGGATAGATATACTTAGGGCCCTCTCGGTGATATCACATTGAGATAGCTTGCAAGCAAGTGATGTGATCACTAGAATGTTATATCACGAGAACGAGAAAAGAGTGCATGTCGGTAACAAGATCAAACTAGGTATGGAGATACCAATGATCGAATATCGGACATGTAATATATCGCGAGGCAAAGGGATTTAGTTATGACGTTAAAGGTTCACACGATCACTAGAGTCATCGTTGAACGTGTGGGAGTCAGTACGGATCTCCTGGTCCCGCTGCTAATTATTGATCGGAGAAATGTCTCGATCATGTCTGCATTATTCGCGAACCGTAGGGTGACACACTTAAGAGATACCGACACCATTTGGAGCAAATATGTTTCAGAGAAAAGGATTACAAAGCGCTAGAATTATTTTGATGAAAACCGGAATTGTTTCGGGTGAAATTGCAGAAATTGGTTTTGCATGTGATATTAAAATATTGCAGGGGGGTTAATATGAATGTTTGTTAATTAAAGTAATTAATAAAATTCTGAATAAAATAAATAAAAGAGTTTTATTAAATGAGAGTGTATTAAATTTGGAGAAATTTAATGCATGAAATGGAGTTTTAAGTGGAGAATGTGAAGAGTCATATTTATGTGGAGGGAAGTTACCACCACATGAACGAGAGGAGGGGGAGGGGATCCTCCATGGCCGCCGGCCATGGGAGGGGGTGCCCCCTCCTCCTATAAAAGGCCCTCCTCTCCTCACTTCTCACTCACACCTCCTCGCGAAGGATCTCTCTCCCCCTCTAGATTTATTCTCCATGGTCTCAGATTAGCGAGATACATGTTCCCGGTGGCTTTTCGTTTGGAAGAAGTTGTTTCTTCCGCTACATCGCTAGAGCGAGGACGCGAAGGTTGTCGGGGTACCGGACGTGTGTGTGATCACAGATGCACCACTACTTTGTGGTGCTGGACTTGCTGGTGTTGGACCTGGTGGACTCGCTGGACTTCATCACGATCCTGAGATCGGCAAGTGTATGACTACATCAACCACGAAATTAGTTTCGTTAACAATGCTTTGTCGCTCTTCAAGGGTATGTTCTCTATGGATGTATATCCACCTGTTGCTTGTATGTAGTAGATAGATCTTGGCGTATAATAGTTCCTATCGTAGAATTTTTTTTGTTTTCTATGCTGCGAACCTAACATGGTGGAGGATGCATATGTGGATGGGTTGGGTGGAGGAGTCAGAGGGGTGGGATCAGGGTTTTTGCCCTTGTTGGAGGAGTCGACCGCGGAGCGATCTAGGGCAACTTCACAAGCGGTGAGTGCTTCTTCTTGACGGGCGAGGGAAGCCTCACGGGCGGCGGTGTCGGCCTGGAGGGCGAGTTCGGCTTCACGCTCGTCCAGGGCTTCTACACGAGCCTTGAGCTCGGCTTCCTTCTGCGCGATCTCATCAGGTGTCATGGCGCACGGAGGGGAGGGAGGCAGGAGGAGGCTCGAGAGGGATTGGGGTTTTAGGCCGAGGAACGAGGAGCCTCTGATACCATGTAGAATAACGAAGTCGGGTTGCTGATTGCACACCTCGACGATTCTCATTGATTCATATATATAGTACAATTACAACTTAGAGTACAAGTAATCTAGGACACCCTAGGTCGGTTCGGTTTGAGTCATATACGGCAACCGTAACCGATCTTGTGTCGTACACGTATTGGTGTCTAACAAATACAAACGAGGATTCTCCCTTAATTTTAATTTGAGCCGCAATGCCAAGGCTACGTGCACGCGCGCAACTATTAGAGTAATTCATCAACATCGGTAAGAGTACCACCACCAGTATTCTAGGTAAAAGAAACTGAACAGCCTGGTCATCGAGAATATGAATCTTCATTGTTGAGGACGTAGCAGTCGGGACAAATATTGCGAGGATAATCGTTCTCGCGGTAACCATGAGAAAAAATCCAAGATCGATCTGGCGAATCAAGATTTGAAAAACCGTACCTATAGAACTTTAATTTACACCACCACCATTGATGCCGGAAAGATCTCGTAGTCGAACGAAGACCGAAGATCACTTATTACGGATGCTACCTTCTCCATTGACGAAGACACCAAGAAAAAGATGTCTACCAAAACTCTAACCTAATTTTATCGAAACACTATTTTTCTTAAAAACTCCACCATAGATCGGGTTCTCCACCCTCCTGACACCGTTGAGACCGGCCGGAGAAAGAGGAACCGACCTATGGAGGAGACAGAGGTGTTGGAGGCGGCGGCTGAGCCAAGCGTCCTGGGCGCCTCTTGGCAGTCTGCGTGATCGAAAACAGTACTTTATACGGTTGTACAGTAATAAACTAATAATATAAGCAAGTGCATATCGAGAATCTGAGATTGAAAGCCCGCAATTCTACCGGCCCATTCACTTCTGGTCCAAAAGGAAGCCATTCTACCGGCCCATTCACTTCTTCTCCACGAAAGCCTGAGCTCCTGCGCCATGGCGGCGACCTAGGGGTCTAAGTACCAGCGAGGCAGCAAGAAAGGGGGTCAGGGGATGCTAGGGTTACCACCTGACCTTGAGGAAGAGCAGGAGGAGTAGGAGACTAAGAGACCCAGCGCCACCGAAACAGGATTTGGAGTTTTTACACCCAGATCCAATCTAGGTAAATGTTCTCTGAATAATATTGATATCTTGCTTGCGTATGTCTGGGTCAGAGAGAAGATTTTGATTGGGGAAGGGTTTGTCCAACAGTCCAAGTTATATTTTCCTAGGGTATTCAGGGAACTGTATTCATGCAGTCTCAGATTGTGGGCTGGGTACACACATACATACTCGCGCACATATACACGGCTATTTGTAATCATTGTCAGTGCTGGATAAGTGACTTGTTTTATGGATTCATATGCATCGGCATCAGCTTATCATGCCAATAGAATCAGGTCCAGAGTCTTACTCATGACATCCAGTATATTCATTTGAGTGAGTTAACAAGTTTAGAACTGCATGTGAGGTCTCTGAAAATATGCGCTGGCCTGTTCTGAATCTGAAAATTGCTACGATATTGATCTGTTATAATTGTTCTGCTAGCATGCTTATCTGTTTAAATTGGCAATACATCTGGCTATAGGTGTACAGACTCCTTTAGCCCTAAAATTGAACCATGATACCAGATTCATGATGTTTTCGCGCGGCGGTCTGTAGCAGAGTTGCATCTCTGAATTTACAAACTGTAGAGTGCAACTGCTATAAATATGTGTGTACTGCTCTGAATATAATTGTCTGTTGCATACGTATCTGGATAAGGGTAGGATGGAGTCATGGCAATGTAAGAATGAGGGAAGGATGTGCTAGGACCTTGGTTAGTTAGAGGGCTGAACTTTTGGACCTGAAAGTGAACTAGACATGATTGCTATTTTCAGGAAAATGCAACAGTCCAACAGCACCACAATTACAATATACTTGACCATTATTTTTAGAAAAAGGGAACTGTTGTTCAGTAGCAAAAAAATTTAGTTAACTTGACCTTTATTTCAGAGAAGTAGCACCACTACTCTAGCGCATATTCAGTTTTCAACAACAGAACATGGTTTCATGCAACCTTCAGGATACACAGGTTCAGAGTTAGTCCTTGTAGCAGTGGCCAAGTAATCGCGAGTGTCACAGGTCTTCAGTGTAGCATCAGAACTATACAAGCCATGTCCTGTACTTATAGTCTTATAGCTCCAGGATTCTCATCTAGCATCTCAGTCTGATGTTTAAATCAACATTGCTGCTGCACCAAGACTATTCGGATTTAATTAAAAAGTATACTAGGATTGGTAGCTCCAGGTTTACCAACTAGCATCATTTTGCTGCAACTTGTACTGGAAGTCTGGAACATCACACTAGCACTGTACCATGATCAATATAACATATATGCTTGGCTCTGGGCACTAGAGTCAACTATCTGGTCTAATCAGCCATCTTGATCAAGTCATTGGAATATGGTTAGTGGGACCAATATAATGACCATGTAACTATTTTATCAAGTAAATTGAAACATGGTAAAACCTGTAGCTCAACTTTCAACAATCATTTATGCTGAACCATGTGAACGAAAAAATTGTTCTTGACCGAGAATAAGATTTAAACGTGGTAAACAAGAAAATAATTGGGGATCAATAATTTTTGAGCATTTAACATCCAAGAGCAATTAAAAAGCAGTTACTCTTCATGAGCTGAGCATGTGCAGTCCAGGGTCATTCCATAATGCATCATAAAGCATATATTTCTACCATGAAATAGCATCACCATCTCATCATCATCATTTGCATTCATCTTGATTTTTCTGGAGTTAATCCTTCTCGGACTCATCAATTTTTCCAGAAACCGGACTTCGACAGAATACCAACGCGCTGAAACTACACTTCTTATCTTACATCAGGCAAGTCCAGTTCTTTGTCCATATCTGTTTGATTACTTTTATCAAAGTACTTGCAA
The DNA here is from genome assembly GCA_910589775.1 of Avena eriantha. Lineage (NCBI taxonomy): Eukaryota > Viridiplantae > Streptophyta > Magnoliopsida > Poales > Poaceae > Avena > Avena eriantha. The sequence continues at coordinate 397,547,648 of OU342746.1, read as the reverse complement.
TCTAGTATTATGATACCACTTGCATTCAAAAAACATACTAAATTGAGTGGTCCAATGGATCGCTTTCCCTTCACTCTAATTATGGCTGGTAGTTGGAACCCTTGTTAGAGGCAGTCAAGCCATGGAAGGTGGGTTCCACAGCAAAGGGATATCACCATAAGGTTTAAACAATAATTGCGTTCTTGTGCCCAAGTGTCATAGTGACCGCGTTGACCACATGACCATGTATGGGCGGGGCTGAGCTGAAGTAATGCCACCTTAAATGTCATATCTCCTAGGGATGGCAGTTTTGAAGGCGACCAACTGTCAGAGGCCTCTACTGAAGGCCTGAAACTATTGGCAGGTAGCTAGTGCTGCCAGCTATGATGTGAGATATATCAAACAAGATGGGTCAAAAAGCTATGAAACCATGGGATTGTGAATGAGACTTGCAACCTTGGACACATCACTATGGGCGTCCGTGGGGAAAGTAGTGCCCTCTGCAGAATGTATTGAATCGTGGCATTGTCACTCCCTGTTTCGGGTAGGAATGGCAAACGTTGTGAGAACGGGTACCATGGGGGATTATAACAACTTGTGAGACAAGATCGGAAAGTTTGGAAATAAAACTTGATACTCTTTCCTCATAAATGTTTTCTAAAACCATTGAGCCTTTGGACCATGGGTCCGGGTAGATGACAGTGCATTCAAATAATGTTTTGAAAATCCAATTCTGCTCACGTGTGTATATGAACCTATTGTTTGAAAACATATTTCAAAATGTCAAAAAAATCAGAAAAAATATCCACATGTACATCCGGACATTCTATGTTCGCACACAAATTTTCGGGAAAAAGGAACATTTTTTGTGTCCGGTATAAAAAGACAAGTGATGCTCCAATACATGTCTATTCACGGGGCATTTTTTTGTCTATTTTACACAACCTGCATAAAATGTTTCTTTTTCCTGAAAGCTTGTGTGCGAACATGAAATGAGTGGATGTACACGTGAAATTTTCTCACAGATTTTTTTTTGACATTTTGACATTTGTTTTTTATGCATTTTTCATAATAGGTTCATATGCACCTGGGAGCCAAAACATCATCAACAATGTTCTGCTATTCTGGACTAGTTGAGTATCTCATGTACTCATCCCCTATGTAAAGTGTTCCCTCTTAGATTGTGAGAAGGTGATTGCTGGTGTGGAGTCCCTGGAAATCTAGGAGGAGAAGTTCCAAAAGCAGGCACCCATCAAAGGAGAAGAAGCCATCGACAACTACCTAAACATCAATGATCAACCCAACTTTGATGAATAGATTTGTTAGTGTAGACCACATCACGAGAGAGTAGCTGTGAGACAATCCTGTTGTTGTAACTAGATCCTACTTGCGCCCGCGGCTGTTAGACAAATCACTTGACGACAGTAGAGGTTGACGCATGTTAGGCACGAGTGACCAAGTGACCATGTAGACGACACAACGTAAACACCATCCGCATTGTGCTGAGTTCATTACTAGTCTATGGTACAAAGGTGACAGTCTAGGCGAGACCAAAAGCAAGACAACAGACGAAAGACCACATAGGAGGTTCGGATGAATTACAGATACCACATTTAGGCCATGTTTGGAACGCAGGATAGGAAAAATGCAGGAATAGGAATTACACAGGAATAGGATAGGAATCCAGGTGGAAAAAAGAGGATTCAAAAACACAGGAAAAAATTCCATAAGACCAGAATGCAGAAAAATGAAAAACATAGGAACCTTTGTTATGGAACATCCATCATTACAAACGTTCTTGAGCAAGTCGCTTATCTTATTAGTTAAGTAGCTCAATTCGTTTTTACCAATACTGCAGCCCACAATAATTAACCAAAATAAAAAATCCCTGTGCACCTACAGATGGACCCCAACCACGTTCACATGTTCACATCCAATTTCCCCTTCGCCATCTTCTCAGACCCCATGCACAAAACTAAAATCGGTTTTGATAGAGTGAGAGCCTGACTATACAGAGCGTTTCTTTTCCCAATTGATCGTGCACATCGCTACTTCCAGAATCGGAGCAGAGCTAGTGGCGATACATCCATAGTGACAATGGTGCGTAATGACAGTAGCTACATCAGGGTTTCATGGCGCATCCAATAGCACCAGCGGCGCTAGATCCAACTAATTTCCATACCGCCGTTTGTGATTGGGCAGAGCAGCACCAAGTGTTATCAGATCGCCATTAAATCCTTCTGAAAGCAATCTCTACTCTGTGTTTTTTCCTCGGTCGTCGTACATGAAAGCAAAAATGAGGTCGGACTGGATGTGTTTCTTTCCTCTAGTTTTCCTGTGAAAGCGACTATGTAGGAATCTTTCCTACTGTTTTCCTAAGATGAAATCCTGTGTTCCAAACGGTGGAAAGGAAAGTTTTCGTGTGAAAATCCTTTCCTACAGAATTCCTGTAAAAATCCTTTTATTCCAAACGACCCCTTAGGTGAGACCAAAAGCAAGACAGAAGATGAACAACCAGATAGAAACTTAAGACGGTCTTATAGAGGCTCGGACTTCATCACTTTTTTGTCTAGGTACAGTCGAGATGGGCACCTGGGAGAGTAGTGAGGTAGCACTCCGTCTGATATTGACCAAGACAGTCCACGACGGTATCCTCTATTGAAAACTCGACTGCGGCTGGCCGTGGTCCAAGACCGGATTGATTCAAAACTTGAACCACCGTTCTTGGTACTCAGCTCCACTCACGCTTTCCAAATAGTTGTACTACAACAGATGGCCATCGCCCATCGGGTCCCCCTGGCCATAAGGTTAACAAATGTGGGTTATGTGGACAACGGTTAACCAGTTCTATTAGTCTCTCGAACTAGGCTTTCGCCTCGTTTTATAAATAAAGTCTCATCGGCCGAATAAATACAAGGTGAAGGGGAGACCTCTTTTACAAGACAGATCAAAATAAATAAGAAACATGCGGTAGCCTAAACTTGCCACCGAGGACAACCAGTTCTATTACTAGGAAGGATGCCCTGAGACCAAACTCCATTTGAGCTCGTCAGCCTTATTCTGAATGTGAAATTTAATGTAAAAATCACCTTCATGAATAGCTAACAAGTCCATGGATGTAGCATGGATACCAAGCAAAATGCCTCCGGGCCTTCCTTTAGCGGGTAAAAATAAATGCCAGCAATAATCTAAGCCTGCAACGAGGCTGTCAAGAATATGTGCTGGAAAGTCACTTTCCCCATTTCAGTGATAGCCACACAATCCAAATAAAGTCGCTCACACAATCGGCAATAATGTCGATGTTTAGCAAAATCCTTTGAGAACTCTGCTATTCCACAATGATGCCATTCCTAAGGTAGCTCTTTTTTTGGTGAATTTACTTGAGACCTATGGGGAGTCTAGAATTTTTCTCCGGTGGAGTGGACTTGGATTAAAGAGCCGTAGGCGTTGAGATTGCACAGCATGCTCCCAAACTCTACCTCGCTCATATTCACCACCTTCACCTCCATCAGACCTTCACTATGTAAGAGAGAAGTTTTGACGGGGTACAGGAGGAGCTCTCCTTTTGCATTATAGTGGGGGGGCCATCGGTTCGGTCGGTTGTGTTTTCTTTACATTTTCTGAAGAAACAGTCCACCGCCTTCCAGAAGGGAGAACAGTGTACAGGTCTGTTATTAACAATATATTGGGAGAAAGATCATCATACTGTAGTATTTATAGTCAACAATAAGCTTCCAAATTTCATTGTCATCCAGATGATATCACCGTATCCAAGACAGACTACAGAAGACACAGATTAAGCGATGATGCTCGACCTACCTGCAGTTCACGACGGTGCCTGGTTCCCTGCGATTTGCATGTTGCCAGTTTATTTAGCCTTGTTGCACGGTTAATTAGCTTGGTAGTAATAGTAATGGTTAAACGAATTCGATCTGGCCTCGTTGACTTGGTGCTGTTGCCTTACTGTGTTGGTGTGAATTTGACCAACTAGCTAGCGTTCTGTGCTGATCACCAACCTCCGTACGCCACTCACTCGCTGATCATTTCTATGGCGTTGGGGGTCAAAAGCTGGCGTTGGTGTGAGTTGTCTACCGACGAGACTAGTCACGAGCATACCTGGTGAGCGAGAGCGAGGCCCCTAGTGCCCCCCCTCCCCCCGACCGTCCGCCATGTCAGCGCCGGCGTCCACTTCTGCCCTGCCGAAGGCCACTCCAGCCAAGGCGGCCACCATACCCTCCGCGTCTTGCTTGTCCTTGTCATTGGTTGTTCCCCTGGGCGTCTCCCCCGTGGTCCTCAGCGGCCCTGGATCCTGAAGGTGGGTGGACATTGTCGAGGAGGCCTCCTCCGACAACGACTCGACGAGGTCGTCCGAGATGGCTTTCCTTCCCCGCGCTGGTCGCCGACCCCTGCGCCCCCCTGCCCCATCGCCTCGCCGAGGCTCGCAAGGCTGGCCTCACGCCTGGCTTCGCTGGTGGTGGGGACGACAGACCCTCCCCGTAAGCGCTTCGAGGTGGGCGAATCCTCGCGCGCCGAAGCCTAGAGGAACGCGGGGCGGCAGCAGAAGCGCCAGCGCCAGGCCCCCCTCCCGCCCAACGTGCTGCCGTCGGGCTTGCCCTCGGACCTTGTTGGCATCTGTTTCAACTGCCTGCGTTCAGACTGTGCTGTGGGCACCTACATGAAGGAGGTCGTCTGCCTGCGCTGCAAGGGCAGGAGCCACATCACGCGACAGTGCTTGAAACCACGCAGCGGGCAGGCAGCGTCGCGGCCACTGCTGCACGGTGGGCGCTTGCCGGTTGAGGTGCGGTCGGCTCAGAGCCTGGGATGCTGCGCTCTAGCACTGAGCAGAGGCGAGTGTCGGTCCAGGAGCGCATCGACTTCCGCGCCATCGCCGAGCCAGAGCGGGCACCACAAGGAGTGGCGATGACCATGCACGCGCCGACTTCCCTGCCTTCTCCGGCGCAGGAGATGGAGAGCTGGCCCGCGCTCAGGCGGGTGGCGCCCCAGCCGGCACTCCAACAGTGGGAAAGTGGGCGCACTGCGCAAGCTCGGCCGGTCCATGAAAGCTGGGGCTTCGCGTGCAGCCCGACACAACGTGTGGTGTAGGTGTTGAGCTGGCCGGCGGCGCGTCGAAGGGACGTGTCTCTAGGGGATGGAGCAACTCCACCTCTCTCCTGGGAACCTCAACGGAAGACGGCACGGACGTGGGCCGGCCGAGCGACAGCCCGGCGTGGATGGTTGTTTCATCTACCGTACATCGGAGGTGGATGCGTCGGAGCGAGCGCTCAGGTGGAGCGTCGTCGTGACCATCTCTGGCGCCCGCAGGAGGGTGGCAGCGACAGCACTCACTGTCGCGGTCTAGGGACGCTTCCCGACGTCGGTGGGCCACTTCTCTATGCATTACCACTGGCCTTTAGACTTCTTGGTCGTGTTCGACTCCTAGGCTCGCCGCGACGAAGTGCTAAGCGCTGGGGGGCTAGGTGATGAACCACAAAGGTTGTGGAGGAACAACTCCACCTTGCTGCTACAATGTGGACAACACAAATGTTGAAGGAACCACTCCAACGTGCTGGGCTAGATGCTAGATATCGCTCTAGGGGCGGGGCTGTCAAGAGTTCAATCCAAAACTCTCTACATACTAGATCTAATCCAAAATCTAAAGCAAGAACACAAAGTTCTCTTTATTGATAGGTAGAGGACACATAGCCTGGTTACATAGATAGAGGTGATGGCCTCTATTTATAGGCTGCATAAGCCTTCACTACTTATAGCTCTACTCATAGCTAGAAGGTTCCAGAGAACATACTTAAAGCTAGGAGATAAGGGTAAACAACCTAGTTACAACTCATAATAGAACACTCTAGAAACTAGTACAATACCTATGACTAAAGGACAATATTACCTAGAATATAGTAGAAGTTGTAGAAGCTAGTACTGGATTTTTCTTCTATTTTATTTTCTCTACTGTCCCTCATCATCCTCCCCTGGTTATTTATAACTCGATCTCGAGTTACCTTCACAGTGTGCTTGTTCTGGATGATAAAGAGCCAAGTCTACCATATCGAGTGTGTCGGATATTCCCATCTCGGCTGGAAGATCTTATCACCAACTTGGAATAATTTTAGTCTCCGTTTATAGTCAGCCAACTGTTTGTATTTCTGATTTTGTGCCTCCACTTCTTTCTTTAGTGTAGCATGCTCTTGGGCTCATTCCGGCCAATCGTCGAACACTTAGCGGGCGAGGTGGTGGAAGCTCGAAGTGTGGCCGAGCTACGGCGAAGGAGGGGGGCGGCGAAATTGGCCGAGGCTGCAGGGGGAAGTTGCGGCGGTGGCGACGGACCTATCTATAGGCGCGAATTCGGCTTGAAATAGCGGAGCTTCGCCGGCGCAAGCATGGCGACGAGGCAGCTGGGGGAATCCTTCGCCGCGGAAGAGGGACTGGTGGTGGAAAATGGGATGTCTCGCCGACAGGGCTGGCCCACCCTCGTTTTTGCTTAGTTCGGCGTTCCCAGCGCGTTCCGGCGCCGCGGGAACGGCCTGGAAAGGCCGGACGTATTTTGGGCCAAATCCGGACGAAATCGGGGTCCAGTGAACACGACTGGGACCAATTTCGGCGTCCGGACCAAAAGTACATCCTGAAAACGGCGTTCTGAAACCCGAATGGAGATGGAACCCGAATGGAGATGCTCTAAGAATGTGGGAGTGCGAATACGCCGGCCGTACATATGGTACACGCTCCCATTCGTGCACAGAAATTAGGCGTACATTACATTCTCTCAGAAAAGGGAAAAAAAAGGCGTACATATCCATAGAGTACGTCACCACTCACCGCGCAGTTCACACGGCACACCCGGGGGAAGTGGCACACAGCCCGTGTGAAGAGGCAGAACGTGAACGACAGACTTTTTGCCTTGTGGTATAGAAAGGAACGTGACAATCTGTAGAAGTGCATCTCTGAGAAACCGTGCGGATTATAGGTACTCCTCGTTTGTCCTAAGTCAAACCTAGTAAACTTTGACTAAATTTATAAAAAAGTAGCAATATTTATGTCACTAAATTGATATCACTTGGATTTTTTTCGAATTTAGTTTTATAATATGACAAATTTATGTAATATATGTTAGTATATTTATCTAAAATGTTGGTCAAATTTGATAAAGTTTGACTTAGACAAAACCTAGAAGTATAAGTACGTACTGTACAATTTACACCGGCAACTTGGACACTCTGTATTACTACTACTTATATTAATCATAAATAAGCCATTTGAATCTGTTACTATTTAGGGTCAACCTCCGCCCGCCCTCTCCGCGACACCGGTCACCTCGTCTTCAAGGACAACGTCTACCATGTCGTGCAGTCGCCACGCACCCTGGACTCCCAGTGCTGGCTCCTCCACGACAGGACCTGAGGCGTGCGCTTCTTCCAGCTCGTCCTTGCGCTCCTCGATCGCGACGGAGCCGTCGCTCTGGGCCGCGTCTGGCGGTTCCACGTAGGGGCGCCACTCCCCGCCGACGACCGCCTCCTGGTCGAGCTGGGCGTGGAGCCCCCTGCCCGTCGCCGCATCCACCGCGACCACATCGGGACGGCTCTCCAGGGCTGCCACGCCATCCACAACACCGCCGTCACGTGGGTCACATGTGACGGTGCCGACGACATCTGCCACCTGATGAACTGCTCCTACAAGCCTGAGGTCGTTCGTAAGGTTTCTGACCGCATGAACTTCGTAACTCCCGCTCCTCCTTCCCCCAGCTGTACGACCTCCGGTTTCTCTCCGAGTGGCGGACGCTGGAGGGAGAGGAGCCTCCGCTCGCAGCCGTCAGAGTTGGCGGGCCGGCCGCGCTCCTCCACGGCTTCCTCGCGCTGATGAAGGAGCCTACTTTCGTGGAGCAGATGGAGGGATACAACGGGATACTGTCTGGGATCGGGCATTTGGATACGCCTGACGTTGTCAATCGGTACAAGATGAGCAAGCAGGAGCGTCAGAGGCGGTTCAGGGCGGAATTTGGTGGTAAAAGATACTAGGTGGTGGCGCGCGCCAAGACCTCAAAGGCGACCTGCACGTTCCAATAGTCCAACAAGAACAAGGGGGGGTGGGGAGGCTTTCCCTTGTAATTAAGATTTGTATTTTCTTTGTTGTATGTACTCTTTCCGTTTCAAAATATAAGATGTTTTAGATTTGTGGAAAAAAATATTTAGACTTATTTTAGTGTGTAGACGTAATCAAGAAATGACTTGTACGGATGACTTTTCTGACTAGTTTGCATACTGGTCGGTTTACCATGGAAGCAAGAGAAGAATGGCGTTTCTGACTAGTTTGCATGCTGCTCCACCGGCATCACGTTGCCGTTCTTCACTTGTGGTTTCCTTCGCTTCTCTCTTCCCACCTTCCGAAAGGCGCCCTTGAAATACAGCTTCCTCTCTTCTACGTATAATGGAACAGCGTTTCAAAAAAAAATCTATACCTATCTATATCTATACCTAATACTCCCTCCGGCCTGAAATACCTGTCGCACGCCTAGTACAAAGTCCATTTTGCAAGACAGTCCTGAATACGTTCAAAATCTTACAAATTTGACCTGCAATTTGAAATTTACAACTTCATTCGCCGCTCTGCCCGCCGTCAGAGCCCTCCCGCTGGGTCCGCATGTACGCAGCAACTCCAACACCGCCTCTTTGCGACAGAGTGCTCGAGCGGGGCCGTGCCGACGGAGGGCGTGGGGGAGCCAGTACTGCGCCGACATACATTACATTGACTGGAGAAGACGATGACGATGGTCCTTGACACCCTCCTCGATCTCCTTGGAGTCCCCTGGACCCAAAGAAGTCAAATCAGTAGTGGAATAATTTGTATTTCAGGTTACTTCTTTTGAATTCATCCTGTAGTGGAATAATTTCAAAGATGGGCCAATATTGTTTTGAATTCAAACTGTAGTGGAATAATTTCAAAGCTTGGAACTCTTGGCCAAAATGAAAACGATATTGCCTTACTTTAGTGTCGGACAAACCGTTTTATACTCGAATATTCATAAAGCGTGAAGAATATTCACAAAGTGATGCTCAACTGTATTGGAATACTCATAAAATTCACAAAGTGATACACGACTCTTGTAACTGTAAAGTACCTCAATACAATGTTCATACCAGATGCAAGCTAAGGTATATTTTAGTTAAAGCAATGAGAAACTACAAAAGAATAAATCGAAATCACTTCAAATATCGTAAAGTCTCAAAACGCATTTTGACCAAGGAAGTTGATCGCGCAACTAATGCAAACTTTGGAATTAAAAATCTAACATGGTGCAAGAAGGTAAATCTGCTAAAACTAGAAGATATATTACAAGGTTCCAATAGATCTCCCGAAACTTGAAGTTAAGCCAGGAGGGATCACATAACTCCTACCTATTCCTTCTTTGGGATGAATAAAGCATCATCCTCTTCATCCTCCTCCCTTTTGAGGCTGCAGGCATGGGCAATGCATGCAAAGCGAGTGGATAGTTCGGTAATGCTAGCATGTTTCTCTTTTATTATCTTGCAAAGTAACTTCCTGCCATTGGCCATTTCAACAACAATTTTAGTCAAGATTTGAACCCTACTATCGATGTCATCGACCTTCTTCTCAAGGTCTTTGCCCATCATCTAGTAGGAATCAATCCCCTCACTAATGGTTTCAACACATGCTTTAGAGAGTTTTTCGAGATTTGCGATCTTCTCCCTAATCTCATCTTGCTTCTCCTTGTTTGAGGATGGGGAACCGAGAAAAGATTTGAGAGAGCATTCAGGAATGTTATACCTATAGGATTTGGTGAATATTCCTCATTGTTTCTCCGTTTTTCCACATGCCTCATCATCTCCATCTTGTGTGGGAACATGTTCTCCCAATTGGGAAGTGACACCACTTCAGCTAGTTCCTGAGTCGATGAAGATGAAGAACCTTCTTTAGACTCCTTGGTTCCTGTCGCGGAAACTTCCTCCTTCTTTGTCCAAATCTGCTAGATATGAAAAGGCTACATATCTCTTGGATGATCAAGTGAGATTTGGTGCATGAAGATAATGGAAAGAAAAGATGTGAGATTAGAAGAAAAACCCTAAAACTTAGAGGCAAAAGGAAAAATGAAGGAAGGAAATAGAATAAAAATAGGAATCTCCCAAAATAGGGTAGCCGTCATCGGTGTTGCCCTTCAGTACAGGAGGGATTGCCCCATACAGCGCGCCCGTACTGACAATTACCGACCTTTTTTAGGTGGTAAAGAGAATTTTTTCTTATACAAAACGTAACAGAAATGAGACGAAAGTTACAGAGGGAATAAACACTTGGCGTACGGCGGGAGCCACCCGTATGGTCAGATTGTACCGATCCATGAAAAAGAACAGAAAAACAGGATGCAATACTGGGCGTGTAACGACCTACGGTACATGCGCGTCCGATCGTACGGTTCGCCCGTACCGGGTCGAAAATTGCCCCGTTCAGGAAAACAAGAGAAAGAAGAAGAAAACATCAATAAAGACAGATTGTGTCTCAAAAGAGCAAAAATGAGAGAAAAGGATAAGCATGCATCTAACTCACCTTATCTTTGCTTGATGAATTCTTTGATTGTGGTTAGATAAGTTAGATCCATTGTGTTTACCTATCTGACTTTATAGTGCTCCAGGCGATGCCCGTTAACAATCCAAGCTGTAGAAGGGGTCTAGCCTTTCAATTCCATCGCCCTTGAGGGATATGCTTCATCAATTTCATATGGCTCTTCCCACTTGGATCTCAACTTTCCTGCAAAGATCTTTAGCTGAGAATTTTAGAGCAAAACTTTATCTTCGGATTTGAATTCCTAATTCTCTATCTTCCTATCATGCCATCTTTTAAATTTATATTTAAATATTTTGGCATTTTCATAGGCCTTATTTCTAAGTTCATCTAGATCATAAATGTCTAAGAGGCATTTCTCTCCTGTAGTCTTTAAATCATAAGCCTTATGTTCTAGCTCTAAAGGATGATGACAAGGTTTACCGTAAACGATCTTATATGGTGTCATCTCCATAGGATTCTTGGATGCAGTGCGATATGCCCACAAAGTATTATTCAACTTCATAGCACAGCCCTTCCCTGACTTCTGTACTATCTTCTAAAGTGTGACGTGAATCTCCCAATTTGAAAGCTCCACTTTCCCACTAGCTTGTGGGTGATATGGTGAAGCTACACTATGAACCCCTTTATATGATCCACCGTCAGTAATTAGAAATCTAGGGACACCATACCTGGGAAAAATAATGTCCTTAATCATCTTCGTGGAAGTAGCTGCATCTGCATGAGAAGTGGGTATAGATTCAACCCATTTAGTAACGTAATCAATAACAACAAGAATACGAGTGTATCCATTAGATGATAGGAATGACCCCATGAAACCAGTTCCTCCAAACATTAGACAGTTCTATTATAAGATATAATTTATGGACATTTCTTGTCTTTTTCCTATGTTACTCATACGTTGACAAGAATCACAATTCTTAACATAATTATGATCATCTTTAAATAAAGTAGGCCAGTAGAATCCAGATTGTAACACCTTAGCACCTATACGGTTGCTAACGTGATGCTCTCCCACTACCAGGAAATGGCTATAGGTAATCTGCACATCCGTGGCGCACGTGCTAGTGGTGCCCCACGGCTAAAATAGGCGTGGCGCACTGGCCACAGGTGCCCTACGTCTATCTACCATAATAGTGGCGCACATGCAGTTGGTGCGCCACGGTCGTGTGTGGGCCAGGCCCCTATCGGCCGTAGACCACATAGCCGTAGCGCACCCCGGTGAAGTGCGCTACAGGTGTGGCCGGGAGTCATGGTGCACATGGCCTCCGTGCGCTAAGGCAAGATCGGGCCACCCGTACTGTTAACTGGGAAAACACGTCTGTGGCGCACTGCCGGTATGTGCGCCACGGATGTTCTTTACTCCTTTGGCGCACCCCCCATGTGCGCCACGGATGTGCGTTCTGCTACTTCTTTTTGGCAGATACACCTTTGCACATTTGACTAGATCTCACCATCTCACACTTCACTTTCCCCTCCTTCTTCCTCCTTGGATCTCGCCCCCCTCCTCCTTCCACCTCAATTTCTCCACTCTTTCACCATTTGTAGCATGTAAAACTTACCTTGGATGCTACATACATAATAGAGGAAAGCTCTCCTTCCGGCCACCATCTCTCGGTCTATTACCTCTCCTTCGAGATCTTCTCGGTCTCTCATCTTGGTAAGTTGTCTATGTAAGAGGATGTGTTTATGTGTATGGATGATATATGGTCACATATCTATGGAGAGGATCGATGCTCTCATGTGTTTGGAGAGCATGCATTATATGCTCTCCCATATATTGGCATTGTTTTGCCAAAATGTTGATTCATTTCCATTTTGGCAAGACTTTGGCATTTCGCAAAGATCCTAATTTTAGGATAGGTCATGCCGAAATTTTCCATCGACCATTGCATGCATGCATTGGTTCTGTGGTTGTAATAAACTTCTAATTCTACCTTGTACACCGCGCAGGCAACCATGGTCCGCATAATGCGCGAAGGCATTGTGGCTAGATTTTTGAAATGCGCGACGGCCGACATGATACGAAATAACATGACGGAGATAAGATGTCCGTGCAGAAGATGCAAACTCAATTGGTTGATTGACCCAGATTCCGGAAATCTGCAGGCGCACCTGCTCCGTCATGGTTTCATGGATGGCTACACTCGGTGGATAAGTGATGACGAAGACGATGAGGCCGTAAATGGGGTAGCGGAAAATGAGGAAGTCGGGCAACATGATCATGATCACGGCAAGGACGGGCGAGATGAAGAAGAGTCTCCTGGAGATGGTGAAGGTGCGGAAGCAGACCAGGATGATGATGATCTAGATGCCGGAGCAGACGATGGAACAACGTCAGGCTGGGTGCGGGACTCTTATGTTCAAGAACTACTTCTCAAGCAAACGAGTAATGCCAGGGCTGCTGCTAGAGAGAAAGCCAAGCTTGCGCAACTTGAGAAAGACGCGGTTACTCCATTGTATGAAGGATGCAAGCCCGATGATACCCGGTTGAATGTAATGCTCAAGGCTATGGAGATGAAGGCAAAACACAAATGGACCGACGCAAGCTTCGACGATATGATGGCATTCTGGCATGATCGTCTCCCGGAGGGGAACACGTGTCCAACTAGTATCGAGGACGCCAAGAAAATCGTGTGTCCTCTTGATCTGCCGCACATTAGATACACGTGTCCAACTAGCATTCTGGCACGATTGCATCATTTATCGGGGCGAGGACACGGAGAAAACCACATGCCCGGTGTGCGGTGTTAGTCGATACAAGAATGGGAAGAAAGCTCCTCGAAAAGTGGTATGGTACTTTCCTATCACTCCTCGTCTGCAGCGCTATTTCGCAGACTCTAAGGAAGCAAATCTCATGCGCTGGCATGCGGAAAGAAGGAAGCCAGCAGATGACGATGACCTTGAAAAGGACAAGCTGTTGACGCACCCTTCAGATGGTAGCCAGTGGAAAGCATTAGACCTCGAATTCCCAGAATTCAGTGGAGATTCGAGAAGCATTAGGCTAGGTGCAAGCACCCATGGACTCAATCCGTTCGGTAGCCAGAGCAGCACGCACAGCACTTGGTCCATGTTTGTATGGATGTACAACCTCCCTCCCTGGTTTTGCATGAAAAAGAAGTACATACAAATGAGTATGCTAATTCAAGGGCCAAAACAACCTGGTACCGACATCAATCTATATCTCGGGCTGTTGAAAGAGGAGCTAGCCATGTTATGGGAATCCGGAGCCAATACGTATGACGCTGTCGCACAAGATTATTTCACTATGAGAGCCGCGTTGGTCACTATGGTGCAAGACTATCCAGGTTGCGGATATTTCTCGGGGCAGGTTATCCAAGGATTCTACGCATGCGTTAGGTGCATAGATAACATGACCTATCTCCAACTAGAGAAAGATCCAGGGTCTTCGAAAACCGTGTTCATGGGGCACCGAAGATGGCTTGGAAAGAATGATGCATGGAGAAAACGTGGAGATCTGTTCAATGGAAAATCCGAGACCCGAGGAATCCCAGAGCGGAGGAGCAGTGTAGAAGTGGATGAATTGCGGAAAAACTGGAAAGAGTGTCCTAAACCGGGAAAGAAGCGAAAGAGGCAGCAAGACAAGCTGTTGATGAAGGTATGGGAAACAAGGTCTGTTTTCTGGGAGTTGCCATACTGGAAGTTTCTCCGCACGCCTCATAGCCTTGACATCATGCATATCACGAAGAACGTGTGCGAGAGTCTAGTCGCCACCCTAATCAACATGCCAGATAGGACGAAAGATGGTCCTAAAGCAAGGCACGACTTGATATTCATGGGCATCCGGAAGGATCTTCACGGAGGACGCCCTACTCCTGATGATCAGGAAGATGACGATGATCATCAGTCGGAGGCGACACAAGGTCGTCGAAAGGGTAAAAAGGTCAAGAAGAACGAATATTACTGCCCCCCTTCGTGCTTCACACTAAGCCAGGATGAGATCAAACAGTTTTTCAAGTGCCTTCTAGGAGTCAAATTTCCTTATGGCTACGCTGGCAAGATAAGAAGGTACCTAGATGAGGCTAAGCAGAGGTTTAGTGGGATGAAGTCTCACGACTGTGTCGTGCTAATGACGCAGATACTTCCGGTTGCACTACGAGGTATAATGGATGAGCATGTCCGAGAAACATTGTTTGGGCTCTGCAAGTTTTTCGACGTCGTCTCTCGAAAGTCAATTGGCGCGAAACAGCTCGGGAGGCTATAAGAGGAGATCGTGGTGATACTATGCGAGCTCGAGATCTACTTCCCGCCCGCATTCTTCGACATTATGGTGCATCTGCTGGTCCATATCGTGGAGGATATCATCCAACTCGGGCGATGTTCCTCCGCAGCATGATGCTGTTCGAAAGGATGAACGGACATATCAAAGGATACGTTCGCAACAAGTCCCATCCAGATGGAAGCATAGCCAAGGGCTTTCTGGCCGAAGAGTGCATCTCTTTCTGCACGAATTATCTAGGCATCGAGAACCCTGTCAGTCTTCCCGTCAATAGGCACCTTGGCAAGCTCGATGGATCGGGTCACCGAGAGGGTCGTCGCGTACTGCATGCAAACTACGATTGTCGACGTGCAGACTTTGATAGAGTAAACCTAGTCACGCTACAACATTTAGAACTGGTCGATCCTTGGGTACAAAAGCACAAAAGGTCAATCGAGAAGAAGTATAGTGACCGGGGCATACAGAGGACGCAGGGAGAAATAATCAAAGAGCACAACTCAGATTTCACGCGTTGGTTTAGGCAGACGCTCCTAGATAATCCCCCGTAATCGCATTCTGCGGAGAAAAACATCATATTCACCTTGTCGCAGGGACCCATGCACAACCTGGTGACCTATCAGGCGTATGATATCAACGGTACACATTCTACATGGAGGAAAAGGACAACAAGTGTGACTATCAGAACTCAGGCGTAACATCGGAATTCTACACCGATGACAACATGAAGGAAAGATTTTACGAAAGGATCGAGGAGATCTGGGAGCTCGACTACTATGGAGAAAAGGTGCCGATGTTCCGTGTCAGATGGGCCAAGAGCGTCGAAAGAGAAGACCGGTATTTCACAACCATGTTAATACCTGAAGCAGCCAAATCCAAGGCCGCCGGTGCGCACGTCGCCGTGAAAAATGAACCGTGGGTACTGGCTAGCAAAGTGGACCAATGTTTTTTATTACTGACCCGACAAAGCCTAGCCGTGTTGTCGTGAGGAGAGGAAAAAGAAACATCATCGAAATGGATGGAGTCGCCAACGAGCAAGACTTCGACCAGTACGGTGATCCAAAGATTGAAGATGACGACGACTACGATGAAAAAACATACATCACAAGAAGAAAAAGGACAACCTTACCCAAAAAGGTAGCCCGTTCGAGCGAATAAACATAAAAGTGCCAGGGCTAAATTATTCAACCGCGATAAAGAAGGGAAAAAAATTGTAAAACGCTAGCTCAAAAAAGATTGTATTGATGCATATGGATGGCATATTATTAATGGACACATTATTATTTAATTTCTTTCTACTTTGAATCACTTTTGTACCACTTTTGATGATATATATGTACCATTTTTGTCATATAAAACATATAACATATATTTTATATAGTTTACATAATTTTTGGGATATTTTTTAACATTTTAAAGTAGTTTTAAAATAAAAACAAAAAATGGGGGCACCAGGGTTCGAACCTGGGTGCTCCAGGTTTAGTGAGCATACATAGCTAGGGCGATACCAGTGGGATATGCAAGTGCTAGTGTCAACTAACGGAGCGGCAGCTATTTGTTTGACTTGACACGACACTTAGCCATAGCGCACCCTTACCTAGTGCGCTACGGTTACCTGTAGCGCACTAGGTAAGGGTGCGCTACAGCTAAGTGTCGTGACAAGTCTGTTGTGCTACGCATGGTCATCTCCCATCTCCCATCTCCCATCTATCCTCTGCCGCTCAATCTGCCGCCTCCGCCGCTCGCCCGCTGCCTGCCGAGGAGGAGAGGAGGCCACCGCGTCGGAGGAGGAGGAGAGGAGGCAGCCGCGTCCGTGGAGGAGGAGAGGAGGCCGCCGTGTCCGAGGAGGAGGAGAGGAGGCCGCCGCGCGTCCGTGGAGGAGCTCCATCCGCGCTCTTCGTCATCCTTCGCACGCTCTTCATCGTCGTCGTCTTTGAGGTGAGTGTCCCCTCTCCCCTCTCTCCCTCTCTCCCCTCTCTAGGGTTTCCTCCTCCGAGCACATGAACCCTAGCTTGATTCAGTGATAGATTCCGAAAATTTCAACCCTAATTAGGGTTTCCTCCTCCGAGCACATGACCTAGAACAAAAATCTGATATTGGACAGTGTTTTACCTAGTGAATAGCTTCGAGCACATGAACCCTAGCTTGATTCAGTGATATTGTTTAGGGTTCAGTCATTCAGACAGTGCAATAGTTGATCTGTGTTGTAGTGTGCTGATGCTATGGTGGTCGATGTGTTGTAGTGTGCTGATGCTATGGTGGTCGATGGTGGTTGATCTATGTTGTAGTGTGCTGATGCTATGGTTCTGGGTTCAGTCATTCAGACAGTGCAATAGTCATTCAGTCATTCAGACAGTGCAATAATTTCTACTGTATTTTGTAGCGTGCCTTGATTAATTCTTGGACCTGTTCAATGTGTAAAGCTGATGCTATGGTGGTCGATGCTATAGTTACTGAATGTGTAAAGCTGATGCTATGTGCTTGTGATGTTGCTAATAGAACAATATTCCTTCAAGTTTACCTGAGATGCATTTGCGGTACTTAATTTCTTAGAACTTAATTCAGCAAATCTTAGAACTTAATTTCTTGCTCTTAGAGGTTTCTGTTTGCCAGCCTCAAATAGGCTTATAAAGCCTAACACATGCCATGGTTAGCAAGGTTAATTAAATCAGCAAGGTTCAAGGATCATATTCCTATTCCTATAAAAAGGGACTTGTTGTACTGTAGTTTATTGATTGTGCCACATGGTTAATTAAACCAGCAAGGTTCCAGGTTCATATTCATATTCTGTTACAATTGATGTACAGTAGCTCTACTGTAGTTTGCTGAATCTGTTAAGGTCAGGTTCTTGAATAAAGTACTGCTAAGATTCCTACTACTACACCAGTTCTGTTCTTCTCATTGGATCCCTGACTAGCATGCTAGACTTCTGATCCTAAATGAAATACAGCTTTGAAGCTTACTATATCTGATAACAAATGTAGGTCATTTTAGTATTTTACCAATCAAACATTACTATATTTGATCCTTTATAACAAAAGAAATAATGCATTATTTTGTGTAGCTCTAGGTCTGATGTTAGGCTTATATGCAGGTGCTCCAGGTCTGCTGTTAGGCTTATATACAGGAAAATACCCTGCCTAGTTGTATTCGTATGCAGGTGCTTGTATGAAATGAGTCCTGATTTTCGCCGAAATGTTGATTAACTTCCGTTTCGGCAGAAATCGGGCACTCCTAGTTTAACAAAAATGAGCAATGGTCATGCCGGATTTTTCCGCGCACTTTACTAACCATTATTTGCCTTTTATTAGTGCAAACATGTGTGACAACAACGAGGCTGGATCTTCTCAGCGTATCAATGCTGAAGGAGAAGTGAGACCTCAAAATAGACCCTTGTCATTCTGGGAGGAGGTCAAGCGGCTAGAAAGAATGACAGAGGGTGATGAACAATACAACCCTTCCGAGAGCAACGCCGATGAGATGGAAGACACGGAGGAAGAAGAAGCGGCCGAAGGAACGACGGATGATGAAACCACTGATGGCGGCGAGGACATAACAAGTGGTAGTAATCCGCCTAAGAAGAAGAAGGAAAGGCGCCCGAACACGGTCGGCACCGTCAGAGAGGAAATTACCGAAGTGAGCCCAAAAGGGGTTCCTTTGGCGCCCGACCATGTGGTCAAAGGGTACGGTGGGCAAGTGGCAGCTATCACCCGGACCACCATCTCGCTTAACACCGAGAATCTCCGGCATAAAGATAATGTCCATTTGCGCACACTCCTCTTCGAGAAGCTGCACGCAAGATACAAGTTCCCCCTTCAGTATCGGAACACAGATTATCATGGGAGTGAAGTAAATAAATCCACCCTCACGAGGATGAGCACCGCCCTGGCCAGCTGGAGAACCCGGATAAAGAATAAGATATTTAAAGAAGAGAAAAGTCTCAAGGAGATCCAGAAGATTGACCCGCAGATCACCGAAGATCAATTCCAGGAGTTCAAGGCCAAGTGCACCTCCGAAGCAGCCAAGGCCTCGTGTAAGTGGGGAAAGGAATTGCAGGAGATGAATATAGGTCACCACCATCTTGGATCTGGTGGTTACAGAGCTGTGGAGCCCAAATGGGATAAGGAGGACGACGAGTATAGAGCTAAGGGGATACCTAACCCCTTTTCGAAATTCGAAAACAAGCAGCTTCGAAACTTCATCAGGGTTCGTTACCATGTGGACCCCAAAACCAAAGAACTCACCGCGGAAACTAAGGTGAAGGACTGCGAGGTTCTTGCGGTAAGTAATTTAATTACCGCGGATCAAGTCGATTACATTATAATCAATCAAGTCGAATTTCTAAACGGTTCACGTTACTTCTTCTGCAGGACGAGGAAATTGCTAGTCAGGGATCCCATGGTTCCTCATCCCACGGGTCGATGATGGCCACCCGGTGGGATAACCCTTTTAACAGGGCGATGAACCGGGCCAAGAAAATCATGCCGGTTACAAAGAAGCCATCGTCGGCTGGCCGTCTGGCCGGCTTCGGGGCTAAGAATTGGGTGGATCATTTTGGTCCACCCCCAAGGACGCGTGTGGAGGGAAGGAGCGACGAGGAAAACCGCGAGGTTCAGGAACTTAAGGAACAAGTGGCGTGGATCCCGCAGATCATCCAAGACAACCTGGCAATCACCCTCACCTCCATCCTGCCTACCTTGGTGGAGTCAATAGCGAACTGGAGTGCGGGTGGTCGACAAGGGCCGTGCCCGATTCCAAGCATGGTCAGTAGCCACTCAAACAATGCGGCGCCAATGATCCCGGTGAATTATGTGTTCGTGACTCCGCCCGCTAGCACGGCGGCGCCGGAAGCATTGGTGACTCCGCCCGCTAGCACGACGACGCCGGAAGCATTCGTGACTCCCCCTGCCAGCACCGCGGCGCCGGAGCTTAATGCAACCGATAGGGAGAATACATCGGCGGCCGGCACCGTGCCATCAAGCAGCCCTCCGTCTCTTGCACGCCCGTCGTCGTATGCGGTGCCTCGACATTAGCCGAGCTCGACGCCATCACGGTAAACCAAATACTTTACCGCCTTGCCATTTATTACTCTTATGGCATCTTTTTAATGCCATACATGTTGTTCGCAGACGGATGTTCCATGCACTCTCTTAAGCTTCGTGAACAACGAGTTGAGGGATGTTGCCAAGGGTACCATCATTCAACCCTTGCACCGCACGTTCCACTCAAAGCCGATGCCAGATAACGTGCATAGGGTTAAAATTATCCGGGTGCTAAGGGGCTGCGATGACCTGGAACCTCCCATTCAACCCCCAGGAGCGGATGAAGAAGAGTCGGCTGTCCTCAGAAGTTGCTTCGGCTTATTCCTGCTATGGCCAAAGAGCATGATTCGTTTGGGGACGGCCGAGGCCATCACCCCACAGACAACAACACTGTATGTCGTGCCAGCGCCAAGCCATGGCAAGACCCCCACACCGTCACCTCCACGCGATTGTTCGGCTGGTCATATTGACATGACCATGGCGTAGGATCCGAACGAGGATGACGAAGATTACTTCGATGATTTCATCAACACTAATCTTTTCCCCGGCGACCTAAACGAAGACCCAGCTGGTGGCCCCGCAGAGAAAGCCACTTGCAACAAACGTCTCTTTGGTTCTCAGGAGACGCCTCCATCTTGCACCTTCACCGAGCCAGCGGATACATCCAACCGGCCCTTTGTTCTAAGCCCTGACACACTACATAGGGCGATCGATGCTCAGATTGCCGTGCCTACCCACTTCCCAAAAGGAAAGAAGACCAGGAAAAGAAAATCTCGCAGCTCGAGCCAGCCGGTGGCGTCAACTGCGAATCCCATCAGGTTTCAGGACGGGCCACCAAGACCAAAGGGTATTATGTGGAGGATGCATGTGGCGGGTGAGCCCATGCTAACTAAGAAATTGCTCAGGCTCGCCACTTCAGAAATGAGGAGTGTGCATGATGGTGTGCTGACGATAGAGAGACGCCTTCTTGCGGAGAAAGATCCCTCGCACCCGGTATTCGTGGTTAAGGTGCCACGAGGCTTGGGCTTCGTTGATAATGTCCCCGCGGATCTGTTCTTCCTGCGGTTTGACGACATCTTCAATATGTTCCACCTGTATCCGCTGCACTATACCATGGTACGCCTGTTTTCTCTCAGCCTGGCCATTCAGATCATTAGAGAGAACACCCCAGGCATCGCTATAGTGGACCCCTACTACATGTGTGATGGCTGCTTGGGAAGCGCCATTGAATGGCAATTCGTGGCCTCGTACCTCCAAGGCATCTTGGTGGCGAACAAGACAAAGGAATACATTCTCGTGCCTTTCTTTCCCGAGTAATTCATTATTCACTCGCCGCCATAACATGCTTTATTAGATTTTCATCATTCTTTTTCCAACACATTCTGTTTGAATTGTTTTGCGCAGAGATCAACACTACACACTGATCTGCTTGTCGCCGAAACATTCGCAAGCCACGTATTTCGACTCAGGGAGTCAAGAGAAGAAGAAAAACTATGACAAGATCAAGGAAGTTCTGGATGATGCTCTCACCGGCTATGCCTCAGCGGAAGGCGCCACCTTCGTGCGTAAGAAGCTCAAGTTTGGCAGGCACGTCTTCACCCATGTGACGGAATTCCCCTACGCGAAGCAGCCGGCATGCAGTCAGAAGGAAGCCTACTATGCACTCCATCACATGAGGGCGTTCCTACTAGAGCAACAGAATTCTACGCTGCTAGATCATCTCAAACGGTGGGCCGAAGTCAAGGCCAGGACCAATGATTCAGATATTAGACAAGAGATGTATCGCATCCAGCAACAGTTTTGGGCAATCATCAGCCGTGATGTCATGACTTCAGGGGGGTCTTCTACGGAGGCAATCCCCCGAATAACCGTGACGTAGTAGATCGCCTAAAGATGCAGGGTGACTATAGGGCGTTCATGACGAAACAAGGCGTCCTCCCGTTCCCTGAGCCGAGCCAGAAGTCTTGATGTGTTGGTCTAGTTGTAGTTCTTTATCCCCACGTGTACTTGTGTGTGTTGACATGTAGACTTGGTATTTTTTTCTTACTTTTTTACCTTATTTGATAAGTATATCTTTATATGCGACTTTTACTTGTTTTTTCACCATCATTTAATTATTATTGCCAACTTTTAGATAACGTGGTACGTCGTGTACAAGGGACGGGTTCCTGGAGTCTATGATGATCGGGAAGACTGCCGGAGACAGGTGCACCGTTTCAGCGGCAATAGCTACAAAGGATACAATACTATGGCGGAGGCGGAAGCTAGATACGCGCGCTATCTAGCGGGAGTTAGGACGAGGAACCGGATGAAGACCTATACCTCCGTCGTGGTGATGGTTATTGTCTTTGGTTGTCTGTCATGCATGTTCCTACTTTAGATGTCTAGGCGAGCTTCCGCGAGCTCTAACTTGGTTGAGACATGTATTCATGTCATCACTAGCTACTTTGTAACTTGATCGAAATAATATAACTTATACTGTGTATTTATGTATGTGACTTATCTATATGTATTTGTTTCTATCTTGTCTGTGTATTTATTTCTGTATTGTATAATGTGTATTTATTTCTGTACTGTATATCTGTTTATATCAGCTATATTGTATATAATCTATATTGAATATCATCTGTATTGAGTATTTTTTTGTTTTTTGAAAAGCTAAGCCGTGGCGCACATATACGTTGTTAGTGGCGCACCACGTTGGTGGCGCACCTGGTCAGCTACTAGTAGCGCACTACGTCATGCGCCACAGGAATAACCGTAGTGGCGCACCAGCCAGTGCGCTACTACTAACTACATACTAGTAACGCACTTGTCATGCGCCACAGGAAAAACAGTGGTAGCACACAGTGTTGTGCGCCACTACTATATCGAGATACCTGTAGCGCACCTGGCAGTCCGCTGCGGGCACTTTTTAGCCGTAGCGTAGAAGTCGTGGCGCACCCCTAGTGCGCCACGGAAGGGGAAAATAGGTGCGCCACGGATTAGCTGTTTTCTAGTAGTGTCCATAAGGACTATGATGACAAGCTTTCAATATAGCATTCACCTCGTGATCGGCTACACACTTCATAATCATCCCATCAAGCCCATGTCTATATAAATAAGGATCAACCCAAAAGTAATATTTCAAATTGTTGAAGAATTTCTTTCTCTAATTATAATTCATTCCCTTTGATAGAAACTTACCTATAAGTAAATTAGCATACCCTGCAAACCAAGGGTCATGTGATTCTAAGGTGGCAAGGTACTCCCCATGCATAGATTTGTTAATAGGAATATGATCATCAATTATTCCTTCCATACGTGACAAATGATCATCTACTGGATTATCTTTACCTCTTCTATCCACTATTTGTAAGTCATACTCTTGTAATAACAGGACCCATTTAATAAAACGTGGCTTCACATCTTTCTTTGCTAAGAGATGTCTTAAATCTTGGTGATCAGTGTGCACTATTACTTTGGAGTTTATAATGTAATGTATGAATTTATCATAGGCAAAAACAATGGCTAGGAATTGCTTCTCAGTTGTGTCATAATTCTTTTGATCTTAATTAAAAACACGACTAGCATATTGAATAATGTTTAAGTTTAGGCCTCATATTTGTCCAAGAACAACCCCAATTACATAGTCACTAGCATTACACATAATTTCAAACGGCTCATCCCACGGTTGAATAATAGGTGCAGAGACTAGAGCTTTTTAAGTTCTTCAAAAGAGGTGACACAAATATTGTCGAAAACAAAAGGAATATCTTTATTCAGCAAATAAGTCAAGGGTGCAACAAGTTTGGTAAAATCCTTAATAAAGCATTGGAAAAACTTGCATGCCCAAGAAAATTCTTTACGCCTTTTATGTCTTGAGGTATAGGTAATATTTCTAAGGGAACACTGCTAGAATCATCAACCTCAATACCTTTTTAAGAGACTTTGCGTCTGAAAACTACATCTTCTCTTAGCATGAACCAATAGCGCTCCCAATTGAGGACCAATTTGGTTTGCTTGCAATGCTGCAATACTCTGTTAAGGTTATAGAGACATTGTTCGAAGGTAGTCCCATAAACAATGAAGTCATGCCCAAGAACTTACATAGAGTTTTAACAAAATTGTAAAATATCTTTAAGATACATTCTTGAAAAGGCGTGGTTGCATTACACAAACCAAACGACATCGATCTATAAGCATAAGTACCATAAGGGCATGTAAAGGTTGTCTTCTCTTAGTATTTAGGTTGATAGCAATTTGAGAATACCCTAAATAACCATTGAGAAACAAAAATACGAATTGCTAGTTATTCTTTCTAAAATCTGCTCCATAAAAGGTACAGGTTTATGATCTTTCTCTGTTTCCTGTTTAATTGTTTGAAGTCTATACACATTTTATACCCTGCTATGGTCCTTTTGGGGATTAGCTCATCCTCATTATTATTAATTATGGTTATGCATACTTCTTTAGGTATACAATGAGTTAGACTAACTCATTTACTACTAGAAATTGGATAATACCGGTTTGTAGCATGCGTATTACCTCTTTTCTCACTACTTCTTTCATTCTAGGATTTAGTCTCTTCTATGTGTCAACAAAAGGTTTAGCATCCGCAACCATAGGTATTTTGTGAGTAACTATGGCAGGATCTATTCCTTTAATATCACTGAGAGTATATCCAAAAGATTCACATTAATCGACGAGTACTTTTTGTAATTTATGACTTTCTTCAGTGGGAATTTGATCATTAATGATCGGGACACTTACCTTCCATGTCTAAAAGTTCATACTTGAACCCCGATGGAAGGGGTTTTAATAACAATGGAGGTGGATCCTCATCTTCATTCCTTTCCAGTTCTTCATATTCATCTTTAAGAAGATTTTCTACTTCAAGCATAGTATCAAGGATATTATCAAGATCTTCTTTTGCTTTATCATTTGGGACTGAGTCATTATTGGTTAAGCTTCACTAGTAGAAAAAGGGCCTCTAGTCTCGGGCCGTAACGGGCTCTAGTCCCGGTTTCGTACCTACAAATGCGAATTCAGGACTAGAGACCCCTATCTCTAGTCCGGTTTGCTACGAGCCGAGACTAGAGGCCACCACGTGGCAGCGGCAACATGGCGGGGACTGGAGGACCGCTAGTCTTGGTCCGTAACATGACCCGGGACTAAATCTTTCCAACCGCGACAGAAGAATCGTTTGTTTTCTCTACCGCGACATGATTTTGTGTTTTCCTTTTCATTTTGTTTTTTTATTTCGTTCTTTTTCAATTTGTGTTTCATTATAATTTCAAACATGTTTCCGTACACATATTCTACGCTACTACATACACAATACACATTGATTCACATATTGAGATCACATATAACACCGAGATCACATAATATATTTACATGAAGATCACATAATATATTATATGCAGAGATCACATATTGAGTTCACATATATATTGAGATCACATATTACATGGAGATCACATATTGAGTTCGTCGTCATCCACATAATGTTCTCCAATTGGATCAATCATTTCCTTCATCACAAATCCTGCCAATTCTTCTTGAATTCCTCGTATGCGCTATTCTAGATCGAGCTTCTCTGGCAAACGGTCTATATATGTTGAAGCAACTCTGCGCTCACTGGTCAACTCATGAATGTACTTGCAAACATAGAATCCACATAAATGAGTCCGCGATGTCTGCTACAAACCCTTCATCGTTTTATAAGTTAGCCTTTTTTGAATTATCCTTTTACTTCCGTTCTAAACCGTGTCCAAGACCTGCTCGGCAAAGAAAATGAACAAAAAAGTTATTTATTACTTGATATCAGGATATGAACGAAAGAGGCTAATATAATGCGATAATGATTGAAATTACTTATGGAGAATTGCTTTCATGTCGCTCCACAGCTCTTGGTCCCAACTTAATCGGTCGGTGACTTCAACTTGGTACTTGTCAACTTGAATGTTTAGAAGAATCCAATGGTACATGTGGATGTTTACATAATTAAGTAGACATGCATAACTCATCAATTACACTTAACATCGAGTAAGCAAAAAAAGAATGCGTACAAGACATAAACACTCACTTGAAGTTGCTAGGAAATAGTATATCCTTATAGTAATTATACTCGGTTAAAAAGGTGGAGATGTCTTCGAAAACGTCGTAGGGGTGATTATCGAACGTATGTTGATTACCGATATATGGGTCCATGAGCCCAACATCATAATTTCTAGATATTTTGCATTGAAGCATCTTTATTCTACATAATAGCGTACAAAAGGATATATAGTCAGGATAATATATATTACATGCAATGAATAAGTTGAGCTAGAGACTTAATTATAGAAATAAATCACTTACAATCAATAGCAACCGAGGATAGATTTATCGAGGACCCGCTGATTGTATAACTGAAACAATTCGTTCATTTGAATCTGTATCGAGTAAGGTTTGAAGTGATGCTCCACTCTAACGTTCGTCGAAATCCATTCTTTCGAGTGCTGCTTTGATGATTGCAGCATGTACCAGTCATGCAGATTTCGCATATGGGTTAATAGATGCGTGTACTCCACATGAATGACCATAGGCTGCCTTTTGACATATTTCTGTGCTATCTCACCCATTGTGGCTTCTTCATAGCCTAAATATTGACCAAGAGATATACCTGCTTCGGTAGCAGCAGCTTTGTCCTCGGTTACAATGATACCCATTTCTTAGCAGTATCATTGACTCCGGGGTACAATAATTGCATGTCCTTATCCATAACGGTTCTGAAGTCCTTGTCGATATCGGAACTCACTATGAGCGGATGGACTGATTGATTTTGCTGTTGTCCGAGCTAGGGAATTTGTTTCCCACGTTTGGCACTTGTTTTTGTGTTCTGCTTAGACTTGGCACTTCTTACTTGCTTAACAATTTCACGATCATAGTCTGAATCCAAATTTATTGATATTGGGGATGATTGCTCAATAAAGGACTTAGCCCACCTTTTGGTTTTTTCATCAAATACCGGCTTTGGCTTGGGAATTTTTGGTGCAAAAAAGCCTTCTTGTAGGCAGCCACTTTTGCAGCGTTTTCCTCATCAGTCCTATGATAAGGTCTCTTGGGAACAGCCGGTGGGATGTTGACTATCTTCGCCACACTACCTTTCTTCTTAGTGAGGCGCGGGGGAGCGACGACCCTGCATTTTTCAATGGTGTAGTATTGCGCAGAGGCGAAGATCGAGATGTACCCGCGTTGTGGCGATCGGCATCCCTCTCATCAAGAGGTGGACTTGGGGGCTGACGATCATTGGCGAGGGATGGACTTGGGTTCCTCGGATTCGGTGGACTTGGAGGTGGTTGACGATCATTGGGGGGATGGACTTGGATTCCTGGGAGTCGGTGGCCTTGGCGCCGACCCTGGAAACTTGATGTTCTTTTTCCATAGAATGATGTGGCGCTTGACATCTCCTAGTTTCTTATGGCCTTCAGGTGTATGATACATTGCAAATGTATCTATAATTTTTGATATTCCATGCTTGGTTTTATCCACTTTCTTGTGTTTTGTCCACACTTTGGAGTACTTTTCATATGATTTCTTGGACTAACCTATTAACAAGAGCCATAGTGCCAGCTGCCTGTTTTCTACTGTTTTTGGTTCTAGGAAAGTCAGAAAATGAATATTCTCGGAATTGGACGGGACAAAAGCCAAAGTGCCTATTTTTCCGGAAGTCATCTGATGCCAGAATACGAGACGGAAAAGGGCTGGGGGCCGGCCACACCACCTGGCCGCGCGGCCAGGCCTGGCCCGCGCTAGTGGGTGGTCTGGCCGACCCCAGCACCCCGTCGGCCTCTCCTTCCGCCTATAAGATGCCATTGGGACGAAAACCCTAAGTACCCGATCAAAAATCCACGAAAGAGTCTATAGCCGCCGTCATCTCCATCCCTAGATCGGGAGGGATCTGAAGCTCTTCTCGGCACCCTGCTGGAGAGGGGAATTCACCCTGGAGGCCGTCTTCATCATCATGCAAGCATCCGGTGTGATGCGTGAGTAGTTCATCCTTGGACTACTGATCAATGTAGTAGCTAGATGGATGGTTCTCCTCCTTTGTGCTTTCATGTCTAGATCTTGTGAGCTCCGTTCATGATCAAGATCATCTATTTGTAATTCTGCATGTTGTGTTTGCGGGGATCCGATGGATATTGAGATGCTATTTCAGATTGATTATTGATTCTATCATGTCTTTGTTATTTGTGATCTTGCATGCTTTCCGTTGTTAGTAGCTATCTTGGCCAAGTAGATGCTAGTAACTCCAAGAGTTAGTATTTATGCTCGATAGTGGGTTCATGCCTCTGGTAATCTGGGGAAGTGACAAAAATCTCTAAGGTACTAGAAGTGTTGTTGCTACTAGGGAGAAAACAACAATCCTTTGTTCACAGAACAATCGTATTGTTTACATTACACGCAATTCGTAAAGCAATAATCTGTTGCTTGCAACTTAATACTGGAGGGGGTTTGGATGATAACCTGAAGGTGGATTATTAGTCATAGATGCAGTTGGATGGCAGTCTATGTATTATGTTGTAATGCCCAATCGAATCTCAAAGGAGTCAAGATGATTAGTATATGCATGTATTGCTTTCTCGATGTTTGTCAATTTCCCCGCTGTAATTTGTTCACCCAGCATGTTATCTATCTTAAGGAGAGCCACCTCTAGTGAACTATGGATCCCGGTCCTTTTATTTTACATACAATCTATAAAATGTTTACTGCTTTGTGTTTACTTTCTGCAAACTATTACTTCTCCTTTCATTCGATACGTTTAATCATTTGTTTTCAGCAAAACACGGTGAGATTGACAACCTCATTGCAAGTTGGGGACAGAGTTTTGTGGTTGTGTTGTGCAGGTCTCCACGTTGCTACTAGCATCGGTAGTACGCCCTGCCAAGGCTCAGCTAGCAACACCTTTGGGGTGTTTCCTTGCTCCTACTGGTTCGATTTAACCTTGGTTTCATAACTGAGGGAAACTTGTTGCTGTGATCATCATACCTTCCTCTTGGGGTTCCCAACGAGCTCTACATCAACATCGAGCCATCAAGCATTTTTCTAGCACCATTGCCGGGGAGTCAATGACATCTTCACAAGGGGAGTCCCTCATAACCAATCTCTTTACTTTGTTATTTTTGTTTTGGTTAGTTTCTTTTTGCTTTGTTTGCTTGTTTTGTTATCAAAAAACACAAAAAATTAGTTTTACAAGTTTGCTTTCTTTATTAAAAACACACAAAAAAATTAAGTCTCCTTTAGTTGTTACCTCTTCCTTAGCTCACCATGTTGATCCCTAAATTCACCCTGAAAGATCTTCCAATTGGTAGTGGTTCTATAATTGGGAAAGACAATATTGAAGAATTCTTTAATCATGTTAGTAAGCATGAAGATACCGAGGATAGATCCCTTGCAGAACTTGCTCCAAACCATGAGATTGCTGCAGCTTCTTTAATTCACATGTTAGAAGCTAGGTTTGTTAACCTCGACCCCTTAATGCAAGTAATGTTTCTTAAGCTTAAAGAAATTGAGGACCCTAAAAAGAGGGATTTCATTCTAGAAACTTTGTTTAAGGAGTTCTCTGATGTTAAGTCTTTGGATATTTCAATATGCTAGGCTCATGTGTAGATGTTATTGGTACACCAGAAAAGATGAACAAAACCAAACCTAATGGGGAGGAACCTAAGATACCAATACCCTTTAAACTGGTAGCAATACATGAAGCCATAGAAAAGAATCTTGATTGGATTGTTCCTGAAAACCCTTTTGATGAAAATAGTGAAACTAAGAGCATTGAGAGAGGATCCTCTAGAACTTATTTGGATGATATACCTTGCCTTGTTGAAGATATTCCTGGTATTAATCTTAATGCTTCTTGATTTGAGAACACTTGATTCTTTTTCTTGCTTCTTATGCCTAACTTAAAGGCGTTAAAGAAAAGTACTTATTGGGAGATAACCCAAAAGTTTTAGATGAGTCTTGGAAGTTATTACTGCAGTAATAACCGCTCCTTATCCTTTTTATCTGCTTTTTGTGCCAAGAGGAACCTCTAATGAGAGAGAAGTAATGATTGAGAAAGTTGTTGTCCCGAAACAGATTTCTGTGCTTCACCGTAAAAATTCGTGTAAAATCTCTGAACGTGTTTTTGAGGTGTGAATTTTTGTGCTTCTGACCCAGGTTGTTATCTAACGTTCGTTAGTTCAAAACTTCTTGATTTGAGCAACAGAAAGTCTTCGAAAAAAATCGTCTTTACCTGCTGGTCTGTTTTGACAAATTTCTGCCATTTTCTGCATTTGCTTCTTGTTGGTTCCTTTTTGAGTTCTTTTGGGGAATTGAGCTTTTTGAGGGAAGTGCTTCAGTAGCTAGTGTTCTAATGGAAGTTTTCTTGGTGTTATAACTGAACCTAAAGACCTATTATCTTGAGTGCAATAATGTTGTTAATAAAGATTGTGTGAAGTTTTGTATGAAGGAAAAATTTCAAGTGTACGGAAGGAATGAGTAATGAGATGAAGGATGGACTAAATCTCAAGCTTGGGGATGCCACGCGTGTCACCCCAAGAAATATCCAAGAAGTAAAAGCGTCAAAGCTTGGGGATGCCCAAGGCATCCCCCTCTTCATCAATAAAAATCCCAGGTTTCTTCCAAACGCTTCGTTTTTATTGTTTCATGCACAGTTCTGTTGTTCTTGGAGCATCTTCTTTTTCGTTTTCGTTTTGGTTTTTCGTTTGCTTTTGTTTTCTTAGTTTTCTGAATAAATTGGTTGGACCCCCTCTTTCATACATCGGTTTGCAAATAGTTTGGTTTGGTTTGGAAAGGAGTAGGAAAGTTCATACTTATGTGGTAAAAGAGCTTGTTTTTGACTGTGGCCTATGCTTTGTCATGCCATGCTTGATATTGTTTTGGCTTTATGCTTAATATTCTTTGCTGTAGCATGACTTCTTATAAACAATTGAGATTGCTTAATGTGCCTTGGATGAATCATGCGTTGTTTTAGCCTATTAAAGCATAGTATAGTGGTATTCTCCTTTGATGCTTTATTTGGGTTGACTTGGCGCATGCTCACACCATGTTATGACTATCTCAAGTTACCATAGCCTTTATGATCCTTTAGTTTTCAACTTGTAGTATCACTTTATGCTTTGATCAATGATGTTTTGTCGCTCTGCATGATTATGGCCATTATTGCTCTCTTAGTTTGTCGCTCCCAGTCTTTTGCTAGCCTCCACAACCAAGTATGAGTTCCACTCATGCATCCAACTCCCTAAACCAAGTTATTCTAAAGAGTCCACCATACCTACCTACTAGCTTATGCTATTCCAAGTATATTCATGCTTTTGTTTACCTTCCAAATTAAACTTGTTATGAGAAAACTAGTGATTAAAGCTCTCACGAACTTGATGATACACTTTACTTTTTTGTATCTAATAAGCTTGAACCATTGGGTCCTTCTTTGTTGTGTATATGCTTGCGCTTTATAAGTTGAAATTAGCATAACCATGTATCATGGGGAATGCTTTCAACATTGCACTTGTACTTTGTACCCCGTTGATATCATGTTCTTTTGCTTACGGATCCTGGCGGTGTGAAATAAAAGTGGAACTTGTAAGATCATGGAGTTTGTATGTGTGTTAGAGAAACGCCTGAGCCGCTAGACTAAGCCATGCCTAATCATGATGGAAACTTGCAGCATCACCATAATGAGCACTCTATGAAGCATCCTCAATAAAAACCTATGCAAATAGCAAATAAAAAGATCGCTGAGATGCTCATTGTCTGCTTGCCTTGTCATTTTGATTATGGGATTGCTCCTATATCTTGTGCAAGGGGTACCCCGTTGTCGGTTCTTTATGATACATATGTACTTACAATGACAAGAGCTTACTTGTGACTAAATTTGAGTAGCATGAGGATCGGTCTTCGTAACTAAGGGGCATGAGATTTCGGTTTATAACTTGTCAAGCATATCCTCTTAGTTGTGTCACTTTAACCTTAATCACCTTAAAGATGCTTATGATAGGGGCAATGAGAGCTGAAAGCTATAAGTACCATAATTTTTGGAAGCTCTTTATGAGACTTGAATCCCTACTTCCTTTTATAAAGGCCTTTCTTCCACCATTATATTGAGTCTCCTCCTTCTACCTTTATGCACCTACTTTGAGAGCATAGTGGCCATTCTTAGTTCTATGTGCATTTTCCCAAGACTAGTTGATCGATGCATAACTTGATATTGCTTGGTTTAAACTATTTGTATCTAGTCACTCTTATGAACTTTGAAGGTGTCCTATGAATTTATATTTGCTACTCTATGAGGGACAAGCAGAATACTATTATGCTATGTTTTATTTATGTGAAACAAACAAACGTCTTGCAAAGCATTGTTATTCATGAATCTTTTGTTTGTGCCTTTTCATATTGCATCATAGTTTCTTTGTCTTATTGCTAGAACTTTGTCTTTCATGTTTTGATTGAAGTACTATGATCCCAGGTTTGAATGTTTTACAAATACTTTGATCAAGTCTTTGATGGTGCATGTCACCTCAAAAATTATTCTTTCTTTTCATCACTTACCTACACGAGGACGAGCAGGAGTTAAGCTTGGGGATATTGATACATTGCAAATTTATCTATAATTTTTGACGTTCCATGCTTGGTTTTATCCACTTTCTTATGTTTTGTCCACACTTTGGAGTAATTTTCATATGATTTCTTGGACTAACCTATTAACAAGAGCCACAGTGCCAGCTGCCTGTTTTCTGTTGTTTTTGGTTCCAGGAAAGTCAGAAAATGAATATTCTCGGAATTGGACGGGACAAAAGCCAAAGTGCCTATTTTTCCGGAAGTCATCAGATGCCAGAATATGAGACGGAAAAGGGCTGGGGGCCGGCCACACCACCTGGCCGTGCGGCCAGGCCTGGCCCGCACCAGGGGGTGGTCTAGCCGACCCCAGCACCCCCTCGGCCTGTCCTTCCGCCTATATGATGCCCTCGGGACAAAAACCCTAAGTACCCAATCAAAAATCCACGAAAGAGTCTGCAGCCGCCGTCATCTCCATCCCTAGATTAGGAGGGATCTGAAGCTCTTCCCGGCACCCTGCCGGAGAGGGGAATTCACCCTGGAGGCCTTCTTCATCATCATGCATGCCTCTGGTGTGATGCGTGAGTAGTTCATCCTTGGACTACGGATCCATGTAGTAGCTAGATGGCTGGTTCTCCTCCTTTGTGCTTTCATGTCTAGATCTTGTGAGCTCCGTTCATGATCAAGATCATCTATTTGTAATTCTGCATGTTGTGTTTGCGGGGATCCGATGGATATTGAGATGCTATTTCAGATTGATTATTGATTCTATCATGTCTTTGTTATTTGTGATCTTGCATCTTTTCCGTTGTTAGTAGCTATCTTGGCCAAGTAGATGCTAGCAACTCCAAGAGTTAGTATTTATGCTCGATAGTGGGTTCATGCCTCTGGTAATCTGGGGAAGTGACAGAAATCTCTAAGGTACTAGATGTGTTGTTGCTACTAGGGAGAAAACAACAATCCTTTGTTCATAGAACAATCGTATTGTTTACATTACACACAATTTGTAAAGCAATAATCTGTTGCTTGTAACTTAATACTGGAGGGGTTTAAAATGATAACCTGAAGGTGGATTATTAGTCATAGATACAGTTGGATGGCGGTCTATGTATAATGTTGTAATGCCCAATCGAATCTTAAAGGAGTCAAGATGATTAGTATATGCATGTATTGCTTTCTTGATGTTTGTCAATTTCCCCGCTATAATTTGTTCACCCAGCATGTTATCTATCTTAAGAAGAGCCACCTCTAGTGAACTATGGACCCCGGTCCTTTCTTTTACATCAATCTACAATCAACTGTTTACTGCTTTGTGTTTACTTTCTGCAAACTATTACTTTCTTCCACTCGGTACGTTTAATCCTTTGTTTTTAGCAAAACCGGTGAGATTGACAACCTCATCGCAAGTTGGAGACAGAGTTTTGTGGTTGTGTTGTGCAGGTCTCCACGTTGCTACTAGCACCGGTAGTGCGCCCTGCCAAGGCTCAGCTAGCAACACCTTTAGGGTGTTTCCTTGCTCCTACTGGTTCGATTAAACCTTGGTTTCATAACTGAGGGAAACTTGCTGATGTGCTCATCATACCTTCCTCTTGGGGTTTCCAACGAGCTCTACATCAACACCGAGCCATTAGTGTAGCGATTTTAATCTCTAGGTTCGCAAACCCCTCCACTAGGTCATCCACCGAGACACGAGCAAAGCTAGGTGGAATCGGAAGTGAATGGTGGAGTGCTCCAGGTAGACAAGGTAAAGTAGTGTCGATCGTCACCTTGAAGGACAGTTTGTTCATTGGTTGATGTAGCTCACATTGTGTCATCCCTCTTACATCATCCATGGGGTAGCGAGGCACCGGTGCATTCTCCAGCAGTGCTTGATCATCAACATGGACCTCCGTGGAAGCCACACTGCTTCTCCGTTGGCTATATCCAATGCAGGATTTTCCTGTGGCTGAGATGACCTTTGGCTAAGTGCTTCCACCACCAGCTTCTTCATCCCAGCCAGTTCCTCTTCTATCTTCCTGATCCGATCTGCCTCCCCGTCCTTCTTTCTCTCCTGTAACTGTCATTGTACTGGGGAAACCCTTTCTTCCACGTAACACGGGCGTCTTTGCCTCATGTTCGTCCAGGTTTTTTAGGATTCCCCAGGGCCCGTGTTAGCTTGTCGTTCTCTCTATCGGTCCAGAACATCCCGCTTGAGCATCAGCCATTTCTTGAACAAGTGCATTGGAGGATATGAGAATTTTTTCTTGAAAAATTGTCGCCCCTATTTCTGGGTTCAATGTTCCCCCATGCCTGTACCACTAGTTCTTTGACCTCTCGGGCCATACATCTGTACCTGGAGTGATCCCTCTAGCCCTCATGTTGGACTCCATAGCTTTCCACTTAGGCACCGCACTCTTGTATCCACCTGTCCCCATTTGCTTTTTCTCGGCATTTTTCTTATTTTTTTCCGACCTTTCCTTGGCTACAGAAGATAGCTTATACTTTATAAACTTGGGCCACTATTATCTCAATTTCTCTTATTCTCCTATGAATTTTGGAGTTTTCTTTTTCGCGACATAATTCGCGTATAAAGATTTCTTGTGGTTCTGGAACAGTTTGGCCATCTTGGATATATCCCACTCCTTGAATCTCGCTCTTATTTCAAGCCCACCTGGAATTGGGGTAGTACCATCTACTTTGAATTCTTCATACTCTGGAGGTAGTATGAAACATGATATGAGCTTCTGCCAAAGGTCTTCTTTGGCATCATCGTGGACATAACTAGTGAATTCTTCACCTGCAGTCTTTGGCTTATTCCATTCTTGAATGGTGATCGGGAGGTTGTCCCTAGCAATCACTCTACATTGATTTATAAACATCCTTGCGTGTTTTCGGAAGCAATCGGTTCTCCATTATCATCTATTTCATCGATGGTGAACCTTTGATTACCATCCAATTTTTTGTTAGGGCCTCGTTTCATTCTACCTATCGATTTCCTCGATCCGGAGGGCTAAAAGAAGAAAGAAGAGTGATTAATATATATACAGATCAATTGACATCGATCTAGTCATAAGAGGCTTAATATATAGGGATTTCTATTTTCGTGCGCTCGGTTCGTTAGTTGTACTCAGTTTTCCCCAGCCACTTAGTTTTTCCTCACTTTTCCCCTCCCTCTATTCGAAAACCCTCACAGGCGCTCGGACGAGGGGATGCCGTCAAGTCAAAGGCTTGACCGTTACATGCTGACCAGTGGGAGCGTGTTGGGGCAGGTCGTGCGTTGAGCGTTACGTTACGTCGCCTCGACCATTACATGCTGACAGGTGGGGCTAGGATACACAACGGACCAACCATCCATCTCTCCCGGATTATGGGATACATGGTGTGGGACCATGTGGGGCGCGTTTGGTGGTTACGTGCGCCATGTCGCCTAAATTGGAAGTATTCTTTTTTGTTATTTTTATGATTAGCATTTTTAAGAGCGCCTTTTCCCCCCTCTCTCTCTCTCGCTAACAGTTGTGTTTTTTCCCCAAAAGGTAGCAAATTTAGAGCAGTTTCTCTCTTTATTCATTCTTCCTTTGGCCCTCGTTTTCCTCAATCTGGTAGCAAATCTAGAGCAGCAAATCTAGACCAGCACCATAAATAAATTCAGTAAACAGAGCAAATGTAGATGAAGCAGCTAATATAGGTTATAGTATGGTACTTAATGAGGTTCGACAATTAGGCTGCTTAACAGCACCAGCGGACAAGTTCAACATAGACAAGACAAAAGAAGCTGCTTTACAACAGCATCAGCAACACAAGATCAGTGGCCCCTCTTGGCCTCCGCCTCCTCCCTCTGGCACATCCTCCACTTCTTGTTGCCCAGTCCCTTGACCTTGGGTGCCTTGGGTTTGATGGGGGGCATGCGACCCTCCTCGATAGCCACCTTCTGGAGGTTACGGAGGTGAAGGCTGAGCGCCTGGTGCTTGGCTCTGAAGCCGTGGACGTTCACAGACTCGCTGCAGGTCCTCACGTCCTCGGCATGCTTCATGAGGGAGTTGAAGGCCATGGCGTGGAGCCTCCTGGTGGTGCAGAAGGGGCACCTGTAGACGTCGCCGGCGAAGAAGTTGTTGTACTGGCCGGACTTCAGCCTCCTCAGCACATGATGAGTCTTGGTGTCCTTAGACTCGTTGTCGCTGCGAACATCGCTGATATCCTCCTGTTGGAAAAACAGTAGAGTGCAATAAGGACATGATTGAGATACTTTGATTATCAGGATTGGTTATTTGCAGAAATTAACCGATTGAGATACCCTGATTATTCCCCAAATCTCAAACCAAATCTTTACTGATCCCAACTACGAACGGGGGGTTCAAATACGAACAGGGGATTCATCTAAATACGAGATCTAACACAATAGGATTAGCTACTGTAAAAATACGAACAGCCGGACCGTAATAACAGACGATCTAGCATCCAACATTGGGAACGGGGGAAGAACAAGGGAAGGGGAGAAAACCCTGGTTGCCTCCGACCATGGGTCGGCGATGCTAGTGTCATAGGGGTTCTTCGGACTTATGTAATCAACCTCCTCGTAGGGCTCCCAGCCGAGCGGGATCTTCCCGAGACTGGCGAGGGCCTCCTCACCGGCGGCTACGGCGGATGCGAGGACGGGGACGGCGGCTACCTTCGATGCCTGGATGGGGGCCTGTACAGGGACGACGCCTGCCTTTGATGCCTGGACGGGGGCCTGTATAGGGACGAGGGCCTCCTCGCCGGCGGCCTTGGAGGCGCCGATGGCCACGGCGCTGTTCTTCTCCATCGCCGGCGTGGTTGGGGTTTCCTTGGGGGTTTGCAGAAGGTGATGGGACAGTGGAGACGGTTGAGTGAGCGAGTGAGTGATGTGTGAGAGTGAGGAGGCCTCTATTAAAGGAGAAGGGAAGCTTTGTTTCGTTGCACCACTATGCACCGTGTAACCGCGTACGCTACTGCACCATGCACAGCCACACGTGTCCGCTACCACCCCGTGCACCACACACGCGTACCGTGAGTCACGTTTTTTCCCTCATGCCTAAACCTGGCGACTTAGTTGTGCTTAGGTTTGCCCTCGAATGTAACACTGGCAGTTTGGTTGTACTCAGTTTTCCCTCCAGTACTAACACTGTTGTGTGCAATATACTCAGTTTTACCCTCTAGTGGCTGGTCAGCAGAGAGTCAATGAATAGGTTTTAGCTAGCTAATTGAGTCATTTTATACACAACAAATTCAAAAAGATTAAAACATAGTGGCATCTACCCAGGGAGTCTTATTATGTGACCTGCCACCATAAGAAATGTATATAAATCAAGTTTGAACCTAAATCACCACTTCTCAAATCACCTACTATCTATGAAGGTTCATGGCTTTCTACTCAAGCCTCTTCCCAAAACATCCCTCCCCAAAACATAGTTTGTCTGAATGAGGCAATAATTGTCAAACTGGTGTATATTTGAATTGCAAATAGTTTGATGTATGCCAAGATGTATTTTATTGTATAAAAGACGTGTTTTCCATTTTTTAAATATTTTCATTTTTCTTTTGAATACCTTTGTCAGTCTTGCCCTTGGTTTTTAAGTTCTACTCAGTTTTTCCATTGGTTCTTAAGTTCTACTTAGTTTTCCCCTCTTTTACTCACAATCTCTCACACATGTGCTCATCTTCGTTGCTACGCTCTGATTGATTGAGACAGTTGTCACACGGATCGTGCCCCCCAACCGTTCATCCTCTGTGATCTAGCGGACATGATAACCCCTATATCTGTCGGGGGCACCCCTCTATCCATGCAAAATAACGAGTTTGCCACCGGTATTTTAACTCCATAAAAAATGAACTTGAATATAATTTGAAGGGAACGTGTTCAAAGGTGTATAATTTTCGTATATGCAAATGATAATCTCTCAAGATTTTCTTAGCACAATATTATCATGTATTAAGTGCGATTTCAAAGAGTTCAAATCTGTATAAACTTCGTATATGCAAGTTTATGCATTACATTCCACTCTATGAAAATGGGAGAGAAAATAATAATCTCTCAAAATTTTGTTAGCACATCATTATCATGTATTAAGTGTGATTTAAAAGTGTTGAAAGGTGTATAATTTTTGCATATGCAAGTTTGTGCATTACCTTCCACTCTATGAAAATGATAATCTCTCAAGAATTTCTTAGCACGACATTATCATGTATTAAGTGCGATTTCAAATAGTTCAAAGGTGTATAATTTTCATATACGCAAGTTTATGCATTATATTTCACTCTATGGAAATGATAAATGATTAGGATTTTATTAGCACAACATTATCATGTCCTAAGTGCGATTTAAAATAGTCCAAAGGTGTATAATTTTCGTATATGCCAGTTTATGCATTACATTCCACTATATGAAAATGATAATATCTCAAGATTTTTTTAGCACAACATTATCACGTATTAAGTGCGATTTCAAAGAGTTCAAAGGTTTATAAACTTTGTATATGCAAGTTTATGCATTACATTCCACTCTATGAAAATGGGGGAGAAAATAATAATCTCTCAAAATTTTGTTAGCACATCATTATCATATATTAAGTGCGATTTAAAAGTGTTCAAAGGCTTATAATTTTCGCATATACAAGTTTGTGCATTACATTCCACTCTATGAAAATGATAATATCTCAAGATTTTCTTAGCACGACATTATCACGTATTAAGTGTGATTTCAAAGAGTTCAAAGGTATATAATTTTCGTATACGCAAGTTTATGCACTCCATGGAAATGATAAATGATCAGGATTTTATTAGCACAACATTATCATGTCCTAAGTGAGATTTAAAAGAGTTCAAAGGTGTAATAATTTTCGTATATGCATTACATTTCACTATATGAAAATGAAACTAGAGAAAGGGCCGCTGTCAATGGAGAATAAGAAGAAAGGGGAGGCAACGACACGGGCGCGGGCGCGGGGTTGGCTCAGGGTCCCATCTTGCAACGCCAACCTGGGTAAGTTGTGAGTCCGGCGCTCATGTGGATAAGCTGTGGGTCCGGCACTCACGTGGATAAGATGTGGGTCCGATGCTGATCTGGATAAGTTGGGAGATGTGTCCACTAGGGGAACCGACTGAATGCAACCCCACTTGTCAGCATGTAACGGGAAGGGTACACTACTAGATCCGACAGAATGCGGCCCTACTCGTCAGCACGTAATGGCGATGGTCCACTACGGGACCCGACTGAACGTGGCCCCACTTGTCAGCACATAACGGCAAGGCTAACAGACGGCGAGTCTCAGACCATGTGAGAGTTTCGTACAAGGAGATGGGCAAAAGGGAGGAAAAACTAAGCGCCTGGGGAAAACTGAGTACAACTAATGAACTGAGGGTACGAAAATAGAAATCCCTAATATATATACCTCGCCGGTTATTGTCAAGGGGCCATCATTGTTCTTTGTTTGCCCTTCATCAACGTTGTTTGTTTGCCTTTCATCCATCTGTTCTAACCGATGTCCATCACTGGATGGATTCAGAAATGACGATATCTCAACCTCGTCTATATAATCTTCTCTAGCACAAGGTTCAACTCTATCAATATTTAAAGCTATTTCACTATTTATAATGCCCATAATAAGCTCGTTGTCGTCGGAGTCAGTGGTGCGCTCCATCACTTAACTATTGCAGAAAGACAGGTAAAACAAGTTAGAAAAAATTCACCTTTATATAGATATGAGCAAATAGATGGTAAAAAATATTTCCCTATTTTAATTTTTACTCATATTTTTTTAACATTTCCTAATACTAATACTAGACCACTACCACTATATATACCACTACTAATTAATACTAATAATATTACAAATACTACGAATACTACTACTACAAATACTAATAATACTACTAATACTACTACTAATTGTATGACTACTACTAATACTAATAGTGCCACTAATATACTATTATACTACTGTAACGTATCTAGTAAAATCCATCAAAATTTTGACAAGAAAATTTCATGTCTTTTAGTTTTCCTAACTATGTTCGGATCATCGGATCGGAAGGGAGATCGAGGGAGGTAGAGGGCCTGGGTGCACCTGGGGCGGTTAGTGCTGGCAGTCGGGTCGGGGCGCAAGCGTGAGGACGACGACGACTGTGACGACGACATGCGACGGTCGCGGTGAGGCTGCACGGGTGGGGCGTGCGAACAACGGCGCGCATCGCGTTTGGTGGTGGTGGCGGCGGCGGCGCAAGATCGAACGGCAGACAGCAAGAATCACGGCATCGGCGAGCGATTTGGGAAGCCTGCCGGTGTGTCGTCAATGTGGCACCTCCTACATGCGATGCTAGCTCCAGAGAGAATGAGAAGGGTCTGGGGAAGAAGGAGTGGCCATGGTGGTTTATATGATGCAGGCCTTTAGTCCCGGGTTGTGGCATGACCCAGGACTAAAGGCCCACCCTCTAGTCCCGGGCCATGTCATGACCCGGGACTAGAGGTCATTTTTCGGCCTCCACCGATTTCGCGCGTGAGGTAGACCTCTAGTCCCAGTTTGTATTTAGACCCAGGACTAGATGGTCTTTTGTAACTTTTCTAATTCAAAAACATTTTGTATTTTCGAATGCAAAAATATGAGAATTGGAAATGACTATTTCTAATTCAAAATTCATAGCCCCCATTTAATAAATCCAAATAATACAAATAATATACCCATTATTATGTGAAAAATATAAGGAATATTAATATATCATCCATACATCTATTTGCATCATGTATCAATTGTGCCATTTTCATTTCAAAATGCATTCAATATTTTTTTGCATATTTCAACTGGGCGTTTTGTGAAGAAACCACCAAAGGCATAATTCAAAATGCTACCACCCCATTTTTCAAAAAATACTAGACCACCTTACATGAAAAATGTCCCAACCAGAGTATCTCAAACCTTTCCATCCACCCCGGGTGAAAAATACAAATGTCTGCTGAATCGGTAGGAAGTGGGTCCGGTTTGAACTACAAGTACATGATCTAATGCTCGTGATTTTTTGAAAAAAAATCATTTTTAGACTCCACTGGAGTGTGTGTGCTCATGTGGATCAAGGTGGTTTGGAAAAGAACATGTGCAATGACTCCAGAGACTCCATGTGCCAAAAGGCCTAAAAACACATGGGAATGCAAGTGATGCCACATCGAATGGTGCACTAGTGTGGTAGAAGTTGCATCACCACATCTACTGGAGTCTGTGTCCCCATGTGGATCAAGGTGGTTTGGAAAAGAACACGTGCAATGACTCTAGAGACTCCATGTGTCAAACCATGTGTCAAAAGGCCTGAAAACACATCGGAATGCAACTGATGCCACATCGAATGATGCACCAGTGTAGTAGAAGTTGCATCACCATATCTACTGGAGTGTGTGTGCCCATGTGGATCAAGGTGGTTTGGAAAATAACACGTGCAATGACTCCAAAG
This sequence comes from Avena eriantha, assembly GCA_910589775.1. Taxonomy (NCBI): domain Eukaryota; kingdom Viridiplantae; phylum Streptophyta; class Magnoliopsida; order Poales; family Poaceae; genus Avena; species Avena eriantha. Next base: position 397,505,798 of record OU342746.1, on the reverse strand, counting down.
ACTCCATGTGTCAAACCATGTGTCAAAAGGCCTGAAAACACATGGGAATGCAACCGATGCCACATCGAATGGTGCACCGGTGCGGTGACCTAGCATACCACTGCATGATGTAGTACACTATAGTCGTTGACATAACACCAGTGAAACACCATTCACTAGTATTACATCCCTTAGAGTGGTATAACAGAAACACAGCAGGTCCAAGACATGACTACAGATTACAACTTGACTCTTTACAAAAGATCCAGAGAATACTCTAGGTTAAAGAAAGAATAAATTTTTACAAAGAAAAACCAGAATAACAACTCTGAACTGTCTTACTAATAAGACTAGCATCTAAACTAATTGGCTTGCAATTGTTGCTAATGCAATGCTCTAGAAATAGGTTTTATGGCTAGAGAATCCATTCCTAGCTATTATTACAAGATTTGTTACTGAGTACTTGTCCAAATAATAATCTTATCATGATCTCGGAGCTAATCCCACCGTGAACTTGTTAAGATTTACCTAGTCATCATGATTTGGCAGCTAATCTCACCATGCCGACTCTTCTAATTAGCTTACTATTAATTATTCTTAACAAAATTCTACTCCATCACATGGAATTCTCAAGTGAATGCCACATGATTTACTTCTAATTGTATCTATACATTTTCTAATGGTCTACCCTATGTGGTATAGTGGTATCAACTAGTGGTAAGATTCTTCTAATTTACAGGGATTCTAAAAATAAACTCCATCACTAATACTACTCCACATGATATCCTAATCTTGGTCGTATTCTTCTTTGTTATTTTAACTTACTTTAGATATCTTAGTGGTGTTATACCTATTTAGAGCTACACTAAAAACGACATTTCCCTGGAGAATATAGACAACTACTCTTTAAGGAAGATGATTAAAATATCTTACTTAAGCGTGACAAGATTATCCTCAAGTGGATACCCATCACAATTCTTGGTCTAGATAAGATGGCTTTCTATAGTCATTATCTAACCTATAGATCTCCTAAAAGGGTTTTAATCCTAAGGTCAAAGCATATGCTCTGATACCAGCTACAATGACCCAGCATACCACGACAGATGTACTACACTATAGTCGTTGACATAACACCAATGAAACACCATTCACTAGTATTACACGCCTCAGAGTGGTACAACAGAAACATAGCAGGTCCAAGACATGACTATAGATTACAACTCGACTCTTTACAAAAGATCCATCGAATACTCTAGGTTAAAGAGAGAGAAAGAACTTCTTACAAAGAAGAACCAGAATAACAACTTAGAACTATCTTACTAATAAGCCTAGCATCTAAACTAATTGGCTTGCAATTGCTACTAACGCAATGCTCTAGAAATAGTTTTTGTGGCTAGAGAATCTATTCCTAGCTAATTCGGAACTTCGTCTTCACTTCAGTTGATGTATATGTTGACTTCATTGACTTTATTGAAGAACTTGAGCTACCGGTGATGGTTTCTTGAGCATAAGTTGGAGTTGATGACGTCTTCAACGCTTCAGAATCTTGCAAGGGTTAAGAAGGTACGGTTGAGTATGAGCGTACTCAGCAAGTTCACTAAAAAGAAGTGTTTGATGTACTATTTATAGCCATAGACCATAGGTCGTAGGCAATGCAGGTTTTCATAAACATTTCTTCAAAGGTTGCTTTTGTTCTGAAAACTATGTCCGTCAGCCTTCATAGGTTTACCAGAACTTTCATGGAGTTCCTTTCCCGCCGCGTTTGTAGCTCCTTCCTGGAACAGGGAGTAACATGTCAAAGTTCTTACATGCTACAAGAAAAGTTTCCTTCCGCAATGAATTGGTCTGACGGTCGTCGTAGAAGGTGCGTCTTCCGCGATGAAATTCTCGGATCGGCCGTGGCCGATGGAAAACTTTTTTTCTGGTTTCGTGGCCCTCTACTACGACAGATCTGCTAAAAACATGGAGGATGCTCGGCTGGCACGTGGCAGAAGCAAGATTTTCATTTCCTCGCGCGATGTTGACTCGCCGAAGTCTTTTGAGGCATGTGGGTCCCGGACGTTAGTGTTTCTTGCGGACCATACTTTTCGGTCGCCCCTCTTTGATTTGAACTCGATAACGTCGCTCGAGGTGCCTGCCGTTTAGTCAGGCTACTAGGTCCCACATGTCAGCCTCTCATTAGAAGGATCATGTGCATGATGGAATTTTTTCCTTCGCTCGTGCTACCCTGTTCCGAAGTTGATAGCGTTGCTCCATGCATCTACCGTTTAATCAACCTCCTGGGACCCACACGTCATCCTCTCATTAGAAGAAACGTGTGTATGATGGAATTTTTTCCTTCACTGGCGCAACCCCGTTCTGAGTTGATAGCGCTGCTCGACGCATCTACCATTTAACTAACCTCCTGAGCCCCACATGTCATCCTCTCATTAGAAGAAATGTGTGCATGATGGATTTTTTCCTTCGCTCGTGCTACCCTGTTCAGAACATGATAGCGTTGTTCGATATATCTACCGTTTAATCACAATGCTGGGCCCCACATGTCATCCTCTCATTAGAAGAAACGTATGTATGATGGAATTTTTACCCTCTGTCGTGCTTTCGTGTTCCGAACTTGATAGCGTTGCTTGCTGCTTCAGCCGTTTATACAGGCTGGTGGGCCCGACATGTCAGCCTCCTCTGTACAGGAAATTTGTGCATGCTAGACTTTTTTTATTCTCTCGCGCCTCCCTGTTTGGAACTTGGCAACGTTGCTCGATACAGCACCCATCTAATGTCTCCCTGCTGGGTCCACATGTCAGGCGCCTATGTAGAGGAAACGTGTGTATGTTGGATATTTTTTTGGTTGCGTCTGCCGGTTTGACATTGGTAACGTTGTTCCATGCGGCAGGCGTGTATGGTCTTGCTGCTGGGGCCCACGTGTTAACCTCTCTCGACAAGAAACGTGTTGATCTTGCTCTTCTTTTTTCCGGTCGAGACTGTTGTACAAGTACGTTTTAAACGCGCATGTTAAATTTGATCTCTTGTATGGTAAGGTTGATGGGTGCTAGCTGCAGGCAGGTGGGTCGGCCATATCAGCCTCTTAGTACAAAAATATTGCTACACATCAACTGCATGGCTTGCCACTACACAAGAAAATTGTTATCCTTTTATAAAATGTAAAAAATATATACTAACATCGTATATATCTTATTTATTTTTCTTCTTAAAAAATTGCTTGTCCACCTGCTACGGGTGATTGCTAGCAACTCAACTAAAAAATGTTTAGTATAAATAATGTAGTAGGTAGTACTTAAAAACATGGATAGGCGAAGTTTTTTTAGGGGTGGGTGGACGGTGCCCAAAAAAGGCCGAATTGAAGAAAAATGGGCCAAGCAGGGATTGATGGGCTATTTTTCATGGGCTCTCGCCCAATCTAACTGGGCTATTTGTGCAGCCGAATGACCCAAAACATGGTCGAGTTAGAAGGTCTTGGGCTATAATGAGGCCGGATGGGCTAATTTCTTGGGATTGATAGTTAAAATCCTAAGGTACGTGCTGGGGCTCGGCCGGATTCGAAACAAAGCCGTCAACAAGGAAAAAAAAGGTATAAAATATGAGCGCCTAGATCCCAGGCGCCTGAGAACTTGTTATGTTAAGGAGCTGACGTCACCCTACTAATTGTGTTAATACTCAGTTGTAACCTAGTAGTTGCAACTCATTAAATTCACAGTTATAAGCTGTTGCAACAAATGTGTAACCCTCACGTTGCACCAATCGCGAGATAAATCCAATAGCGAGAGAGGTGACTCTTGAGAACTAGCAAATCCGATAAAATATTCACACATATTTTGTGAAAATTGTGGACAAACACCCCGCGCCCGCTAAAACTTTCCGCCGAGACCCCAAACTTTCCTAAGCCCTCCCTCAATCGAGCGACCAGCCCCTGTCTCTTCAAATTTTGCACCGTTCTTATGGGAGATGCACCGGATTAGAACTAGGCCGCAAACTACTTCACGCCTTAAAAAAAAACTTCTCGACGCCTTTCTATCAACAATGCCAGCCTACCACCATTGGCCGCGCCGTTCTTCACGAGACGCACCGGCCGGCGGTCAGGTGGGCGATCCCCACGCTTCGCCTGCTAGATTCAGGCACTAGACATTCTTCTTGGCTTTGGTTTGTTCTCCACCTCTCCTAGAAATAGTTAAAGCTTGTGACCATATAGATTTACAAGGTGCTTGCAGATTTGGGTAAGTACGTTCTTTAGGTAAATCTATAGTAAAACTCTGGACAGAAGAGTTCGAAAACATCTTAAAAAGGACTTGGCAGAGATCCTATGCAAGCTTTTGACTTGATATATTCCCCATCATTCTTTGATACGATGGAGCATTTGGCTGTTGATGTACCTGACGAGGAAGTACCTGACGAGGAAGTACTTAGAGGTACAGTACAGTATAGATGGATGTACCATATAGAACGTCGACTTCGCCTTTCCAAGGAGCAGGAAGATATCCGTAGACAGTTTGATAAGTGAGTGGTATGCAAAGATATCTTCACATATAAGACTGTATAAAAGTTAGATATATTCAGATGTCTGACTTGGCTATGTTTTGTAGGTTCTTCGTAGAAATAAATGTACCAGCCAATTTCGTTCCACCAATAAAAAGACTGGATGGACTAAGATCTAAGGATGATGTAAGACGCTCAAATTGCACTGTGAATTATCTATGAATCGTCCAGATGGGGTAACCTCTTGTCTATTTTGTAATGCTAGATTTCGGAGCTTGAATTTCTAGCCATTATCTGTGGTCCTGATAGAAGTATGACAAAAGCTTCAGCTTGCATTTCCAACGGTGTCTGCCATAGCGCTGATGTACCTTCTGTGGAGACTGATGCAGCTGGAGGTTGTCTTGATGAACCTGCACTAGATGGTGTTTAGATTTGAAATCCTGCACTTGACATTGTCGTCCCAAGGAAAAGAAGGTAGTGGATCTGGTAATAACGCCTTCTGTAGAATAAGATGCTGGAGTTGATGATTTATGAATTGCATGTCCCTCTCTATCAATGAAAATGGCATATCATTTGCCTTGTTTCAAAAATAAATAAATAAATAAATATTTGCATGTCTCCTTGTGTTAGTCGATGCAAAGAAGATATTGTTTTCTGTTCAAGTCATGTGAACAAATATGTTTGTATGTAGAGACATAAATATGGACTGGGTGAAAAAATCAGCATAAAATTGCCAGATCAACAACACAAGCATAATGGCATTGCAAGAAAAGGAACAGAACCATCTTTTCACCATGCTTGTGAAAAGGAGATGAGCCAGGAACCACGCCCGCAAGTGGTAGAAGCCAATTCTCATGCAACTCAGCTAGCATTGGTTTATCATCAATAATACTCAAGCATCCGAATATTATGATTACATACTAGGAGTAGTTCCAGTTCCACACTGCAGTTCAACAGAAAAAAGTGTAAGAAATGCGTAAGGTAGCTCTGTAATACAGGTCCCATAGATAAGCATACAAATCATAAGAAAGAAAGCTCCGCATCATAGTTCACCACCTTCAGGTGTAACAGTTTCTACAGATTGTAAACCCAAATCACCACCTCCTTTAGGTGGCACGATAATTTCAGGAGCGGGATCAATAGCACCAACAGCAGTGCTAGCACCGGTAGCATGAGTCTCCACAATAGGAAAACTATCGAGCACCACAATGTCCTCTGAAGGCTCTTCACTACCAGCTCCAGCCGCACAAGTCTCCGCGGATGGTAAAACCAATCCACCACCTCCATTATCTGGCACGACGATGGTAGGTGCAGTCTCATCAGTACCAGCTGCAGCTGCAACTGCATCAGTCTCCACAGAAGGTAAACAAGGAGGCGTCTTAGGTGTAGCGATCTGACATCTATTTTCTACTCCGTCATCAGGAAACTGAGAGTCTTCTTCAACTTTATGCTTCTGCGGTTACAAGATAAACATAGATTACAACAAAAGCATCTACGCGCAACGACAAGAACATATGTCATTATGTTGATTTACCTTGTCATCTGGGATAGAAGAAGTCACATGATTGGAACCTATTTCATCGAGAATCCTCTTTTTCGCTCCTTCCCCTATCTCCTTCTGCAACAAGTTGTAATATTGATTACATGATGTTGATTGACAAATATATGCAAATGTTCAAAAGTTTGCGCTGTCGAACTACCAACTTCGAACGTATCCCCACTATTCTTAGTTATGGGATCTAACCTAGAAAACAAGCTTCTATGGAATCCTAGTCTACAAAAAAAGGATGCATACCTAGGATAAGAACTACTCTGCACACGACAATGCTGCGCAATCGACAATAACATTTTAACCGCATCATCAACTCTATCATGTAAGTTCGGAGTGAATCTAGATACACTCATTTCACATAAGCTAAAACATCTTATATTATGAAACAGAGGGAATAGGTATGAGTGTTTTAGTATTTCACAAACCGCCATTGCTGCCGCTGGACAGAGATGACGGATGCTCCACCGCCCTACAGAAGGTTGCCGTGCCGATCTCGCTGCCACCTATAGAGGACGGAGCCGAGGAGCTGGTCAGCAACAATATGGAGCGAGAGGCCAGGGGGCGGTAATGGATGGGAAGAAGGGACTGAGTAAAAGAGGCTATGTGTGCATGGGGGAGGCCGGTGAGGGAGTTAAATCCAGCTTGTCTCGGAAGGGACATGCTGCCACGTGCACCAGCGTTTGCAAAACTCCCTCTCTCTTCTGCGGCAGCTACTGACAATAGTACTCCAGCTAGCTTCATCGAGTTCTTTGTACTCCTACTAGTAGACCTTTACTACTTTTTTTTACTACTACTAGGGTAGACAAGGAGTACTTGTTCATAACAAGAAAAAAACTAGACTAGCACACCGTCGTACAATATTGCCTTGTCAAATCACTGGTGATACCATGATGAGCAACATGTTTTCCTGGTAAACCTGGAAACATCGTGTTCCTTCCACCGCGTGCAGTTTCTGAGCGAAGTACTTACCAACATGTCCAACTTAGGCTTACATGACCCAAACTGCAGTGAAAAAGAAACAAAACTGCGAACCTGCAAGGAGTAATACTAACAGTACTACTATTATACAACATTCTGGAAGAAATTATGTACGGAATAGTAGTAGTAGAGTACAATTGTACTCCTAATAAGGTTCTTTTACAAGCTTGGTGAAATATACATACTGGAGAAACTACCAAGTGTACAAAAGGGGTTTTTGGTCATACGGAGTATTTTACAAGCCGGACCGGTGCGAAACTAAATGTTGAGTACCCGTACATCAGCTAAAAACCAGCCAAAAGAAAGAGTTCAACAGAAGGCCGAGACCAAATGAGTTATCCTTGAATAGGCTCATTCCACTCCAAGGCATTTGAGAAGCTTGGGATGAACCAAAATGGAGTCTCTGACCATGTCCAGCGAGTGTTGGTGTGGAAACCAACAACCACGTCACCATTCAGACTGAAGCGGCAAATTTCAGTACGCGGCTTGTACTCGTAGCCAATTTCTTGGTGTGATGTGTAAACATATGATCCAAGGTCAGTAACCCTTTTCCATCGGTTAGCTGCAGTTAACTAGCTTGTGTCCATCGAGAACACCATGCACTCAAACCCAAAAGGATATGTGCGAATGGTGCGACCATAGTGAACAACACTAGTATCATCAGCAATTGCATTTCCCGAGACACCATACATATAGACCAGAAGAAGTCTTGAACCACCGGCAGATCTTGCTAACCACCACTTACTAGGATCATTCTCCTCATCGTCCTCAACAAACTCATGTGTCAGGTACAGCACTGTTGGGGTTCCACGTATGAAAACAATAAATTTTACCCTACGCCCCTAAACCCCTGAAGCTGCCAGGACCTATCTATTAGTAATACAGTAACGGGAGGGGCTTTTCGTGAACTTACCCTTGAAGACCGAAAAGCGTTGTCAACGCTCATGAGAGCGTGGTTGATGTAGACGAGCCGAAGCCGACCTCAAGGTCGTGATGAAGTCCTTGCGCTCCAACGACTTGAGTGCCTCAAGTGCAACACCTCGTGGGGAGTTACACACGTCCGGTGCCTGACGATGATTCCCGCTTCCCCGATCCAGCAGCAGTTGCGGAAGTAGAGGTCCCGGATCCGAATCTCGCAGCGCGACGGCGCTCCACGGTGAAGATGTCTCTCGTTCGCGCAGTCCAGACTTGGGACCACGGTCACGAGAGAGAGAGGGAGAGGGAGGAAATATCAATTAGAGGTCCTCCCAAAAGTGAGAAGACCTTTCTTGATTATTGGTGTATTTATTTGGCCAAATACCCCCACTATATATAGGGGGAGGGGAGGTACTACTTCCCTCAAACTCCTGGGGTGGGACTAAAGGAGAGGAGGAGGGAGGGGTGGCACCGCCGGCCACCCCCATGGGCCCCGCGTGGGGGGATGGCCCACTAGGGCGTCGGCCACCCCCTTGGCCCTTTCTCCCTCTCTCCTTTCCCCTAATGGACCTTCTCCCTACGAAAATTGGCCCTTTAAGCCTTTGACCATTTAATCGATTTTTCTCTTTATTAAATAATTATGAATAAATTATTAAATCAATATTTAACATTCATTCACAAATTATTCAACCTCCATGGCTATGGAACACCTTCCACCTCCACTCCGGACATCCTCTGGACTTACCGAAACCCTTCCGGTTTTCTCGCTACTATTCTTCGGCGATTCCACCGATCCTATAAACACTCTCTAAGCATCATCAAGGCCTTAAGTGTGATACCACATGGTTCGGGAACACTCCAGACATGGTCGGGACACTCCCGCACCAATGATCGATAGAAGGACCTGGATGGCCATGTGACCCCTGTGCGTTCCACGAAGATCTTTCATCATTTGAACCGGGACAGTCGTGTCTTATTCCCTTTGTCTCTCGATACTTGCATTGCCCGAGATCTAATCAATGACATCCCCATGTCGTGTTCAATCTCGTTACTGAACAATGCTACTTGACTTGTTCCGACAAGTGATATCCCTGTGATCAAATCACATGCTGCACAGCTATTGGATATAACCTATCCGAGTGGGCCCTTCGGGTATCTTCCCGTCACATGGACGGATAAATCCCGCTCTTGACATATATTGCCTCTACGGTTTCCTCCGAGTACCTGAACACACCTTTATAACCACTGTATTACCAAGTGGCGCTTGATGCAATCTAAGCACTCTCGGGAGACAATAATTGATATAGCCTCACGGTCTAAGGAATAGTCTACGAGGATCCATTTCTGATGATTGTAACTTGAACTTCGTGACATGATTGGGTCACGATGTTTAGGTTGGGTATTGGTTCATCGTCTCATTCTCGGAATGAGATGACTTCATTTCCAATTGGCATAAATGCCACATGATCAGGAAACATGATCATCTGTTGACCAATGAACCAGTGACTAAGTTTCACTAGGAACCCCTGGTTGTTTATATATCACACGTGTATTGATGTTTCCACTCAATACAGTTATAGCATGATATAAAACTTAATCATAAACTATATGAAATATGATAATAGTCCTTACCACTATTTGTCTCTAGGGCATATTTCCAACAATCTCCAACTTGCACTAGAGAACAAATACACTAGCCGCATTTGTTCTCAATCTTTGGCACCATATATCCGGTACCCTGAACATGCTTGCTCATGAAAGAGGTTGAGTCTTGGGTCTGTACTTTACAGTCCCAAATCCTTTGCAACTTACTAATGTCACCTTGATTGACATTAATACTTTATCATCACATGATAGCATCTGTGTGTATGCATCGTCGCTATGACAGCAGAACGAGGCCTGATTCCAGGAACCTACAGTGACTTTAGATCAACCTCGAGAGCTTTCTCCTGGGCACTGTGCCCTGGGACACATCATTCTACGTTAAAAGCGAACTAGCCCCGCCATAACATTATACAACTCTTTTAGATGGTACCCTTATCTATTATTATAAATGTATTCATCGAAACACTAGTGAACTCTACAACTTTCATGTCTTTGTTCACCTCGCTTCCTACTTGACTTTAATCGGTATCTACAAGAGTTTCCAACATATTCCCTTATAACATAACCCTTTATGTTTTAAGATATGTCATCCTTTATGGATTTGGAAAACATGTCTGTAGTTCTCTACTAGACACTACAGACAAAACTCAGCTCAACGTTCTGTGATTCGAACTTAATCACTTTTAACGTTCCTTCTTGTTTCATATATTATGTTAAGTTATCATCATGGTTTTCTAAGATAGAACCTATGTTTCAACATAGTGGATGATGATCATCCTTTTCTTTCTTTCAACCGTTGATGTTTAAACTTAATGTTATTCCTAATTTGAGTTATTAAGGACCAGTTCCTTAATTAACTTCTATTCTGAAACCCCTTTCAAAATCCCTTAAGGAATATCATAATATCATAATACACCTATTATCAACTTCTACATCTTATAAATTATTATTTATAAGTATTTGCGCTTTTATTCTTAACACACTTAAGAATTACTCCTATAAGCTCCCACTCAAAATATGTTCCAACATATTTGAATTTGAGACTTATATCGCTCCACTCAAAAATATGTCAATCACATATTGTTTCAGGAAGACTTTCATAGCTCCCACTCAATTTTATGCAAATTGCATATCCACTCACTATTTTGAACAACTTCAAAATTCTTTGATCAAATATCAAACTTGGAGATTTACTATGAGATACTAGTACTGTTACTAGTTTTAAATCCTCTAGACATGAAGCACACATTAATCAAATTCATTTGAATTTTTCCAATACTTGACAAATTGTGCTTTTGTCATTCACCCCCTTTTACACTATGGTTATGCAATCATTTGGGAAAATTCAAGCAATTCCTTTACTTGTGAGATTCAGCAACAAATTGCCTTCTAATCTGAAGTGAATTTCGCTTCTAGGATTTCTCATAATTCTAGTTTACCATTATTTCCTTAGTAGTTCGTAGGTATGTCATATTCCAATAATCATGGCAAATGATTCACAAATGTCTCCATACAAGATATGGGCTGCATTTTGAATCCTACTTCATGTAGTGAAAACACCAGTGGGGAGAACACAAAGATCATTATCATTGATTCTTTCCTTTGTGAAGAGAATCATTCAGGAACGTTGTCCGTTGCGCTTCTCAACACTCTAATGCAGGGATTTGAATCCTCATCGTGTTTCACACTATCTTCCATTTGCTCCATAATCGAGAAATATCACTAAAAATGAACTTTCTCAAGAATGCACCAAAATTCAAGCAATACAAATCTTACTTTCCTTTTGGTTTCAGCTATGGGTTTCATATTCAAAGTTTTCAATGAATATGCTACAAGGACTTATTCACTATTGTTTTGCTTATATAGAATAACCCCAAAACTTTCACGAGTTCAAATGGTTCACTACATTCTAATTGAGTGCTAACTATTTCAAACTAATGGTCTCTACATCTACACTACAACAATTTATTTGGTGCCTTCTATTAACCCACTTTGATATCTAATATCACATTGTGATGCTTTGCATTTTGATGTTTCAAAACGCTTTGCATTTCACAATTTCTTTTATGCCATTCTTATAAAGTCAAATTTCATTACTATTGATCAAATCATAGTAATTAGATTCTCTTTTATCTTTATACCCTTTGTTGATGAAACAGTTTGATCAAATCAAATAGTTTCAAATTCATGTTTCCTTTGGTAAACTTCTTTACGCTTTTAAACAATCATTTAATGATAATTACCATTTTCGTTAAAACACAATACATCAAATATGTATTTACTTTTAACAATTCATTAAACACTTTGTATTCAAGTAATACATGGTGTTCAAGTTATTTTGCCAAACTTAGGCATGATTTATATGTGATAAGAAATCGAATGTCTTTCACATATTATCAACATAACTTTGAATTTAAACAATGGTTTTCATTCCGTAATGAAATATCATTTAAGTTGGGTATTTAAGGCATTTTTAATATTTTACAAATGTTCATGCATTATCAATTAGTTTCAAACAACAAGGATAATTCACACATAATCAAACAAGATATGAACATGAATATAAATCATTCATAAAAGTGGAACTACTGTTTGTTACAAACTCATATGAATAACCGTCTCACAAAGTGTGAGACACACTAAAGAAGTTCACAATCTCTTGATTACAATAATCATCCTAAAACATAAACTAAGTGATAAATGTCGAGGGAGAGTGTCGTCGGCCATCATCATCATGCTCTCCATCAACACGCAAAGTCACCTCCTCTCTAGCAAACACCTCTCATGCAGAAGGACCTGTTTTCAGTAAAACAGAACAAGTATCAGATATACTTAACATTGCAAATGTGTTTGCAAGATTATAACATTTATAAAACTGTATATCAAATATATACCTCTGTCATTGATGACCTGAGCGACATCTGGTTCAACCAACACATTCCTGAGATGTGTCACGAACCGGTGGAACTCCATTGATTCTGCGTCGCCCCTCATTACGCAAGTCCTGACTTGTGCTTGGTAGCTTGGTGGCAGCGACCGCAACACAATGCCGTTTGCAAAAGAGCCCATCATCCAGCTATCCAGGAAGTATGCAGGCCTCATGTACATATCATGCATGCGCTCCAAGTGGTTGTCCAGTGATGTGTTCTCCTCCATCTTAATGGAGAGGAAGTCTCCCATCAGCTCATGCTCCCATATGCGTGCTTGTTCCACGAAATGTGTCCTAAGCTGTAGCATCACCGAATGAGGGTTGACATCACCCACGAAAGGCCACAGCTCATCCACCATTCTTAAACGCATGGTAACTGAAATGAAGGAGGCCATCTCACGACGGATATAGCGGTCTTTCCGCTGCTCTGGGGTGTCTAGGTCAGTGGGCTGATCCAAATCCATCCCGTCGAGTATGTAGTCGACCACGTCATTCTCGCAAAGGAGAACGTGGAGACGCGCAACCCATATGGAGAAGTTTGATCTATCTAATCTGAGCTTCTCTCCTTCTAACTAATCAATCGTCAACAGGAAAGGTGTGATGGCTCAATGCACGGCGCCTAGAAAAATGCTTGATGGCGTGTTGATGTAGATCTCGTTGGGAACCCCAAGAGGAAGGTATGATGAGCACAGCATCAAGTTTCCCTCAGTTATGAAACCAAGGTTTAATCGCACCAGTAGGAGCAAGGAAACACCCCAAAGGTGTTACTAGCTGAGCTTTGGCAGGGCGCACTACCGGTGCTAGTAGCAACATGGAGACCTGCACAACACAACCACAGAAGTTTGTCCCCAACTTGCGATGAAGTTGTCAATCTCACCGTGTTTTGCGGAAAACAAAGGATTAACCGTATCGAATGGAAAGAAGTAAAAGTTTGCAGAAAGTAAACACAAAACAGTAAAGGATTGTAGATTGTACGTAAAGAAAAGGACCAGGATCCATAGTTCACTAGAGGTGGCTCTCCTTAAGATAGATAACATGTTGGGTGAACAAATTACAGCGGGGCAATTGACAAACATCGAGAAAGCAATACATGCATATACTAATCATCTTGACTTATTTGAGACTTGATTGGGCATTACAACATTATACATAGACAGCCATCCAACTGCATCTATGACTAATAATCCACCTTCAGGTTATCATCCGAACCCCCTCCAGTATTAAGTTGCAAGCAACATATTATTGCTTTACGAACTGCGTGTAAAGTAAACAATATGATTGTTCTATGAACAAAGGATTGTTGTTTTCTCCCTAGTAGCAATAGCACATCTAGTACCTTAGAGATTTCTGTCCCTTCCCCAGATTACCAGAGGCATGAACCCACTATCGAGCATAAATACTAACTCTTGGAGTTGCTAGCATCTACTTGGCCAAGATAGCTACTAACAACGGAAAGCATGCAAGATCAAAAATAACAAAGACATGATAGAATCAATAATCAATCTGAAATAGCATCTCAATATCCATCGGATCCCCGCAAACACAACATGGAGAATTATAAATAGCTGATCTTGATCATGAACCGAGCTCACAAGATCTAGACATGAAAGCACAAAGGAGGAGAACCAGCCATCTAGCTACTACATGGATCCGTAGTCCAAGGATGAACTACTCACGCATCACACCGAAGGCTTGCATGGTGATGAAGAAGGCCTCCAGGGTGAATTCCCCTCTCCGGTAGGGTGCCGGGAAGAGTTTCAGATCCCTCCTGATCTAAGGATGGAGATGACGATGGCTACAGACTCTTTCGTGGATTTTTGATCGGGCACTTAGGGTTTTCGTCCCGAAGGCAATATATAGGCGGAAGGAGAGGCCAAGGGGGGCCGGGAGCGGCCACACCACCCCCTGGCGCAGGCCAGGCCTGGCCGCGCGGCCAGGTGGTGTGGTGGCCCCCTGGCCCCTCTCCGTCTTGTATTCTAGCACTTGATGACATCCGGAAAAATAGGCACTTTGGCTTTTGTCCTGTCCAATTCCGAGAATATTCATTTTCTGACTTTCCTAGAACCAAAAACAGCAGAAAACAGGCAGCTGACACTGTGGCTCTGATTAATAGGTTAGTCCAAGAAATCATATGAAAAGTAGTCCAAAGTTGCAACAAAACACAAGAAAGTGGATAAAACCAAGCATGGAACATCAAAAATTATAGATACATTTGCAATGTATCAACATCCCCAAGCTTAACTCCTTCTCGTCCTAGAGTAGGTAAGTGATAAAAAGAAAGAATAATTTTTGAGGTGACATGCACCATCAAAGACTTGATCAAAGTATTTGCAAAACATTCAAAACTGGGATCATAGTACTTCAATCATAACATGAAAGACAAAGTTCTAGCAATAAGACAAAGAAACTATGATGCAACAAGAAAAGGCACAAACAAAAGATTCATGAATAACAATGCTTTGCAAGACGTTTGTTTGTTTCACATAAAGAAAACATAGCATAATAGTATTCAGCTTGTCCCTCAATAGAGTAGCAAATATAAATGCATAGGACACCTTCAAAGTTCATAAGAGTGACTAGATACAATAGTTTAAAACAAGCAATATCAAGGTATGCATCAATCAACTAGTCTTGGGACAACGCACATAGAACTAAGAATGGCCACTATGCTCTCAAAGTAGGTGCATAAAGTTATAAGGTGGAGACTCAATAATATGGTGGAAGAAAGGCCTTTGTAAAAGGAAGTAGGGATTCAAGTCTTGAAGTGATTAAGGTTAAAGTGAACAAACTATGGTGTATATGCTTGACGAAGTATAAGTCAGAAATCTCATGTCCCTTGTATACGAGGCCCGCTCCTCATGCTACTCAAGTTTAGTCACCGGTAAGTTCTTGTCATCGTAAGTATATGTGTATCATAGAGAACCGCCAACGGGGTACCCCTTGCCCGATGATACGGAAGAATCCCCATATCAAAATGACAAGGCAAGCAGACAACGAGCATCTCAGCATTCTTCTTATTTACCATGGGAATATGGTGCTTTTTTCTCTCTTTCCTCTTTTCATAGTATCTTTTTTCTTTTCACTTTTTTTTCAATATAGGACTCTTTTTTATAAGAAGAATGCTTCATAGATAGCTCATTATGCTTACGCTACAGGTTTCCACAATGTAAGCATGGATTAGACCAGCGGCCCAGGCATTTCTGGAACACATATACATAACTCCATGGACTTACAAGCTCCCCTTTCATTTCACATCGACGACATCCATATACAAAAGAGTATGATATCAACTAGGTACAAGTACCAAGTGCAATGTTGAAAGCGTTCCCCATGAAAGCATGGCACTGCTAATTCCCAACAAATAAGTGCAAGAAAGTACAACATAGAAGACACGATGGTTCAAGTTTATTAAGGGCAAGAAAAGTAAAGTGTGCCATCAAGTTCGTGAGAGCTTTAATCACTAGTTTTCTCATAACAAGTTTAATTTGGAAGGTAAACAAAAGAATGAATATACTTGGAATAGCATAAGCTAGTAGGTAGGTATGGTGGACTCTTTGGAATAACTTGGTTTAGGGAGTTGGATGCATGAATGGAACTCATACTTGGTTGTGGAGGCTAGCAAAAGACTGGGAGCGACAAACTAAGAGAGCAATAATGGCCATAATCATGCAGAGCGACAAAACATCATTGATCAAAGCATAAAGTGATACTACAAGTTGAAAACTAAAGGATCATAAAGGCTATGGTGACTTTGGATAGTCATAACATGGTGTGAACATGTGCCAAGTCAACCCAAATAAAGCATCAAAGGAGAATACCACTATACTATGCGTTAATATGCTAAACAACGCATGATTCATCGAAGGCACATTAAGCAATCTCAGTTGTTTATAACAAGTCATGCTACAGCAAAGAATACTAAGCATAAAGCCAAAACAATATCAAGCATGGCATGACAAAGCATAGGCCACAGTCAAAAACAAGCTCTTTTTACCACATAAGCATGAACTTTCCTACTCTTTTCCAAACCAAACCAAACTATTTGCAAACCAATGTAAGAAAGAGGGGGTCCAACCAATTTATTTAGAAAATTAAGCAAACAAAAGCAAATGAAAAACCAAAATGAAAACGAAAAAGAAGACGCTCCAAGAACAACACAACTGTGCATGAAACAATAAAAATGAAGCGTTTGGAAGAAACCTAGAATTTTTATTGATGAAGAAGGGGATGCCTTGGGCATCCCCAAGCTTTGACGCTTGTACTTCCTGGATATTTCTTGGGGTGACACGCGTGGCATCCCCAAGCTTGAGCTTTAGTCCATCCTTCATCTCATTGCTCATTCCTTCCATACACCTAAAAATTTTCCTTCATACAAAACTTCACACAATCTTTATTAGCAACATTAGTGCACTTAAGATAAATAAGTCTCTTTGGTTCAGTTCTAACACCAAATAAACTTCCATTAGAACACTATCTACTGTAGCACTTCCCTCAAAAATCTCAATTCCCCAAAAGAACTCAAAAACGAACCAACAAGAAGCAAATGCAGAAAATGACAGAAATCTGTCAAAATAGACCAGCAGGTAAAGACGAATTTTTTCGAAGACCTTCTGTTGCTCAAATCAAAAAGTGTTGAACTAACGAAAGTTAGATAACAACCTGGGGCAGAAAACCCTTGTTGCCTCCGACCATGGGTCGGCGATGCTAGTGTCGTAGGGGTTCTTCGGACTTATGTAATCAACCTCCACGTAGGGGTCCCAGCCGAGTGGGATCTTCCCGAGATCGGCGAGGGCCACCTCGCCGGCGGCTACGGCGGATGCGAGGATGGGGACGGCGGCTACCTTTGATGCCTGGATGGGGGCCTGTACGGGGATGACGGCTGCCTTTGATGCCTGGACGGAGGCCTATACGGGGACGAGGGCCTCCTCGCCGGCGGCCTTGGAGGCGCCGATGGCCACCGCGCTGTTCTTCTCCATCGCCGACGTGGTTGGGGTTTTCTTGAGGGTTTGCAGAAGGTGATGGGATAGTGGAGACGGTTGAGTGAGAGAGTGAGTGATGAGTGAGAGTGAGGAGGCCTCTATTAAAGGAGAAGGGAAGCTTTGTTTCGTTGCACCACTATAAACCGTGTAACCGCGTACGCTACTGCACCATGCATAGCCACACGTGTCCGCTACCACCCCGTGCACCACACACGCGTACCGTGAGTCACGTTTTTCCCTCGTGCCTAAACCTGGCGACTTAGTTGTGCTTAGGTTTGCCCTCGAGTGTAACACTGGCAGTTTGGTTGTACTCAGTTTTCCCTCCAGTACTAACACTGCTGTGTGCAATATACTCAGTTTTACCCTCTGGTGGCTGGTTAGCAGAGAGTCAATGAATAGGTTTTAGCTAGCTAATTGAGTCATTTTATACACAACAAATTCAAAAAAGATTAAAACATAGTGGCATTTACCCAGGGAGTCTTATTATGTGACCACCATAAGAAATGTATATAAATCAAGTTTGAACCTAAATCACCACTTCTCAAATCACCTACTATCTATGAAGGTTCATGGCTTTCTACTCACCTACTATCTATGAAGGTTCATGGCTTTCTACTCAAGCCTCTTCCCAAAACATAGTTTATCTGAATGAGGCAATAATTGTCAAACTGGTGTATATTTGAATTGCAAATAGTTTGATGTATGCCAAGATGTATTTTA
This sequence comes from Avena eriantha, assembly GCA_910589775.1. Lineage (NCBI taxonomy): Eukaryota > Viridiplantae > Streptophyta > Magnoliopsida > Poales > Poaceae > Avena > Avena eriantha. The sequence goes on along the minus strand of OU342746.1, from coordinate 397,487,653 downwards.
TTGTATAAAAGACGCGTTTTCCATTTTTTAAATATTTTCATTTTTCTATTTGAATACCTTTGTCAGTCTTGCCCTTGGTTTTTAAGTTCTACTCAGTTTTTCATTGGTTCTTAAGTTCTACTTAGTTTTCCCCTCTTTTAGTCACAATCTCTCACACATGTGCTCATCTTCGCTGCTACGCTCTGATTGATTGAGACAGTTGTCACACGGATCGTGCCCACCAACCGTTCATCCTCTGTGATCTAGCGGACATGATAACCCCTATATCTGTCGGGGGCACCCCTCTATCCATGCAAAATAACGAGTTTGCCACCGGTACTTTAACTCCATAAACAAATGAACTTGAATATAATTTGAAGGGAACGTGTTCAAAGGTGTATAATTTTCGTATATGCAAATGATAATCTCTCAAGATTTTCTTAGCACAATATTTTCATGTATTAAGTGCGATTTCAAAGAGTTCAAATATGTATAAACTTCGTATATGCAAGTTTATGCATTACATTCCACTCTATGAAAATGGGGGAGAAAATAATAATCTCTCAAAATTTTGTTAGCACATCATTATCATGTATTATGTGTGATTTAAAAGTGTTCAAAGGTGTATAATTTTTGCATATGCAAGTTTGTGCATTACATTCCACTCTATGAAAATGATAATCTCTCAAGATTTTCTTAGCACGACATTATCATGTATTAAGTGCGATTTCAAAGAGTTCAAAGGTGTATAATTTTCGTATACGCAAGTTTTTGCATTATATTTCACTCTATGGAAATGATAAATGATTAGGATTTTATTAGCACAACATTATCATGTCCTAAGTGCGATTTAAAATAGTCCAAAGGTGTATAATTTTCGTATATGCCAGTTTATGCATTACATGCCACTATATGAAAATGATAATATCTCAAGATTTTCTTAGCACAACATTATCACGTATTAAGTGCGATTTCAAAGAGTTCAAAGGTTTATAAACTTTGTATATGCAAGTTTATGCATTACATTCCACTCTATGAAAATGGGGGAGAAAATAATAATCTCTCAAAATTTTGTTAGCACATCATTATCATATATTAAGTGTGATTAAAAGTGTTCAAAGGCTTATAATTTTCGCATATGCAAGTTTGTGCATTACATTCCACTCTATGAAAATGATAATCTCTCAAGTTTTTCTTAGCACGACATTATCACGTATTAAGTGTGATTTGAAAGAGTTCAAAGGTATATAATTTTCGTATACGCAAGTTTATGCACTCCATCGAAATGATAAATGATCAGGATTTTATTAGCACAACATTATCATGTCCTAAGTGAGATTTAAAAGAGTTCAAAGGTGTAATAATTTTCGTATATGCATTACATTTCACTATATGAAAATGAAACTAGAGGAAGGGCCGCTGTCACCGGAGAATATGAAGAAAGGGGAGGCAACGGCACGGGCGTGGGCGCGGGGCTGACTCAGGGTCCCATCTTGCAACGCCAACCTGGGTAAGTTGTGAGTCCGGCGCTCATGTGGATAAGCTGTGGGTCCGGCACTCACGTGGATAAGATGTGGGTCCAATGCTAATCTGGATAAGTTGGGAGATGTGTCCACTAGGGGAACCGACTGAACGCGGCCCCACTTGTCAGCATGTAACGGGAAGGGTACACTACGGGATCCGACAGAATGCGGCTCTACTCGTCAGCACATAATGGCGAGGGTCCACTACGGGACCCGACTGAACGTGGCCCCACTTGTCAGCACATAACGGCAAGGCTAACAGACGGCGAGTCTCAGACCATGTGAGAGTTTCATACAAGGAGATGGGCAAAAGGGAGGAAAAACTAAGCGCCTGGGGAAAACTGAGTACAACTAATGAACTGAGGGTACGAAAATAGAAATCCCTAATATATATACCTCGCCGGTTATTGTCGAGGGGCCATCATTGTTGTTTGTTTGCCCTTCATCAATGTTGTTTGTTTGTCTTTCATCCATCTGTTCTAACCGATGTCCATCACCGGATGGATTCAGAAATTACGATATCTCAACCTCGTCTATATAATCTTCTCTAGCACAAGGTTCAATTCTATCAATATTTAAAGCTATTTCACCATTTATAATGCCCATAATAAGCTCGATGTCGTCTGAGTCAGTGGTGCGCTCCATCACTTAACTATTGCAGAAAGGCAGGTAAAACAAGTTAGAAAAAATTCACCTTTATATAGATATGAGCAAATAGATGGTAAAAAATATTTCCCTATTTTAATTTTTACTCATATTTTTTTAACATTTCCTAATACTAATACTAGACCACTACCACTATATATACTACTACTAATTAATACTAATAATATTACAAATACTACGAATACTACTACTACAAATACTAATAATACTACTAATACTACTACTAATTGTATGACTACTACTAATACTAATAGTGCCACTAATATACTATTATACTACTGTAACGTATCTAGTAAAATCCATCAAAATTTTGACAAGAAAATTTCATGTCTTTTAGTTTTCCTAACTATGTTCGGATCATCGGATCGGAAGGGAGATCGAGGGAGGTAGAGGGCCTGGGTGCACCTGGGGCGGTTAGTGCTGGCAGTCGGGTCGGGGCGCAAGCGTGAGGACGACGACGACTGTGACGACGACATGCGACGGTCGCGGTGAGGCTGCACGGGTGGGGCGTGCGAACAACGGCGCGCATCGAGTTTGGTGGTGGTGGCGGCAGCGGCGCAAGATCGAACGGCAGACATCGAGAATCACGGCATCGGCGAGCGATTTTGGAAGCCTGCCGGTGTCTCGTCAATGTGGCGCCTCCTACATGCGATGCTAGCTCCAGAGAGAATGAGAAGGGTCTGGGGAAGAAGGAGTGGCCATGGTGGTTTATGTGATGCAGGCCTTTAGTCCCGAGTCGTGACATGACCCAGGACTAAATGCCCACCCTCTAGTCCTGGGCCATGCCATGACCCGCGACTAGAGGTCATTTTTTGGCCTCCACCGATTTCGCACGTGAGGTAGACCTCTAGTCCCAGTTTGTATTTAGACCCGGGACTAGATGGTCATTTGTAACTTTTCTAATTCAAAAACATTTTGTATTTTCGAATGCAAAAACATGAGAAGGTATACTCCAACTTCACCAATGCTCATCCTTCTCATATGCTTTCCAACAATACAGATATCTGTCAAGGGGCACATACGGATAAAGAGTTCAAGGAAAAAAGATTGGATGAAGGTACAACAGCCGAGAAGCAGATTGATGATTGTAGAACCACCGTTATAAAGGGAGGAAGCGAAACCCTGAAGGTACGACAGAAACCCAACCATGGGAAATCCTGCACTCGAAGAAAAGATAAGAGAGTAGAATCAAAACACGCGGAGGTAAGAGGAGAACAGCAGAGAGGTAAGGAGTAAAAACAGACCTACTCAGATCTATCCAACTGATTTTGCAAAATAGTTTTGACACTCTACATCGGCCGTTAGCTAGGTTATCCTACAGGCTGGACCAGTGGGGTATCGCAACTGCTGAGCTCTGATACCACTCTGTAACACCCTCGAATCGGCCCTATGCAAGTTTCCGCGCTTCCCGCCAAACCCGCATAGAAACGATTCTAGGACGCCCACCAGGCACTTTCGTGCGGGTGGAAGACGAAGTAATACCATTACACATTAGTCCATGATGGAACCCACAAAACAGATATATACAACAACGACTCCATGAGTCAAGAATATAGATATACTATACAAATATCCAAATGACCTTGAAAACGATAGAGCGTCCGACTACGGACAAGATGCAAATGGGATTAAGAGCCCTGAAGAATAACCAATGGTGTCCATAACACTGCCCAGGCCAAGCCGGAAGGGTAACCCTGCTAATGACGTCGATCTCAAACCTGCTAAAACAAAAGGGGTGCCGACAAAGGGCAAAGGAAAAAGAGGAGCGTCAGTACTGAGGCCAGTACACGGCGAGGCTAGAATTCGGCGGCTCTCGCCTACATAGGTATGGTGGACTGAAGCGGCAGCGCAACAGCACTAAACAACCTATAGAGACTCAGTACAAATGTCGGCTAATAGAGAGAGATAAGAAAGACCTATTCGGAACCACCTAATACTAACACCAATCATACCCATCCTGGCATTCCCCCTCGAGACCAAACGAGGAAGTCAAACCAAGGAACCCACACAGTTGGCAGTTTTATTCATTCCATTATAGTTGCAACATTTACTAGTCAGATATATAGCATGAGTCATCCTGATAGCATAAGTAGTGGGCAGTTTTAGTTACCATTCCGTTGTAGTTGGAACATTTACTAGTCAGATATAATTGGCATGTGACATCCCAAACCCAGCAGTTGTTGGCACTTTTATTTCATTCCATTGGAGTTGCGATACTTACTAGGCAGGTATAACATGACACGATTCACCCCAGTTCCACCAGTTGTTGGTACTTTTATTATCCATTCCATTGTAGTGAAGCTGATTACTAGTCACATATTAAGTCAAATTTATAGCACTAATTTAGTTATGCTTGTCTATGATCGAGATACTGTGCTCCAAGTCGTCCATAACCGCGGACACGGCTTTCAGAAAGATTTACCCTGCAGGGGTGCACAATTAGCAACACACACACGATCAACCTCGGAAAAACCAAATCAAAACCCAACGAGGCTTTCACGACAAAGCAATCACAGGATTCATAAAATATTTCAGGGGGGCACCCCATTAAGCTACCCGCAATGAAGTTGGCCGGCTCCGAGATGGACCCAAGGTATGCGCCAATGGCTGTAAACGACTGGGAACCCGAAAGTGTGACTGGGCTTGTCAATACCTCGAAAACACTCTGCAATCCTAAACAGTACAGGTGCTCCACGCACAATTGTAAATAAAGCAGTAAAGCATGGCATAAGTACAGGATAGTAAATAAAACCCCAAACTAGTTTGTGGCCCCAAGAAATAAGAAATGAATCAAGCTCTGGCTAAGGGGGATTCATAGACTCTCCCGGATGTGGATAGTGCGAATAGTCAAGGAACAGGTATCAAGTACTCGGGGCCTACGGGACACAATTGGACATGAAAAACCAAATAGCATATATTGCCCATCGGTGCCTCTTTCATTAGTTATCCCAGCAATTTAATAGTTGTATTTAAAATTATGATCATCTCCACCATTAAGCATGTGCCAACCTTCCAATAACGGTGGAACGACAACGACGTGAAGCAGCACATGAGCAAGCAACTACGACTCGCAAGACCGACTATTTATCAAATAGCATGCAATAGGATGTGTCAAAGGCAATATAGGGCTGCAAGGAATATAACTGGTGCACGGAAACTAAAGCATCATGACACGGATAGCAATAGATCAACAGGAGGAAATAAAGACTATAAATGCAAAATAGGTAGAAGGGAGAGAGATGCTCGCCTGGGAAACACTGTTGGAGATTCATCTGGAGAACTTGTCGATACTCGCATCAACTCATCGGCCTAATCCGCGAAGAAGCAAACACTAGAACAAACATCGGATGCACTATTTAATACTACGGCAAATGATCCGGCATGATTATGATATGATGCAGATGCGGTGCAATTAGGCAGTATTAAGCGGAAACGGGGTCCCGACAATTAGTTAATAGGTTCGAGTTATTTATCTTCCCCGCAAATTAAATGTTGGATTAACAAGGCGAAACAAGGCATCGGTTCGCTACACAAATTTAAATGGAGTCCGAAATAAGACTAGAATAGCCCGCATATAGACTCCATATTCAATTTAGGTGAATCGACTATTTAACCCAACCCACCAGATGACATGTATGCAAGCATGATGATTTAATGATGCGACAGGTATATGTCATATTATAAAAATAGAGGCTTAGGGTCACACATCTGGTTTGGAAGATCTTGGGTTCCGGGGGTTCGGGTCTGGGTCTTAGGGTTCGACAGGGGGAACGGTTCGACGGGATCGGTCTCAGACAACGGAAGGAGAGCTTGGCGTTCTGGGAAGAAGGACTTGGTTTGGCGTCGGGGGCGCATTCGGTTCGCCCTGGTCGGTGTCGATCTTGTCGTCATGGAGATCTTGTCGGGTCCGCGTATTGGGTCGGTCTTGGCGTTCGGGATGAAGAACTTGGAGTTTCGGTGGCGATCTTGGCGGTCTTCGGATCCGGGTCTCGCATCCGGGAAGGAGTACTTGTCGCATCTGTGGTCTTCGGGTTTGGTCTTCAGATCCGTGTCGGCGCTCTCGAGGTCTCGGTCTTCGGATCTTAGGTCGGGTCGTCGGCTTTCCTGGGCCAAAGGACTTGGCGTCCGAGAGACGATCTTGGCGTTGCATGAAGGAGATATTGTCATCTAGAAAGTAGATGTTCATCGTCGTGCACCGACACCATCTTCATTTGGTGTTGCGTCGGTCTCAACACATGTCAGTCTTGGCAGATTCGGTGCCATCTGTCAACGAGCAAGGGACAAACGCAGAACAACGAGGGTCATTGTGATACACATGTACACACAACACGGAAGCTTCACGACACTGTACTGCATCGATGACAGCCGGAGGCCAAAACAGCAATTACCAGAACGGAGGTGGCCCTGGGCGGTCGAGTGTGGGCAGAGGATGGCCTTGGCTAGCATGAGCTCGCAGAGGCTCGCGGTAGGGCCAGTGCAACGACAAGATGAAGGGGCGCGGAGACAGCTGCGCTGGGGCGCGCGGCGTCGCGGTCCTAGTGCGGGCGCGAGGCATCGGCGAGAGGAGGCCGGGCACCTAAGGAGAGCTCGGCGGTGGAGGCAGAGGCTGGCGGCGGCGTGCGGTTGAGGAAGCGCAGGGGCACCAGGAGGCCGAGAACGGCGCTGGGGCGAGGACCTAGGAGGAGCGGGGCCGCGCCTAATGGTGGAGGGCATGGCTGCAGGAGGATGAAGGCCGGCGAGGAGCAGGCCGATGGTGGCCGAGCTTGCTGGCGGCAGAGGGCGCCCATGGCGGGGAGCTTGAGGTTGGGGCCGGGTCCAACGAGGTGGGGCGACGACGATGCACAGCCTGGGGTAAGGTCGGTCGCAGCAGAGCGGGTCAAAGTGATGGCGACACACAGCGTCGCAAGCTCGGGCTCGGGGACGCAGACCAGGTGACAGCGGCGGACGCCGGGGACCCGTGCGGCTGCAGAGAGGGAACACCAAGGAAGGGCAGTGGAGAAGCTTGTCCGTGGGCGTGCTGCGTCGGCCGGCAGAAGATACAGAGGTGCCGACGAGGTGAGGAGCTCGCGACGGGATGGCCCGGGCTCCGGTCGAGCAGGCGCGGGTATTGCAGGAGGGAGGTGGGGATGGGCGTGCGATGCGACGGGGTTAGCAGGGTAGGTGGGGATCGTGAGGAAGGAGGTTGGGGATGGTCACGCGTGCGTGAGCGCGGCCGGGTAGCGTGTCGGTGGGGGTTTCGTGCGTGGTGGGGCCAGGGCATCGTGACGGCGGTTTGCGTCTGTGTTGCGCGGGTTGGGGCGAGCGGGCAGCCAGGGGTGTGGCGCGGTCAGTCGCGCTGGGCGTGTGTGGTGGGTCCGGGTGGACCTGGTGGGTTGCGGCAGCAGGGTGGAGGGAGAGGGAGTGGTGAGGTGTGGATAAGGGGAGGCGGCTGGGAGATGGAGATGGGTGGGGTTAGGGTAGGTGGGGATTAGGGTTTCTAGGGTCTGGTTTTTCTTGGGGGTGACCGGCTGGGCCGGTTTGGGCCTGGTTCGGCTGCCCCCTAAAATAATATAAAATATTTTATTTGTTTAAAATGGGGCTTTTGAAAACCGTTTGTAGACGAGACAAAATAATCTGGAGATCCGGGTTTTTAATTTGAAATAAAGGCGGGGCGTATTTAGAAAACAAAAATAGGTTTTTGAAAGTAGTTCTAGACAAAACCATTCATGATGATGACGATGCTCAAATGCAATGTGGCATGATGACATGAGCATGTTGTCATGATGATGCAATGCACAAAAACACAGCGATTTTCTAGTAGTGGTTTTAGCGGGATGCCACACTCATGGATGGTGGAATCATGGATGATTGATGGAGAATCGATGGTGATGATGACGGTGATGATCTCCTCCAATTTACCGTCCCGGCAGGGTGCCAGAACGTAGTTTCTGGTTCTGATTCGCCAAATCTGGTGGCGACGGCGGAGCGTAACTCTTTGTAGAAAAACGTCGACCCCCCCCCCCCTTGGGTTTTATATCAAGAGGCAACTTATAGGTGAAGAGGGAGGCCGAGGGGGGTGACCGAGGCGTCCACACCACCCCCAGGCGCGGCCAGGTGGTGTGGGCCCCTCATGGCCCTCCTCCGTCTCGTCTTCTGGCTCCGTGAATCTTCTGGTGAAATAGGATTTTTGGCATATTTTCTGAGATTTTTCCTGATAGTTGATTTTCCGCACAAAAACTAGACACCAAGGTAATTCTGCTGAAAACAACGTCAGTCCGTGTTAGTTGTATCCAAATCCCACAAGTTTAGAGGAAAAACAATAGCAAAAGTGTTCAGAAAAGTAGATACGTTTTGGACGTATCAGGTCTAAGCTTGGTGGAGTTGATACGTTCATTTTGTATCACTATTCTATATCATAATTTACTGTTATGCATTGATATATTTCATATTTAAGAGATGATATTTATGTTATTTCATCTATTTTTGCATGGTTGATGACTTTTGGAGGATGAACCACTAAAGTCAGGATTCTGATGGAAAAGGCACTGTCCAGGTGCAAAATTGGCGAAGATCAGAAAATCCCAGAAAATATACGGAAATTCCTATTTTTCAGAAGACGAAGGAGGCTAGAAGGGGAAGTGGAGATGGGCCACAGGAGGCCCACACCACCCCCTGGCGCAGGCCACCCCTGGCCATGCCACCATGTGGTATGGTCACCCTGGCCCACCTCCAGCATCACCCTTCCGTGTATATATTCCCCTCGAAACCCTAAGACTTGGGGAGCAACCACGGAAACTATAGAGAGAGAAAGAGCTCTCCGGCAGGCAGAAATCTGCTGGGAAAATTCCTTCCTGGAGAGGGAGATCGTTGCCATCAACACCCTCATCAAGCTAGACTTCATCGGGATCATCATCATTATCATCTCCACCAGCACCATCACCACCATTCTGTACCGTTGTAACACTTGGCTTGAATCTTGCATAGTTCTTAGGGGATACTTTCTCGGTGTTAATTACTTATTATAGTTGATGCTATTGAGTGGAACCATTGAATTATTGTTTATGTTCATATTGTTACTTATCATTATTTCATCTCTGATCTTGATCCATATGATGTCTCGTGAGTAGTTCGTTTAGTTCTTGGGGACATGGGAGAAGTCATGTCGTTAGTACTGGAATTGTGTTGAGAAAGATTCAATGGTTTGATATTTAAGTTGTGGTGTTATTCTTCTAGTGGTGTCATGTGGACGTCGACTATATGATACTTCACCTTTATGGGCCTAGGGGAATGCATTGTGTATTTGACTACTAATCGTGGGGTTGCCGGAGTGACAGAAACTTGAACCCCCGTTAGGAAACCTTTGCATAAGGGAGTGTAGGATCTCAAAGTTTAAGGTTGTGGTTAGGTTTTTATCTTAATTACTTTCTTGTAGCTGCGGATGCTTGCAAGGGGTATAATCACAAGTATGTATTAGTCCTAGGAAGGTCAGTACATTAGCATAGGTTCACCCGCACAAGTATGCTAAAGAAAGTATTGGGCCACTTGCTTCAATTATTATTATTGTCTTTTATTTACTCGCACTTTATTTATCTGTATTATCAAAAATCCCTAAAAATCTGTCTGCTAAGTATTTACAGAGAATTCTTGATCCAGACCACTTGTCAACACCTTTTGCTCCTTGTTGGGTTTGACACTCTTACGTATCGAAAATACTGCGATACACCCCCTATACTTGTGGGTCATCACACTCGTCTGCTTCTTCTGGGTAGGGATGAAAGTGGAGTGGAAAGTTTCCGACTTTTTCACGAAAAAATAAAAATGAAATGAAATATGAAAACAAAAACGGAAATTTGCAAAATGGAAACAGAAACGGAACTTTTTTGACGGAAATGGAAACAAAATCAGAACAGTGTTTTCCGACGGAACATACGCGGAAATGGAATTTCCGTTTCCGTCTAATATGGAATTTCCGTTTTAAGGTTGATGTGCATGGCCAAATCCAACCGACACAAAACATGATCTTGTCGAGCCAAACTTGCAAAGCTGCTCATCCTAGTACTAGAGACTATGTAATCCCTTGATGCATTCGAGGAGGCTTTCATGAAATGATCATTCCCTTATTTCCTTGTAAACCTAGCACCGTGCTATATATAACTAGGGAACAATTTTGTTGGTTTTGTAGAATGCTTGAGATTTGTTGCATGATTTCGGGGTTCTCTTTGTTTCGGGTAAAATTTGCATCGTTTCGTGTCAGCACCGTATTCGGTCTGTATCTGTTCCCGACAATATCTCCTTCTGTTTTTGTTTTCGAGGTTTCTGTATTCGTTTCCACTTTCGCAAAAAAAATATGAAAACACATTCAGTTTTGTCCGTTTCTGCTTCCTTTTCATCCCTACTTCTGGGGACATGGGTTGTCGGTACGTCACTCCGAGCTGCTTGGAATCATAGTTTAAAAAACCGGACCGGTGATCGAACCGGTGAGGCTGTCGGTTCAGGTTTTTACTGGTCAGACCAGTGGTTTATTCGGTTCGATGGCGACAAAAAACCGTTCCTTTTAATTAAAATTTAGACAAAAATCGGAACAAAATGGCAGTAAAATATATATTAAGCGTATATTTTAATATGTAATCACAAAACATGGTTTGTTCAAGTGGTATTGGACCATATGTGGTGCTATTTCTATCTAGAATAAAGTCTTGAGTTCGATTCCTCTTGCAACTTCTTATTTTTCCGGTCTGATTTTTAAAACTATGCTTGGAATCATGCTCGCGCTTCGGAGGGTTGCAACATCAACTGTGACGTAGCTTATTGCTTTCTAAGTCGTGAGCCGAGTGTTGTTATAGTCTGGGAGTGGCGTGTGCTCGGTTGTGGATCATGGAGCAAACAATCTGTGACGCGGATGAGCTGTACTTTAAACTCTTTTGTTTTAATATATAGACACCTAGATCTCCCGGGAGTTATAGTTCTAAAAATGAAATTGTACAAAACTGCGAATATTCCGCAAATTAGGATGTTCAATTACACTATGACCACATGAAAAATGATTTTATTCTATGGAACTAAACCTTTGTGTGTGTATGAATCCTAAAAGAGATGGCGAATCATTTAAAATCATGTGATTGAAAATGAAATGAAAATTTTCTCAGCATTCCCTTTGTTTCATTTTTGAACAAACGAATGGAGATACGACAATGCGAACGTGCATGCTTGTACTTGACGGAGGAGGAGGAATTACACTTGAAATTTACGCTCTCTACTTGCCCTAAGGATGTGCAAGAGCAAGAGCAAGTGCAAGAGCAAGAGCAGTCATCAAATGAGCTGTTGTGCGTCGAGCCCGGGGTGCATGGCCTCCGGGGCCATGAGCGGGAAGAACGGCCGCCACGGCGTCGCCACGTGCATCTCCTCGCCACCGCCGGCGCGCACGGCCGGCGTCTGTGATGGCGCTGGTTCCAACGCCGCGCGCTGCTGCTGCCTGGCCGCGGCGGGCGCGCCGGTCAGTCTCTGCACAAGGTCCCGGAACTCCCTGGGCTCCACGCGGTACACCTTGGGCGGCGTCGGCGCGGCCAAGCCACCTCCGGCGCGCCACGGCTTGGACGGCGGCTTCTGGACGGACCGGAGGACGGCATCGTGAGTACGCCCGTGGTGCATGTGATCCATTGACGTATCTCTCTCGCGCGTCCGCGTACGTCGAGGAAGAAGCAGGGCAGTTAGCTGAGGAAAAACAGAGCAGAATACGGAGCATGGAGGTGAGGCGATCGAGCTATATATATGGTAGTTCGGCGTACGTATGGCGACTGGCGCGACGCAACACGTACGTGCAGACGGCCGGTCAATCGCGGCGCCTTCCTAACTGTGGCATGGCCATGGCGAGCGCCGTGCAGTATCTCGGTCAGCGTCAGCGGCCGGCTGCCGGTTGGATGCATCGATCGGCGGGCTCCAAACACCTCGGACGGACCGACGACGTTACCCACCAATTGCGACCGATGGCTGGCTGCTGGCTTACCGATCCTTTGTCACACGCATCATTATCGAGGCGACGACCAGGACCAAGCGAAAGACCATTGTGAGTCAAACTTAGGCAACTTTTACCGTACATTTTCATCCAATACTTTTCAATTCTTTAAAATACTCTTCTCAAAAAATACTTTATCACGGTGGCGAGTTTTTAATCTAGAGAAAAACAAGAAGTATCTACGAGGATATCTCGGGATTATTCCAGTAAAGTCCGGCGTGATAAACGGATTACGGAGATTTTACGAGAAGGGACCGTCTACGTCTGTCTCAGTCGTTCTCAGTCGATCTCCGAGAGCTAGCGGTAGTTATTCCAGTTGAGCTTTCATGCATAGAGCGATCATGCCATCATGGTCTTTGATTCATTATTGTTAATCATGCTCTTTCCCATGGCCCACGGGCCTATTTTAGGCCAATTAATTGCTACTCTTTTTTGTTTTAATATTTCTAACTAAATAAATAGTCAAACGACTTGGACACTTGCCTTGCATGTCTCTTTGCAAAAGAGATTCTTTAAAAAAATACAGTATAGAAAAATTAAAATAATATCTTCATACAATTTTAACCATTGAGATACAATTTTTGAAGTTATAATCATCATGTCCACATGCAACTTTTAGCCGCTACAAATTGTGACGCTTATCCCTCGACCGGGGTTTCTCGGTCGCAACCCACTTGCAACTAGAAAAAACATAGTTACGACCTACTTGTAACTAGAAAATCATGGTTGCATCCCAACTGCAACTTCTAAATAGCACAAATCATGACCCTACTATAACGGCCGAAAACATTATTTTCACAGTTGCAACCCACTTGCAACTGAAAAACAATTAGTTACGACCTACTTGCAACTGGAAAATCACAGTTGCAATCCACTTGCAACTTCTAAATAGCACAAATCACGGCCCTAATAGGTCGAAAACAACATTTTCACGGTGGCAACTCACTTGCAACTGAAAAACCATTAGTTACACTGGTAGAAAGAGGGCCTTTGGTTCAGCACCCAAATTCCATTGGTCTCGGTTCGTTTCCATAATCGGGACCAATGCCAGGCACCGGTCCCGGTTCATGCCGCCTGGCATTGGTCTCGGTTCATCTCTAAGCATTGGTCCCGGTTCGTGGCATGATCCGGGACCAATGCCCCCCGCGACGCACACGTGGCGCTCTGCGGGGCATTGGTCCCGGTTCATGCCACGAACCGGGACCAAAAACCCCGCGACGGTCCGCAATCCGGGACAACTAATGTAAATTAATTCGGCGTAGAAATTAATTTGAGGCAGAAATTAATTCGAGGTAGAAATTGAAATGATCAGTATTTTTGAAAAAATCTTTCACAAATTAATCGAGACAAAGATCTAAATTGAGACATTTTATTATTCGACCACAAATTTTTCCAAACAAAGATGCGACTTTACAAATTTTCCTAGTCGACAACAGTTCCGCTGCCGCTGTCCTCTGAGCCGTCGGCTTCCTCGTCGTCGTCAGACGAAATCTCCACGATTTCGGCGTTGTTCGGGAGACGGAGCTCCTCTACGCGGCTAGCGGCGTCGATGGCGGTGTAGATGGTCCGTCCAGGGACGGACCAGAACATCTCCCGCCCTTCTCGGTTGCGGAGATCCGGATGCACCACGCGCCTGTCCACGATACAGTTGCCAAGCTTGGCCTTCCGCTTCTTCTTGAACAGCCAGGGCCAGTACTCGTTGGTCGCCGCGTACCGGGGCAACGCCCTCATCCACGCGGGCAGCTGGCGGCGACGCTCCGTGATGACGCACTCCATCTCGTATCCGCGGGGGTTGAGGAGCGGAGCCACCGGCACACCCGCCTCACTGATGCGAAATCCGGCGGGCACGGTCACGCGCGGCGGCGCGAGGATGCCGTAGTACGCAAACATTGCCGCCTCGTAGTGGTTGAGCGTGGGCACCTCCATGATGGCACGTTGGAGATTGGAGAGGGAGGGGAGGCGAGACGATGGCGCAGTGGAGAGGCGATGGCTAAAGGGGTGGGGTGGAGATCGACTGCAGAGACGCTGAGACGATGGCGAAAGCGAGCGCTGTGGCCTCATATTTATACACGGGGACGACGAAGCGACGGTGGCCATTGGTCCCGGTTATTGCCACGAACCGGGACCAAAGCCCCTCCCGCGTGACACGTGGTGGCCCAGCAGCGCGCCCCCACCAAGGTCATTGGTTCCGGGTCGTGCCATTAACCGGGACCAATGACCTGGGTGGGGGGTGAGCTGCTGGGCCGCCACGTGTCGTGCGGGAGGTGCTTTGGTCCCGGTTCGTGGCTTTAACCGGGACCAAAAACCCTCCCCTGGCTATATATAAGCCCAGCCCTTTGCCCACCAAATTTTGCTGGATTGTGTGTGAGGTATGGGTGCTAACTTTTTTTTTCTTTGATTGCACACAAGGTGTTCGACAAAATGTCCGAGCCACACTTTAGTTCGCACAACACGGTATCCGAAAGGAGAATACTATTATCCGCTTCATTTGGAAGGGTGAAGTGTAAAAAAGAAGATGTAAATTAGATCAAATTCGTGTGAGAGTATCGTTTGTAATTATAATATGTTTCGACCAAGAAGACGGATGAGACGGTGTATAATATATTTGTGATCATGCATGATGTGTAATATATATATCATGGTTTCATTATTGCTGTATATATGTAGTACCATTAAACTGATAAAAAAATCCTGCCGCGGCAGAAAAATAGCCCGAAAATCCTACCGCGGCACAGAGACCAACAATCCCGGTTCGTGCCAAGAACCGGGACCAATGATCCACCCCCGTCCGTCTCTCGCGCTGCCACGTGGAGACCCATTGGTCCCGGTTTGTTCCACGAACTAGGACCAATGATCCACCCCTACCTCGTCGCACGCCCGCCCACGTGGAGACCCATTGGTCCCGGTTCGTGCGTGAACCGGGACCATCATTAGTCCCGAGTGATTGGTCTCGGTTCGGGAACCGGGACTAATGGCCCTTATGAACCGAGACTAGAGGTCATTTTTCCACCAGTGTTATGACCTACTTGCAACTGGAAAATCACAGTTGCAACCCACTTGCAACTGAAAACGATTAGTTGCGACCTACTTGCTACTGGAAAATCATAGTTGCAATCCACTTGCAACTTCTAAATAGCACAAATCACAACCCTAATAGGTCGAAAACAATATTTTCACGGTTGTAACCCACTTGCAACTAAAAAACCATTATTTACGACCTACTTGCAACTGGAAAATCACGGTTGCTGTCCACTTGCAACTTCTAAATAACACAAATCACGACCCTAATACAATGGCAGAAAACATTATTTTTACAGTTGCAACCCACTTGCAACTGAAAAACCATTAGTTGTGACCTACATGCAACTAAAAAATCACAGTTGCAATCCACTTGCAACTTCTAAATAGTACAAATCACGACCCTAATAAGTCGAAAACTATATTTTCACAGTGGCAACCCACTTGCAACTGAAAAACCATTAGTTACGACCTACTTGCAACAGGAAAATCACAGTTGTAGTCCACTTGCAACTTCCAAATAACACAAATCACGACCCTAATACAATGGCTGAAACATTATTTTCACAGTTACAATCCATTTGCAACTGAAAAACCATTAGTTGTGACCTACATGCAACTTGAAAATCACAGTTGCAGTCCACTTGCAACTCACGGCCAACACAAAGCACAATGCTAATCATTGGTCAAGAATAATTTCTCAGTTGCAAGCCACTTGTAATTAAAAAATCACACTTGCAACCCACTTGCAACTCTTAATTAGCACGAATCACGATACTAGTATGACGGTTTTAAACATTTTTCTCTGTTATAAACCACTTATAAACCACTTGTAACTGGAAAATCACATATGCAGTCCAAATGCAACTACGAGCTAGCAAGGATCACAATGTTAATACAACAATCAGGAATATTGTTTTCTCGGTTACTACATGTTTGCAAATGGCGAAAATTTAGTTCAGTCCACTAGCAACTCATAGCCAACACAAATCACGGCCAGAAAATTCACAGTTAGTGACTATTATCTAAAAAAGAAAGAATGTATTAAGGTGAGCTAATAAAAAATGCAAAAGTAAAATTTGCACACATGTTTAATTAATAAGGGAAATGGGGAAAATAAAATAAGGTGAAAACGAAAATAAATAAAGGCAAACAGAAAAAGCAAACAAAAAAACTTTGGTTCCTTTCCAAATTCTTCCACATGAACAAACAAGGCAAAAGCTGTTCGAAGAATAAAATAAGCGAAAACATCTGCCGCCAAAACCCATCTAGATAGCAGGCTGCGTGCAGAAATACAAAACACGGCAGCAGCCCAACAACGTCCGAAAAGCCCATGAAAACAAGACACAACCTATAGCCAAATACATGCTCCCGCGGAGAATCAGCCCAGATGCAACGTACGGAACAGAGAAAGGCTAATCACAGATTTTATCGAACGATGACGAGACGTGACTGAGATTTAGTTAGCTCTCAGGTGACTGAGAACTAGCAAATCCGTTATTCTAATTACTTATCGGTAGGTAAAATCCTCTATGTGCTCATGGCGTAAGTAGCAGATTCTAGCGATACTGAACGCTTGGAGATGCATTCTCCGTAACTCAATGTGCAAACATTACAGCGGCATCACGAGGATGACAGAAAAGAGTTCATTGAATCCACTAACACAGTGCAAGCAAGTCTTTCTAGTATCCAGGGAAACTTCAACAACGTCCAAGGCAAATTTCGATCGTTTCTTCGCCACAGCTCCTCCGAACATACCTGCTACTGTCACTCCCACTCCGGTAGCTGGCTTCATAGCCATCTAGACACGATGATGTCACTTGTTGATCTGCTAGAACACTCTCACTATTATCTTCACTTCTCAGGAGGAACGAAGTGGAATTGGATGCCACGGCTCCGTAGTCGGTACCTTTTACTAGAAGAATATATGATCACCATCTTTTGAAGAGTGATTCACGTATTTATACTCCTGCCATGTTCAAGATAGTAAAGGAGTAGTTTCTAAAATTTAGCCGTATTAGAGTATACATGTACGATTCGGTTAGTCTAGGATAGAGATATAATTTATGTCTTATCTTGTATTCTAAGATGATCTTTGTACGCCTATATATATATCCGTCCATGAGACTCAATAATAAATCCATCATATTCTACCAATCTCTCTTCCTCTATCGTTCTACAAGCCTTTAGCCAGCACCTTTGGTCAGCACAAGTTGTTGGACCAGTGCACTGCTGGAAACAGGAGCGTCCTATGCAGCATACCTAGACTGCTGGTTGTATCAGAAGACTTCTCGAGGTCGAGAGGCCTTGAATTGGAAGACCACGCAAGCGGCGTTGAGATTCCACACTATATATGTCAAGAAGCCGGTGTTCAGTAACATATGTGGAAAATTATTTCCTTCGTCTGTGGGGGCCACGAACCCCGATCAGAACAGCAACACCATCAATCACTCCAGGGCTGCCGGACACCAGCAAGTCTTCCACAGGACCGACGAGCCCCGAGTGCCCCGAAGGAACTGTCCCTTCAAGGCCTCCAGGGACGGGCTGCGGGCAGCTCCCGACTATTGCACATGTGTGCATCCAGGGTCACCTGACCTTGACGAGAGCTGCCTCGATATCCCGTATGAGCCTCTAGGACCGGCGTATCCCAGGTGATGAGGGGTAACCTTAGAAATATCCATGGTGAAGGACTTAGGGTTTGCGGAAAAGAGATCGCTGGGGATTTCGTCGGATGTCAGAAAAACAATGGAGTCCAAGTCGTCTGAATATTGGGAAATCGTACTACTACAAGTTGTCTAGGAGTTTTGGGTACCCTCGCTTGGGCTTCTCCTGTCCTATATATAATAGGCCGAGTCTCAAAGTTGTATGCGGATAGATTTCACATACGCGTAATTACAATACCAACACAATGTCGGTTTATAATCTATTTCCTAATACAATCAAAGTCTTTGTTGACTGCTTCCGTGGGCTATCATCCTTTTATGGGCCGAAATCCTTTTACCCAGTATAGGGTAGCGAATCATCAGCATCCGAGTAATCATACCTATGTCAGTAGCCCCCAGACTCTACTTGAACCGCGGTTTCAGACTGAGTCTCAAAGTCTTTTTTTCCTTATTTTCCTTTATGTTTATTTCTCTATTTTTATTTTTCATAGGGATTTGGTACAACGACTCTGATGCTTCTGACGGATCGGGAATCAGTTAATTGCTCCTGGGCAAAAAGAAGGTTGTCCTACATCAAATTCAAGTCCCCAGGCTTGAACTTGGAATTTACTACTGGCGTAATTCAGTTCGGGCCGCTGAGGTCTTATCGAATACTGAATCCCAGTTTCATTTTATCGGGTACCCAACGCGTCCGTCGGGATTTTTCATCGTATCGTTGATACGGATATTTTACTGGCAGAGCGCATTCTTGTGCGATTACCAGGCCGCACAGGATGAATCTTGGGGTCTTACCTTCATGTCTTTGAACATGGCATTT
Source organism: Avena eriantha (assembly GCA_910589775.1). NCBI lineage: Eukaryota > Viridiplantae > Streptophyta > Magnoliopsida > Poales > Poaceae > Avena > Avena eriantha. Next base: position 397,468,996 of record OU342746.1, on the reverse strand, counting down.
GGATTTTTATCGCGTCGAGTGTGATCCGAGATTTTTTCTTTTTTGTAACTGCTCCTGATAGGAGTATCTATTAAAGAATTTTTTAATTTGTCTTTCTTTATCACATGCACGCCAGCGCTCCTGATAGGAGTGGCCCCCGAGGCTATGTTCGGATGTATGTATCAGAACATAGGCTTGAAAACTTGGATTTATGGCGCCAGTGTTTCTGTAGATTTTGTCGGGTGCACGACCAGTGCTCCTAATAGGAGTAGCCCTCGAGGATATAGTCGTAATATTGTATATTCGATTGTAGTCTCAAATTTTCTCCTAGAGGAATTTACTTCGACTCTAATTTTAATTTCTTCGGGTCATATATCTTATAACGAGCTGTAATTTCTGCAATGTCTTTGCTGTGACATCAGTAATGACGTATTTTATGTTGTTGATTTCCAGAAGACAGGTCCTGACGGGATATTTTGAACTTGGGGCCATGCGACAGTAATGATGACGCTTGATAGCGTATTCAGTGGAGATTTTTAACTGCACGTCCCCTCTCCGCGCGAAGATCGAGGCGTCACGCGCTGTCCTCCCGTTTTTGCCGCGGCAATAACTTCTTTAGATTTTTCCTTTACGGAATCTTTTTAACACGTGTCACCACCGTGTGATCTTCTATCGGTTCGATTTTGCATTGAATGGTCTGAACTTCATACCTTTGCTCTTTATAAGGGGAAGGAGATTTGTTTTACTGTTTTACCTCACCTTCCTTTGCTCCATCTTCTTCCTTGCGCTCTTGCAACCTTACGAACTCCTACTCTGTGCTCTTGTTTCTCTTTCGCCACCATGGGCAAAAGTAAGGCAGGGATTTCCACTGCGGCCGCGAAGGCCACCAGGAAGAGGGTCGTCAAATGGACTCCTTCCAAGTGTCCAGTGAGAGATCTCCGTGAGGCGCGGAACTTCGGCCATCTGGCGGAGGGTACCTTCAAGCTCCCTGGAGACGAAGCTGCTCCCATCCCCGAGCCGGGCTGGAGGGTAATGTTTCTTTCCTTTCTTCTTCACGGCCTTTCTCTTCCTGTCCACGAATTTCTTCGTGGTCTTGTTTTTGGCTATGGCGTGTAGCTGTATCAGCTCACGCCGAACTCTATCCTCCATGTTGCTTGTGTCGTCACTCTCAGCGAGTGCTTTCAAGGGATTCATCCGCACTAGGGCTTGTGGAAGCATTTCTTTTATGTTCACCGTAACGCCACTAACACCATTGTCCATGACGTTGGTGGCGCCATTTTCTTTGTTCGCTCCGACGTAGTTTATTTTGATTTTAAGATCACTGATTCTGTCCAAGGCTAGAAGTCCAAGTGGTTTTATATCAAGGAGCAACCACTTGAAGGCCAGTCTTTCGGTTTAGCCCCCTTTGATCCTAAGAAAACTTGCCGCAAACTTGACTCCTGGGATCAACGTCCTTCTGCCGAAGAAATGGTGGAAATCCAGCCCTACATTGATCGCATTTCGAAACTGCGGCACAAAGTTGGTAAGGAATTGTCGGGTCTCCAGATTCTGGCATATTTTTTGCGGATCCGCGTCCAACCACTTCAGGCCCAGCTTTCTGGCATGTGGGCGTATACCGGGAAGAAGGATCCGACGAGGATTTCATCGGAAGACCTTACCCTCAAGGTGTATGAAACTTCACCACCCTTACCAAGAAAAGCCCGGTTCCTTCCAACTGTCTTGTGGAACCTTATGGCAAGAAAAACCATCTCCCCGGGGTAAATTTCCTTTGCATCCATCTTTCCTCCCTTTTATTTGCGGATGAATTTTTACTCTATCAATGACTGGCGCTTTTCCCATGTCTTCTGTTTGTGTAGGACTTTGATCACTTGAGCTCACTTCCTCCTCTCCCTGGAAGTTGTGAGCACCCTGTCCATTCTTCCGCATCCGACGATCTCCCTATGACTCGGACTGCAGCGGATGAGGAGATGGATTTTTCTACTTATGATTCTTCATCGAAAACGCAATCCCTTCCGTCGGCTCGCTCTAGAGATTTTCGCGTGGAGCGTGCTGGTGATAAGTGGAAGCGCTCTTACGCTGTAGAAAAGAGCAAGGACTCGGATGCCTCAACTGCTTCAAAACCCTTTGATGCTTCTCCAGTCTCGGCTGCTCCTGCCCAGATGAACCTATTCCGCTTTGCACAGGATGTATTTTCGTAAGTGTTGTACTACTTCTTTACTGCTTTATCGAGTAGTTCTATTGCTGATGCTTTCCCAATTGTTTGGCCTTTTCCTTTTACAATGATGACGATGAAGATCCTCCCGTATCTCCTCTTCGTACGTCTGTTGCCTATTCTACAAAGAAATATCCTCTGCCGTCGACAGAGCCGAAGGAAAAGCTCGTGTATTCTGTGGAGAAGATTATCCAGAAAGACGTTGCCACCTCGTCAAGGCTGCCGCCGCAAAAAGGGAAGAAAACGGCTGGTAAAGGTGTGGTGATATCTAAAAATCCTGTTGATGTGGATATGAAAGATGTAAGTCACTCTATATTTCAGAATTTTTCTGCCTGTAGCTTATTTTTATTTTTCCTGGTATCCCTTGTTGTGATGTTCTTCTTCAACCTTTGATGCGCGAGATGGTCGACATGGCCTCTCGTTTTATAAAAATCTGCGATGAAGCCGAAGAACTAAAGGGTATGTCCTATTTATCTTCGGGATTTCTTTGTGAGTTTTTCTTCTCCACTTTTCATGATTTATTCGCGCAGCTGCTACCAAGGGATCCAGAGTTATTCGGGACGAGGCGATGAAGCATGCCGATGATCTGGAGGTCAAACTTCGGGCTGCTGAGGAGGCTTTGGAGGAGGCCAAGCAAAAGGCAAAAACTGATGCCAAACAAATGGCCAAGCAAGGCGCTGTTCGAGATGAAAATCTTCGGGAGCGCCTAGAGGCCCTTAATACTTCTCTGACCCGTAATTTTTTTGTCTTGTGTGGCTTTATTTCATTTCTTTTCTTTGGTCATCAATATTTTCCTTTTTTATTTTCAGAATTGACTGGCCAGAACCTGACTCTGCACGAAGGCAAAAAGGTTGATCCTTTGTCAGATGATGTTAGCACCTTGGAGGCTAACAGCGTTCATGGGCGCAACCTCCTTGTTCGCTCCGGCCGTGCCTTCAAAAGCCTTCATGCTGAAATTTTCCCATGTAAGGAGGTGCCGAATAACTTGAATAATCATGTCACTCTCTTCGGTGTCGACCCCAGCTCCCTTGTTGGTTATAGCCTGATGTAGTCAAAGAGTGGTGCCGAAACTCCAATGGCACTAGCGATAGTGCACGGCGAGAAGGTCGACTGAGAGAAGGTTAGCTCCTCCGTCCTAGTCACCTCCAATGGTCAAGAATTTGACCTAAAGCCTTATGTTAAGATGGCTAGAAAGTATTCTCGGCTGCTTTTGGGCCTAGGCTCAGGCTCGGAAAACCTGGCTGCCCCTTCTGCGATGGGCACTCCTTCTTTGGCTACTCCTATTGCTCCGGTAGCTAGTGCTACTTTGTCTTTGGAGAAAACGGCTTCATAGGCTTTGTTTTGTAGTTTTATTGTGTCCCCATTGCCGTCACTGTAATGAACATTTAACTTATCCAGCTGCCTTGTGCTTCCTTATTACAAGAAAGCAACTTTTGAATATATGCGTATGAGTTTATTTTTTGGCTGTTGAACGTTTCATACCTTTCATGTCTTGCCAGATTTTGAATGAATCTTTGGCTCCTTCTAGGTCCGTGCAATTTTCGGATGCAGTTCTATCTTCATCTCTAGTGGGTGCAACCAATACCGCCATTGTGCGTACGGTGGATCCGCTGTTGTACGCTGAAAAAATTGAACAGGTGAAAAAACTTGAAGGAAAACTTCGGGTTGTTCAGTCAATGGTGGATGTTGCCCAATCTAAGACACGCCAGGCCCTCGATCGCGAAGCTTTTTTCTTGGAAGAAATTTCCAGGGCAAGTGAGAAGCTGTCGTGTAAGTCCTCTTCTTCTTTTCTCTACTGCTCCTTTTGATTTTTGCGGGAAGTCAATGTTTTGTCTCTGATTTGCAGGCATTCGATTGTGTGAGAGGGAGGAAACCCAACATCTGTGCAACCGAATGCAAGCTCTTGTGTCTGCCTCCCAAACTTTTCAGACAGATTTTTGGTCCGATCATCGTCGTGCTTATGCTGTGGTGTTGCTTCAGGACCGCCTGTCAGAGTTGGAGCAGTTTGTCGAGTGCTACCGCAGATCACTGGCCCTTGTTTATAATGCCATGTTTCCTCGGGATCCTCAGCCTCAGACTTCGGCGGATTTGCTTGCGAAGTTTCAACAAGGTGAACGGATTCATCATTTCATGAAGCTTCAACTTGTGGCGGGTGCCAAGCTCGCGCTTTCTTGGGTACATGCGCATCATCTGACACTGGACTTGGATGTTGTATCTTCGGGGCTGCCTCCCCCTTCCGATGATGGCCCTATTTATATGGCGCCTCATTACGCCGCTGCTCGTAGACCTGACAATAGGATTGTTCGAAGATGCTTAGTGGCATACGAAGAATTTTTTGTTAATTTTGCTATCTAACAGCTTGCTTGTGCAGCCTTGTACTTCATAGAAGAAATACTGTGTAGATCTTTATTATATTTGTCAAAAAGGTTGTATGTTTTATACGAGATTTTAATTGTAGGTTGTATTCTCTTGTTGAGGACCCGACGAAGTAATGTTCATTTGCATAACTGCTTTCGTGTGCCATAGAAATTTGTATCTTGTGAAATATTTTCTTTATTCATTGATAAGCATAAATGGAAATACATTGCGAGGGCGTGATCGCCTAGCCATTGGCCTTGTTTGAATATAAAGTGCATCAAAGTGAAGATTTTCTTTAGGAACTTCGGCTTCTGTTCTTGGGGTTCTTCATTATGCTCCGTGTTGGTGTGTGTGGTGCTCTCGTCTTTTCGACGAGTGGGTTTTCCTATGCGGGACCTATAGTGGAGGCCGCATAGGTTGCTTTTGCGGGACCGTTGTGTGCTTGTTCTTCCGATGTTTGCTTTTTGTGGGTTTGCCCTTCGTGTAGTGATTCCTCATCCGCTATTTATAGGTGTCCAAGTTTTGTCTCCATCCCTAAAGATTTCGATATCTTGTTGAATTCCTGATCGCAGCTGTCCGAGCAGCTGAAGCTTCCTTTTACTATTATGACCCCCGTTGGGGGCTGACATTTTTAGCACCAGATATGCGTAGTGAGGCACTGCCATGAACCTAGCAAAAGCTGGTCGTCCCAGGATCGCGTGGTACTGAGATGGCCAGTCTAGGACTTCGAACTATAGCTTTTCGCGTCTGAAGTTTTTCTTTGATCCGAAGACTACGTCGAGGTGGACTTTGCCCAATGGAATTTTGGCTTTTCCCGGAACTATCCCGTGGAAAGTTGTGTTTGTAGGTACTAGATTTGTCATGGACGAATTCATAGTCCGTAGCGTTCTGGCGTAGATCAGGTTGATGCTGCTCCCTGCATCTAAGAAAACCTTGCTCATGTCGAACCCGCCGATTTGTGCTTCTACTATTAGCGCTGAATGGCCTGGTCGAGGGACCCGTAGTGGATGATTAGCTCTGCTGAAGGTAATTCTTGTTCTGACTAATGGAGATAGTCGGGTATAGGAGGTGGCTTTGTTACTGCCATGTTTACTTGCCTAGTGATCAACTTTTGTATTCTGTTGGAGGGTCGTCCCTTCTGGATCATTAACATTGCTCCTTTTGACCTGGGATATTCGTCGCATTGATGTGTTGTGTTTTGCGACTGTCCTGCTGGCAGGTGCCCCTGTGGTGGCGGTGGTGCACCGATAGCCAAAGCGCTAGGCATGGTAGTGTAGCCTCGGTTTGCTTCTTCGTTTGCCCTTGCATTGCATAGTTCTTGCATTTTTAAGAATGTTCGGCAGTCCTTTAGGAGGTGATTTGATCGCATTTTCCCCGTCGAGTCGATGTAAAAGTGCATATTACACGGTCCTTCCAACATTTGTCCTGCTGACATAGATGGGTCTCAATTTCGTCGGCTAGTATCGTTGTTGGCCTCCACCGATGCTATCCATGTTACCATGGTATCTGTTGTTGTAATCGTCACTTCGTCGATTGTCCCCTCCAGAGAAACTAGCTGCAACGTAACTTGGTGTGTTGTACCCATCATTGGTTCGTCGTCTTCGATCGTTGTTGCGCATGTCCCTGTCTTCTTCGGGTGAATGGGTTCTTTTGTTGTGTACTGCGTCCTCTCCATCGGCCCAACGATTGGCAATTTCCATCAGCTACGAAATTGTCTTTGGCTTGGTTCATCCTAGTTCTTCAATAAATTCCTGCTGACGAAGTCCATCGCTGAAGGCGTAGGTTGCTCTTTCATCGGATATGGCTTCAGCTGAATTTTTTATGATGTTCCACCATTGGACAAAAGCCCGTATTGATTCTCATGGCTTTTGCTTGCAGGCCCGCAATTGCTCCAAAGATGCGGGCCGCTTGAATGTGGACTAGAAGTTCCTAATAAATTTGTCCTCAAGATTGTTCCAACTACTGATAGAATCTTCGGGTAGTTGTCTTAGCCAGGAACGTGTCATGCCGGTTAGGTGCAGCTGTAAGCTTTGCATTTCCATAGCTTTGGAGCCGCCTTGTAACTTGACGGTTGCCAGATAATCTATCAGCCAAGCTTCGGGTTCTTGGAGACCATCATACTTTTAATGATCTTGAGGTAATTTATAGTCTTTCGGTACCGGAGTCTTGCAAACCCGTCGGGTAAAGCAACTAGCTCCGCATAGTTCCTGTTCTTCCTCGCTTTCACCATCATGGTATCTTCAGGTGCTATGCTCTTCTCCGGATCGGTCGATCCTTCACTGTGTGATATCGTTTCTTGCATCATTTCGCGGCTCTAATTCTGAAAAGTGGACCCGATGTGGCGATCGTGATCGTCGGGTATGACCTCCTTACCAAGGGCTGCTGCAATGGCCCGGGGATCTGTCGAGTTGTCGCGTGGTTCCTTTCTCTGCTTGCGCGAGAGATGCTCCTACCGTGCCAAGATTCATCAGGGCGGAGCGGTGGAGGGTCGCACGAGGATCGTCGGGTGCGGGCTGAGTTAGGATTAGATATGTTTGTGCGGCCACAATGGCTGCCTAGGCTGTTTTTGCCTTGATGTTTCCAGCTTGGTCTATTGACATGAATGATAGATCAAGGTCTCGGATTAGTCCGCTTCTCTCTACTTCGGGAATATTCTGCAACCGAGATGTTCCTCTCCTTGGCGATGCTCCTCCTGATATGCTCCTTGATCCTCGAGTGGATCTTAACTGCGCCCGTCGTAGGCTAGATTCATCGGCGAATCTTTTCCTTTCGTCGAGTTGCCTTTGCATCTTTAGTAGGTCTCTCTTCTAGTGATGGAGTAAATATTGATATGCTAATAAATCTTCGTGAGTGGCGTCCGCTGTCATTGGAACCGCACCCGAAATTGCTGCCCTTGCTTTTTGTCATGCGCTAGCTGGTAAGCTAAGAGTTTGCCTCTCGCCTTTGCATGGTTCTTCTTCTTGAGTTATACGGTTGACTGTTGGGTCTCCCCCGTTTCCTTGGCTTCCTTCGTTTCCGCGACTTCCTGCATTGTGGCTTGAAAGAATATCATCGGGTTAAAAATTGGGTTACCGTTAGAGTCTTGCTGGGTCGAGGCGTCTCCAATGATCACGCATACTTGGTGCTGAGTGATATATGCACTGGTGACGTCATTGTTTGAACCGAGTGAGAAACTGTCAGGTGAACCAATGAAGTCCATCAGTTTTTGTTCTGGGTACATTTCTGCCATCCGAATTCAGAAATTGATGCTTTCGCTGCTTTCTTCGGGTCTGGTATTCATCATGCTTGCTTTACGTGGTGGGGTTAGTGATGTCTACGCACTTCTATTCTTGTAGACAGTTGTTGGGCCTCCAAGTGCAGAGGTTTGTAGAACATCGACAAGTTTTCCCTTAAGTGGATAACCCAAGGTTTATCGAACTCGGGGAGGAAGTGGTCAAAGGTATTCCCTCTCAAGCAATCTTGCAATCAAGATACAAGAAGTCTCTTGTGTCCCCAACACACCCAATACACTTGTCAGGTGTATAGGTGCACTAGTTCGGCGAAGAGATAGTGAAATACAAGTGGTGTGAATAATTATAAGTGGTAACGGTGCTAGAAAATAGCTTGCTCGCGTGTGGTTGACGTGGGAAAAGACTAAAGTCAAACTGAAATAAAGATGGAAGCAAGCAAACATGTAACAGATCTAATAGCAAACGGTGTTTCAATGCTTAGAAACAAGGCCTAGGGATCATACTTTCACTAGTGAACACTCTCATATAAATATATTCTTCTTTATGATACTACTCTTAACTAATCTCCGGTTGGACACTCTAATCGATGTTAGGGCTATAACAGCACACCTCAAAGTAAGCCTTTCCCACCTAGATAACCTCCACACTGTCACCTTGAGCACTAGATGGTACCAACAAACACCACAATTTCATAGAAACATCCAACTCCAAATATAACTCATAACAAGTATTTGTAATCTCTAGCCTAAGTGTCACCATGGTGTGCACACTGTCAACTTCACACACATGGGGAGAGCAGAGATCTATTAAAGCACTTGAGTAGCAAGGTAGATCTACTTGATTACAAAGCTCATGACCACAGCAAGATCATGCATAGATAGAGAGATGAACACATAGCTACCGGTAGAACCCTTAGCCTTGAGGAAGAACTACTCCCTCCTCATCATGGGAATCAGCAATGGCGATGGAGATGGCGGTGGAGATCGATGGAGATGGCTCCGGGGGCACTTCCCTGTCCCGGAAGGGTGCCAGAACAGAGACTTTCTGTCCCCCGAATCTCCCCTTCGGTGGCGGCGGCGCTGCGGAACTTTTCGTGGCTGGAGGCTTGACTCCTTAGGGTTTTGGTATCGGGAGGCTCTTATAGGCGAAGGAGGCAAGGTCGGTGGCCGGCCAGGGGGCCCACACCATGCCCTGGCGCGGCCTGGGGGTACCCGCGCCTGGGGGGTGTGGCCAGGCCCTGGCCCTCCTCCGTCTCGTATTCTGGCTCCGTGAATCTTCCGGTAAAATAGGAACTTTGGCTTTTGTCCCGTCCAATTCCGAGAATATTGATTTTCTGACTTTCCTTGAACCAAAAACAACAAAAAACAGGCAACTGGCACTGTGGCATCTTGTTAATAGGTTAGTCCAAGAAATCATATGAAAAGTACTCCAAAGTGTGGACAAAACATAAGAAAGTAGATAAAGCAAGCATGGAACATCAAAAATTATGGATACGTTAGCAACGTATCAACATCCCCAAGCTTAACTACTACTCGTCCTCGAGTAGGTAAGTGATAAAAAGAAATAATAATTTTTGAGGTGACATGCACCATCATAAACTTGATCAAAGTATTTGTAAGACATTGATAGCTGGGATCAAAGTACTTTAACATAACATGAAAGACAAAGTTCTAGCAATAATACAAAGCAACTAAGTTGCAACATGAAAAGGCACAAACAAAAGATTCATGAATAACAATGCTTTGCAAGACGTTTGTTTGTTTCACATAAAGAAAACATAGCATAGTAGTATTCAGCTTGTCCCTCATAGAGTAGCAAATATAGATGCATAGAACACCTTCAAAGTTCATAAGAGTGACTAGATACAAATAGTTTAAAACAAGCAATATCAAAGTATGCATCAATCAACAAGTCTTGGGACAATGCACATAGAACTAAGAATGGCCACTATGCTCTCAAAGTAGGTGCATAAAGGTAGAAGGTGGAGACTCAATATAATGGTGGAAGAAAGGCCTTTGTAAAAGGAAGTAGGGATTCAAGTCTCATAAAGAGCTTCCAAAAATTATGGTACTTATAGCTTTCATCTCTCATTGCCCCTATCATAAGCATCTTGAAGTGATTAAGGTTAAAGTGAACAAACTATGGTGTACATGCTTGACGAAGTACAAGTCAGAAATCTCATGTCCCTTGTATATGAGGGTCGCTCCTCATGCTACTCAAGTTTAGTCACCGGTAAGTTCTTGTCATTGTAAGTATATGTGTATCATAGAGAACCGCCAACGGGGTACCCCTTGCCCGATGATACGGAAGAATCCCCATATCAAAATGACAAGGCAAGTAGACAACGAGCATCTCAGCAATCTTCTTATTTACCATGGGAATATGGTGCTTTTTTCTCTCTTTCCTCTTTTCTCATATCTTTTTTTCTCTTTTTCTCCTTTTCTCTTTTTTTCTCAATATCTGACTCTTTTTTATAAGAAGAATGCTTCATAGACAGCTCATTATGGTTACACTGCAGGTTTCCACCATGTCAGCATGGATTAGAACAGCGGCCCAGGCGTTTCTCTAACACATATACATAACTCCATGGACTTACAAGCTCCCCTTTCATTTCACACCGACGACATCCATAGACAAAAGAGCATGATATCAACTAGGTACAAAGTACCAAGTACAATGTTGAAAGTGTTCCCCATGATATCATGGTTCTGCTAATTCCCAACAAATAAGTGCAAGCATATACAACATAGACGACACAATGGTTCAAGTTTATTAAGGGCAAGAAAAGTAAAGTGTGCCATCAAGTTCTTGAGAGCTTTAATCACTAGTTTTCTCATAACAAGTTTAATTTGGAAGGTAAACAAAAACATGAATATACTTGGAATAGTAAATGCTAATCGGTAGGTATGGTGGACTCTTTGGAATAACTTTGTTTTAGGAGTTGGATGCATGAGTGGAACTCATACTTGGTTGTGGAGGCTAGCAAAAGACTGGGAGCGACAAACTAAGAGAGCAATAATGGCCATAATCTTGCAGAGCGACAAAACATCATTGATCAAAGCATAAAGTGATACTACAAGTTTAAAACTAAAGGATCATCAAGGCTATTGGTGACTTTGGATAGTCATAACATGGTGTGAGCATGTGCCAAGTCAACCCAAATAAAGCATCAAAGGAGAATACCACTATACTATGCTTTAATATGCTAAAACAACGCATGATTCATCCAAGGCACATTAAGCAATCTCAATTGTTTATAACATGTCATGCTACAGCAAAGAATACTAAGCATAAAGCCAAAACAATATCAAGCATGTCATGACAAAGCATAGGCCACAGTCAAAAACAAGCTCTCTTTACCACTTAAGCATGAGCTTTCCTACTCTTTTCCAAACCAAACCAAACTATTTGAAAACCAATGTATGAAAGAGGGGGTCCAACCAATTTATTCAGCAAACTAAGAAAACCAAGCGAACGAAAACCAAAACGAAAAACAAATACGCTCCAAGAACAACACAATTGTGCATGAAACAATAAAAATAAAGTGTTTGGAAGAAACCTGGGATTTTTATTTATGAAGAAGGGGATGCCTTGGGCATCCCCAAGCTTTTACGCTTGTACTTCTTGGATATTTCTTGGGGTGACACGCGTAGAATCCCCAAGATTGAGCTTTAGTTCATCCTTCATCTCATTACTCGTTCCTTCCATACACCTGAAATTTTTCCTTCATACAAAACTTCACACAATCTTTATTACCAACATTAGTGCACTCAAGATAATAAGTCTTTAGGTTCAGTTTCAACACTAATAAAACTTCCATTAAAACACAAGCTACTGTAGCACTTCCCTCAAAAAGCTCAATTCCCCAAAGAGAACCCAAAAATGAACCAACAAGAAGCAAATGCAAATAAAGGCAGAAATCTGTCAAAACAGACCAGCAGGTAAATACGAATATTTTCGAAGACCTTCTGTTGCTCAAATCAAAAAGTGTTGAACTAATGAAAGTTAGATAACAACCTGGGGCAGAAGCACAAAAAATCATGCCTCAAAAGGACGTACAGAGATTTTACACGAATTTTTACAGTGAAGTATAGAAATCTGTTTTGGGACAGCAACTTTCCCAATCATTACTTCTCTCTCATTAGAGGTTACTCTTGGCACAAAAAGCAAATAAAAAGGATAAGGAGCACTTATTACAGAGGTATAACTTCAAAGACTCATCTAAAACTTTTGGGTTATCTCCCAATAAGTACTTTTCTTTAACGCCTTTAAGTTAGACATGATAGTTTGAGAAGATGCTCACATAAGACATATGAATTGAAGTAAAAGAGAGCATCAAGAAACAAATTCAAAGCACATTTAAGTCTAACCCAATTTCTATGCATAGGAATCTTGTAAAGAAACAAGTCATGAAAGCACAAAGCAATAAGCGTAGTAAAGCAAAACAAGTGCAACTTCAAGACTTTCAACATAAAGAGGGGAAACTTAATATTGTTGAGACACATAAAACTATGTTTCCCTCTCTCATTATAACTTTCAGTAGCATCATGAATAAAATTAACAATATAACTATCACATAAAACATTCTTATCATGAGCCACATGCATAAAATAATTAATACTGTCCGCATAAGCATAGTCATTCTTATTAATTGTAGTGGGAGCAAATTCAAAAAAATAGCTATCATTATTATTCTCATCACCATAATCATCAAATATAGGAGGCATATTGTAATCATTAATTTTCTCCTCAATAGTAGGTGGACTGAAAATATCACACTCATCATTGTAATCATCATATATTGGAGGTTTGGTATCATCATAAGCAATAGAATAGCTATGTTCTAAAGTTGGGGAACTAAAAAGATCATTTTCATAAAAACTAGCTTCCCCAAGCTTATACTTTTCCATAGTGTTAGAAATAATGGTGTTCAAAGAATTCATACTAATAACATTGCTATTAGCACACAAATAAAGTTCCATATGTTTTTTAATTTTCTCTTCAAACACTTCATGTCCTAACTCAAGATAAATACTATAAAGCTCTCTAATTTTATTGTTGTTTTCCATTAAGCCTAACTAGTGAAAACAAGAAACAGACAGACAAAATTGCAGAATCTAAAGGAAATAACTTCGAGCACTCACACCGGAGGATGTGAGTACCTTTTACCTTACCTCCCCGGCAACGGTGCCAGAAAATAGGCGTTTGCCGAGGGAGGTTCTTCTTCTTTAATCCTCCGGTGTGAATACCTTTTACCTTTCCTCCCCGGCAACGGCGCCAGAAAATAGCTTGATGTCTACGCACTTCTATTCTTGTAGACAGTTGTTGGGCCTCCAAGTGCAGAGGTTTGTAGAACAGCAGCAAGTTTTTCCTTAAGTGGATCACCCAAGGTTTATCGAACTCAGGGAGGAAGTGTTCAAAGGTATTCCCTCTCAAGCAATCCTGCAATCAAGATACAAGAAGTCTCTTGTGTCACCAACACACCCAATACACTTGTCAGGTGTATAGGTGCCCTAGTTCGGCGAAGAGATAGTGAAATACATGTGGTATGAATAATTATAAATGGTAATGGTGCTAGAAAATAGCTTGCTGGCGTGTGGTTGACGTGGGAAAAGACTAAAGGCAAACTGAAATAAAGATGGAAGCAAGCAAACATGTAACAGATCTAATAGCAAACGGTGTTTCAGTGCTTAGAAAGAAGGCCTAGGGATCATACTTTCACTAGTGAACACTCTCATATAAATATATTCTTCTTTATGATACTACTCTTAACTACTCTCCGGTTGGGCACTTTAATCGATGGTAGGGCTATAACAGCACACCTCAAAGTAAGCCTTTCCCATCTAGATAACCCCCACACTGTCACCTTGAGCACTAGACGGTTCCAACAAACACCACAATTTCATAGAAACATCCAACTCCAAATATAACTCATAACAAGTATTTGTAATCTCTAGCCTAAGTGCCACCATGGTGTGCACACTGTCAACTTCACACACATGGGGAGAGCAGAGATCTATTAAAGCACTTGAGTAGCAAGGTAGATCTACTTGATTACAAAGCTCATGACCACAGCAAGATCATGCATAGATAGAGAGATGAACACATAGCTACCGGTAGAACCCTTAGCCTTGAGGAAGAACTAATCCCTCCTCGCCATGGGAATCAGCAATGGCGATGGAGATGGCGGTGGAGATCGATGGAGATGGCTCCGGGGGCACTTCCCCGTCCCAGCAGGGTGCCGGAACAGAGACTTTTTGTCCCCCGAATCTCCCCTTCGATGGCGGCGGTGCTGCGGAACTTTTCGTGGCTGGAGGCTTGACTCCTTAGGGTTTTGGTATCGGGAGGCTCTTATAGGTGAAGGAGGCAAGGTCGGTGGTCGGCCAGGGGGGGCCACACCATGCCCTGGCGTGGCCTGGGGGTACCCGCGCCTGGGGGGGTGTGGCCAGGCCCTGGCCCTCCTCCGACTCGTATTCTGGCTCCGTGAGTCTTCCGGTAAAATAGGAACTTTGGCTTTTGTCCCGTCCAATTCTGAGAATATTGATTTTCTGACTTTCCTGGAACCAAAAACAGCAGAAAACAGGCAACTGGCACTGTGGCATCTTGTTAATAGGTTAGTCCAAGAAATCATATGAAAAGTACTCCAAAGTGTGGACAAAACATAAGAAAGTAGATAAAGCCAAGCATGGAACATCAAAAATTATGGATATGTTAGCAATGTATCAGTTAGTTGTGGAACTGATCCGAAGGAGAGATTGTTGTAAAGACCATCAAGGTCCCCCAGATCCATTTCAATTTGCTCGTTTTCTTCGCCTGCTTCGATCTGTGTTGTGACGTCCATGGAGGATCCGACGGATGATGCAGGTACCACCGTAGGCGTAGGTTTTTCCGCTGATGGTTCTGATGTGATCATGGCCAAAGGGTGTGATTCTTGCTGGTCTTCTACTTGGAAGTGGATGCTTCCAATGATTAGATCGGATCTGCTATTGAAATTGGCGGGTACCAAGTCAGTGGTGGGTGGGTGTGGATCTGCTTTTTTGGGTTGATGCTTGGTGGAGAGCGGTCCGCCAAATCCATGGTTCCAGCATTTAGGTTTTCCACAGACGGCGCCAATTGACAAGGGGTAACCTCGGCAATGCCCATGGTGAAGGACTTAGGGTTTCATGGAAAAGAGAACATTGGATGTCAGGAAAACAATGGAGTCAAAGTCGCCTGAATATTGGGAAATTGCACTATTACAAGTTGCCTGGGAGTTTTCGGTACCCTCGCTTGGGCTTCTCCCGTCCTATATATAATAGGCCGGGTCTCAAAGCTGTATGCGGATAGGTTTCACATACGTGTAATTACAATACCAACACAATGTCGGTTTATAGTCTCTTTCCTAATACAATCAAAGTCTTTGTTGGCTGCTTCCTTGGGCTATCATCTGAAATTTTTATGGGTCGAAAGCGTTTTACCCAGTATAGGGTAGCGAATCATAAGCATCCGAGTAATCATACCTATGTCACTAGGGAGCGGATCTGCAATGGTATAGGCGGCGAACCTCCTCTGTGGTGGCAATACCCTAGGGGATGGATCTCCACTGACGTGGACGATTAGGCTGCCCAATGACCGCAATACCCTAGGGGATGGATCTGCATCTGTATCAACAATGAGCTGCCTTACCCCTGGTAGGTCCATGCTGGTGTGAGAAATGCGCCATCTAAAGAAAATGAATACAACGCGCCAGCAAGGCCATATAGTTCCATCTTGAGGAGCAAGCTGCAGAGGATCACTGGAGGTATGATTATGACGATGCCCCACCAGAATCCTACCAAGTGGATGCCCAAAAAATGGATCTTCTCCTCAAGGGCCAAGGTATTATCGTCTGGGAAGGAACCCAACTTGCCCGGGTGCTGCTTGTTGGGTTGATCTACCGGATGTCAAGTCGCTAAAAGACCTGGCAAAGCCAACTTTTCTATGTGCCCTGATTAGGGGCAAATACTCACACTGACAGGTGGGTCCCCATGTGGTACTGTGCATATGTATAAAGGGGATGTCCTTCGGGACAAAGATAAGAAGAGCAGACTAGACGTCTCTCTCACCCCTGGCTACCCAATTCAGCAAGCACAAGAACCATGGGAAGGATCTCACCAGCATCTCCTACATGTTCTAGGAGCTATCCTAAACAAAGAAGAAGAAGACCCAGATGCTATCTTCTACAGCAAGATATGTTTTTCCCTAATCTTTTCTCTATTTGTGGTTCATATCTTGGGCTAGTTGATCCAAGGGATCCAACAATGGTATCAGAGCGACTAGCTCTTAAATTTGAGCCCTCTAATGTTTTAAATCATATCAAGTTCAAGCATGTTCTTCCAAAGATATCGGCAAGCACCGGTTTAGCCCAAAATTTCTCAAGTCCTATCCCTGAAAGATGATGAAGAGGAGTTGGGGTTTTGGTTTAAGCTCAACTAAAGAGGGGATTAAGGCAATTATTGCAAACCATAATGTTTCCCCCAAAATCCGAAATCCTAATCTTCAAAACTTCCCAAATTCCCGCAAACCCCAACCCCAATCAAAGGATTAAGAAGCAACGGATGCTCACCTAAAGGGCTTCGTCACCGTCGCTGGCCATGGCAGCATCGGAGCCATCTCCTAAGCTCGGAAGGTGTGCTCGGACGTGCTTCCCTCGTGCTCTTATCGCTGCTAGGGCTTGCCGCCATGCCGGACTTGGCGAGGGGAGGTCGTCATCGACACGGGGACGCCCGGTCGCGTGCCGCCGTCTCACAAAGGGCGTCACCAAGAACTGCTCGACGGAGTCGCGTGCAAGAGCCACACACGGTTCTGGCAAGAGGACCTCACCGACACCGTCATTCTCTTCCACCGTTGTGGCTGGATCCGGCCGCTACGCTCTTGCTCGTCGCTGCCGCCTCGGGATACAACGGGAGAAGGGGATGAGATAAGTGAGGGTTAGGGTTTTGGGGGGGTCCACACGGGGACGGCCGGGCCGTGGTTTTATTGCTCGGTGCCATTTCCCTCTCATCCATTGGATCGGCATCCAATGGCTGGCAGCTTCGGCTGCTTAAATGGCTGAGCAGGCCAGGCAGGGAATTGGGGGAAATGGGCTGGGCTTACTGGTTACCTTTACAAAAGGGAATAACTAAGGTTTTTGGGCAAATATTAATGTTGTTGGGCTAAAGTTTTCCATGCTTTAATTAAGAAAGTTCATCCTACTGTTTGTTTGATGAATGTGACTATGTAATTCACTCGTAGAAATAAGTACCTGTGGTGGCGATGGCTCTCTCTCTCACAATCCCCACGTCCTCACCGGTGGTTGCACGGATCTCACCGGCGGTGACTGAGTGGAGGCAGGCAATTTTTAGATGCACGGATACAGGGAATCTGGCTCCATGTAGATCAGGTGCGCTCAAGGTGGTTGGCGCGCATATCTCGTATGAAACGGGGCAGCGTCTCACGTCCCCGATCCAGATTGACCCGGCTATCACGTACGGTGATCGGGTGCGATGTGGTACATGGCATATCCTCGTCGGTCCGCGGAGAGATGTGCGGAGGCACCGACACGATCGTGCCGGCGTGCCGCCTTATGCGCGGGCGTGTCGGACGATCGTGGTCGGTGGTTGTGCATGGTGTGGTATCTCTGGAGGTGGGCCGCCCGTACGCGAGGGCCACCTAGCATAGGGCATAGATCAAGGGGGTGCGAATGCGGTGGTCAGCCAGAGACTGAGAGGGGAATCCACATCGACGGGCGGTTTGGGGATTTCTCTCAACCCTAGACGGAGGGGGTGGGCAGAGTAGTGTTTATCCAGTCGCCTCCTTCGTCGTCTCCCACGATCCCTCAAACCGCGAACCCAACCGTGTGGAGAGCCACCAGATCTGGAGATAATAGATCCTTTGCACAGGTTGTGGTAGATCCGTCGCCGACGATGGATCGCCGTTACCAAGGCTCGAGGAGATCTCCACTGCATCATCAAAATCGACCTGTTCCCTATGCGAACAGATCGAGATTTGATGACGATGCAGGTCGTCAGTTAGGAGACAGGCGTCTTCGAGATGCGCGTCGCCGTGATGGGGGGTGGATCAGAGAACAAGAGCGGCGCAGAGAAGAGGAATGTCGGTGGGAGGAGGATCGCCTGGAAGATGAACGGAGGCAGGCAGAAGATGAGGCAAGGGCGGAGAATCGATGGCGTGACGAAGCAGCTAGGGTTGCGAGGGCTGAGGCACAACGGCGTGAAGATTTGGCAAGAGAGAGGGCTTTGGTGGAGGCTCGCCGTAGAGAGGATGAACAGGCCAGGAATCGAAGCAGATGGAGTCATCGGCCGAAAATGCACAGAGATTCACAGTCCACGGCATCAGACTCGTCATTCAGGGGGAGAACAGGTAACTCTGCAGACATTTCTTCTTGTCGTCCTGCTTAGGTGTTTGCACGAGCTGTTGAGCAACCAACTGTGGTCAGAAATTCTGTGTCGGCGTCTGTCACTGTCAGTAGATCAGCTGCACCGGTTGTAATCCCTCTTGTTCATGCTAATCCTTATGTGAGTATTCCTAGTTCAATTCCGGTGAGTGCACCTTCTGTTGGTGCCAATTTCTCTTCTGTTTTGCCTCTGGTCGGTCAATCTGAGGTTGTGGCCATGGCATTGGTGGGGTCCTCTGTACCTGCATCGGTTGTCGTTGTGCCTGCAAATCAATAGAGGGTTGTGGAGGTCAGCAATTTTCCACTGACGAACACAGATAATGCTGAAGTACAGGAATGTGAGAATTGTGGGAAGAATCACAACATTTTGGTTTGTCAAGAGAGAAAGTCGTGGGAGTATGTACCTCTATTTTTTGGGAGCAATGATTTTGATCAGGGGTTTCATTCGATTCTAGTGACTGAATCATCCATCCAGTCTCTAGATAATTTGAATTTGGCTCATATTACTGTTGCCAGAGGGGATGTTACTGGGAGAGATCTGGAGAGGGAATTTCAGGCTTGGGCAGATTCAATTGGTTCTGGTTGGAGATTTACTGCAAGGCCCATTAATGATGTGGAATTCCTGATGAGATTTCCCTCGGCGAAATCCATTGATGACTTCCACTTTGGGAAAGTTTTTATGAAAACAATCCCTGATGTTGTGATTGAATTATCCAAATGGACTGGAGATCTGGAGCCTTTGGAATGGATGGAGGAAGCCTGGTTCAGGATAGTGGGCATCCCTATGAAATACAGGGAGAGGTCAGTTGTCTTCTATGTTGCTTCTCTGATAGGTAAGCCCTTGGGAATGGACAGAAACAGTCTCAGGAATCTGGCATATGTTAGGGTTAAAGTTGCATGTCTGGATGTTACTTTGGTGCCTAATACAAGGAGAGGGAGATGAAAGGTGGGATGTATGAATTTAAATATAATAGGGAGATTTTTGCTCCTGGAGAAGTGCCATCTATACCTATTTCTATTAATGTAGATGGGGGGATGCTCAACCTGCTGTTAATGCTCCTGAAGACAGTAGCAGGCCTATGCTCACAGTGACTAATGTTGATAGAGTTGAATCTAGTCTGGGGGCAAATGCTGCTGCAATTGGTGCATCTGCTGGGGCAGGTCAGGCCAACAAGGACCTCCCACAATGTGCTGATTGGGAAAAAGGAAAGGGTCATAGGGAGGAGGAGAGGGATTCCACAGATACAGGAGACATGTCCTTTGGTGCTAGGGTGGCTCAAGTTTGGCCAAGTGGTAATCCTGCAAGGGGTATTGTGATCAGTGACAACAGTGGGGTAATTGGTGATAGTCAGAATCAACAAGTGGAGGGAGGTGCTGGTAGCAATTTACAACAAAGAGCTGTGGTTGAACCAGTTCAGAACCAGGAAATGGGAGAAGTCCACCTGGAAGTTGTTCAGGCTCTGGCTCCTCAAGAAATAGGAGCAGTGTTTAACCCTGATGATCCTCCTGGTGGAGGTCAGTCTTTTCAGGACTTTGTGCAAGATCTGCTGCAAAATAAGAGCAGTGATAAGTATTATGAGCATAAGAAAATGTATGGCCATCTATTGGAACAAATTGAGGAGGAACAGGGAGGTGCTGGGGAAGATGAAGAAAGCAGTGAAGATGGGTCTGGTGACCATGATACTTCATCTGCTAAAAGTGGTGCTGATGTGGAGAATAATCCACCTATTATTCAGGCACTAAATGTTGGGGTAGGGGTGGAACAGGTGCAGGAGCATGTGGAGATGCAGGTGGGGGCTTCACAACCTGAAAATCTGACCCAGGAGAGTCAGAGTTCTCAACAGGAATCTCAGGGAAAGGGTGCTAAAAATATTGAGACAAATGTGGAGGATCCTATGGTCAGAATGAGTGAAAGGCTGGCTACTCAGGGTGGGAGTTCAAATATGAATGAAAGCTCCATGGCTCAAGCTTCACAAAGAGATCTGTCAGGTACTAACTTGTCCCTCTTTAATTCCTGTGTTGTGTTGGATGATGAAGATATTATTGGTAGGGCTTTAGAAATGGGGGTAGAGCATTCCTCTCTGAGTTTTGAGTTTATTAATTCTCTTAAAGATCTAGAGTTAGCTAGGCATAAACTAGCTGATAAGGAAAAAAGGGAGGGGGTGAGGTTGTTGATCAGATGGGTCAGGTAGAATATCTTGAGTGGAGAGATGGTGAGGAAGAGGATGTTGAGTTTACCCCTATGATTTCTAGGAAAAATAAAAAAAGACAAAGTGTGTTCGAACTTTGAAGAGTGGCCAGGGTAAGTTAAAGGCAGTTGCTGTGAAGGTTAACAACTATCACCCTATGAGTGGTGTTGTAACTCGAACAAGGGAGAGGAAAAATATATCATGATAGGTTTCATTATAAATTGTAGGGGGTGGGTAAGAAAGGTATAAGTTCCTATCTAAGCAATTTGATGCAGAGGGAACGGTTGGATTTTGTTGGCCTGCAGGAGACTATGAAAAATGAATATTCTGATGGGTTTTTCAGGAAAATTGATCCTATGAATCAATTTTCTTGGAGTTGGCTTCCTTCTGTGGGGAAATCTGGTGGTATCCTGGGGGGCCTACGTTCCTCCAGATTTAACAAGTGTGATTTTTCAGTGGGAAAATTCCATGTTAAGATGAAAGTATATGACCTTGATAAACATATGCATTGGCATCTGGTGGTGGTATATGGGGCTGCACAGAATGAGCATAAAGATGAATTTTTGATTGAATTAGCAGATATTTGCAGGGATCAGAATATTCCTTTGTTAGTTGGAGGTGACTTTAACATCATGAGATTTGTTTTTGATAAAAATAAGGCTCATTTCCTAAGTACATGGAGTCACATGTTTAATTCTATAATAAATACTTATGGTATGAGGGAACTGTAAATGTCAGGGGGGCAATTTACCTAGACCAACAATCAAGTTGTTCCTACCTTGGAGAAGCTGGATAGGATTCTTGTTTTTCAAAAATGGGAAAGCCTGTTTCCTTTGACGACAGTAGATAAGTTGTCTAGAGAGATCTCTGATCACAGTCCTTTCCTTCTGGATACGATGGAAGGGCAAGCAGGTGGAAAAAAAGAGTTTAGATTCGAGAAAAGTTGGTTGGGAAATGCTGAGTTTATGGAGAGGATAAAAAAGGTGTGGAACAAACCTGTCAGAAGCAAAAACAGTTTGGATAGGCTGCAGAAAAAACTTAAGAATGTCAGGAATGATCTGAAAGGGTGGGGTGTGCATATTCGAGGCTAGGAGAAAAAACACAGAAAACAGCTGGTTGAAGAGCTGAAGGAGTTAGAAGATATTGAGGAACTCATTTTGCTTAATAAAGAGCAGCAGATAAGGAAAGCTCAAATTCAAAAGGACCTATTAGAAGTGTATGAGAAGGAAGAGCAGTATTGGCCGCAGAGATCAAAAGATAATTGGCTTTTGAAGGGGGATAGTAATACTGATTATTTTCATAGAGTGGCAAATGGGGTAGGAGGAAAAAGATGATTTTCTCTATGCAGGATGGGGAAAGGCAGATTCAGGGGACCTATGATCTCTTTAAACATGCCACTAAATATTATAAAAAGCTGTTTGGTCCTGCTGATGGTTTTGCTATTAGACTAGCAGATAACAACTGGACTGCTGAGGAAAAGCTTAATGAAGCAGATAGAGAGAGCATGGGGAGACCTTTCTCAGAGGAGGAAATTAAAGATGTAATTGATCAGATGGAAAAAAATAAGGCTGCTGGTCCTGATGGTTTGCCTGTAGAATTCTATCAATTATGCTGGCAAATTATCAAATAGGACATTATGGATGTTTTTGGTGATTTTCACTCTCACAAAATTGATCTAGCAAGTATCAATTATGGGATCATCACTGTGCTGCCTAAGAGTGAGGAGGCTGATATGACATAGAAATTTAGGCCTATATGTTTGCTTTAGGTGATTTTCAAGATTTTTACAAAAGCTTTGACAATCAGAGTTGAACCTGTGATGCAGAAACTGATTGAAACTTGTCAGACAGCTTTCATTAAAGGAAGGTATATATCTGATGGGGTCACCTTGCTGCATGAAATTTTGAAAGAGGCTAAATTTCAGAAGCAACAAGGGGTGGTTCTGAAGTTGAATTTTGAAAAAGCATATGACAAAGTTAAGTAGGAATTCTTGTTTCACTGTTGTAAACAGAAAGGGTTTGATAATGATTGGCTGATCTGGTTGAAGAGTGTTGTTACTCAAGGGACTCTCAGTGTGAAAATCAATGATGAAGTTGGACCATATTTTGGGAGTTATAAAGGTGTGAGACAGGGTGATCCTTTTTCTCCTTTCTTGTTTAATATGGCAGGGGATTGTTTGGCCAAGATGGTGCTGAATGCACAGGCAGGGGATTTGTTTACAGGGCTTGCTGATAATCTTTTTGTGAAAGGAATAGCCATTCTGCAGTATGCTGATGATACCATTCTGTTCATTAAGGATGTTGTGGAGGGTGCCAGGAATTTGAAACTATTGCTATACTTGTTTGAAGCAATGTCTGGGCTCAAGATCAATTTTGAGAAAAGTGAATTGATGATGGTTCTGGAAGATGATACAAAGCAGGAGATGTATGCTACTTTGTTTAATTGTCAAACAGGTGAATGGCCTATCAAATATCTGGGCCTTCCGGTGGGGAGTAGGAAATGTTCTGTATCTGATATGAGATTCATTGGAGATAAACTGGGTAAAAAGATGGATGGATGGATGGGGGGTGCATTTTCTGTGGGTGGCAGATACATCAAAGTTACTTATCGCATTTCCAGTGTGGCAGTCTATCCCATGTCTATGTTCCTCTTACATAAGACTAATGTGGAGGAAGTGGAAAAACATACCAGATCTTTCTTCTGGTATGGTAAAGCAGGAAGAAAGAAATATCAGCTTGTTAAGTGGAAATATGTGTGCAGACCTAAGAAAAAAGGGGGCCCGGGAATAAAGAACATTAGAACTTTTAATATCAGCATGCTATGCAAGTGGTGGTGGAGGTTAGAATCTGAGTATGGTCCATGGCAAATGTTTGTGAGGAAGAAATACCTGGGTAGTGGAGGAATCTTCTCAATCGGGCATAACGGAGAGACTCTGCTTGCTGGACTGATTTGCTGAAGGTCAAAGAAATCTATATGTCTGGGAGAAGAATGGTGGTGGGGAATGGGGTAAGAACAGATTTCTGGGGGGACACATGGTGCCTGGATATACCTTTGAAAAATAAATTCCCAGAGCTGTTTGAGATATGTCGACAGCAAAGTGTAACTGTTGCTGAGATGGCTGGAAGAAACTGGCAATGTTCATTTAGAAGATGGTTGGACAGGGATAATCAGGTGCAGTATAGAAGTATGCAGGGGCTGTTGTCTGGAGTTTCATTATCTGGTGATGATGATAAACCAAGATGGTTGTGGACAAAATCAGGGGTGTTTAGTGTTAAATCGATGTATAACCATCTGGCGAATGGGGGTGTGGACAGGAGTTTTAAACATCTGTGGAAGGCAAAAATTCCTCTGAAAATTAAAATTTGGCTGTGGCTTATTTGGCATAATGCAATTCCATCCAAGGATAATATGAAAAGGAGGAAGTGGAAGGGTGACACAGTATGCAGGTTTTGTGACCAGGAGGAGTCGATAGGGCATCTGTTTTTCTCCTGTCCTGTGGCCAAATATGTTTGGAGTGTGGTGGCAAAATCTGTGGGTGCTGATACCAGGCCTTGATCCTTCTCTCAGTATTTTCGGTGGATAATTAGGTTTTTGGCTGTGGGTAGTAATATTCAGATAACAGCTACTGCTGCTATCTGTTGAGCTATCTGGAAGTTAAGGAATAGAGCTTGTTTTGAGCATAAACTAATCAAGTCCCCTGTGGATCTAGTGATGTATGCTTGTGTTTTTATGAAACATTGGGCAGGTCTTCATGATGTTGAGGAAGGGGAGATGCTGCGGGAAGGAGCAGAGATATTGCAGAGAAATGCGTTGGGTGACGCAGAAGGCATGGATAGGGCGAGGGTGCCTCTGCTGGGGCTACCATCAATTAGCCGCAAGCGACCCAGATCCCCATCTGATGAGCAGGAAGAAGACTGAAGAAAAGGAGCCAACTGCCATTTGTAGAATCTCTTGTGGTTTTCCAGTATGGAGTTTCTTTTGTCGTGTGATTGCCTTGCTTTGGTCCTGGTAGTTGTGGTGTTAGTTGTGGCAGCTTAAAACACTAGCCTCGTCTGTGGCGGTGATCTTGCGTCTCCCTCTCTGTCTAGCTTTTATCTGTTGTGTAGATAGATGAAGTAAACATCTCTGTTGGTAGTAATGGCTCCCAGGAGCATGAACCTGAGGTCGTGGATTATGGTGGTGACTTCTGTTCCGTTATCGGTTGATAGTGGAACCCGACCCCTATGTGATGGGGGTTGTATGGAAAAAAATCTTACTGTTTGTTCATGCTTTGTTAATTATTTCATGGTATATTTAATCACGATGAGGATTATTATTATCAAGTTATTATGGTCATTCCATAATGTTTCTACAACAATAAAGTTCACGTTTGAATTATTATGATGATTACTGTTATCTTTATGCCATCAAGTTTCTGCTGAAAAATTAAGATTATAAATCCTCTATTTAAGCATGGATTATGTCCGTCATTTTAGCCAAAGCTGATAAGCGGGCATTTTGACCATGAAATTTTATCAGCTGGTTCACTTTTGGCCAATGCTGATGTGAATTGGGTTGGCAAAAGCATTTTATGTATATGAGTTTTTTTCATTAAGTGAGGCTTATGCTCGTCATTCTGCCCAAATTCGATTGACGAGTATTTTGACCACAAAATTTTATTGATCCTTACCCATCTCTAGCCAAAGCTGGTTTGGGTTTAATTAATAAAAGAAGATATAATATTTGATGCTGATTAAAGCATCTAAGTTCTTTTGCAGCATCTTATGCATTCCTCATTGTTGGAAAATTTATGGTATAAAGCAATTAAACGGTAGCAATTATCTTTCATGGAAGGAGAAGCTTCGGATCATTCTAATTTTGTTTAATATTGATTGTGCTCTCCTTCGTGATCCTCCTAACGCACCTAAAGGTGATGGAAATTATGGTATCTTGAAAAAGGATAATGATGATAAGAGAATATAAGTGGCAGGATCCAAAATTTTGTGGCATTTAATCAGACTATACTTAAATTTTGGGCATAAATGTACCTATAGTTGACTTTTTCCATGGTTATATCCCATCTGAACCATGGATTGTCATATTTAATCGCCCACCAATAAAGATTATGTCCTTAAGTTATGCATGTTCTATAAGATGCTTACATTAAATGTCATATGGATTAAAGCCTATTGATGAATGCATCCACATAATTTTACTATTCTTGTCTAGTTTTAGCCAAAGCTAATGTGGACTAGTTCAATATAAGAAGTATATAGAGACATAGTTTCAATTAAGTGTGACTGATAATTGTCAGTCCAGCCAAAGCTGATTGATGAATATTAGATCAAAAAAATGTTGGTCTTGTCCATTTCTGGCCAAAGCTAATATGGGCTAGATTAGTGAAAGAAGTTTAAGAGAATATAAAGTGTGACATGTATTTATTATTCTGGCCATAGATGATAAATAAATACTTGTTCACAAAATTTTGTTGTTCTAATCTATTTCTAGCTAAAGCTGATGTGGAACAGATCAACAAAAGAAGTTTATGATCTGGAAACCTAATTTCATGCATAAGGCTTTTGGACACTTTGAAATAGGCCAGAGTTATTAAAGTGCTTTCATGAAATTAAGCAAAAATGACTTAGTCGATTGAATATTAAGTTGTAAGTTTATGCTTATGATATGCATGCATAAGCTTCTACAATTAAGTGTCTCTGATTTATTCCCAGATAAATCAATTTATGAAGTTTCAAATTTTTATGATCATTAAGTTATCCCTTCTTAAGTTATCTCCAATTAAGAAAATGGTTCGAGATCTAATGATTATTTTGGGATAAGATGTGCCACATGAATTCATTCTGACCAAACTTGATTGGATACATGTGTCATATTCTGATGTTCCCATGGGAAATAATATTATGCATGATCACTATTGAGGTTATGTGATCATACTTTTATCCATATTACTAATGTTTTCCAATTCAACCTTGTGTTTTTGGCTGTTTTGGAACTTCTATAGGAAATCATCTAAGTTCATTAGCACATTATTGCTTCATGAGGTCATAAATAAGGAGATAAATAAATAAGTACAATGGGCTCCCATTAAATAAACCTTAATTATTAAGGTAAACCTTGATTATTAAGGTATTGACGAGAATCCAATGGATTTCTTGACTACCGTTATTTGTTGGGAGCGAGACCAAGTAAGGATCTAGGGAAGCAATTCCCTGGTTCATTTCTAATAAGTTTTCGCTGGCATTAATCGACAAGTAATTTCAAAAGTTTATGAAAATTCTATAAGATCATGTTGATCATGAGAACTTTCATGTTTTTAATGCTTTAGATATGATGAGATTTTGGAGCTTTTGAGTTCACTCTATTGTGTTGTATATTATAAAGTATCCAAAGTGAACCAGGATAAATCTCAAAGTGTTCTACATCCTTAAGTGAAATGTGTAAACATCTTAGATAAGCTGCCTTAAAAGTGGATTGGAGGCTAATGTTTAAGGCTATTGGAATTTGTTTTTCCATTAGCATAAAATAAGTATTCTCCCTCCATTCCAATAATGTAATTTGCTAAGAGTTTTATTGACTTCTCCACTAAAGATGATTTTTTTGTTATGGAAGTTCGTCAAAATATTGAGCTATGGCTAGTGCACATTTTGAGGGGGAGAATTGAACTTCCCATCGTCATATTTTTTGTTCATTAGGTATGTTGGTTTCCACTATGCTAAGGTATGTTCAATTGTTCAATTTAAAGTTGAGCTTCTGCTAAGTACCTTTTCCTAGTTGGATTCTTTAGTTTCCATCTCCTATGGACAAGTTTGATAAAAGGAATGACACTAGTTTTCTTCACAAGTGTTGTGCCATGTTTCCTAAGTAAAATAAATGCTTTTGACGCTGCTCTCTCTATAATGGTTCTTTTGAAATCACATAAGGAGGATAATGACAAGTATGATAATATAAAATTAGTATGACTGTTAAAACAAAACTAAGAGGGAGCAGTCAAGTCAAATGGTTAGTGTTGCTTGGAAATTGAGTGCTCTATCATGGAAATTATGAGAAGAGCTATTCATAACTCCCAGATCATCAAGGATTACCTTGGAAAAATTAAGGACCAATTAGAAATGGTCACACTAATATTCAAGCAACATGTCTCACTAAGAGACTTGTTGATGTGTTAATAATGTGACTGGGAGTTTGATAATAAGGCAGTTGTTAACCACCAAACTTAAGTTTTTTGGAGATTGAAATCTATAAGGTTTTTACTTTTTTGAAATAAGGAATCAGTTATGTTGATTGTTTTGCTTTGAAACAATAAGCATCAGACAGTGGTACAAAGCTCATAAGAAATAAGTTCTTTTGATAATGTTAATTATGATTAATTGGGTTTATTGTCTAAAACCCAAAGTTCTTTTACCTCGGGGTCAGTAAGTTCATCTTAATGATGTTGCTAAAACTCACTAAGTATGGGTCCATAAAAGGGGAGTATTAAGTTCATTCAATAAAAGTTTATGTTTACTCCCTCAAGGGCAATAAGTTTTTCCTCATGTTGTTACTAACATTTAAGTTATTATGTGCCCTTAAGGTTATGTGACCGAGATATCCGACAGAGTTAAGTCCAGGATTGGACACCTAGAAATTTATTACGAATAGCTTTTCCATGTGGGCAAAAGTGTTAAAGTAACTGTGTGATATAGGTATCACATTAAGGGATTACATGCTCACATTTAAGGAACATGATGACCACCAAGTTGTGGGT
The DNA here is from genome assembly GCA_910589775.1 of Avena eriantha. Classification (NCBI taxonomy): domain Eukaryota; kingdom Viridiplantae; phylum Streptophyta; class Magnoliopsida; order Poales; family Poaceae; genus Avena; species Avena eriantha. Next base: position 397,440,876 of record OU342746.1, on the reverse strand, counting down.
CTCTAAGGTATTTTGCAAGGAGTGAAAAATCCACTTAAGTTCCATACACAAAAGTTTCACCCTTGTGGGGGAGCCATAATGTGGAATGGCTTCATCCAATTTTCTCAAAGCATCGCGAAAGGTGAAAATTAAGTTGTGGCATGTTTTTATCCTTGTGCTATTAAGATATGGATTTATGTCCCTAATCCATACCAATTCAAGGATGATCTTACGAAATTTATCTCTGTATATTATATTATATAGGAGTGTAGTCTATTCAAGTAGCATGTCAAGAGGTACCTGCCAAACCCAAGACATTGTGAAAGATTGATTCCAGAGTCAATTATGTTTCTAGGCCTTGATAAATAAAGTTTTGGTGTTGAACAAATAAGTACCAAATCTAAGGCATAAGTCTTGAACACCATATATGTATTTTCGGGTGCTTGGTATAAGCATTGCACTAAGATATTAAGTGCTAAGCACCATACTTGAGTGGCTTGCCTTCTAATGTTGCTGGCATAAAGTTTATGTGGCAGCCTATTATTTCAAGGGACAAATTATGACTCTGGAAACAAAACATATTTATGTTCTCTTATTAAGCGCGTGCATAAGCATGAGTATATCTTATACAAATGAGAACAAACTGCACTCATGGGACCATTGCAACACCTTCTCCCTATGAAATTAAGAAGGGTTATTTCTTCGATGGAATGATGTACAGTAGTCAATTAGTTCAACGGTACTTAATTGACCGTTGTAATTTATTGTCTCTGTATAAGTTTCAAATAAAATGAACTCATAAGTTTCCTAATAAGCATAAGTTAATGGAGCTCCTAAGTTAAAGAAGTTTCATTTTGGGATGGAGTGGTATATTGTAGCAACATGGTTCCGTGGTACATGATTGACTACAGTAGTTCTTTTGTCTCGTATGCCATTTCGTTGCAAAGTGTGCTTATAAGTTTAGCCTTAGATCAGGGGGGAATGTTGGGTTGATCTATCGGCTATCAAGTCGGTAAAAGAGTTGGCAAAGCCAACTTTTCTATGTGCCCTGATTGGGGGCAAATACTCACACTGATAGGTGGGTCCTCCTGTGGTACTGTGCATATGTATAAAGAGGATGTCCTTCGGGACGAAAATAAGAAGAGCAGACTAGACGTCTCTCTCACCCCTGGCTGCCCAATTCAGCAAGCACAAGAACCACGGGAAGGATCTCACCAGCATCTCCTACATGTTCTAGGAGCTGTGCTAAAGGAAGAAGAAGAAGCCCCAGATGCTATCTTCTGCAGCAAGATATGTTTTTCTCTAATCTTTTCTCTGTTTGTGGTTCATATCTTGAGCTAGTTGATCCAAGGGATCCAACACTGCTAAGACTAGTGCCCCAGGATGTACAACCTGAATGGAGCATATCTCCCCAAGAAGTCACAGCTCACAGGTATGGAGAAAAAACTTGAATGCTGGACTCCTGATTGATTTGAAGGGTCGTACTTTTGGTAGTGTGCAAGGCATGTTGGATTTCATCTTGGATTCGTGGGTGCATCTGCTCCGCGTCCATCCGGTGCAGCCAGTAGGGATTCTCATGCCAAGCTGCTCGGCCGTGGCGATCAACTTCGTCAAGAAGCATCTCCCTTCACTTTTTCCTCCTAAGAAAGAAAAAACGGAGTGATGGTTTCCATCTCACTAAATGCTCTGTATTCTCAAGTATCTAGTTGTACTCATGTATCTTGGTTTGGTAGTTGCGACTCGTGTATCTCTGGATTTGGAAGTTGGATCATTCTCTGGTTTGTACTCATGTATCTCTTGATTGGTAGTTCGTATATGTCTGCTCATGTATCTTTGCATTTCGAAGATGTACTAATATGGTTTGCACTCATGTGTCTCCAGCTTGGTCGCCATTTCCTTCTATCATTGATCTTCACTGTTGTCGTGCTCCAGAGTGGAGGAGATGGAGGACCTGCTAGGCTGAAACAGATTGTCGATCAAGGAGCGCCTCAAATCCTCGTACTGGTTTCTTATGAATCGGTGTACATTCTCTATTGTCTGTGGATTATTATATGACCATGAGGCATGGGCAATCTACAAACGACAGCAGAGTATATAAAAGGTAAAACAGACAATGGGATGTTCTACTTATAGGAACCCTGAAACCTTAGCGAGGAGATCAAATCAATTGCAGCAAAACGCAACTCTATAAATAATAATCTGACAACAGATCCAGCGACATATATTGAGAAACAAATGACGGTTTACGTCCGACCCAAACCGGATTTAAAAAACCTGTACTTAACAGGTTACTCGACAGAGCGACATGACCCACACCCAAGTTCAATTTTAGACCATAACGCAAACGAACCTGCTAAAGAACATACTAAAAGCAAACGAACTGACTTAAGCAGGCAATACTTGCACAGAAACTAGTTGGGCACAGATAGAGATCACTTCTTCTCCTCCCGCTCACGGTTCCACTGCTCGATCTTCGCCCTGCGCTCCTCGCTGTTCTCCCTGACTGGGCTCCTTGCACGCCTCGGCGGGCTGCCACCGTACCTGCGCCTATCTCCACCATCGTACCTGTCATGCCTGCCACCACCACGTCCGCCGCCACCACCACCACCACGGTAACCGCCGCCGCCACGGTAACCACCATCACCACCGCGGTAGCCACCATCACCTCCACGGTAACCTCCATCACCACCGCCTCCACGGTAAGCTCCACCATCGCCTCCACGGTAACCTCCACCATCACGGCCATCACGGCGGAAGTCACCACCGCGGTCACGATTGTCCCTCCTGTGCTGCGGGCTCGGGCTGCGGCTTCTCCCGTGGCTCCTCCTGGCACGCCCACCATACAGCTTCCTCCTGAGCTCTCTGCCAATCTGCTTCACATGCATGAAGTTGCAGTAGCCACCGCGGTTGCAGCTGTTCTCCTCATACTGCCTGCAGGTGGCCTCGCGGAAGTCTGTCACAGGGGAGTACTCCACAATAATCGGGCGGCCAGAGTAAAAGCGTCCCTGAAGGGCGTTGTGAGCAGCGACTGCCTGTTCTTCCTCCCTGAACTGGACATAGACATTGCCGATCATGTGGTCAGCAAGGTTGTCACATACATTCAGGGTCTCAACCTCACCAAACTTGCTCAGCTCCTCATAGATATCCTCATAGAAGTCCTCAAAGTGCTCCTGCATCTTCTCTGGAGCAATAGTCTGACCTTGGGCATCATGTCCTGGGGTGATCATATCAGGGCGCTGATACATGTTAGCAAGCACAATAGTTGGTGACGTGGTTGGCCTGTTGTGCAGACGGGAGCAACGGTCCCCATGACGGCAAGCTCCAATCTTGAAGTAAAATGGGCAGTTGACCCTATCCTTCTCAGTGCCAAAAATCGAAGCCAAGTGCTCCGCCATAGTTCTGAGAGCACTTCAGGTGACACAAAGCTGCAGAAAAGCAAGATAAGAAACAACAGCGTCATAAATCATTACCCAGATCACAAGAATACATGTGCTTACGTAAACATGATTAGATTCTCTGGCAAAAACAGGGAACAAGGAATACTGAAATACCTCGATTAAGGTCGTCATAGTGCATTACAGAAGACAAAATATGAAGGGAACATATAGGATTATACCAAACCAGGTTCACAGGACCTATGCATCTTTTAATATCACCAACATGTACACCTGTATATTTACCCCTGTAACACTCGCTGTGTGATTGGAACATTATAAAGCTCAAGCTCTTGTAAGATAACCCTAATCCCAGTTCCTTTTTAACCTAATCTGCACACTTACTCAAAAACGTTAATATCAGGAGAACAAACTGAATAGAAAGAATCATGATCTACTACAAGGCCTCATCAGGATAAGATGTTGCTCCTAGTAATTCTGATCAGTTTTTTTAACCTAAATCTGTACACCGTTTAGATCTGTTAAAGCCAGAAGTGAAGAGATGAACGTGTTTCTCCGACTAGAATGTTAGTGTTTCTCGCCCTGCAACTGCAAAAAGAGACCAAACAACATAGAACAAAAAGAAATGACTTTTTGCCTGTTGCACGAGGGCACTCCTTCAGGGGTAGCAGGCCTTGTTATATCCGCCCCGACAAAGATTACTATTTGATCCATTTTAAAACCTAATCTGCACACCGTTTTAGACCATTAATCTTTGATTGAAAAGAATAACCCAAAACAAACAACAAAGAATTACCAACCAGAACATCAGAGATTGTACACATAACAGAGCAAGCTACTGTGCATTTGTTCACAAACCTCCCGTAATCCAGTAAAACATGTGGCTAACTCATAAAGCTTAACCTGCTCTAAACAAGGCCACTGGCATACATCTGACCTAAGACCCACCAGGGTAACCGTACAAAAGCTGTGCTAACCCCAAAACAAAACGATTCAGCAAGGAGCAATCAACAGAAACTGCTATAGAGGTTGATTAACAACAAACGCCATAGCTAGGCAGCACAGAATAGCATAGCTTGGACACCCTATTAGTTATAACCCTGACAAAATTTCAACACCTCCAGTTGGCCCAAAATTCAGTTCCCCTAGATTATTTCAACAAATTATTATTTAGCCCTAGATTCAATTCACAACTTGCTATATTAGCTAGTTAATCCCAAAGTATTCCGAACTTAAAACTCCTGAACCAGCAACCAACTTTGGAAAACGATCTATTTGCACCACAAATCTTCAGCGTGGACACCTATTCGTCGGTTTCGAAACCTCCCCAGCGCATAATTTGTGAAACCCTAGATTCAATTTCCCAGTAACCTAATCTCCACATATTCCCAGCGTAATCACCCGAAATAACAACCAATCTGCAGAGGACGATCTAGTTGCCGTCAAAATAATCATACCAATCTACCGCATCGGAAATATATCAGGCCACAAATCGATCCCCACACCGACAACACAGGAAATCTACCACGAAACATAGATCCATGATGGGGATGACAAGAACCTAGGGTTCGGGCGGGTCTGAGACGAACCTCGGGAGGGAAGAACCGCCGCTGGCTATCCTCTCGATTCGATCGATCCTGCGGGCGTGCGCGGACCTGGTTCAGGCGGCGCGGCGATGAGGTGGAGAGAGGGATCGGGAGGAGGGGGTGGGGGCGTCTAGATATAGCCTGGTGGAAGGACACGGGAGGCGGAGGTGTGGGTAGTCTTCGGCCGTGCGATTGGAGACCGATGGCTGAGATTGGCTGGTGGATTTGTCTCGTTCTACGACTCGATACGGGTTTGTTACTCGAGTCGGTTAAGGAAACGTGTTCTGTGTCACGATGGAAAACAAATTGAGTGCGCCGCAAGAAATATATATACGCTCGTAAAAATAATTCAAGGATCCTTCTCTTTTTTTTTGACCGGGCTTCTCAAAATAACAAGGACGTGGGAGCACCCGGGTGCTGGTTTGTCTGTCCCAGCACTCAGCCGGAAAAAAAATTACCGACACCTCGGGTATACCTTTCTAGAAAAGTATAAACAGCTCCACCCCACCCGAAGAACCACCCGCGTTACCTACTAACCCAACATGAGAAATAACCAACCCTGGCCCCTCTCTCGCCTACTAGATCTTTATTCTACATGTCGTACTAGTTCAGTTTGTCTTCCTTCTCCAGATCACCAAAACAGGCTCTCCCCTAAAAAGCTTCTAGCACCCCCTCCCCATGAAATTCCCCACTATATGGGCATAAAGAGGTAGCTCTGACGTAGATCTCTTGAAGAAAAACAATAAGATCATGGAAGAAACCTAGAAAAACATTCGAGAAACAAAAATGGCCAGGTTTCCTGCAAAAACAACCTTGAAAATTGGAGCCCACCAAACACAGTTCTTCCGCATAGTAAAATCAGTAGGATTCAACAAATTGTCCAGCAACTTAGTTTTCTTAGCCTGACATACCTAGAACAACAATGACTGAATAATGCATACAACAACTATGATTTTGGGAACCAAATAAAGAACATGTATGGGTACAACACATGATTTGGAGTCGAGCAAATAATTTATTGTAGATGCCCTCATGTAAAGAACACAACAAGAGGCAACAACAACTTAGATCATGCAAATACTAGTTACAAAAATTTCAAGTCCAAGTAAATCACCCTGAACACAACTATACGAAAATCCCAGCAACAGGGGTTGTACCTACCCATAGATTCCCATAGAAAGAACACAAACCTGGAATATTAGTTGGTCGGGCAATTTAGTTGTATTGTAGGTACAAGTAAGTGGCATACCTGGGCCAACTAGTAGGATGATGAAGTTGCATACTTCTGAAGGAGATATGCCCTAGAGGCAAATAAGAAATAGGTTTTTATTATCATATCTCAATTAGTTTATAATAGTTTCATGTTGTGCTATAACTGTGCCAAGTAGAAACATTGGTACAGGTGTGGTATGAAACAACCAAATCCCTAGTAGCCTCTATTCATACTAGTTTGTTGGTCACGAAGATGATCTAGGTTTCAAGATCATGGGAATTTCTGTCGACTGACAACGAGATCATATCATTGGAGAATGATGTGATTGGACATTCCTCGAAGGATTGCAACACGATCAAGTCATCTAGTTTATTGTTGCAATAGCTATACCTAGACTCCTTCTCCTTAGACCGTGAGCTCATATTACTCACTGTTTCCCTAGACTGCTTAGACTGCATCAATCGTCATCTGATAATACGGTGGCCATAAAGGTGTATGCTGGGTATTCCGAAGGAACAGTAGATGACATGTGACTGCAAGATCGGGATTTGTTCACCCACATGACGGGTAAAGATACATACGGCCGACTTGGTGAGATTACATCCATATATGTTGCAACATGTGACTAGGTCACGGGGATGTACTATCACAGTAACAAGAAAACAAAACTTATTGTGAACGAGATTGAACAAAGGTATGGGATACCAATGATCGGATCTCGGATAAGTTGTATCGAGAAACAAAAGGAAGAGGATGCTACATTTAGATGGTTCAAACGATATTGTCATCAGGAATGCATAGGGGTCACATGGACATCACTGGTCCCTCTGTTGATCGTTGATACAGATCATGTCTAGAGCATTCCCGAGCCGTGAGAGGATACACTTAAGGGTACGATGAGAGCGATCATTCGTAAGACGGAATCACAGTAGAGAAAGAGAGAAAGCCGGAATCGTTACGACAAGAGATCCGAAGTTGTTTGGAGAAAGAATAAAGAAAAAGACCGGAAAAGTGTTTTCGGATAAATGAGAATTTAAATATATATTTATTATATGTTAATTATGAATTAATATATTATAAATAATATTTAGATTAAAATTTATAAAGGCAACTTTTATATTAGGCCAAATCCCAGAGGGAAAAAGCCTAAGAATAAATCTGCATAAAAAGATAAAAGGAACAGCCCACGTGGGCGGCAGATAAGTTGCCGCCGCACGGGGGCAACAACCAATACCCACCACCGCTGCCTGGCCGCCTGTGGGCGACGGATAAACCGCGCCGCACAGGGGTGATACATTGTAAATGTATCTATAATTTTTGATGTTCCATGCTTGGTTTTATCCACTTTCTTGTGTTTTGTTCCAACTTTGGAGTACTTTTCTTATGATTTTTTGGACTAACCTATTAACAAGAGCCACAGTGCCAGCTGCTTGTTTTCTGCTATTTTTAGTTCTAGGAAAGTCAGAAAATAAATATTCTCGGAATTGGACAGGACAAAAGCCAAAGTGTCTATTTTTCCGGAAGACATCAAATGCCAGAATGTGAGATGGAGAGGGGCCAGGGGGCCACCACACTACCTGGCCGCGCGGCCAGGCCTGGCCCGCGCCAGGGGTGGCCCGCGCCAGGGATGGTGTGGCCGCTCCCGGCACCCCCTCGGCCTCTCCTTCTGACTATAAGATGCCCTCGGGACGTAAACCCTAAGTGCCTGATCAAAAATCCACGAAAGAGTTTGTAGCTTCCGTCATCTCCATCCCTAGATCGGGAGGGATCTGAAGCTCTTCCCGGCACCCTGCCGGAGAGGAGAATTCACCCTGGAGGCCTTCTTCATCACCATGCAAGCCTCCGGTGTGATTCTTGAGTAGTTTATCCTTGGACTATGAATCCATGTAGTAGCTAGATGGTTGGTTCTCCTCCTTTGTGCTTTCATGTCTAGATCTTGTGAGCTCCGTTCATGATCAAGATCATCTATTTGTAATTCTGCATGTTGTGTTTGCGGGGATCCGATGGATATTGAGATGCTATTTCAGATTGATTATTGATTCTATCATGTCTTTGTTATTTGTGATCTTGCATGCTTTCCGTTGTTAGTAGCTATCTTGGCCAAGTAGATGCTAGCAACTCCAAGAGTTAGTATTTATGCTCGATAGTGGGTTCATGCCTCTGGTAATCTGGGGAAGTGACATAAATCTCTAAGGTACTAGATGTGCTATTGCTAATAGGGAGAAAACAACAATCCTTTGTTCATAGAACAATCGTATTGTTTACTTTACACGCAGTTCGTAAAGCAATAATCTGTTGCTTGCAACTTAATACTAGAGGGGGTTCGGATGATAACCTGAAGGTGGATTATTAGTCATAGATGCAGTTGGATGGCGGTCTATGTATAATGTTGTAATCCCAATCAAGTCTCAAAGGAGTCAACATGATTAGTATATGCATGTATTGCTTTCTCGGTGTTTGTCAGTTGCCCCGCTGTAATTTGTTCACCCAACATGTTATCTATCTTAAGGAGAGCCACCTCTAGTGAACTATGGATCATGGTCCTTGTCTTTTACATTCAATCTACAAACTGTTTACTGCTTTGTGTTTACTTTCTGCAAGCTATTACTTCTTTCCATTCGATATGTTTAATCCTTTGTTTTCGGCAAAACACGGTAAGATTGACAACCTCATCGCAAGTTGGGGACAAAGTTCTGTGGTTGTGTTGTGCAGGTCTCCACGTTGCTACTAGCACCGGTAGTGCGCCCTGTCAAATCTCAGCTAGTAACACCTTTGGGGTGTTTCCTTGCTCCTACTGGTTCGATTAAACCTTGGTTTTATAACTGAGGAAAACTTGCTGCTGTGCTCATCATACCTTCCTCTTGGGGTTCCCAACGAGCTCTACATCAACACCGTCATCAAGCATTTTTCTAGGCGCCCTGCATTGAGCCATCAAGGGGCGGGCTCTAGCTACCAGCCGTGGGGCCGGCCTAGCTCAACCCTGGCCCATGTGAGGCTCGCGGGGGAGCCAGCCAGGCCAGCGGGCTGGCGGCCCACCCAGGCAGGGCTATGGCGAGGCGGGCACGCGGGGCGGGGCGGGGTGCTGGGCCGCCGGGGGGCGAGCCGGCCTACCCGGGGCTTCCCCTTCTAGGCCGTCGCGGCGGGAGCGCTGGGCGTAGGGTGGGCCGTGCCAAGGCCCACCCGGCCAGCCCCTGCTGCTCCCTTTTTTTCTATTAAACCTTGGTTTCATAACTGAGGGAAACTTGCTGCTGTGCTCATCATACCTTCCTCTTGGGGTTCCCAACGAGCTCTACATCAACACCGCCATCAAGCATTTTTCTGGGCGCCGTGCATTGAGCCATCAAGCATTTTTCTAGCGCCATTGCCGGGGAGTCAAGGACATCTTCACAAGTGGAGTCCCTCATAACCAATCCCTTTACTTTGTTATTTTTGTTTTGCTTAGTTTCTTTTTGTTTTGTTTGCTTGTTTTGTTATCAAAAACACACAAAAAATAGTTTTACTAGTTTGCTTTCTTATTTGAAAACCCAAAAAAATGACTACTCTTGAAAACACTAAGTTGTGTGACTTCACTAGCACCAACAACAATGATTTTATGAGCACACCTATTGCTCCACATGTGGCTGAAAATACTTTCTTTGAGATAAAACCTGCTTTGCTCAATCTTGTTATGAGAGAACAATTTGCTGGTATTGGTAATGAAGATGATGCTTCCCATCTAAATAACTTTGTTGAACTTTGTGAGATGCAAAAGCATAGGGATATAGATGGTGATATTATGAAGCTGAAATTGTTTCCTTTCTCTTTGAGAGTAAAAGCTAAAGAATGGTTGAATTCCTTAACTAGGAATATTATTGATTCTTGGACTAAGTGCAAAGATGCTTTTATTGGAAAATACTATCCTCCTGCTAAGATTATATCTATGAGAAGTGAAATAATAAAGTTTAAACAACTTGATAATGAGCATGTTGCTCAAGCTTGGGAAAGAATGAAATCTTTGGTTAAGAATTGTCATACTCATGGACTGACTGCTTGGATGATCATCCAAACTTTTTATGCAGGATTGAACTATTCTTCAAGGAACCTATTGGATTCTTCTGTTGGAGGTACCTTTATGACCATCACTTTGGGTGCTGCAACAAAACTTCTGGACAATATGATGGTTAATTATTCTGAATGGCATACTGAGAGAGCTCCACAAGGTAAGAAGGTAAATTCTATTGAGGAAACCTCCTCCTTGAGTGATAAGATTGATATTATTATGTCTATGCTTGTTAATGGGAAAGCCCATATTGATCCAAACAATGTTCCTTTGGCTTCTTTGGTTGCTCAAGAAGAGCAAGTTGATGTGAACTTCATAAGAAATAACAATATTGGCAACAATGCTTATGGTAATAATGCTTATAGGAACAATTTTGGTGACAACAATTATAAGCCATATCCTCCCAACAATGGTAATGCTTATGGAAATTCTTACAACAATAATAAGGGTGCTCCATCTGAACTTGAAGTTATGCTTAAAGAGTTTATTAGTAAACAAACTGCTTTCAATAAAACTATTGAAGAAAAACTCCCTAATGCTGAAAGAAATATAGCATCTTTGGCTGAAGCTCAATCTACTTTCAATAAAATAGCTGCTAAACCTGAAACTAATGATAATCCCTTTGCAGCTACTAATGCCATACAAGTAAGAATTGATGAAAATGTTAGACTATTAGCTGAATTACATGCTAAGTGGGAGAGAGAAGATGAAATTGCTAGAAATATTAGTGTTTCTACTATCACCACCACTAGTGTTGAGGCTAGTAATAGTTCTACTACTCTATATGATAAATTTGATTTTGATCTTGATGGTTGCAACATCCCTGAAGTTATTAAGTTCCTACAAAAGCTTGCTAAAAGTCCTAATGCTAGTGCTATGAACATGGCCTTTACAAAACACATTACTGATGCTCTCATAAAGATTAAAGAAGAAAAGATGAAACATAAAGCTTCTATTCTTATAAAACAAGAAGATGGTTGGGAACCCATCATTAATATGAAAGTGAATGACTTTGATTTCAAAGCTTTATGTGATCTTGATAGTAGTGTTTCTATTATGCCTAGAAGGATTTATGATATGCTTGATTTGCCTCCACTTGAAGATTGTTATTTGAATGTCCCACTTGATGATAATGCTAAAAATAAACTCATGGGGATTCTTAATGATGTTCTTATTATGGTTAACAATTCCTATGTCCCCGTTGATTTCTATGTTTTGGATGTTGAATGCAATGCTTCCTGTCCTATTACTTTGGGAAGACCTTTTCTTAGAACTGTTGGTGCCATCATTGATATGAAAGAAGGCACCATTAAATATCAACTCACATTCAAGAAACGTATAGAACACTTCCCTAAAAAGAGAGAAAATGTTTCTTTTGCTTCTCCTATGAAAACAAAATTTGGTCTTAATGCTTCTTCATTTGAGAACACTTGATTCTTTCTTTGCTTCTTATGCCTAACTTAAAGGCATTAAAGAAAAGTACTTATTGGGAGATAACCCAAAAATTTTAGATGAGTCTTGGAAGTTATTACCTCTGTAATAACCTCTCCTTATCCTTTTTATTTTATTTTTGTGCCAAGAGTAACCTCTAAGGAGAGAGAAGTAATGATTGGGAAAGTTGTTGTCCCGAAACAGATTTCTGTGTTTCACCATAAAAATTCATGTAAAATCTCTGCACTTCTTTTTGAGGCGTGAATTTTTTTGCTTCTACCCCAGGTTGTTATCTAACTTCCGTTAGTTCAACACTTTTTGATTTGAGCAAGAGAAGGTCTTCGAAAAAATTCTTCTTTACCTGCTGGTCTGTTTTGACAGATTTCTGCCATTTTCTGCATTTGCTTCTTGTTGGTTCCTTCTTGAGTTCTTTTGGGGAATTGAGCTTTTTGAGGGAAGTGCTACAGTAGCTAGTGTTCTAATGGAAGTTTATTTGGTATTAGAACTGAATCTTAAGAATTATTTATCTTGAGTGCGGTAATGTTGCTAATAAAGATTGTGTGAAGTTTTGTATGAAGGAAAAATTTCAGGTGTATGGAAGGAATGAGTAATGAGATGAAGGATGACTAAAGCTCAAGCTTGGGGATGCCACGCGTGTCACCCCAAGAAATATCCAAGAAGTACAAGCGTCAAAGCTTGGGGATGCCCAAGGCATCCCCTTCTTCATCAATAAAAATCCCAGGTTCCTTCCAAACGCTTCATTTTTATTGTTTCATGCGCATTTGTGTTTTTCTTGGAGCGTATTCTTTTTCATTTTCGTTGTGGTTTTTCGTTTTCTTTGGTTTGCTTAGTTTGCTGAATAAATTGGTTGGACCCCCTCTTTCATGCATTGGTTTTCAAATAGTTTGGTTTGGTTTGGAAAAGAGTAGGAAAGTTCATGCTTATGTGGTAAAAGGAGCTCGTTTTTGACTGCGGCCTATGCTTTGTCATGCCATGCTTGATTTTTTTGGCTTTATGCTTAGTATTCTTTGCTGTAGCATGACTTGTTATAAACAATTGAGATTGCTTAATGTGCCTTGAATGAATCATGCGTTGTTTTAGCATATTAAAGCATAGTATAGTGGTATTCTCCTTTGATACTTTATTTGGGTTGACTTGGCGCATGCTCACACCAAGTTATGACTATATCAAGTCACCATAGCCTTTATGATCCTTTAGTTTTCAACTTGTAGTATCACTTTATGCTTTGATCAATGATGTTTTGTCGCTCTGCAAGATTATGGCCATTATTGCTCTCCTAGTTTGTCGCTCCCAGTCTTTTGCTAGCCTCCACAACAAAGTATGAGTTCCACTCATGCATCCAACTCCCTAAACCAAGTTATTCCAAAGAGTCCACCATACCTACCTACTAGCTTATGCTATTCCAACTATATTCATGCTTTTGTTTACCTTCCAAATTAAACTTGTTATGAGAAAACTAGTGATTAAAGCTCTCATGAACTTGATGGTACACTTTACTTTACTTGCCCTTAATAAACTTGAACCATTGTGTCGTCTATGTTGTATATGCTTGCACTTATTTGTTGGGAATTAGCAGAACCATGCTTTCATGGGGAACGCTTTCAACATTGCACTTGGTACTTGTACCTAGTTGATATCATGCTCTTTTGTATATGGATGTCGTCGGTGTGAAATGAAAGGGGAGCTTGTAAGTCCATAGAGTTATGTATATGTGTTAGAGAAACACCTGGGCCGCTGGTCTAATCCATGCTGACATGGTGGAAACCTGCAGCGTAACCATAATGAGCTGTCTATGAAGCATTCTTCTTATAAAAAAAGAGTCCTATATTGAAAAAAAAAGAAAACAGGAAAAATGAGATTATGAAAAGAGGAAAGAGAGAAAAAAGCACCATATTCCCATGGTAAATAAGAAGATTGTTGAGATGCTCGTTGTCTGCTTGCCTTGTCATTTTGATATGGGGATTCTTCCGTATCATCGGGCAAGGGGTACCCCGTTGGCGGTTCTCTATGATACACATATACTTACAATGACAAGAACTTACCGGTGACTAAACTTGAGTAGCATGAGGAGCGACCCTCGTATACAAGGGACATGAGATTTCTGACTTATACTTCGTCAAGCATGTACACCATAGTTTGTTCACTTTAACCTTAATCACTTCAAGATGCTTATGATAGGGGCAATGAGAGATGAAAGCTATAAGTACCATAATTTTTGGAAGCTCTTTATGAGACTTGAATCCCTACTTCCTTTTACAAAGGCCTTTCTTCCACCATTATATTGAGTCTCCACCTTCTATCTTTATGCACCTACTTTGAGAGCATAGTGGCCATTCTTAGTTCTATGTGCATTGTCCCAAGACTAGTTAATTGATGCATAACTTGATATTGCTTGTTGAAAACTATTGTATCTAGTCACTCTTATGAACTTTGAAGGTGTCCTATGATTTTATATATTTGCTACTCTATGAGGGACAAGCTAAATACTATTATGCCATGTTTTCTTTATGTGAAACAAACAAACATCTTGCAAAGCATTGTTATTCATGAATCTTTTGTTTGTGCCTTTTCATGTTGCATCATAGTTTCTTTGCTTATTTCTAGAACTTTGTCTTTCATGTTATGATTGAAGTACTATGATCCCCGCTTTGAATGTTTTGCAAATACTTTGATCAAGTCTTTGATGGTGCATGTCACCTCAAAATTTATTCTTTCTTTTTATCACTTACCTACTCGAGGACGAGCAGGAGTTAAGCTTGGGGATGTTGATACATTGGAGCAAATGTATCTATAATTTTTGATGTTCCATGCTTGGTTTTATCCACTTTCTTGTGTTTTGTTGCAACTTTGGAGTACTTTTCTTATGATTTCTTGGACTAACCTATTAACAAGTGCCACAGTGCCAGCTGCCTGTTTTCTGCTGTTTTTGGTTCCAAGAAAGTCAGAAAATGATTATTCTCGGAATTGGACGGGACAAAAGCCAAAGTGCCTATTTTTCCGGAAGACATCGAGTGCCAAAATACGAGACGGAGAGGGGCCAGGGGGCCACCACACCACCTGGCCGCGTAGCCAGGCCTGGCCCGTGCTAGGGGGTGGTGTGGCCGCTCCCGGCACCCCCTCGGCCTCTCCTTCCGACTATAAGATGCCCTCGGGACGTAAACCCTAAGTGCCCGATCAAAAATCCACGAAAGAGTCTGTAGCCACCGTCATCTCCATCCCTAGATCGGGAGGGATCTGAAGCTCTTCCCGGCACCCTGCCGAAGAGGGGAATTCACCTTGGAGGCCTTCTTCATCACCATGCAAGCCTTCGGTGTGATGCTTGAGTAGTTCATCCTTGGACTACGGATCCATGTAGTAGCTAGATGGCTAGTTCTCCTCCTTTGTGCTTTCATGTCTAGATCTTTTGAGCTCCGTTCATGATCAAGATCATTTATTTGTAATTCTGCATGTTGTGTTTGCGGGGATCCGATGGATATTGAGATGCTATTTCAGATTGATTATTGATTCTATCATGTCTTTGTTATTTGTGATCTTGGATGCTTTCCGTTGTTAGTAGCTATCTTGGCCAAGTAGATGCTAGCAACTCCAAGAGTTAGTATTTATGCTCGATAGTGGGTTCATGCCTCTGGTAATCTGGGGAAGTGACATGAATCTCTAAGGTACTAGATGTGCTGTTGCTACTAGGGAGAAAACAACAATCCTTTGTTCATAGAACAATCGTATTGTTTACTTTACACGCAGTTCGTAAAGCAATAATCTGTCGCTTGCAACTTAATACTAGAGGGAGTTCGGATGATAACCAGAAGGTGGATTATTAGTCATAGATGCAGTTGGATGGCGGTCTATGTATAATGTTGTAATGCCCAATCAAGTCTCAAAGGAGTCAAGATGATTAGTATATGCATGTATTGCTTTCTCGGTGTTTGTCAATTGCCCCGCTGTAATTTGTTCACCCAACATGTTATGTATCTTAAGGAGAGCCACCTCTAGTGAACTATGGATCACGGTCCTTGTCTTTTACATTCAATCTACAAACTGTTTACTGCTGAAAGAACATTTCATGTTTTCCTATGTTTTGCGTGTTAGATAACAATACTATGGAGACTTTTCATGTGTGCAGGAAGTTTTGAGGGGGGGCCGGATAATCCGCCCCACCAAGGGCCGGATAATCTGGCCTACCTCATCTCTCAAGGAAGCCAAGGCGCGTCGCTCGGTACCCGGTCGGATTTTCTCCCGGAAAATCCGAACTGGGGCGGTTTTTCCTCCCCAGGCCGGATAATCCGGGTGTCGCATGGGCCGGATAATCCGGCCCCCAGTTTTCGAGCAAAAGGAGCCAAGGCGCGTCGCTCGGTATCCGGTCGGATTTTCTACCGGAAAATCCGAACTGGGGCAGTTTTTCTTCCCCAGGCCGGATAATCCGGCCTTCGCATAGGGCCGGATAATCCAGCCCCCAGAAGTTGATCAAGGGCAAGCTCGGCGCGTCGCTCTGACAGGGGGCGGAATATCTGCCGGATATTCCGAGTCTGGGGCGGTGTTTCCCCAGACCGGATAATCCGGCCCTCACTTGGGCCGGATAATCCAGCCCCCAAAGGTTGCAACGGCTGGTTTCTGAAGGGGGGGTATAAATATCCCTTTTTCCCCAACGTTCAGAACTCATGATTCATTCGAATTTGACCAGACCTTGTGCAAGAGCTCTAAATCTCGATCTCCCACTTCAACCACCCGAAGGTCTTGATCTTTGGTGGAATTGAAGGAGGAGAAGCTCATCATCATCATCAAGAATTAAGCATTTCAACTCCTCTCCATTCAATTGGAGAAATCCTTGATTTCGTATTCTTATCAATACCTAGATCTTGTTTATTGTATTTGATAAGTTTGTTTTTGTGGCAGCTTGTTGTCATTTCGGGAGCCTCCAAGTTGTTGTGGAGTTTTTGCCCTGCTAGTTGTGTAAAGGCGCCGGTGCCCGCCTCGAAGGGTACCTATAGTGGAAGGTGGATCAGGCCTGTTGTGGCGAGATCCATCGGAGAACAGGGTGAGGCCTTTTGTGGCGTGGTGGTCTTAGTACCGCCCACCCCTCCAACGCAGACGTACTTCCCTTAACAAGGAAGGAACTGCGGTCAAACAAATCCTGTGTCTCCGCGTGCTTCACTTCGGTTTACTCGTTCCTCTTCCACTCGCTCTTACTCGCTAGTAGATAGGTTTGCATATAGGGAAATTCCACCCAATAGTCTATCTAGAGAATTTACCCTTTGTGCTAATCCTAAAATTGAAAAAGAATTAAAAATTATTGTAGCACCTATTCACCCCCCCCTCTAGGTGCCCATACGATCCATTTCAATTGGTATCAGAGCCCCGGCTCTTAATTCGGGCTTAACCGCCTAAGAGTAGTATGGGTACCAAGGATGATGGAAATGAGGTTGTGGATAAGGTCACAATGGATGATCTCAAGTCGTTGGAAACAACCTTGTTGAAATCCTTTGAGGCCAAGATGGAGGAGATGAATCAAATGATTGCTTGCCTTACATCATCCATAGCTCCATCTCCATCCTCCTCTGAGGCTCCCACACCATCATCTAAGGAAAAGGGTAACACCGGATCCAAGGATGATGATGTGGAAGGTGAAAAACTAAATGGCTCCACCTCCAAAAAGGGAAATGGTAAGGAGGAATATAGTGAGGTTCGCCACATATATTCCCTCGACCCACCTATCCCTCATCCTCATATAAACAATAGGGGTGATCCACCCAAGCTCACTGCATCCTCTTTTAACCAATGGCAATTCCTAATGAAATCTCATGTTTGCAGCTCCTCTATTGAACTGTGGAGGATTATTGAAGAAAGTCTTCATATTGGAGATCAAACCAATCTAACGAGAAGGGAAGTTGTGGATAGCCAGTTGAATGCCACCGCTCTCCACATGATACAGCTGGGTGTGGGTACCAAGGACATGCCACACATTGAACATCTCAACACAGCTAAAGAGGCGTGGGATGCTCTTACGGACCTTTTCGTTGGAAACGAAAGCATGAGAAGAAACATGTATGATGCCCTTAGTAGTGAAGTTGAGGGATTCTACATGTTGGATGGTGAAAACCATGAGGACATGTATAGAAGACTCAAGGGCATCGCAACAACATTTTGGAAGCATGGGGCCACTCACATTGATGATGCATGGATAAAAATAAAATATGTGAGTGCCTTAATGCCTTTCGAGCCAACGGATTTGAAGAGCCTGCAAGGTAGACACAACTATCATCAAATGACATCCAACGAAGTCATGCAAGAAATGGCGTCATTCAAAGGGGCGACAAAGAATGCTGAAGATGCCCGTGCTCGGGCCATTGGGATGCAAAAGGGTGTCAATGTGGCTCTCAAAGCCAATGTTGTTGAGCAAGAGGAAGATGAAGGAGTTTTTGAGGTGGTATCCATGGACTGCCCCGATGAGGTCAAACGTGCTCATGGTGAGTATATGGCATTCTATGCAAGGAACTTTTGGAAGGACCCTGCCAAAGCAAAGTCTGACCTTGAGCGCAAGAACGGGTCAAATGGAAGAAGAGAAAGTGGCCCAAGATTGAGAACTTGCTTCAACTGTGGAGATAGAATGCACTTTTTTGCCGAGTGTCCTTATCAAAATAGAGAAGACAATGGTGGCAGGCTCATTCTTAAAGAGAAATCTAAAGCTCCTAAGAAGAAGCCGTTTATTAAGAAGAATGGCACTTTCAAGAAGCAACCCAAGATTGTCCTTGTAGCTCAAGAGGAATACTCCTCCGCAAGTGAAGATGAAGAGGATGATGATAGTTCCCACGAAGTGGCTGCTATAGCCACCACATCGACTCCCTCCTCTCTCTTCGACTCGCCGAACGAGAACGCCATCAACAACAACGCCACTTGCCTAATGGCAAGAGGATCTGAGGTATAAACTTCTAGCTCTTCATTTCCTAAGACTAACATAATTTTGGATATGGATGATCATGACAGTCTTGTAATGAAAGAAGAAGTTATTGCCTTGGATACTTTTTTCACTAACCTACAAGGTGAGCACAAACTCCATTTTGATGCTCTTATGAGTCAACTTGCTCAAGCCGAAGATCTCCTTGAAGAAAAGGGCAGAATTGAAAGAGAAGATGCCTTGGAGATAGCTTCTTTGAAGAATGCCTTGGAAGAGGAAGAGGAAGCTCGAGTTTCTTTGGAAGAAAGACTCGAATCCCTTGAGGGGTCACAAGAAGAAGCTGTAGCTCAGCTCATTAAAGAACGTGACCATGCTCTTGCCAAGGTAAAGAAACTAAAGAAAGAAAAGATTGATTTTGGGGCTGTTCATGCTAGACTTTTGGAGAAGTTTGATTATCTTGAAAGTGCTCACAAGGCATTGAAGAGTGATCATTCTACTCTAAATGAGTCTCATGACCAGCTCCAAACTCAATTGAAACGGTATGATGTGCCAAGTATCTCCTCTTCATCATTTGGAAAAGAAGATCTTGCAAGAAGTTCTCAACAGAAAGGTAAAGGGGTTATTGACGAGATACTGAGCAGGCAAAGGACAAACAATAGTAAAGAAGGCCTTGGTTACATACCCAAGATAAAGAGCAAGAAAAACAACAAGAACAAGAAGAACAAGACTGCTCAATCGAAGACTAGCAACATTACCAATAACAAGACTAATCATGATGGTTTTGTAGGGATCAACAATCCTAACTTTCCAAACCATGTCTACAAACTCGATAAGGCACTCTATGGCCTTAAACAAGCCCCACGTGCATGGTATGAGCACCTTAAAGAGCTTTTGTTAGATCGTGGCTTCGAAGTTGGGCAAATCGACCCCACTCTTTTTACTAAGAAGGTTAAAGGGGAGCTCTTCGTATGCCAACTATATGTAGACGACATCATCTTTGGTTCTACTAACAAAGCTTTTAACGATGAATTTTCAAAGCTTATGACTGACAGGTTTGAGATGTCTATGATGGGGGAATTACGGTTCTTTCTGGATTCGAGATCAAACAACTTAGAGAAGGAACCTTTATTAATAAAGCAAAGTACATCCAAGACATGCTCAAGAGATTCAAGATGACGGATCTAAATGGTGTCGCCACTCCGATGCAAACAAAGTGTCATCTTGAACTTAACCCTCATGGTAAAGATGTGGACCAAAAGGTATACTGGTCCATGATCGGCTCTCTTCTTTACCTCTGCGCATCTAGACCCGATATTGTGTTGAGTGTGGGAGTGTGTGCAAGGTATCAAGCAGCTCCTAAAGAAAGCCACTTAGTGGCAGTCAAGAGGATCTTTCGATATTTGGTTCATTCCCCCAACTTTGGTCTCTGGTATCCCAAGGGCTCCAATTTCTCTTTATGTGGTTATACTGACTCAGATTGGGCTGGTGATAAGGATGATCGAAAATCCACTTCTGGAGCTTGTCAATTCTTGGGAAGGTCTCTTGTATGTTGGTCCTCCAAAAAGCAGAATTGTATATATCTCTCTACCGCTGAAGCTGAATATGTTGCTGCTGCCAGCGCTTGTACTCAGTTATTGTGGATGAGGCAAACTTTAAAGGAATACAGTGTCAATTGTGACAAAGTGCCTCTTTTATGTGATAATGAAAGTGCAATCAAAATTGCGTACAATCCCGTTCAGCACACAAGGACGAAGCATATTGAGATTCAGAATCATTTTATTAGAGACCATGTTGCTCGCGGCGATATTGATCTATCCTTTATGAGCACGAAGAACCAACTGGCGGATATTTTTACAAAGCCACTTGATGGAGCAAGATTCTGCTATTTAAGGAATGAGCTAAATATCATTGATTCCGGGAGCTTGTCTTGATTACCCATGCACTCACTCGTACATCTCAATCCTTGTTTGGTCTAGGTGTGGGCATGGATATAGGGGGAGTGTGGTCCTAACTCATTGGGTTAACCCTCCCCCCATAGTGCCAAAAGCAAGATAAATCATTTTTCTTAATATCATTCTGTGATATGTGAGCTTATTGATGAGTATTGGTCGTGAACTCAAGATATATCTTTGCGGTGTCACACCATACACTCCAACAAGGTGGCTTCGGCCACCGCCCTCGCCCTTGAGGAGAATTGGATCTTTTTGGTTGTTATTTGCTCTCTCATGTTCTTATGGGAATCGCACTCAATCTTGGCTTTATTTGATTTAGATTTTGCAATTTTGAGTGTCTAGTACCATCTCAGTTTGGCTCTCTTAATCCTAAGCCTTCCCCACCCCTAAGCCATCTATTCTTGCACACAAGTCCCTTGTACACCTTGTGGGGGTGTTGTTTGGGGACGCGCGGGCCTGGTTCTGTGTATAACAGAATTCCAGAATTTAGGCCGGATAATCCGGCCCAAGTGTTGGCCGGATAATCCGGCCCTGGCGGATTTCATCTTAAAGGGTAGGGCTCGGGGGGAAGGGCTCATATCGAGCAGCACTTCTCCCCCAGCCCTCTCCTCCTCCACAGTCGCTGCCTGCCGCCCCTCACCCTCCTTGGAGCCTCTCCGGCACCGGATTTTCCGGGCCTCCCCGGATCTTCTTCTCCGCGCCTCCGGGTACCTTCTCCTCCGCGTTCTTCCTCCAATGAGTGAGGGTAACTCCCTCTCTCCCCATCTTTGGCTAGATGTGTATCTTGTTGGGTGGAACGTTGTCTAGAAGGATGTGTTTTTGCATAGAAATCATAGTCTTGCAGTTTCTAGGCCTGATCTACTTTTTTGCATGCAGTCTAGGTGAAATCGAAATTTTCTGCTAGGGCCGGATTATCCGCCCCTGGCCAGGCCGGATAATCTGGCCTGACAGATTCGATTCTGCTTCAGTTTCACTATGTGTATGCATTGAGTAGTTTTGTCCTATGAACTTTTTGACTACTTTTTCCATGCTCTCTCCTGGACTTGTGTGTATGCTTATCCCCTTGCTATCGCCCTTATTCCCCTCACAGGTGGTTCCGGTGTTTCCAAGACCTACAAGCGCCGTCCTCGCGCCAAGTACTTTCGGGACGACGGTCAAGGTAACCTAGTGGACGAAGTTGAATTGAGGAGAAGGAAGAACGAAGAGAGGCGAATGGCTGAACAATCCAAGAGGACTAGGAAGGGGGTGTCCAAGAGGAAGGGCAAGGAGCCCAAGATCAACTACAGGGCTTTGGATGCAGTCTCCTTTTCCACCATCCGTCACCGTGACTTGTTTGCTGAGATGCCTCGTGATGTTGAGCTGGGGGATACCCGTTTTTGGTGTGCAGAACAGAAGGGGATTTATGAAGACATCTATGCCAGGCTGAACATTAGGCCTATGCACCCTCTGGTACTTGCTGATGCTTTGGAGAAGGCGCATCTTGTGGATGCGATGTATGTGGCTGAGAGGATGGGGCTGCACCATCTCATTTCTCTCTAGTGCTCCTTTGACTCTGAGGTGGTGAAGCAGTTCTTCTCCACTTTGGTAATTTGTGGGGATGAGCATCGCACTATGAAGTGGATGACTCATGACAGGCCAATGACTGCTGATTTTCACGTGTTTGCTAAGGTTCTGGGGTACTCCTTCCGCAGCAGGGATAGAGCCAGTGGCCACCGCATCATCACTCAGTTGAAGCCCAACAAGGATGCAGCTCTCTCTCCGTGCACTGTGTACAATGGCATTGTCGGTACTGTGGCTGGTCTTGCTCCCATCTATGCTGCATTAGTGGGTCTCTTCCGTGACTCTATTACACCGAGTGGGGGCAACAATGACAGCATCCGTGGTCACCTTGTTCAGCTACTTCAATTTTCCCATGAGGTTGCCTCCTGCGAGGACGAGTCAGTGCAGTACAGGCTAGATGTCATGGACTTCATCTACCATGAGCTGTGTGATGCTATGTTCAACCGTCTGTCCATTCCCTATGCGCCCTACATTATGATGCTCATCTGCCACCTGCTTCCTGCTGAGGAGTTCCACATTGACTCGGTGCACAAGGCCAAGAAGATATACAACAAGGTTCAGAAGACCTCTCACCCCTCCTCTGCTCTTGAGGGTCTCATGAGGGATGCTCGCAGGCCCCCTGTGCCTCCCGTGGCCCGTGAGATCAAGCACCTGAACTGGTTCCAGCGTCACATTCTCTGCATGGGCGTGGACACGCGCAAGGGTCAGTACAAGGCTTACAGGCAGCGCCATGAGTTGGCCCACTCCCAGCAGCTCATTCTCCACCACGTGTCTGGCGCTTTGGCTGCTCCTCCGGCTCCTACACCTCCCACTCCGTATGCTCGGTGGAACTCTTCCTCCGGGCTGAACTATGGAGAGCTGGAGCATCACTTGTTCCCCTCTGCGCCCGCTGCTGATGAAGATGAGGAAGGTGACACTGAGGAACTTGAAGATGAGGATGAGGAAGAGAATGAAGAAGAGGACGAGGACGAGGACTACGATGAGTGATCCCATGGGGCGCTAGCATCGCTCTTCTCCCTTTTTGGTGTCTTGATGCCAAAGGGGGAGAAGTAGTTCTATTAGGTTGTCCGTGGATTTGCATGGGTCGGGCATAAGCACTTGCACTTTTCTATTCGTTATTTCCTGCTTATGCCCATTTAGCGTTGAACTTTAAATTCGTGATTTGGTTGTTTGAGACTCTTTGTGGTTGTCTAGATTATACTATTCCTATGGACTTCATATCATGGATTATGCGTATGGATCTATCTACTCATATCCTATTGATGGAGGTATATCACGGAAGGCGCGCTCATATTGGTTATCCGGTAATAATTGTGATTTATGTCAAGGATGCCTATTCTCTACTTCGGTGGTATGTGTTTTTGCTCACATGTCTATGGAATAGATTCTCCTATTTGTGTGCATTTGTATTCCAATGCAAAACTCTATTATGCACACATTGAGGGGGAGTCTCTTTCATAAGTTATCTCTGTCCGTCTTGTGTCTTTCTCTTGCAAATCCTGGTATTGTCATCTAACACCAAAAAGGGGGAGATTGAAAGAACATTTCATGTTTTCCTATGTTTTGCGTGTTAGATAACAATACTATGGAGACTTTTCATGTGTGCTAAGTGTGCAGGAAGTTTTGAGAGGGGCCGGATAATCCGGCATGGGCCGGATAATCTGGCCCCCAGTTTTCGAGCAAAAGGAGCCAAGGCGCGTCGCTCGGTATCCAGTCAGATTTTCTACCGGAAAATCCGAACTAGGGTGGTTTTTCTTCCCCAGGCCGGATAATCCGTCCTTCGCATAGGGCCGGATAATCCGGACCCCAGAAGTTGATCAAGGGCAAGCTCGGCGCGTAGCTCTGACAGGGGGGCGGATTATCTGCCGGATATTCCGAGTCTGGGGCGGTGTTTCCCTAGACCGGATAATCCGGCCCTCACTTGGGCTGGATAATCCGGCCCCCAAAGGTTGCAACGGCTGGTTTCTAAAGGGGGGGGGGTATAAATATCCCTTCTTTCCCAACGTTCAGAACTCTTGATTCATTCGAATTTGACCAGACCTTGTGCAAGAGCTCTAAATCTCGATCTCCCACTTCAACCACCCAAAGGTCTTGATCTTTGGTGGAATTGAAGGAGGAGAATTTCATCATCATCATCATCAAGAATCAAGCGCTTCAACTCCTCTCCATTCAATTGGAGAAATCCTTGATCTAGTATTCTTATCAATACCTAGATCTTGTTTATTGTATTTTATAAGTTTGTTTTTGTGGCAGCTTGTTGTCATTTCTGGAGCCTCCAAGTTGTTGTGGAGTTGTTGCCCCGCTAGTTGTGTAAAGGCGCCGGTGCCCGCCTCGAAGGGTACCTATAGTGGAAGGTGGATCAGGCCTGTTGTGGCGAGATCCATCGGAGAACAGGGTGAGGCCTTTTGTGGCGTGGTGGTCTTAGTACCGCCCACCCCTCCAACGCAGACGTACTTCCCTTCACAAGGAAGGAACTACGGTCAAACAAATCCTGTGTCTCCGCGTGCTTCACTTCGGTTTACTCGTTCCTCTTCCACTCGCTCTTTACTCGCTAGTAGATAGGTTTGCATATAGGGAAATTCCACCCAATAGTCTATCTAGAGAATTTACCCTTTGTGCTAAGCCTAAAATTGAAAAAGAATTAAAAATTGGTGTAGCACCTATTCACCCCCCTCTAGGTGCCCATACGATCCAATTCAACTGCTTTGTGTTTACTTTCTGCAAGCTATTACTTCTTTCCATTCGATACGTTTAATCTTTTGTTTTTCGCAAAACACGGTGAGATTGACAACCTCATCGCAAGTTGGGGACAAAGTTCTGTGGTTGTGTTGTGCAGGTCTCCACGTTTCTACTAGCACCGGTAGTGCGCCCTGCCAAAGCTTAGCTAGTAACACCTTTGGGGTGTTTCCTTGCTCCTACTGGTTCGATTAAACCTTGGTTTCATAACTGAGAGAAACTTGCTGTCGTGCTCATCATACCTTCCTCTTGGGGTTCCCAACGAGCTCTACATCAACACCGCCATCAAGCATTTTTTGGGCGCCGTGCATTGAGCCATCAAGGGGCGTGTGCTAGCTACCAGCCGCGGGGCCGACCTGGCTCAACCCTGGCCCATGTGAGGCTCGCGGGGGAGCCAGCCAGGCCGGCGGGCTGGCAGCCCACCCGGGCAGGGCTATGGCAAGGCGGGCAGGCGGGGCGGGGTGCGGTGCTAGGCCGCCGGGGGGGGGCGAGCCGGCCTACCCGGGGCTTCCCCTTCTAGGCCGCCGCGGCAGGAGCGCTGGGCGCAGGGTGGGCCGTGCCAAGGCCCACCCGGCCAGCCCCTGCTGCTCCCCTTTTTTCTTTTTCTGTTTAATTTCTATTTGGCTATTTGGGCTGAGTAGAAACAACCAGTCCGAAAATCTGCTACCTTTTTCTTTTAGTATTAGTCCCACATGGCTTAGCCTTAAAGGCACACCCCCTCCGCCTATATAAAGGGGTGCCCATGGGTGGGATTAAACACACAATTGGAGAAGTCCTTTGGTTATTTTCTCCTCCTCCCTCTCTCTATACCTTGTGACCATGGCCCCAAGTCTGGGCTGTGCGATCAAGGCACACCTACAGTACGCCGTTGCGCTGCAGGGATTCCTGGTCGAATATCAACTTCCGCACTCCCGGTGGGATCAGGGAGCCGGAGGTCTCATCGTGCACCAGATGTGTACGAAGACACGAGGCGCAACACTTGGGGCGCTAGAATGTCGTGAGCCGGAGCTGTTGCACGATGAAGATGATGAAGATCAAGAAGGAGCAAGGGGTGACCTGCGAGGAAATTCGCGACCTTGAGGTCGGCTTCGAGTACGACTACATCAACCATGTTCCCCGCGGAACGTTAACCGCGTACAGACTACAAGGGTATGTATTCTCTACGCTCCGGCCGTTACTACATTACTACATAGATAGATCCTAGGC
Organism: Avena eriantha; assembly: GCA_910589775.1. NCBI lineage: Eukaryota > Viridiplantae > Streptophyta > Magnoliopsida > Poales > Poaceae > Avena > Avena eriantha. The sequence goes on along the minus strand of OU342746.1, from coordinate 397,414,869 downwards.
AGTTTCTAGGGTTTCAACGTAGTTTTTTTGTTTTCTGCACTGATCCCCTACAGTGGTATCAGAGCCGATCTATGCGTAGGAGTGCTGTACGGCCAGTACACACAAGTATTGTGCGGGCATTGATCCCTTAGTTGTTACCCTCTAACGTGTACTTGTTTATATCGCGGTATTGTTTGATGAAGCGGCCCAGACCGACCTTACGCGTATTCGTACGCGAGACTGGTTCCACGCTCAACATACGGCTTGTACCGTATAAGTGGCTAGCGGGTGTCTGTCTCTCATTCAACAGTTTATATAGCATTTACAACGGAGGGCCCCAAAAGGGGTGTAATAGAGACAACTGTCGGATCCATGTTGTGGTTGGAAAGTTCATAGTTTAGAACCGGTTCTAGTGCGAAAGCCCTAACAACCACGTAAAACTTGCAATAATAAAGTAGAGGCGTCTAACTTTATTTTGCAGGGGGGCATGTGAATATGATATGGCAATGGTCGATACGAAGGTAAAGTAGTTTACTTTTCTGTTACTAAGTAGTATAGTGATAGTCATCGTTCTGATGAACAACCTGGTGGAGGCGTCGTGGACTTGGCGTCAAATCAAGGGCAAGATGGAGATCATGCCAGAGCGCTCGATGGAGATCAAGGCGCAAGGAAGACCATATCATATCACATTATACATATGATGTTGATACCAGTTTTTACATCTTACTGTGTGCTAGTATTTAGATACTCAACGGTAGCAAATAAGATAATCCCTGTTTAATTCCAATGTTCCGTGTTCCCCTTGTGTGTGCACCACCAAGAAAGTTCTTTGGTATGAGGCGATCCAGGGTTACAGGCCTGGGTGTCAAACATATCTACGTTCGCATATAGTGGGTGTAAGCCATGTTGCACAGCGAATACACACAAGTTAGATTTGGCGAGCCTAGCACGCTAGAGAAGCGTGGCCTCGGAATACAAGAGATCGAAAGATCGAGCATGAGTCACATGGATGATGTGATTGGCATTATTGAATGTCTACCTTTGACACTGCACTGATGCCGTGACGATCGGGGGAGGTGGAGAGGATAGGGATCATGCGATCACTAAAATCGTCCAGGGGATGACCGTTTTGGTGGAGACCAATTATAAATTAATCTCTTATTATAAACTTAGTCTAGATGTCTGTTTGCAAATATCTTAGTATATTGGCCTATCCATTGAGGTCCTTTGCGACCATGGAAATATATTGCTTAATATGGAACTTAGCAAAAGGGTCCAACTTCATAGATTAATACCCACGCCTAAGGGATATCCTCGTAAATGGTGATCTTCTCTTCTTGACACAATAACCATTAGGAGATAATCCGATGACTCCAGAATGTTTGGAAAAACACGTAGTGATCTTGCATTAGAGTTGAGAACTCTTAGAAGGGCTTGATTGCAAAAGGAGGTCATGGATGAAAAAGGTATATGTAAGATATACAAATTATAAATGTGGTTTTTGCAAAACTCATTGCAGTTTGCAAAGTATTTGATACTTGTCCCGTTTTGTGAAAACAGGATGATCTGCTTGAGAATTGCTGGCTTTGAGGCAACGTGACTTGATGACGGCAAGCAAAATAGTTGATGGCCAACATCACCTCTTCCCTCATAGTTTGTCATTTGGGTTAGTGGACTTGAATATAGATTTGTAATCCTAGTTTGTGTGTCTTGCTTTTGGCGAGACGATTATTCATATAAACAAGTTACAAGCCAGTTTGTACTATTCTTATGAACAATACCGTTATGGTCACATTACGATTACAAACAAGTTATTCTCATCACTATGTTAATGATAATAGTTTAAAACATTTATAAAGGATTAGAATGCTAAAAGATGTCCAAAGTTTACTAATGAAAAGACACTACAGTTTAAGTCATTTTGGTTATTGCAGGTTCTTTACGAAAGATCGGGGTCCTAGATCTTAATCTAGAAATTTTGCAAAACCATGCCTCTCAGGCAGAATGAACGGTGATATGCGAAGAAATGTTGAATCTTATACATAGTGATGTATCGTATTTTCAACAAGTAGTGGAAATCGTTAAGTGTGGACTTAAGTGAATAAGCGTATTTACTCAATGAAACATGAAGTTTGAAATTATTTGAATTGTTCAAATGAGTTCAGCTAAATGGGATATTGAATTAGCTGAATTAACAAGTCTCTTCAATTTGATCGACATGACTAAAGTATTCAAGTTAAGTTTAGCATAAAAGGGACTTGTGAAAGATGTTTCACAAATTATGATAATTGGACGAATTCAGACTGTGTTGAAATGTCTAAACATCATAATCATTTTGTCTTAGATACATAATATCTCTTATCGGGGTTATAGTCGTCATTTAGAGTTAGAGATCAAAATAAGCAAACACTCATTTGAAATACAAAGGAACATCTAAAGATTCGTGGAAACAACACCATAAGTGTTATGGCACGTTCGAGTATCTAGAGATTTTGACAAGTCGAAGTCGTGGCGAATAAACAAGTCTGTGTAGAGCATTCTTAGGAAGCTATGAATGCATCTTACACAAAGGGGCAAACATGTTGTTGTCCAAAGTTGATGTGTCTTGATGTAGATACAGGTGGAAGAAAGTAAAAGATCAAAACAAGGTATTTGACCTTGCCTCCGAATTGTTGAGTGGCGCAGCATAATTTGTTTCGTGAAACCAAACTCTGCAAATAGAGGAGAACTGTTGATAATGATCATAAAGTTTCAAGGGAATACTTTTACTAAAGAAAGTAGGATTCAACTATATATTCTACAAGTTTGTGGAACTATAGTTGATTCACTTGTCATGTTTTGAACAAGACATACCTACGAAATACAAAGAAGCGTGATGGACCTGAGTACGAGAAATGAATGGTCATTGAAATATCGTTAGTGGAATTCTCGATTTGATTATGATCAAGGAATTTTGTAATATCCAAGGTTATCGAGAGGACCTGGATTTGAGTGGGAGCAAATCAGCTTGGCTGATTCATAATATGTAGCTGACATATTTTGAGTGGGAGCTAAGTAAAATCCCTGGATCTCAAACATGAATGTCATATTTGAGTGGGAGCGTAAAATCATTCTGGGATATGTGGACGACATATGTGAATGATGTGATTGGTGTTAATAATATTTAAGTTAGGATGAAGTTGAAGTTATTAAACAATAAGATCTACCGATATAGATTGGTGAGTTTAATAAACATTGAATGTCGAATGCTTCCTGGCCTTGATTCTGAAAGATGTTCAGAATGTCCTAAGCAAGATTCTGAAGAAGTTCAGAATAGAACAAGGTGAGAAAGTAGTTCTTACTATATGAAGCATTGGGTATTGCAACTATGGTTGAAAGAAGGAGATGCGTTGCATCTCCTATGCCTCAGTCATAGGTTCTTCCATAAAACCATGTTGTATACTCGACATAAAGTGACCCAAAGTTCTGGTTGGTAGGACAAAGTCTTAATTGTAAGAACATGTCTTTAAGTGATACCCGAGTTGATCACTAAACCAGAATTAAGTTTGTACTTAAATGGCAAGAAGCAATATAAGAGGCATAGTTGCATTTCATGCACTAGGATCTACATAGATATAGAAGTATAAAAGCTCCATCTGATGTGATGTATAATGTTGTGGTGGGGCTAGTTCACTTTTAACGTAGAATGATGTGTCCCAGGGCCTAGTGCCCATGAGAAAGCCCTCGAGGTTGATCTAACGTCACTATAAGCTCCTGGAATCTGGCCTCGTTCTGCTGCCATGACTATAGTATATACACAAAGGATAGCAAAGTGTGTTTCGAAGTTTAGATGACAACCTGAAAACACCGTCATCAAAAACACTAGAAACAAAAGTCTCGCTTTGTTGCCAAACAAATACTTCGACCCATTATAAGATAATGGTGTGAATGTCAAAATTAGGAAGACATTAACGGTTTGCAAAAGACATAATGATCTGGTAAAACAGAACATGGACATGACGTTTCCCATGAGCATGCATGATCTGTGAACGCATATGGTATATGGTTTATATGAGTAAAATGCAAGCTAGTTTATTTGTACTCTAGTGCAAGTGGGAGACTGAAGGAGATATGCCCTAGAGGCAAATAAGAAATAGGTTTTTATTATCATATCTCAATTAGTTTATAATAGTTTCATATTGTGCTATAATTGTGCCAAGTAGAAACATTGGTACAGGTGTGGTATGAAACAACTAAGTCCCTAGTAGCCTCTATTCATACTAGTTCGTTGGTCACGAAGATGATCTAGGTTTCAAGATCATGGGAATTTCTGTCGACTGACAACGAGATCATATCATTGGAGAATGATGTGATTGGACATTCCTCGAAGGATTGCAACACGATCAAGTCATCTAGTTTATTGTTGCAATAGCTATACCTAGACTCCTTCTCCTTAGACCGTGAGCTCATATTACTCACTGTTTCCCTAGGCTGCTTAGACTGCATCAATCGTCATCTGGTAATACGGTGGCCATAAAGGTGTATGCTGGGTATTCCGAAGGAACAGTAGATGACATGTGACTGCAAGATCGGGATTTGTTCACCCACATGACGGGTAAAGATACATACGGCCGACTTGGTGAGATTACATCCATATATGTTGCAACATGTGACTAGGTCACGGGGATGTACTATCACAGTAACAAGAAAACAGAACTTATTGTGAACGAGATTGAACAAAGGTATGGGATACCAATGATCGGATCTCGGATAAGTTGTATCGAGAAACAAAAGGAAGAGGATGCTACATTTAGATGGTTCAAACGATATTGTCATCAGGAATGCATAGGGGTCACATGGACATCACTGGTCCCTCTGTTGATCGTTGATACAGATCATGTCTAGAGCATTCCCCGAGCCGTGAGAGGATACACTTAAGGGTACGATGAGAGCGATCATTCGTAAGACGGAATCACAGTAGAGAAAGAGAGAAAGCCGGAATCGTTCTGTAGAGAGATCCGAAGTTGTTCGGAGAAAGAATAAAGGAAAAGACCGGAAAAGTGTTTTCGGATAAATGAGAATTTAAATATATATTTATTATATGTTAATTATGAATTAATATATTATAAATAATATTTAGATTAAAATTTATAAAGGAAACTTTTATATTAGGCCAAATCCCGGAGAAAAAAAGCCTAAGAATAAATCTGCAGAAAAAGATAAAAGGAACAGCCCACGTGGGCGGCAGATAAGTTGCCGCCGCACGGGGGCAACAACCAATACCCACCACCGCTGCCTGGCCGCTTGTGGGCGACGGATAAACCGCGCCGCACACGGGCGAGCGCTAGCTACCAGCCGCGGGGCCGGCCTGGCTCAACCCCGGCCCATGTGGGGCTCGCGGGGGAGCCGGCTAGGCCAGCGGGCTGGCGGCCCACCCGGGCAGGGCTATGGCAAGGCGGGCAGGCGGCCCACCCGGGCAGGGCTATGGCGAGGCGGGCAGGCGGGGCGGGGCGGGGTGCTGGGCCGCCGGGGGGGCGAGCTGGCCCACCCGGGGCTTCCCCTTCTAGGCCGTCGCGGCGGGAGCACTGGGCACAGGGTGGGCCGCGCCAAGGCCCACCCGGCCAGCCCCTGCTGCTCCCCTTTTTTCTTTTTCTGTTTAATTTCTATTTGGCTATTTGGGCTGAGTAGAAACAGCCCATTTGACCAGTCCGAAAATCTGCTGCTTTTTTCTTTTAGTATTAGTCTCACATGGCTTAGCCTTTGAGAAAGACACACCCCCTCCGCCTATATAAAGGGGTGCCCAGGGGTGAGATTAAACACACAATTGGAGAAGTCCTTTGGCTAATTTTCTCCTCCTCCCTCTCTCTATACCTTGTGACCATGGCCCCAAGTCTAGGCTGTGCGATCAAGGCACACCTGCAGTACGCCGTTGCGCTGTAGGGATTCCTAGCCGGATATCAACTTCCACACTCCCGGCGGGATCGGGGAGCCGGAGGTCTCATCGTGCACCGGATGTGTACGAAGACACGAGGCGCAACACTTGGGGCGCTAGAATGTCGTGAGCCGGAGCTGTTGCACGATGAAGATGATGAAGATCAAGAAGGAGTAAGGGGTGACCTGCGAGGAAATTCGCGACCTTGAGGTCGGCTTCGAGTACGACTACATCAACAACGTTCCCCGCGGAACGTTAACCGCGTACAGACTACAAGGGTATGTATTCTCTACGCTCCGGCCGTTACTGCATTACTACATAGATAGATCCTAGGCAGTTTCTGGGGTTTAAACGTAGGATTTTTTTTGTTTTCCGCACCGATCCCCTACAACTTCCCCCTTATAAAAGTAACAAAATATTCTAGGTTTGTGATACAAACTTTAGGCTCCTAGATTTGCAACATACTAAAAGTAATTCAACTATATGGTTCACAAACTTTAGGCTTTCAGATATCCTAAAAGTAATTCAACAATATGTTTGAGCGACAAAAAATTAACATGGTACTGAATTTGTAGGTGCAACTACTAATAGTTCTCGAACATAAAGCATATATCTTATCTTCCTTTGTACATAGTTGACTATCAATAGATATAATTTTCTCTGTTTACCATGTTGACGCCATGCGCACTTGTTCTTGTTCAACATTTGAGCTTTCTTCCAACCTTCAGCATGGATCACGCGGGCATTAAAAGTCCAATCTTTCCAATATCCCTGTACATGTTCCAGCACCTGGAAGTATTGGCCACCGAACTGTTAGCATGCTTGACTGCCATTGCGATATCCGACTCTTAAATTGCAGGCTTGAGGCCATGTTCCAGCCCCAGTTGAAGTCATAAAAATAGCTCTAGTTTAGATCCATAAAGTAAAACCCCTATATCATGCAACAAACCAACAAAACCCTGAATCAACTTTGATAGATTTGTAGCAAAAAATTCCAGGACACAAATATCCGCAACAAATTTAGTTGGATTCAGATATCCTATTTGAATACAACAAAGAACAAACCTAAAACAACTTTCCCAACAACTTATTACATAGAGGGGCACATAGAAGGAAGTTTCTAAGAACAACTTAATTGCATGTATCGAAACAACTTAGTTGATGAAAAATAACTTAGTATGACGGCAAAAATCAACTTAACTAAATTAGCATACTAGTCATGAGAAGTTTGATTATAAGTCAAAACTTAGATTAAATGATGGAATAATTTAAATATGCTGAATAAAATAACTTAATTAGAATTGGTATACAACTAAGGGGAGGACAAAAGGTAACTTACCTTAAAATCGTCGATACACAACTTAATTTTCGTGAAAACCAACTTTGTGAGATGGTAAAAAGCAACCTAACTAAATCAGTATACTACTTAGGGGCGTCTGATTATAAGACAAAATTTAGATTAAATGATGGAAACAATTTAAATATGCTGAACAAAACAACTTAATTATCATCATCATACAACCGAGTGGGTCACAAAAAGCAACTTAGTTTCCAGTCACCGAGGTACAACTTAGTTTTTTGTGAAAAATATAGTGAGACGGGAAAAAGCAACTTAACTAAATCAGTATACAACTTACGGGGCATTGATTATAAGTCAAAACTCAGACTAAATGTAAAAAACAACTTAAGTACAAGGTTAAAAAAACAGTAAGCGCTAAGCGAGCGGTGAGGCACCGCTTAGAGGAATTGAAGATTAAGTGAGCTTAGGCGTAGCTTAAGCGTTTTGGACGAAACTGTACAACAAAAGACAAGGAGGAAACTCTGGTCAGTAGATGAGAAGTAGAGGAGAGTGGTGCTTCTCTAGGAAAGGAGAGATGACTAAGGCTGGGAAGGGGTGTGCCTGTAGGGTAGCCATTAAGTGAACAAGTGAGAGGTAGAGATGAGGAGAATAGATGGACGACTCAGATTAGAAATGATATATGGCTCAAATTTGATTAGCATACTAGGGCTCAATAATGGGCATTATTGCGTCAGCTCTATAACACAAAAATGACCATTAACATGAGTCTTCTCTAATGGGCCTTGACACCGCTTAACTAGTCACTTAGGGCTTAAGCAAGCGTTTCGGCATCACTCAGCGCTTAAGCAAGCGAACACTTAGTTCCGCTTTTTTGAACCATGCTTAAGTATGTTGAATAAAACAACTTAATTAGAACTAGCATACAACTTAGGGGATGACAAAAGGTGACTTAGTTTAAAACCATCGGTGTACAAATTATTTTTTGTGAAAAACAACTTAGTGAGATGGAAAAAGTAACTTAATTAAATCAGCATACTACTTAATTAGGGGCATTTGATTATAAGTCAAAACTTAGATTAAATGATAGAAACAACTTAAGTATGTTGAATAAAACAACTTAATTAGAACTAGCATACAACTTAGGGGATGACAAAAAGCAACTTAGCTTAAAACCATCAGTATACAAATTAATTTTTGTGAAAAACAACTTAGTGAGATGGGAAAAGCAACTTAATTAAATCAGCATACTACTTAATTAGGGGCATTTGATTATAAGTCAAAACTTAGATAAAATGATAGAAACAACTTAAGTATGCTAAATAAAACAACTTACTTAGAATCAACATACAACCAAGGAGATGACAAAAAGCGACTTAGTTTAAAATAATCAGTACAACTTAATTCATCATGAGAAGCATGAGATACTCTTCTAGCTACAATGCTTCATCAATTTACTTGTAGAAAGTTGCACTACTCATACTTGTAAAAATGTTGATCACTCACTTCAAACAGCTAAGTATCTGCATAAAGTGGACATATTAAAATCACCAGTTTTTGTTCAGTTATAAAGGCAACTTATAAGTATTGTCGTGCTACTCCCTCTGTTTCAGTTTAGTCTGTGCCTAACTTTTTCCTAAATTTCCAAAATACTCTACGTGTTGCCCTTCGGCATCGATGGTTCCCAAATTTACCCCTCCATTTCTCCACGTACGACCAGCGGAAAGAGAGACGTGGGCGTCGGGGTGGCAGGAAAACCAAACGCCAGAGGACTACAACCAACCACACAAGCACTGGCAACAAGTAGGGACGCTGCCATCCAACGCAAAAGCAAGGGCAAGACAGTCAGCGGAGAAAGAAAATGGCTCTCCACTTGCGCTTCTTGGTATGCGGGTTAGACCTCATGCGCAGATTAAAATGAAACAGAGGGAGTATTTTACACAAGTGTAAGGCAACTAAACAAATGATATTAGTATGTACTACTAATATTTGTTTCATCATTCTTTACCCACCAAAACCCCCTCCCTCTGAAAATTGGCATATCAACATTTTAATTGGGTAGTAGGATCACAATAAATTTCTTAAATAATATATAGTAGAAAACAGTAGAATCACTCAATTGTAGGCAACTTCATCCACTTAATCAGGCTACAAAAAGTGTAGAGGAAACTTGAACTAGGTAATTGCAATGCTATTTGCATAATGTAGTAATGGCAAACATAATGAACTAGTCAAGTGGTGGTCGCCAAGATCGTAAGAAAATCACATTTCGCTGCCTTGTTTGACTCTTCGCAATGTTCATAAAATAAAGCCTCATATATGTTTTCTTAGGCATGAAAATAGAGAAAATCGTCATTGCTCGTCGAACAAGTTGGGCAGTAGATAACACCAGATAGTATGAAGTATCACCGAATCATCTAAACCAAGTTTGTAGTTTCATATATAAAGGACACTAGCACAACAACTCAACAAGGTGCATATGTTATGCATCTAGACTATGAGGCCCTTGAAGGCAATTCAACGAACACATGGTGTGTGCCAAGATAAATTGCAAGACACAGACAACTTACTCTTTGGAGTCATGCCAGAAGTTCTTTCGACGGTTGCAGGGGCGCTTGATGTGCTAGCATAAATCGAGGTTGACGGTGATGACGTGTGCGTCGATGGTGGCTGAACCAAGATGCATGGTGGACATATGGAGGCGATGCATCATAGCATGGGTACGGACCCATGGGTCAGAAAATCAGCCTCCATGGTTGTCTCTTGTAGTGGCTGGAGCTCCTCCTCCCTGCACACATGGAGAACGGGGTGCAGTACCATGTTCCCTATCCAGATGCGGGACGACCTCTTGAGCTGGTGATGTGGGACAAGCGGGAGGTTGAGTTTGCCAGCTAGAGCTGCTTGATGAGGGAGGTCGGGGAAGTTGTGCCTCGAGAAGTTTGTGGACGTCGCCGACAGAGTCCTGCGGGAGGAGACGAGCGCGGGGAGGAGCGGCGGCTGCCGGATAGTACTAGCTCTAGTACTACGGTGGTGAGGAGTCGAGGTAGCGGCCAGACGGGGGCATGGTGGCGGCCAAAGTAGAGAAATGGAGGCGACGTTGGGTGGCGGCAGGGAGGGCCGACAGCTAGAGTTAGGGGGGCGGCGCTGGTGGCCCGATTGGATTAGGAAGGCCGCCATGGGAGATGGGGAGACAAATCATGCGGGACAAGGGGAAAACAATGGATAAGGTGTTTGACCAGTTAGTCTCGGGAGGAAATCTGTCGGAAACCAAGTGTGATGCGCTTTGATCAACTGCATAGGACGGCCATAAAACGAGTGCTTGGTCGTGATACAGAGCATCCGAGTACTTTTTAGCATTTGAGAAATAACAATAATCAAGGTGCTAATTATTTTCTCGTAGAAAAGATATACATACCTAAATGTAGACTACTACTCCCTCCCTCCGTTTCAAAATATAAGATGTTTTAACTTTATAAAGCAAATGTATCTAGACTACTTTTATTATGTAGGTTCACTCCAATAGGTTCTACTCCCTCCTTTTCAAAATATAAGATGTTTTAGCTTTGTAAAGCTAATGTACCTAGACTCCTTTTAGTATGTAGGTTCGGAGAGGTTTAGGATTCGTCGCCTACCATTGATGAAGTTAAAGAAGAAAGACCATATCCACCACCTCCGGACCAACATCCTCACTCTAGAGGGACCACCTTGACCTAGCAACCAGCATCTTTGCGGATAACAATGAACGCCAGCGACACACTGAGAGAGTGATCTCGCTAGATCTAAAGAACGACAATAAGACTAAGTTGTCCATCCCAAGGAACGACTAGCACACTTTGCCATCGACACCGAGGTGCCATCGTGAAGTCGCCACCTGTGTGGGAGTAGAGTTGAGGCAAAAAATTTTGCCTGGGAACTACTCCCACACCCAAACGGCATCGCACAACAGACATGCCCTAACCCTAACTACTAGGCCAAAACGGAGGGAGAGGGGACCAGTGTCCTAGCTGGTGGAGATCAGGAGGGATCTTGGTCGTGGTCACCACCGCCTCGCGTGCGGAGGAGATGCGAAAACGGTTCCACTAGCGCATAACTCCAACTTTGTTTGGTATCCTCCTTCTAATTGTGACTTCCTAACCGTAACTCTGAGGATTCATTAAGAATTCATTGCATCGCATGAGTACTATGCTAGTCTAAAGAAGGGTATTGCATTTTGAACTATAGCCATCCATATAATGACCAACGATTAAAGACCTCTATGTTTCTCCCTTCTTTGATTCAGCAACGAGCAATATGTGCCCCTTGTGAATAGGGAGGATGATGATGTTTGATGAGTGGTGGACGTGAGAATGTGTGTATTGTGCATGGGCAAGGAGGGGGCTGATGATGTGACCCTAGCCAGAGGCCATAACACGGGCAATCCTCCCCTCTCTCCCTCGCTCTTGAGAGTTGTCCACCAAAAAAGGGCTCCTCCTAAGCCCCTCTCGCCAGAATAGTCGGCTAGAGGTGGCAAAGGAGGGGTGCCAGAGTATATCTAGGTGCTAGTAGTAGTATTATGGCTAGGGTTTGGCTTTATGCCTTAGGTTGGCATCATGCCAAGAGGATAACAGTAGATCTCAATGGCAAGGTCTGCTATTGAATTGGTCTTATTTCTCTCATCACGGTGCTCCCCTGGTCAGAGCCGGAGGTGACAGTCGGTGATTCGAAGTTCCACTCCATAAATAAGGCCTTTGTGCTAGTTCCTGGTGGCTACTTCTGCATCAACGGCAGCGGTGCTGCACTTCTTCCTCTAGTCGGCCATGGAGGCGGGTGGAAGGAGAAGAGAGACACGACGACCCACGTGAGATGGAGATGGTCATGGGGGACGCGGAGTCTGCAACACCTACATCAGCTTCCAAGCAACAACGCAGATTTTCCACTGCTATTTCAGTCATGGGGATGGCCCTACTGCCCTCGAGTTCATCTGCTCAAGCTTGTTCGTCCTCCTCCGGAGGATCTTTGTTGGCTTCAACACGTCTATTCAAGTCTGACCTTCCCGGGGTTATCCCTGGTGGAAGCAAGGATGGTCGTGTCTAGAGGCCCATCGTCATCGGCGGCGACCATGTCCTCGATTGCGTTTCTTCGACGACTTTTAGGGTGCTTAGGGCACATGCAGCGTTGGTCAAAACTTGAGTCTAAGAACTCTTAGACATATGTCTAAACGTTGCAGAGCTGGTGCTTAGATTTTTTTCGCTGGCCTCGAGTCTAGTACTAGACTCAGTGTCTAAGAGGTTTGGCCCCTATGCAACCCCTACAAGAGGCGACATGGGAAAGGTCAGGCTAAGGAATAGGAGGACACGGGAAAGGGCGTGCAAAACTATATTCTTTTCTGACAAATGGACCCTACAAGGGGTGTCTAAACGGTGGAGCACAAGCAGTTTCCATAGTCTCGAGTCTAGTAATTTTCTTAGATATATCCCACGCTGCACGCTCTTAGTACAAAAAAAAGTTGGATCAAGTTGTAGTTTTCTATTTCTCCTATGTTCTTTCTATAAAAAATGTACCCATCGCCGTTTTAATGCAGATTCCTAGCCCTTTGGGGCCTTTCCCGTTCAAAAAAAAGGTAGGAAGGACATGGTAAAAGCAATGAGAGAGGTGTCCTTCGTGTCTAAGTGGTGACATCACGGCGATTAGGGTTCCATTCGTTTCTGAATAAAAAGGAAATGGATAGCGAAAAACAGAAACGGAAGCGACACTTTGCGAAAAAGGAACGAAAATAGAATATTTTAAATGAAAACAGAAAAAAAACGAGGGAGCCATTTCCGTAGAAACGGAAACGGTAAGAAAAATCCGGATAAAAAAATACGAAAACTTTCTGAAAATATGACCAGCCAGACCATTGTACAAAATAGTATTTTGCATAATTTTCCTTGCTCTTATTGGGCCAAAAAATATATGCAAGGTCTACATAATACATGCAACCAGACCAGGCTACATACTAATCAAGTGACAGTATCAGAGTATATGTGAAATTATTTATGTGAACTTATGTGCTTGTCGAAATGTTGAATTATGTGTGTTACTTTATTTCAATTGTCGCTTGTCGAAGTTGTGAGCTATTTCCTTGTCTCTTATGTGTTCCTTTTGGTGTAACGACCAAGATATTATGCCATTATTATATTTCAAAAATGTCCATATTCGTATCTTATCAACTCATATCCGTTCCCGGTAATTTCTGATTCCCTGTTCTTTTCCGGAGTTTTCGGTTTCGTTTCCAATTCCGGCGAGACAATAGGAAACGAAAATGATAACGCATGTTTTCATATGTTTCCCGCTTCGTGCAATTGCTTTTGCTCCACTCGAAGCACCGAACAAAGAACAAATATATGTAGAATGACCAGCTATTTCATCAGAAAGCACTTCGGTTCCAAATCGATTGCGGAATTCTGCTATTATAGAGCAAGCTTCTCCTAGATGACCAAGATATTATGCCACTATTATATTCCGAAAAATATCCATATCCGTTCCCGGTAATTCCTGATTCCTTGTTCTTTTCCAGAGTTTCCGGGTTTGTTTCCAATTCCAGCGAGACAACAGGAAACGAAAACAATAGTGCATGTTTCCATCCATTTTCTAACCCAAATAGCGATGGATATGTCCCTCTAGTTGTTTCACGTGCTGATCGATGGTGAAACATTACTCGGACCCTTTGAAGGCGTTTCAGGTTTGTGCTGCCTACTGGAGAGAATAGGCCGAAGAAAACAAATCATTCTCTCCAGTAGTCTGAGGATAACGTACGAGTACAACCATGTTCTGCCACGAGGATGAATGCAACAAGAATGTTGTGTGTATCTCAACATGGTTTTATCGTTTTTGTTATCAACAGAAAGAATATGAAGTCTTACCTAGCAGCATCCTTGGCTCAAGTGCTTAACCCAGGGTATCAACAGAAGCTCATTTTGTCACAATTAAACTGCTATACCTAGGCTATCGTAGATACTTTCGTGCAATTGCTTTTGCTTCACTCGAAGCACCGAACAAAGAACAGATATACTCCCTCCGTTCCAAAATAAGTGATTTGGATTTGTCTAGATTTAGATGTATCTAAACATGTTTTAGTATATAGATACATGCGAATCTAAGCAAACTCATCGTCACTTATTTTGGGACGGAGGGAGTATATAGAATGACCAGCTATTTCATCAGAAAGCACTTCGGTTCCAAATCGATCGCGGAATTCTGCTATTATACAGCAAGCTTCTCCTAGATGACCAAGGAGTAACACATTCTGGATACAGTCACCGTTGAACATTCCTAGACTGCTCAACATAAGGGCGACCAGACAGAATTGTACAAATATCAGCAGGTCTACTCGAGAGCCAAAACTGCTTCATCAAACTGATGCCACCGTGGTATACAGCTCCCCAAGAAGGCAAGAAATCACCCAAGCAAGAGATGCACATCAGGCTGGACAGCTGCATATGTGTAGGTCCACTTAGCACAGCAGTTCGTTTCAGGTTTCAGTGGAGTGGCACATCCATACCGTGACGGAGAACTGCCCTCCCTTGAATTCCATCTTCCCTTCACTTCGACACCAAACAGTAAAAAAAGCAAATGAAATTCGATTAGTATCAGCGAAGGGCACACACCTAGCAGTCAACACTGTTTCGAGATGGCAAAGGTAAATGGACAGGAACAGAAGCAGAAACATGTTATCAGCATTGTGACTCCCAGAAAGCCAAAAATAGTGATGTTTTACAATTCTTATAAGGTTACCGGCAATCAAGTTCACCTATCATTTCGACGAATATGTCGTGAACCACCTAGGCAAGTAATTTGCTTTGAAGAACACAAGTCATGACAGAATCATCTCAGCCTACTCAACTAGATGAGCTGCATACTTGAGGCATTAACAATCTCAGTTTAAAGTAAAATTCAATTACGGAGTATCTCTTATCCTAGTTAGGAAAAGGGGCACTTCCAGTTTTTGATCATTTCATATAACAACTAGAGAAAGCATCAACAGTTTAACATAAGTGTTCGTTATTCTCAGAAAAGATTTGATTTCAGCACAAAAGTTGAGAATTAGGATCCTCAATGACCATATAACTCCATCAAGTCTACAAATATGTTTCATTTTCAGTCGCACAATGCAATAAATAAAAATGATCACGAACATGAAAAATCCAACATGTTTACAGCACAAAACAGCAGTGAAACCCTTGAAATTTTATTTTCTTGCGTGGTTAAACCAATGCCCAAAGCCTCAATGTACAGCAAAGAACTTCTCATAACTTATTGCAGAGATCAGCTCATCAACCCATCAAACTTACTACACAAGTAGAAACAGAAACATGATAGTTAAGTTCAAAGCTGTTATAAGCATCATGCTTCCCAAAAGGCCAAAACTAGTTTTTTTTCCCCACAAATCTTATCAGATTACTTACAAGTTCAACCATATTTATAACAATATTGCATAAACCACAGTGGTAACACATCTGATGTAAACAACAGAAGACATGACACAATCTCTCAGTGTACTCAACTAGATGAATTGCACACTTGAGGCATGACCGGGCTCAGTTTGAAGTAAAATTCAGTTATCTCTTATCCAGTTTTCCAACATTCATATAATAACCCAAGAAGGCATCTGAGTGTTTGTTACTCTCAGAAGATTTGATTTCAACACAAAAGCAGAGTCCAAGGATGCTTAATGACCATAACTATAAAGTGTACAAACTTAATTCCTTGTCAATCAAACAATGCAATGGATAAAAACAATCATGAACTTGAAAAATCCAGCATATTCACAACAAAAAACATCGGTGGAACCACTTAACATGTTATTCTCTTGCATCAACTCTAGTAACAACCAGTATATGCGCTTATACCAATGCTCCAAGCTTCAACACATAGCAACAGATGTTTCATAACTTATTGCAGAGATCCACTCATCGACACATCAAACTGGCTACAATGTTGATTAACAACGCATCACATTACCCCATGAAGCTGAATTTCGACAGTTTTTATCAGATATCCATTTACTAGTCATCCCTACTGAATGCTTATACATTTGAACTGAATAAGCAATTCTTGCAAACCTGCTATGTAAATGACGAGCAAATGCTTGAGGATACGACCAATCTCACTGCCTCGGCCTCCTGCGGAGTACGAACACATCGGATTCCTCAAAGGCATAGTCCGGGTCAAGGTGCTCCCTCGGCACCTTCTCGATCACCGGGAAAGCAGCCGGCACGGCTTCCCAGAACGTCTGGTGCGCCTCGGGAGACCGGATTTGGTATCCGAGTAGCACGATGCCGCGCTCGGAGTCGGCGAGCGAGTCCATGGCAGCAACAAGATGGGGCACCGACTCCTTGACGTAGACGACATCGGCGGCGACGACGAGGTCGAAGCGGCGCGGGGAGGTGAGCTGGGCGAGGTGCGCGGGACAGTTCCAGTGGAGCTGGGCGAGGCGGGGTGCGCGGGGGAGGTGGCAACGGTTGCGGCGGAGGTTACGGCGGAGCGCGGGGAGGACGGCGGCGATGTCCGTGAGCACGAGGTCGGTGAGGCCGAGGCGGGAGAGACCCATGCCGGCGGGGCCGCAGCCGGAGCCGAGCTCGATGGCGTGGGTCCCCGGGAAGCTGAGGGCGTCGGCGAAGGGGAGGGCCGGGTCGCCGACGCAGCGCTCGGCGAACTTGACGAGGACCAAAGAGGAGTTCCAAACGGAAGTGCCCACCTCGAAGGAGTCGTTGTCCTGCTCGAAGCTCAGCACTGCGCCCCCCACCGGGAGCTCCACCACCGGAGACGCCGTGAAGCGCATCGCCGCCGCCCGTCAAGGTGCCTGGGCTGGTCTGTGGAACTGGGGAAACTGTCCTGTTGTCGTAGAAGCGTGAAGGCCCTTGTTGAAGTACATAATTGGAAAATACCCCTGCAAGTTTACATATCAAACCTTTATGAGCCAAGTTTCTTCTTTTGAAGAGCATTAGGGGCTGAACTGTAAAAATAGAAACACACCACCGACGCCGAAGCGCACCGCGAAACCCTCCCCCTCCGCCGCCTCGCACCTCCCACAATGGATCCCAAAGCGGCGGCGAGGTCGAAGCGCTCGCACACGGTGCACGGCCGCCGCACCCACCAGACACCCGCCGCCGCCGCAGCTCACAAGCAGAAGCGCGCGGCCGCAGCCGGTGGCTCGTCGACCTCCGCCCCCCGCAGCCGCAACCTCCCATCCAACTGGGACCGCTACGAGTCCGAACCCGAGGCAGATGACCCAACGGAATGGACCGGCGAGGTTGCGCCGCGCAGCAAGGGCGCGGACTTCACCTTCCTGCTCGAGCAGGCGCGGGCCCAGCCCCGCGAGGAGCGGGGCCTCGGCGCGGCTGGCCGGCTCGCTTCCCAGGACTCGCCGTTTGGTAAGTGAGCGCCGCCGAGCTTCGACTGCCGCTTCTAGTCTTGGCACTATCTGTCCATTGCCTAACCTCGTTCAGTTGATCGGCTCAACCATGCTTTGGTCAATTAGGTGATCCTTGCGATCCTTCCTCTAAATGTGATAAATCGAACTATGACACTAGTACTAGGAATGTTCTGTTCCTAATCGTGTTAACACCAATGCCAACTTGGATCAAGTGTATCAAACATCAGAAGCTATCCTTTGCATTTAAGACTTTCAGTAGTAAACTAGTAATACTTGCTCTTATTAGCACTTGACGGATGTCCATCATATTGGTTAGTTTCAGTGTTGAAAATTGATATGTGGAGTCTGTTATTTCCAGGCTGAACGTAGCATATGTTGACTGGGAAGTAGCCTATTGTGTATGATGAGATCGCTTTGTTCTCAGTGGTGCTAAGATTGTTGGACATTTACTGTTTAGTTTCTAGATTTTATGCAGGTTTCTACCTCTATGCTTGAAGCTAAAGGGGAAGGGATTATGTCCTGGTTTGAAGATGATAATTTCATATTAGATGATGATTTAGCACCAGATTTTGAGGTATAAAACTGTTCCTGTGCTATATCCTTTTGCTGAAATGTATTCTCCGAGGCAAAATGTTCTACATACCTGCTCTGGAGCTTTTTTGGATAGCTGGTTTAGGTCCAATCCCTGCTTTTCCATACAAGTTCTTACTCCCTTAGGGTTTGATATCGACTTAAAACTTAACGTAGTTAATCTATTGGCAATTTTTCTTTTTTGCTAAGAATGCATGCGGTTATGGCAGGAGTTGCCTTTGGTCACTTTGCGAGATGCCGTGTGGAAGGTTTGGGAAGGAAATTTGCTAGGATTAAATAAACAATAGTATTGTGTTATATTATTGAACTGAAAAAGATTTGAAGTAATGTAGAGGTATATCTGGATTGGTAGTCCCTTGTGGTTTTTGACTTACCATCCATATAAAACTCTGGAACCTTTGTTGTTTAGGATTTGGTGTCTTCTTCCCTCCAGTACCATCAATTCTTTCCACATATTCATAAGGGAGTACATTTTCTCCTCATTTCAGGTTCCGTTTCTCTCCATGGATCTCCATGCATTGGCCAGCAAGCTCTCTAAGATTAAGCTCTCCCAGAGGCTTTTTATAGAGAACGATCTACTACCAGAGGATCTGGTACAATCTAGTTTTATGGCTGTTGTGTTCAGTTTCGCAATGGCCTTCCTTTTGTAATACCAGAACAGCAATTTTAGTTTACAGTTGGTAATCTGGAAGTAGCTGCATATACTCTGTTTATTTTTGAAAAATGTTAATGAAGTAACTTACTATAGGTAGGTATTGGCATCATCTGCAGTCCGAATGTTGACAGATAGAATAGTTCATGAGAACATCTATTTTTATGAGGTGTAAATAGATATAAAATAAGAATGTTTGACGAAGTCTAATCCAATCCTTATACAAAGAAAGTGTGCAATGCAAGTCCATAATTCCTGAATCCTAATGAAAACAACCATGATAGATACATTTTTTATGCAAACCTATTGTACCATAGCTGTGATAAAAAATATCTGCCTCTGTTTCCTCGAACTGTGACTAGCAGTTGCCAGCTCCTAGCTATTGCTAATATCCACCTGCTTTGTTTATGTTACCATTTATCCCACCCTTCACTCAGTTTTCTGTAACAAGGATTAGGTGTTGTGGCCAGTGCTGGCTTCTACACTACATAATTCTATCATCATTGTAGTGATAAAGTTTCTATAAGCTTCCATAAACTTTTGATCGATGTTTCTTTTGTTGGTGGGGTGCAGGGTTTTCCTTCAGTCGAGTACAGTACTTATCCATACATGATTAGATAGGGTAATGCATATGAGTTGACCTTTGGTCTCTATCTTTCTCTGTTTGGCCCATTTCGTTCGGGATTCTTAACGCATCCATCCTTAATTTGTCTTGTGCATTGTTCATATAATTCTGAGGTGGATAAAGCTGAAGCTGCTACAGTGGCCTGCTGTTTTTTCATCTAAGCAAATTAGCTCCCTCCCG
The DNA here is from genome assembly GCA_910589775.1 of Avena eriantha. Classification (NCBI taxonomy): domain Eukaryota; kingdom Viridiplantae; phylum Streptophyta; class Magnoliopsida; order Poales; family Poaceae; genus Avena; species Avena eriantha. The sequence goes on along the minus strand of OU342746.1, from coordinate 397,395,241 downwards.
CAACCCCCTTGATACTTGTGGTGTATGTTCCTACTTTATAAATATTGAGTAGCTGTGATTAATATCTATTTTGTTAAACATATGCTTGGCCTCTTTGAGACCCTGTCAGGTTCACTCAATATACCCTCTGTTCATCTGTTTTCTCGTACGCTGATTCATCTAATTATTTAGGATCATGCGTCTGAAGATGAAGACAGTGAAATACTGATTCAATGTGACACAACAGGGCAGACTGATGCTAAAGACAGTTCGGTTCAACATAGCTTCAAGGACATAAAGCCCGGGAAAGGTAGGCATGACCATTCCAGCAACATTCATTCTTCTGAACACATGAAAACAGATCATCCTTGGGAATTTTATGCAGAAGAAGAAACTATGGCATCACCCAAAATTAGTGCCCGACTTGTGCATTCAGACACTGAAGAAGATAAAAGCTATACAGGAAACAAACAGTCGAAGCTTGAGATGGTTGCTCCGGAGGATGAACTTGACGTGCTTCTTAATTCACTTGACGGCACTCACCTTTCTAGCTCCAACTTAGATGTGTCGTTTGGAAATAATTCAACTTTCGAAGGTATGAAGATCAGTGAACCCAAGGAGAAAGCCCCACCGAGCACCTCATCCAAATCGCAGACACTTGCACCTCTTGATGATGATCTAGATGCCTTGCTTTCAGAGACTTCCTTACCCGTCCGGAATGAAGGTTTTGTCGCATCAAGCTTAACTTCTCAACCAACCTTTGACTCTGACAACAACATTGACTTCAGACATGCCAAGCAGATCGACATTACATCTGTTGATGATTCAGTGGACGATCTGCTCGCAGACACTTCTTTCTGCTTGAACGACCAGAATCAAACTACGCCTGTACAAGGGCAACAGAACATCTCGGGTGTCAATGCGCCTCTGCATCCTGGTTCCTCAAATGTATCAGATGATTTTGACTCGTGGTTTGATTCGCTACAGAAATAGAAGAAACAGTTTTGATGGTGAAGGGGCGTCAGTTAGCTTCAGCGATCCTTTACTTGGGAGACAAAAGGCCTACTGTGCTTTTGTTCACTTCATGAATCTAAGTCGCAAACCTTTCAGAATGCCGTCTTTCGAAGCTCCCATGTACCCGTTCGTATGGAGGGCCACCGAGATACTGTACTGTACATGACTATATTATGTCTAAAAGCAGCTTCTGTGCGCTTCACTCACCATCGTTGGCATGTGTCAGTTAGGTGCTAGGCCTGTGTTAGCATATAGCACTGTTGCCGTACTGACCAGGAGTTCAGACGTTTGACTTACTTGAAATCCTGGAAGTGTCAAATATGTACCTTCATGAGCTGTACTTAGTCACATCCCTGTAGTGTGTGTGTGTGTGTGTGTTACATCCTTAATTGTTGATTTCCTTAAAGAATCAAATCTAGTGCAAACAGTTCAGTCTTCCTGTTGTGTCTCTGTATGTACTTTTCTGTTGCATGGCCACTTTCCCTCAATTGTAATTTGTTCTAGGAAAATCAGTTAGCACGGTATGAAGGCTGTGCCGTTTTATTGCTGATTTGTATCTTTCATTCTACATGGAAAGTTTCAGGCCCTTTTGAGCTTGATGGCTCAGGTGGATTCAATTCACTAAACTGCAAAAAGCGTGAAACAGTCTTAACATCGATTCAGTTTTTTTCTTCTCATGCCTATAGGATCTGCAATCTGGGCAGCGAATTGGTAGTAACTATTGTTCCGTTACCTCGAGGACTAAGAACACTGGAATTCAGCCTATTCGTCATTCATAGAACAAAAAACTGCCAGATCTTTGTGGCAAAGGTTTGATGTCTGAACCCTGTTTCCCTTTCCCTTTCCATACAAAACCTCTTGTGTAATCTTGTTGCCGAGATTTTTCGTGTGATCTGGAAAAGGAGAAGTGCGCCTATACTTGTACACAAGTTTCATTTCGTATCGTTTTCTTCGTGCCCATCCAGTTGTCTGCCTTCATCATCATCACTCGTTTGGTTTGTTCGTTCTTGTCCAGGTTCACGGTGAGCCTACCATGACACCCTGCCCCAGTTGCCCATGTCCAAATCCTGATATTATCATCATCACGAACACGAAGCTGGCTGGCTGTACACACGGTTTGGCTCTTGCAACACCCCAGGGGCCGTCCCGTCTAGCTAGACGGCAGCCATACCATGAGTTGCTTTCACGGGCCAACCGCGTGACAGCAGCTTAGCACTCCCATGACTTCACCTCCGCGTTCGGATAAGACGCTTGAACCCGCCGTTGCAGGTCACCTCACCACGTAGTAGTAGTACTACTACCCTGCAAAAATATAATATAATCCGTTCTAGTATTTCGTGGTTGGAAATCGCAACAGATAAGTAGACATATTTCCGTGGTATTTTGCAAAAACTAAGAACACGACACGAGCATGAGCATGACGACATCGATGCCTGATCTGCCTAGCTAGCCAGCTAGCTTTTGTTCCACTTCATTCAGCCCAAAAGGAAGTTGTGAAAGGGCGAACTGCAACCGATGGTTTGGCACAAGGAATCGATCCCCATTGGATTGGATTGGCCGATGGAAGCACATAGTCCATTAGTAGGTTGATGCTCAGAGCACAACTGGCCGAACTGTTGTTGGCAGCCAAAGCTTCTTGTGTTTAACAAAGACCAGGTCCTGATCGCATGTTTTCTTACCCAAAGTCTTCCACTAGTTCAACAAACCGTCGGCAGTGATGCTTGAACAAACCGTGACGTGTGTGATGCAACTCTGGCGATCGAGCACATGTGCAGAGGCGTGACGCCGACCAGGAGGAGTCTTGGCAAAGCATTGCTGATTTGCTGGTTAGCACTTGGTACTAGTGTACTAGTGCTGCTAATTAAGTTATCATTTGCCACCCAACCAATAGCGAGCTATAGAAAACACGTCGATGTCAGGGTGCGATCTTCCCGGATCTCCGTCCCACGTCGTACCGTGGCCTCCCTCGCGCCACGTACGTCTTAGGCGATGGCGACGACGATGTGCACGTCGGAGTCGTCGTCACCTGATTACATTACATCCATCTACCTGTTTTTAATAAGGTTTTGACTCCAACTTAGCCTGACGTCGATCGATCGATTAATTTGTGATCACGTCTCCTAATTTGTTGGTTGGTTCTGCTCAACCTGTAGACTTGCTCTAATCTTCTGGAAACTCTTGATTTTTTGTTCCCAGTTTCATTTCAAGCTCTACGTGCCGTCCCTCTCTTTTTCACCGACTAACCTTTTCACGCCACGTGATTCTCGAGGTTACACCCTGCCAGCTGAGCTCATTCCGACTGAATCTGTGCGAGCTGTGACGTAGTACGTGCTAACTTTACCAGCTCATCACGCAGTGATCTTTTTAGCTGGCTTCAAGAGCATTTTCCACGAGCATTACTGCGTGTCCTTTTCCCCGTTAGAAGTGGTCAATCTCGCGTGATCGGACCATGCATATTAGCAAATATACGGCCCACGTCAGCCGGAGATTGCAAATCTCCAATCGCAACTGGCCAAATACTTCTTTCATGTAGATTTGTGTGTGCTACTGCTTCCCTACATCATCTTCATCTGCCCTCCAAATAAATTAACCGTTCTAAACAAAACTGGCCAGTATCCGGCTTACTGGAGAAACTACTACTACCTTGGTTTGAACCAATGGGCTAATGCCACGCAGTGCTCCCAATATGCGTGATAGGTAAATTTCCATGATCCATCTGCTGCGCAACTAGGATCTCACTAGGAGTAGATCTAGCCGGATAGTACTGTCTAGGGTTCAACTTGCGTCTCGGTACTGCAAGTTACTGAGATAGAGAGAGAGGGAGATCGGAGGGGGAACATACCTTCTCCTTAGCTAGAGGAGGATGACGGTGTGGCCATGTTGTACGGCGGTGACGGCGAGAGCGTGTTGGCCTAGGCGGCGGCAGTGGCGGTGCTTCCCGTCACTACCGTACGACCCTCGATCGGATTAGGATTGTCGGTGGGGTGTACGACGCGTAGCGAACCTCGTAGTGCATGCCACCGGCCCCCACCTTTTTATATAGCGCAGGTGACAGGGGGCCGCCAACCATAGTTGGTTGGGCGCCCCCGATCAGGGCGCGAGTCAAAGGGCCCGGTGGGCTATTGGACCCACACGGGAAGAGATCAATCTAACATTCTCCCCCTTGATCTCAACTTTTACTTTTAACTATATGCTTTTCACTTTACTCGTTTCATCACATATCAGTACATAGAGCACGTTTCATCGTCACAGCTCAATTGCCGATACAATCAGACATCTACAACATACCTCTCTGTTTTGAGACAAATTATATTCCTTTTTGGGCCTCTCATGATTTAGGAATTATAGGCTTTCCCTTAAACCCATGCCGGCTAAGTGTTTCTTGATCACACTGGGTGGTAAGCCTTTCATAAGCGGATCCGTATGCATATTTTTTGTCCTTATATGCTCAAGACTAATAGTGTGATCCTGAATTTTATCTTTCACAACATAATGCTTTATCTCTATTGGTTTGGAAGCATTACTCGACTTGTTGTTGTGCGTATAAAATACTGCGGACTGGTTGTTACAGTACATCTTTAGTGGTTTGTCAATGCAATCCACCACTTCCAAGTCGGGTATAAATTTCTTTAACCATATCGCCTGCCCCGTGGCCTCATAACATGCTATAAATTATGCATACATCGTGGATGATGCAACTATTGATTGTTTGGAGCTTCTCCAAGAAATAGCCCCTCCCGCAAGAGTGAAGACGTATTCCGTCGTGGATTTTATATCATCTCTATCTCCCGCTGAAAGAGAAATGGGCGTCGCCTAGAGGGGGTGAATATGCGTTTTAAAATATTACGGTTTAGGCTCTAATAAATGCGGAATAGAACTTAACGTTTAATTTATCAAGCCAAAACCTATATCCACTAGGTTAAACTAAGTGCACCAACAACTTACGCTAAGCAAGACAAGTAACAAGGTGATAGCAAGATAAAATACTTCAAGCACGATGGCTATCACAATGAAAATTGCATAAGTAAAGGGCTCAGTTGAGAGATAACCGATGGCGCGGAGACGATGATTTGTTTTCCAAAGATCACTTCCAAATAAGCTATGTCTCCGTTGAAGAGGTGCGGGTGCGCAATGTACTTCGAACGCCACAAGTGTCTCACCTCGAGGTGTGGTGGCACAATGCTCACCCAACGCCACACAAGGCCTCACCCCAAGATGCGAAGGCACGCAACTCACCGACGCCACAAAAGTCTCACCCTATTCTCCCGTGAGCTCGCCATAAAGGCCTACTCACATTCCACTATGGGACACTTGAGGGCGGTCACCGAACCCGTACAAGGCTTGGGGCAAACTCCACAACTCAATTGGAGGGCTCCCAAGAAATGCCACAATAGGCGAACAAGCTTGGGGAATCTCCACAACTCAATTGGAGGCCCCAAGAACACACAACTCCACACAACCGTTTAGGATTCCAAGAACACAAGAGAAACAAGCCCAAGAGCTTGAACTCGCCGAGTCTCCGAGGAGAACTCAAACCTATGCCCCAAATACAAGAGGCAAGTCCTTCTCTCTCAAATTCCACCAAAGCTACAAAAGCTATTGGGGGAATAAGAGAGAAAGAACACAAAAGGAGAACACAAAACTCTCCAAGATCTAGATCCCAAGGATTCCTTCGCAAAGAAGGGATTTGGTTTGGTGGGGTTATAGATCTAGATCTCCTCTCTCAAATCCCTCAAAAAGATGCAAGAATCATAGGAGGAGGAAGGGGAGAGGGCAGGCTCTTTAATGTCAACAATGGAGGAGAGAGAGAGAGAGTGAAAAACTGTCCAAAAAGAGCTAACCCCATGAAGGGGAAGGTGAGCTCCTTTTAAAGGGATCCCCGATCTGCTTGTTACGCACAAAATCGTGCATGGCCGGTAGTACCGGTGGGTGGTCGGTACTACCGATGGAACCCAGCCAACGGTAGAAACGTGATGCAAAAAGAGTAGAAAACCTAGCTAGAACTACCGTGAGAACTTCCGATCGAAGTTCCGACAAATATACGCAACCAATACAAAGAGGTTACTGAATAGAAAATGGGGTTACCGGATGTTGGGCCGGAATTAACACCGGTACTACCGGCGGCAAAAATGCCCAGTGGTACTACCGGTGGCCCGCCGGAACTACCGGTCACGAAAACTTCAAAAACCAGAAACGCAATAACTTTCGCATCCGAACTCCAAACAAGATGAAACCAATTTTGTTGGAAAGATAACGACATGTAGAAATATTGGATATCACCAAGGGATAAAATACCATGAATATATATGTGAGATACCTCCCAAGGTGTGGAGCCGGAAAACCCGCAAGATCAAAAACGCAATAAGATATGCAAGGGAAATCCATTTTTGATGAACTATAGCTTGTTATGAAGATAACCACAAGCTATAGATCCTCACATGGACAAGAACCAAACAACTGGAGCTTGTTATGCAAGGGAAATCCCGTTAGGAGAAGAGGTCAATCTCGCGTGATCGGACCATGCATATTAGCCAATATACGGCCCACGTCAGCCGGAGATTGCAAATCTCCAATCGCAACTGGCCAATTGCTTCTTTCATGTAGATTTGTGTGTGTTACTGCTTCCCTACATCATCTCCATCTGCCCCCAAATAAATTAACCGTTCCAAACAAAACTGGCCAGTATCCGGCTTACTTGAGAAACTACTACCTTGGTTGAACCAATGGACTACTGATGCCACTCAATGATTAATTTGTGATCACTTCTCGAGGTTCGAATTATTCAAACTCGAGTTCAAATTTAAACACACATAATTGAATAAATATAGAATAACTCAATGAAAAGATCACAATGTTTAGAATTGAATTTTCATTTGTTTTATTAACGTGAATACAAGGTTCAAGAATGAAAATTACAAGAGTGTATCCGATCCTATTACGAACTACAAAACAAAATGAAAATTTCCTATCAAAACCTATATAATCTTCTTATCTATATTCTTGCTCTTCTTAACCCGTAACACAAACAAATGGAAACCTTTGTTTTGGTTAAAATGTACTAGGATCGACCCTAAGGTGAATTCAATTAGTGTAGAATCCAAGTACAAGATCCATGAACTAGTCCTGAACTTGTAGTTGAGATATAGGCAAATGAAAGAAAGTTCAACAACAAGGTAGCAAGACAGTAAGTAGGGGGTAGTGAATAATACCCAAGGAAACATCAGCAAAAGGATTCTTGAGAGATGATCACCTGCAAACCAATAACTAGGCAAAGTGACCATACACAATAGTAGTAAACCATAAACCCAAGGCCAATAGACTAACACCAGTAAATTGAACACTTATTAAACATCACCTCAACTTAATCTTTGGACCATTCCAAATCCTCAAAAATACTTCCCCATACATGATTCTTAATCTCTGAACTATTATGGAGCTCCTCGTAATGTCTAGGATCCCATCCGAGACTCCGAATCCAAATTTGATATCACCATCTATTTGATCTCACTAAACCGTAGCGGCGTCGAGCGTTAAGTGTGTGACTCAACAGTTTGTAAATAAGTGAACATGGTCGAGACACCTCTCATAATGGTTCCACGAATGCCAAGGATATCTACCCGATATCCCATTCCTTTTGTCTAACGATATTTTACTTGCCCGAGATTCGTTCGTTAGTATCTCTATACCTAGTTCAATCTCGTTACCGGCAAGTCGCTTTACTCATTCTGTAATACTATATCCCATGTCTAACTCTTAATCACATGATTGCAAGCTACTTCGAATATATATTATTACCTGAGAGGGCCAGAGATATCTCTCTATCATAGAGAGTGGCAAATCCCAATCTTGATTCGTGTAACTCAACAAACACCATCGGAGATACCTAAAAGCCACCTTTGTAATCACTCAGTTACGAAGTGACGTTTGATGTCCACAAAGTATTGCTCCGATGCCAGGGAGTAACAAAATCTCATGGTCTAAGAAATTGGATACAAGATTATTGAAGGTTTGGCATTTAGAACTTAATGATACAACAAGATTGCTATTCTTTATTTGGGTCTGTCCATCACATCATTCTCCTAATGATATAACCTCATTATTAATCAACATCACATATTCATGGTTAGGAATCCTTAATCTTCATTTAATCGATGAGCTAGTTGAGTAGAGGCTCACTAGGGACACCGTGTTTTTATAAATCTACACACATATTATGATTCCAAACAATGCAATTATAGCATAGGGAATACATATTAATCATCAACAAGGAAATATGACTAATAACCAGATTGCCTCTAGGGCATATTTCAATAGGACGGAGGGCTTTCGATGGTGGTGGGCTCCAGTGGTCGTTGTCGTCGCTGATATGTGATGACCCACAAGTATAGGGGATCGCAATAGTCTTCGAGGGAAGTAAAACCCAATTTATTGATTCGACACAAGGAGAGCCAAAGAATATTTATAAGCCTTATCAACTGAGTTGTCAATTCAGCTGCACCTGGAAACAATCTTGCTCGCAGTAGTTTATCAGTAGCAACAATTTTATAGTAGAAATAGCAAAGTAAAAGCAGTAGTAAAAGTAAAGACAATAGTAACAATTGCAGTAAACAGTAGGATTAAAGCACATTAGGTATAGGGAGGGTTGGACGGACGTTGCATGGACCCGACAATTCATATAACAATCCATATATAGGGCATTTGCAGATAAATAAGGTAAAGCATCCAAGTACTAAATAATCATAGGCATGTGTTCCATATATAGTCATACGTGCTCGTAATGAGAACTTGCACAATATCTTTTGTCCTGCCAGCCCGTTTGCAGCGGGACCTCAAGGGATTCTACTAGCAATTAAGGTGCTCCTTTTAATAGAGCACCGGAGCAAAGCATTAACACTCCGTGAACACACGCGATCCTCATATCATAGCCATTCCCTCCGGTTATCCCGATTATTGTCACTTCGGGGTCTTTGGTTCCGGACAGTAATATGTGTATACAACTTGCAGGTAAGATCATAAACAATAATATCATCATGAAACAATAACATGTTCAGATCTGAAATCATAGCACTCGGGCCCTAGTGACAAGCATTAAGCATAACAAGTTGCAACAAAGTCAAAAAGCACTAATAATAGATACTAGGCACCATGCCCTAACAATGTGATGCAATTACATGAACGATCCCATCCAATCCCTACCATCCCCATAGCCTACAACGAGGGATTACTCACTCATGGATGGGGGAATCATGAATGGTTGATGGAGAAGCAACGGTGATGACGACGACGATGATCTCCTCCAATTCCCTGTCCCGGCAGGGTGCCAGAACAGAGTTTCTGGTTCCGAATCGCGGTATCTGGTGGTGGCGCCGCAGGGGAACTCTATCTAGAAAAACGTCGAACCCCCTGTCTGTTTTAGGTCAGAGGGCTTTTATAGGCGAAAGGAGAGGTCGAGGCGGAGTCCGAGGCGGCCACATCACGTCCTGGCGCGGTCTGGCCTGGCCCGCACGGCCAGGTGGTGTGGGCCCTTCGTCGCCCTTCTTCGTCTCATCTTCTGGCTCCAGGAGTCTTCTGGTAAAATAGGAGTTTTGCGATATTTTCCGGTATTTTTCCTGAAAGTTGATTTCCTGCACAAAAACGAGACACCAAAGCAATTATGCTGAAAACATCGTTAATCTGCATTAGTTGTGTCCAAATCACACAAATTAGATAAGAAACAATAGCAAAAGTTTTCGGGAAAGTAGATACGTTTTGGACGTATCAACTCCCCCCAAGCTTAGCTTATTACTTGTCCTCAAGCAATTCAGTTGAAAACTGAGTGCGATAAAAGAAACTTTCATGAACACATTTGCTTCACAAGATGTATATATTCTCAATATATGATCAAGTACTTAGGCAATTCATAATAAGGAGTATGCAAATAAGTTTACTCAGTAGTCATGCAAGCTATGAAGAGGTTCCAAATCATTAATAATAAACAACATGACACATAAGCATATGCAGGATTGTAGTGATCATAAGAAGATATGATAAAGTGGTATCTCGCTTGCCTTTCTTTGGAGCAAAATATAAATGCCAAGGCATCTCTGAAGTTTAAGTGAAGACTAGAAATAAAAATATCAAAGATACAAGTGTCAACTTTATGCCATAATTAACCGTGTTTTGGGACAAAGAATGACAACTATGCTCTTAGGAAGGTGCTCAAAGAATAAATTGTGACTCAACATAAAAGTGAAAGGAAAAGATTTAAAAGTTTGAAAGGCTTCCAAATGCTGAAAATATGGTACTCATTAGCTTTGAGCTCTCATTGCCCCTATCATAAGCATCTTTTAGGTGATTAAGGTTAAAGTGAAAAAATATGAGGATATGCTTGACAAGTTATAAGTTGAAATCTCATGCCCCTTACTTACGAAGACCGAACCTCATGCTACTCAACTTTAGTGACGAGTAAGTTCTTGTCATTGTAAGTACATGTGTATCATAGAGAACCGCTAACGGGGTACCCCTTGCCCGATGATATGGAAGCATTCCCATATTGAAATGACAAGGCAAGCAGACAATGATCATCTCAGTGATCTTCTTATTTGCTATTTGCATAGATTTTTATTAAGGATGCTTCACAGATTGCTCACTATGGTTATGCTGCAAGTTTCCACCATGATTAGGCATGGCTTAGGCTAGCGGCCTAGGCGTTTCTCTAACACATATACAAACTCCATGAGCTTACAAGCTCCCCTTTTATTTCACACCGCCGGGATCCATAAGAAATAGAACATGATATCAACTAAATAAAGTGCAATGTTGAAAGCGTACCCCATGGTAACATGGTTCTGCTAATTCACAACTTATAAAGCGCAAGCATATACGCAACATAGATGGGCACAATGGTTCAAGTTTATTAAGTGCAAGAAAAGTAAAGTGTGCCATCAAGTTTGTGAGAGCTTTACTAACTAATTTTCTCATAACAAGCAAATATTTTTATTGGAAGAAAACAAAGCATAATAAACATGCAAGGAATAGCAATGATGCTAATAGGTAGATATGGTGGACTCTTCTTGACAACTTTGGTTTTGGGGAGTTGGATGCACGAGTAAAGCTTATACTCAACACAAGTGAAGGCTAGAAATAGAAAGGGAGCGACAATCGAGAGAGCAGTAACTGTCATAATCATGCTTGCGACAAAACAAAATAAATAGTGTCATAAAAGTGACACAAGAACTCTGAAGAAGAATAAATCATCGAGGATTAACTGACCTTTTGTTTAGTCATATGCATGCGTGAGCATGTGCCAAGTCGATTCAAATAGAACATTCAGAGGAGGATACCACAATATCATACCAAGTTATGAATAGAACAATGCGAGCTACCAGTTATATGACATGTTACAAACTAGTAATGGATTGGAACCGATCATAAGAAGGCAAGAACTACTAAGCATCCATTTAAATAACATACACCTTACATGAAAAGACTAAGCATGCCCACAATGATGAGTATATGTACAAAAATGAAAACAAATAGAGTTCATACCAGCCTCTTACCACACCTCGAGTTGTCATAAATCATCATTGACTTTTACTTGTGTGACTTGAATAATAAGATAAACCCAAACTCCGAGGTATCACTGAGGACCACTGAACCCTGCAATGAACTTTACAAAACCAGAGAAGAACAACAAATATTTTTGTATTTTCTATTTTTAAAGGCAAGAACCGAAAGGAAGAACAAGCAAAGCGAAATATTTTTGGGTTTTTCGAATAATCAAAACAAAGCTAAAAGAAAGAAGGAAACCAAGGCTAAAAGATAAAGAAGCAAACAAAGATAAATAACAAAAATATTTTTGGTCTTTTTGTGTTTTGGAAAGCAGAAATAAAGCAAGAACAAAAACTAAAAAGAAAACAAAACATGGATATGCAAAGTACCGACTGAACATGATATGTAGATGAGTGTGATGTCGGTATACCTCCATCCAAGCTTAGGCTTTTGGCCTAAGTGGGTATCAATCCCAAGCTGGCAAGGAAGGAGCGTCTCCATAATATGGCGAAGAAGTGTCTTCATCCTGATATGAACTCGAGAACGCCCCAGCGTAGTGCGCAGAGTAGTCGTAAGAGGACACATCCCCCTGGTGTTGCCCGTGAAAACTAAGCAAGCGGAGCTGCTCGTCCACCTCCTCCTTGGAACGCGACCATGGCATCCTGCAAATACTGAACAAAGTGGACTGTGGCAAAGGAATTTCCCTCTCATCTCCGTCAGTAAACAACATCCTATAAACTAAATTCTCGGTACTAGAGTCAGTAGTAACAAAGTGATGTGTTTTCATAGCAGCAAGATCAAGCCTTTGTGGTGTCAACACAGTGTCATTAGGATCCACAGAAAGTTCTAAGGCAGCAACCATGCGTTTGGCAATAATGCCCCCATAAATAGGTCCTCTAGCAGCTAAGCGACGGGCAGTGAGAGAACCAAGATTATACTTGGTATCATTATTAAGTGCAGCAGCAAGAAAGGCTAAATAATAATTAGAAATATTACTAGTGTTTTCCCTACCAAGAATGCTAGTGGCAAGATAGTAAGCAAAATATCTAAGAGCTAGGAGTTGGATGTTCCTTATCTTCCCGCGCCGAGCTGTGCGGTCATCGTCATTTGTCACACTTCGGTAGAGTTTCAGCAAATCAGCGGGTCGACCTTGTATCTTCTTCATTGTCCCAGTCATGCATATACCTATAATGCTGCAAAATCTTTCCAATGGCATGGCAATAGGCATATTATAAATTTTGAACGAAACAGTTGACCTATAAGGGGTGTTAGTGAAAGTGAAACTTTCAATGAAAGTTTTGGTGAGCACGGCATATTGCTCACTCTCATCCTGCATGTAAGTGGTTAGACCAACCCTCTGAACAAGAAGTAGGAAATCATCAAGGATTCCTGCAGCTTGCAAAAAGGCAAAGCAAGGGAAGGTGGATGGATGAGCATCTCCCTCATCCCGTTCATTGCCAAAGCGCGGTGCAATAGATATTCATTATATGATAGCCTAAATTGCGATGCCGATCTTGAAGGCCTTGTTCTCCTGGGTGCGTCTCTCTCAAATACTTCCCCCAAAAGTATGATTGTTCATCCTTCCTTTTTCTGAAATTTTAGACAACCATCATACAAGTGATTGCAAAGTGATTACTTAATGAAAGGAACTACTTATAGGGACTTGTAAGAGGCCTAAACATGCATCAAAAAAATTTCTCTAAGCATTGAACAAGTATGCAAGCTCACATAACCTGTCACCTACAGTAGCAAAAAACTCATGATATAATCCACTAATCACAAATCTACTTGGACAAGCGAAGGAGTCACATACCGGAGATCAAATGCTCCAAATCTCAGCAGCAAGGATGGGTTGAGCAAGGAGATCGAAAATCACGAGCAAGAATAGCAAGAACACGGATTGGAGCAATGAACTGGTGTTTTCTCGGGAGAGAGAAATGAGTGGCATGCGGGAGAGTAAGTGGAGGGCCAGGGGTGGCCCACACCATGGCCATGCGCGCCCCTGGTGTGGCTGCGTCACCAGGTGGTGTGCCTGCCTGGTGGGCCCCCCGGGTCACTCCAGGTACTTCTCTGCCTCTTTTTTCACGTAAAAATTTAATATAAATTTTCTGGAATTTTTCGATACACTTTATTTTTTAGCAATTTTCAGGTATTGATGAATGATTTTCTGGCAGAAAGATAATTTTAGAGTGATGCAATAACAAAACAAAACCTAAACTTCAGAAGTTCTAAGACACTCTAATATGCAAGCAACTAGCAATGGAAAAGTAAACTAAGTGAAAGCGAAAATTACAATGGATAAAATAAAAGTAAGCAAAGATAATGATGGTGAAAACATTGTTTTGTTCATTAAAATCCCTTTGTTAACAAGGTTGATCAGGTCTTGTTACCAAAACAATTTTATATGAAACAAAACTTTGCATTTCACTAAATGATTATGTTACCTCAACCTTGATAGCAATGGTCCTAATCATAATAGTTTCATAGTTTTCTCGTGGTATGGGACAATATATTTCTCCAACTTGGATGCCCTCAATATTTTCAATCGAATTTAAGCCATAAGTCCTGTCAATCTTCTTGGGGAAATAGATAGTATGCTCCTTGTCATTAACATTAGAAGTTACCTTTCCTTGATTGCAATTAATGACAGCTCCTGCAGTATTAAGAAAAGGTCTCCTAAGAATAATAGACATATTATCCACTTCAGGCATTTCAAGCACAACAAAGTCAGTTAATATCAAGCAATTATGAGCCACTTGAATAGGAACATCCTCACATATATCAACAGGAATAGTGGTAGATTTATCTGCCATTTGCAAAGATATATCAGTTGATATTGATTTCTGCAATTGAAGTCTTTTGTAGAGAGAAAAATGGATAACACTAACTCCTACTCCCAAATCACACAAAGCAGTTCTAACATAACTATTTTTAATAGAACATGGAATAGTTGGAATCCCATGGTCTCCAAGTGTCTTTGGAACCTTACCAGTAAAGGAATAATTAGCAAGCAAAGTAGAAATTTCCTCATTAGGGATCTTCCTTTTATTAGACAATATCCTTCATATATTTAGAATAAGGAGGTAATTTAATAGCATTAGTTAAAGGAATTTGCAAAAATAAAGGTTTCATCCACTCACAAAACTTATTATAGTGTTCTTCTTCCTTTGACTTGTGTTTCTTATCAGGGAAAGGCATTGGTTTTTGAACCCAGGGCTCTCTTTCACTACCATGTTTATTAGCAACAAAATCTTCCTTAGTGTACTTAGCATTTTTAGTGTTCCTTTCAAGTTCTTCTTCAATTTCTTCTTTATCAGGAGCATGATTTTTCTCATTACCACTCTCAGTTTCAGCATCAGAGACAGATATACTATTAGGATATTTAGCAGGTTCAGACGATTCTACAACTATTTTATGTTTCATTTTCTTTCTCTTAGAAGAAGTACCTCTATTTTCAGTTTGTTGAGAATCCTGCTCAATCTTTTTAAGATGCCCCTCAGGATATAAAGGATCCTGAGTGGCAGTACCACTTCTAGTTCTAATTTTATAAGCATGTTTTTCTTTAGAAGCATTAACTAGCAAATATTTTTGTACCTTAATAAGCTGATCAATTTGAGTTTGAAGCATTTGGAAATGTTCAACAAGCATTTTAACATCATTAGAGGTTCTTTCTACAATATCCCTTAACTCAATAATAGCTCTAGAGTTTTCCATTAAATGATTCTGCACTCTTTTATTAAAATTATCTTGCTTAACAATAAAAATATCAAATTCTTATAAGCATTGATCAGGAGGTTTAGAATAAGGAATATCACCTTCATCAAAATGTTGGAGAGAATGTACCTCTATAGTGGATGAGTGGGAGATTGACTTACATAATTCTTCTATAGGAGGTAAATTCTCCGCATCTTTAGATTTAATACCCTTCTCCTTAAGACATTTCTTAGCTTCCTTCATCACTTCATCATTTAGTTCAATCACTCCTCTCTTCTTTGGTGTTGGTGTTGGCTTAGGCATTGTTAACTCAGGTGTAGTTGACTCAGGTGTGGTTGACTCAGGTGAAGTCCAGTCATCATGATTCTTGCTTATTTTAGCCATTAATTCCTCAGCTTCATTGGGAGTTCTTTTCCTAAAAATACAATCAGCACAACTATCCAGGTATGTCCTAAATTCTTCAGTTACTCCATTATAATATATATCAAGAAGCTCATTTTTAGGTAATGGACACACAGGCTGTGCATGAATCAACGCACAAAACCTTGCCCATGATTCAGGCACTATCTCCTTTTCTCCTTGTTTAAAATCAAAAAGTTCCTGCAGAATAACATGTCTAGCACTAGGAGGGAAATATTTCTGAAAGAAAGTATCAATTAAGTAATCAGGGCTATTAATAGATCCAGGAGGTAAATTATTAAACCAAGTTTTAGCCTCTCCTTTTAGTGAAAAATGGAAAAATTTAGCAACAAAGTAGGTGCGCATCTTAATATCATCAGAAAATAGACCACTCACAGTAGAAAGCTCAGTCATATGTGCTACAACACTTTCATTCTTAGTCCCACAAAAAGGTTCTTTCTCAACAATGGTTATGTAAGATAAATCAAGAGAGAAATCATAATCCTTATCTTTAATGTTTATGGGAGATGTAGCAAACTTAGCATTAGGAGACAATTTAGGTCCAACAGTATGTTTCTCAACAAGTCTCTTAATAGCACTCCTACCATGAGTGTTTTCGCATTCTTTAATAAATTATTCAGTCATTTCTATATATCCATCTTGAATATCATAGCTCTCTCTAGACTCAGGTGAACTGACAGGTGTAGTAGTGTCTTCATTAGGAGTTTCAGTATTTCCACCTATAGTTCTAGCAATCGTAGCATCAAGGAAAGGACCTAATGAACCACTCTTATCAAGCACAGTAGAAGCAACATCATAAGTATCAGAAGTTTCAGATTCAGCAGTAGTAGTAGTATGTGTAGCATGCGTATGTGGTGGTGGTGTGAGGAGCTTACTCATCACAGATGGTGAATCAAGAGCAACAAAGGTGTTCAGAACTGTACCTGTCCATGTAGTGGATGGTAATATGGCAACCTTTCCATCACGCGATTTACCCATGATGAATGGATAGCAGCGAACAATAGTGATTCCAAGTGAACTTGATAAATACAGCTATGCTCCCTGGCAATGGCGCCAGAAAATAGTCTTGATGACCGACAAGTATAGGGGATCGCAACAGTCTTCGAGGGAGTAAAACCTAATTTATTGATTCAACATAAGGGGAGCCAAAGAATATTTATAAGCCTTAACAACTGAGTTGTCAATTCAGCTGCACCTGGAAACAATCTTGCTCGCAGTAGTTTATTAGTAGCAACAGTTTTATAGTAGCAATATCAAAGTAAAAGCAGTAGTAAAAGTAAAGACAGTAGTAACAATTGCAGTAAACAGTAGGATTAAAACACGGTAGGCATAGGGATGGATGGACGGGTGTTGCATGGAGAAGACAATTCATATAACAATCCAGATATAGGGCATTTGCAGATAAATAAGGTAAAGCATCCAAGTACTAAATAATCATAGGCATGTATTCCATATATAGTCATGTGTGCTCGTAATGAGAACTTGCACAATATCTTTTGTCCTGCCAGCTCATTTGCAGCGGGGCCTCAAGGGAATCTAATGGCAATTAAGGTTCTCCTTTTAATAGAGCACCAGAGCAAAGCATTAACACTCCGTGAATACACGTGATCCTCATATCACAACCATTCCCTCCGGTTATCCTGATTATTGTCACTTCGGGGCTTTTGGTTCTAGACAATAATATGTGTATACAACTTGTAGGTAAGATCATAAACAATAATATCGTCATGAATCAATAACATGATCAGATCTGAAATCATAGCACTCGGGCCCTAGTGACAAGCGTTAAGCATAACAAGTTGCAACAAAGTCAAAAATCACTAATAATAGATACTAGGCACCATTCCCTAACAATCTGATGCAATTACATGAACGATCTCATCCAATCCCTACCATCCCCATAGCCTATAGTGGGGGATTACTCACTCATGGATGGGGAATCATGGATGGTTGATGGAGAAGCGATGCTGATGACAATGATCTCCTCCAATTTCCTGTCCTGACAGGGTGCCAGAACGAAGTTTTTGGTTCCGAATCGCGGTATCTGGTGGTGGCGACGCAGCGGAACTCTATCTGGAAAAACGTTGAACCCCTCGTCTGTTTTAGATCAGAGGGCTTTTATAGGCGAAAGGAGAGGTCGGGGCGAAGTCTGAGGCGGCCACACCACCTCCTAGCGTGGCCTGGCCTGGCCCGTGCGGCCAGGTGGTGTGGGCCCCTCGTGGCCCTTCTTCGTCTCATCTTCTGGCTATAGGAGTCTTCTGGTAAAATATGAGTTTTGCGATATTTTCCGGGATTTTTTCTGAAAGTTGATTTCCTGCGTAAAAAGGAGACAAACAAAGTAATTCTGCTGAAAACAACGTTAATCCGCATTAGTTGTATCTAAATCACACAAATTAGAGAACAAACAATAGCGAAAGTATTCGGGAAAGTAGATACGTTTTGGACGTATCAATATGCTGGGAGATGGAGGGAAAGACGGTGAGGGGGTGCGCCCGAACAAGGAGAAGAGGATGGACCAAAAAGGAGCGTCACGAGCTCACAGAGTCGACATCGGTGACTCAGAAACGATGGCAACTGATGAGAGCTCCGCCGAGAAATCTCTCAGCAGCCTGGCGACATTGCACGAGGGGAGCACAAGGGAAAAAGGAGGGGTCAAGGCGGATTTAAGGAGGAGGTTCTGGTAAGGCCAGAATGGTCGGGAGAAGGGGAGGAGAGTGAGAATAGGATCTCCCGTTGGGCTGGCTTGGTCTGGGTTGTTGGCCCACAGGTTGTCTGCCTCCTTTTATTTATTTAATTTTTTCATTTTCTATTTTATTTCTTTTAGTTTCAAAATAGCTCCAATCCTATTTAATAGTTCTTCAATTTTCTTAAACATAGAAATAGAAATATTATATATATTAGCACACTTGCTAAAAAAAAATCTGAAATAAAGATAATACTATAAATTTGGTATTGAAACTATTATAGGGGTATATTCCCATTAGGTTTCTTTATTTACATTTTCTTGAAGGAACAATCAAAACAATTTTTTAAAGTAACACAAAATGAGAGTATGTATTTAAAATGTTTGAAATCAATTTTGAAACAGATATAAAATTTTATAAATATTATTTTGTATATATATACTTTTCCAAAGATCATTTTGGGGAACGCATATGGCACCAAAATGGCTCCAAAATAATTTTAGTAAAAGTATTTATTAATTTTTAGGAAACAAATGTGTTTCAAAAAAGTAAAACATAAATAGTACTTTATTATTGAAATAACATTTATATAAAACCTTTTTGTTAACCAATTTTCATTATGGCCTGATGGAAAAATCTTTATATTTGGCTCAAAACAAATATTTTAAAAGGGTGGAAGAGTATTATTCAACAAAGAATGTTTTAAAGACATTTTCATCAATAAGATATTTATTTTAAGGTTTGTTTTATACAAAAAGGTTTTGAGGTGTATCTATTTGACATATAAGATTTTGGATTGTTATAGAACCAAAAATAAAAAAAATTGGTTCCACAAACAAGATCCCTTTATTTGGTTTTGGAATATAGATTTTCCTACTCAATCGAACCAAATTTATTGTTTTGCATTATTTTTAATAAACCCTCAAACTTTTCTTTTCTTTTGAAATTTTAAATAAGGGAAAAGAAATTTTAATCAAACTATTTTAATAATTTATCATTCCAAAATTTAGAAAGTTTTTGGATGTTACATAAATTTTCTAAGCTCAAATGATACGTAAAGTAGTGGTACCATTCATATTCAAAATAGCTAGTTTGGATATTTATTCGCTCAACCATTGGACCAACAAGGATTTCGAAACATTTGTACATTTCTAGTTGATAATAATGAACATATAATAGTTACAGAAAAATTATTGTACCGCTCTAAGAGATATAATATTTATGAATAAAGAGTACGATGACTCACACGGTATAACATGCATTAGTATGCTAGGTTACCACATTTTTCTTCCTTTCCTTTTCAGAAAGACCTGTCCTATCCCAAGTTAGTTAGAGCATCTCGACTCGAAAATCTTATATGGGCTCCGGTGGTAGCATTTTTTACTCATATGGGGTGACACCGTCCGTTTACTGAATATGGGGAGAGGGTGTTCCAACCATGCTCACAATAGCAAAATATTTTTTTGCTTACATTTTGACAAACACCCCGTGGGCGTAGTGAGCTGAGCGCCATCAATGTCTACCATCTATTTAGATACATATCCATACATAGATAAAATGAAGGGCTGAAGGTAATCCTAATCGACTATATCGCTTTCACTACCGTTGTCGCCGGCGTCGTCATCAACGTCGTCCTCCGCGTCGACGTTCTCCTCCTCCATGTTAGAACCAAGGTCGACGATCCCGGTGGCCTCCACCCTCCTCATTAATTCTTCACGGCGCCGCCTCGATAACGGTGTAGATCGTACGCCCGAAATCTGCCCAGAAGCGCTGCCTCCCTTAGGGGTTGCACAGATCCGGGCGGAGCTGCCGTCGGTGAGCTCGACATAGCGTAAGCTCCGCCTTCCGCTCCTTCTTGAACCGCTTCGACCAGTACACACTCGTGGGCGAGTACCGGGCCATTGCCCTCTTCTGCTCCGGCAACTGGTGTTTCAATCTGCATTGCCAATTTGTTGCCACACAAGAGAGGAGCCATGGACACACCGGCGTAGCTGAGCTCGAAGCCGGCCGGAAGCCTCGCGCGCGGCGGCGGGAGGATGTCATAGTAGGCGAACATCACGACCTCGTAGAAATTGAGATTGGGCCTCTCCATGGCGGCGGGAGGGGGAGGGAGGGACGCCTATATATAAGTGGAAAGGGCTGGAACGAAGGGGCTCTGTGGACGAGGAGCCATTCTCTCACTGCCAGGACTGGTCCGTGGCGTTTTCAGCTTTATCGTGTGCCCCGCTAGCCCCTCGCGGGTTGGGTCGAGCCTGTGCGCCGGATAGAAAATGAGCCATGCCGAATGCCAAAAAATAATTAGGAGACGTGCTGGACGAGATTTTAACCAACGTAACTTTTTTTTAGGGGGTTTTAGGGTTCCGGGTGGAGACGCTCTTAGGCGGTGCCATTCCGGGCCAGTCTGACGTGGGGCACCGAACGACGACGTGCACGATTGTGTTTGGTGCGCGTTCAACGGCAGCGAAGAAAATAAACGCCACGCAAAGCAGGTCCATTTCGTGCGGTTTTTGTCCTTGACAACGCATGCATGCCGTGCATGTGCATGTGCCTCTTCTTTCTTTGTTTCCCCACCGGCCGAACAATCTGTATATACACTGTATATGTACGTAGACCTATCCACAGAGTCCATCCCCCGTAGCAGTACGTAGCGATCATTTTATACGTACATATACTATACATAGTGCGTGCCGTCGAGTTGTGGCTTGTCATTTTTTGCGACGGCCGACATGCCGACGTGCGAAGCTTGCTTACCTCCTTTTGCCGGTTCGTACAACCGGCCCACTGAGCGAACTACTGTATATATATGGGGTTGGCTTCTTCTCGGCGGTAATTAGCTTATATAGTACTGTATTACTAATGAGCTAATGATTACTTCCTTTTTTTAAAAGATAAGATGTTTTAGCTTTGTGAAAAGAGTGTATCTAGACCTCGTTTAGTGCGTATATTCATATCGGTACGGAGTGAATCTTCACACGAAAAAGGTCTAAATACACTCTTTTCATAAAGCTAAAACATCTTATATTTTAAAACGGAGGGACTATTTCCTTTGTCTTCAAATATAGAACGTTTTGGTGAGTAAATTTGGTTTGCCAAAACATCTCGAACAAAGGTGATGTAGAAATTATTTATTATACTTTGAGCACTTTGAAAGAGAGTTTCTACGCAGAACAGTAGAAATGAAACGTGCAAGAAATACTGATTAGTTGCTCCTGCTGTATGATGTACCACTGGTGAAAAGAATAAGAAAAGAAAAAAGTTAGCAGTGACCAGGTGTGCGAGGCTAACCGACGACCAAAAACGTCATTGTTGCACTTAATTACATCCATCCATCATGCGATCGGTTTGCAGGCACCAGCTAAGCTAGCTTGAGTGCTGTGGTGGCGAACAAACAACCACCGGCCGCGTTTTACAAATACTCACTCCGCCACGAATTAGATATCGCCCGATTTGTGATATAAATGTAAATTTAGACAAATCAGCGATCTATTTCGAGACCGAGAGAGTTTTCGATAAACGGTGCCATGTCACCATGAACAAAAGGCGGCAAAAGATAAACCACAGAGCTGCTGTACAAAATGATACCACTCAAATTGATAGTACACCTCTCTCCTCACTCATCGATGTATTTACAAGCGTGGTCGATCGGGAATAAATACTGTACTACGAAATACTAGTACTCCACAACTAATTTTCCTCCCCTGAAAGAATTTAAGCCTATCTATCTTAGCTATACTACTGATCCCAAGCAAGAGAGTCGGCGATTGAATCACGAGATCTCTCGGGAATCCAACGGAGAAACGAAGAAAAGAAGAGATAGGGAAAAGATGATCAACTCCTAATCAAACGCGAGCTGTGCTAATAGTAGTAGTAACATTACTCCGTCGGATGCCATGTTCCGTCTCTCTCAGAGCCAGAGCGCGCCGGCGTCCTTGAGGATGGGCACGAGCTCGCCGGAGATGTGGACGGCCATGAGCCGGTCGAGGCCCCCGAGGAGCCGCCCGCCCACGAAC
This sequence comes from Avena eriantha, assembly GCA_910589775.1. Lineage (NCBI taxonomy): Eukaryota > Viridiplantae > Streptophyta > Magnoliopsida > Poales > Poaceae > Avena > Avena eriantha. The sequence goes on along the minus strand of OU342746.1, from coordinate 397,372,890 downwards.
ACGGCTGGCAGCGCCGCAACCTCGCCTTCCGCGCTGGCGAGGGCGGCCAGCTCGGCCTCGTCGGCGACCTCGTGCACGGCCGGGTTCACCCCGAGCCCCTGCAGCAGCCGCTTCACCACGTGGCTCAGGCAGCACCCGCGCCTCCCCACCACCACCACCGGGCTCTCCGCCACCACCCGCCTCACCGCCTCGCCACCGTCGTCCCTGCCCCTCGCCGCAGCGTCAACGAGCCTCCCCTGATCGGCCGCGCCGGTCTCAGGCTCCGTCTGTGCCATCGCCGCAGCCCGCCGCGGCCACGACGGCAGCCGCCCGGCGCTGTACGGGATGGCCTGGTACATCTCGGCCGCTGGCCTACTCGAATTCTTCCTTCGCTAATCGCTAGCTACCTTTTCCCTCTCGATCGCTGTCTCGTGTGCAGCTGCGCTGAGTCTCCGTGGCGTGGTGTAGTGCGGTGGGCAATGGGAAGTTGGGGGAGCTGGATATATAAAGCGCGGTGAGCTCATCGGGGGAGAGGGGATGGCGTCACCCATCCGTCACCAGCGAAGCGAGAGGGCTGCGTGTTTCTCCGGTGGGGGCCCACGCGGTAAGGAGGACGACGGCGACCGCGGCTCTCGCGCGCCCGTCGCGGCGCGGCCATGTAGTAGGAGGAGCATGTGCAAGTGCGACGTACGCGGAGCGGCGTGACGTGGCGGCGCGTCAGCCGCGGTTGCGGTGAGACCGCGGGGATGGCGGAGGATACGTGGCGGGTGACGATTGCCGGGGTGGCTGCTTGCCGGGTGGGCCCGGGAACGGCTGCCACACGAGGAAGTCGTTGAGAAAATTATAACTACGCCGTACGTCTGGTGTTGATCAGGAGATTGCGCAGATGTGTCTTAACAGTGATCCGTTTGTCAGCGTGGGCCATATTTTGCTATATTCTTCTCGATAAATATCATGGGTTTACATCTCATGGCACAAACTGTGTTCACATAAGAAAAAAAATAGTGAATACTACCTCAAGTGGCAATATAACCATACACACGAACGAACATCTTCATATGTGAATTTGTTGTGTAATCGTGTTTCATTACATTCTGATTTTATTTTTGTAGATATGCATAGATCAAAGACTTTGTTTCTCCTTTTTGTGAAGTGTCTATGGTCCAACCTCTGAGATATTTTCCGGGACACCTATTTTATTTGGGGATCTTTGCATCGGGCGTATTTACCAAACATTGTAGTAACATATTTCAACACTTTGGATACCATGTCAACGAAACCTTCGAGTTTCAACCATCCAAGTACAAACTCTAAAGAGTGCTCGGGTGTTTCTTCTTGCATGTGATTACTTTAATTCTAGCAAACATATCTCTATTTGGCACTCCTTCGTCTTTGTGCACAAGCACACCTCCAAATATACGTTTTCTACATATACAGGGCCATTAGCTCTCACATAGCGCTTTCCTAAGAAAATTAACACGTTGTGAGCTTTGCACGCCGAGAAACTAAATGTGTCGAATGCATGGAGGTTAAGGTGGAGCTTAAGGTCGATGTTGCTCTCTCTAGGTTGGACGGACATGGGGCAACGGGTGTGGTGATACAGGATGACCAAGGATCTTTTAGAGGGGATAATCGGGAGATGTATGTTGTCGTGCAGAATGTGTTAATATCTGAACTTTACCTTGTCGAGATGGAGTGAAGCTTGCCAAAAATCTCAACCTAAATCATGTCACCATTATTGAACTTGACTCCTACGATTCTTGTGTCGTTGTGGCGATTCAAAAATGAAGCGAAGCACTACTCCAATTCAAACCAGATTGCAGATTGCCGAGCTCGGTAGAGGTTTTCTTGATTTCACTATTAATTATGTAAAGAAAGCTGCAAATACGGTAGCTCATTAGTTACAAAATTTGCATCCATCAGTACTGCATTGTGTTTCTGGCTAGGGTTCCAAAATATCTAGCAATGCGTATTTACCAGATCGTAAATTTGCAATTAATTCACTATAAGCTCCATGTCCTAAAAAGAGATGGGGCATGAGTTATTATAAGATTGCATTAATGCAAATTTAATCTAGCGAGGTCAAAAAACAATTACAGTAGAAACACGAAGAGTTAATTTGGCATCAACTTTTTCCGATATTCTCCTTTTTTGCAAAAGGACTTGGCATTAAAAGAACCAAACGACGATGGTACGCTACCGGAAAAACTTTCTTTGCCGTGTGGCAAAACCACACAACAAAGGAGACAAGTAACACGGCAACGGCTTTGCCGTGTGTATACACACGACAAAAGTCACACGACATCGTTTGCGACGGCAAAGAGGCTTTGCCGTGTGTCTCCAGCGCAAAACACGGCAAAGCCTTTGCCGTGTGTCTGGCAGGCGTACACGGCACAGTAAAGTAGCTTCACGGTTCCGTCCGTTTGACGGAGCTGGAGGGACTTTGCCGTGTTTTCGTTATGCCGTGTGTTTTTGTCCTTTGCCGTGTCCCTTTCCTTTGCCGTGTGCCGCTTATGTGCCGTGTGTTGTGCCTTTGCCGTGTGTCCTCGGGAGTTAACACACGGCAACGAGTTCCTCTTTGCCGTGTGCCGCAGATGAAGAACACACGGCAGAGACTGCCCCTTTGCCGTGTGCCTCTTCTAGGTGGAACACGGCAAAGGTGATGTCTGCCCAGTGCCTGCTGCACAGGCTGCTGCCACCTGTCTGCCTTTGCCGTGTGTATACACACGGCAAAGTCATGATGGGTTCGTAGCATGGAAAACAAAAAATTTCTACCGCAAGAACGAACAAAACCCAGATCTAATCTAGATAAAAGCCAAGATCTAATCTATTAGACATGTGCAACGAGATAGATAGGAACTAACCCTCGTAGATTCGAAAGCGTTAACGAGATTAGATCTTGTGGTTGATGTAGTCGATCACTTGCCGATCTCAAGATCGTGTGGACGATCCTTCCGGCGCCGCGTTCCGGCAGCGCTTCCGCAGTCGGTCACACGTGCGGAGTCGAAGCAAACCTTCCTCTCCTCGTTCCAGCGAGCAGCGGAGGTAGTAGATCTTCTCCACGGAATCCTAGCAGCACGACGGCGTGGTGGTGGTGGTGGTGGAGTAGAGAATTCTGCAGGGATTCGCCTATGCCTGTGCAGAAGAAAGGAGGAGGAGAGAGGCGGCGGAGATTGGGTGCTGTGTAGGAGGGCTTGGAGGGGGCGCTCCTATGGCCGGCGGATTGGGAGGTGGGGGGAGGAGTCCTCCCCCCCCCACGAATCCTTGTCTTACCCCACAAGGACTCCTTGATCCTTTCTTGGTTTTCAAGCAAACTCCAAGAAATCTTCCAGAACCTTCCGGAACATTCTGAAACCTTCTAGAATCCTCATACAAATACTCCGGAACATTTTCCTAACTCAGAAAATGATCCCCAATATATGAATCTTATTCTCCGGACCATTCCGGATCTCCTCGTGATGTCCCGGATCCAATCCGAGACTCTGAAAAACATTCGGTCTCCAACGCACATTCCATATCTACTTAAAACAACTTCGAACCTTAAGTGTGTCACCCTACGGTTCATGAATATGTAGACATGATAGAGATACATCTCCTATCAATAACCATCAGCGGGACCTGGAGATCCATAATGGCTCCCACATACTCAACGATGACTTTGTGATCGATAGAACCATTTACATACGAAACCAATTCCCTTTGTCTCGCGATACTATACTTATCCGAGGTTTGATCGTCGGTATCTCTATACCTAGTTCTACCTCGTTACTGATAAGTACTCTTTACTCGTTCGGTGATATGTCATCCCTTGTGACCTAGTCACATGCTTGCAAGCTAACTAGATGACATTCCACCGAGAGGGCCCAGAGCATATCTATCTGTCATATGGATGGACAAATCCCAATCTTGGTCCATGAGCTTCAACACATACTTTCAGAATACCCAATGACACCTTTATGACCACCCAGTTACGAAGCGGTGTTTGATGTCATCAAAGTACCCATCCGGTGATGGTGATTAACATAACCTCATGGTCGAAGGATTAGGTTACTATGTATTTTAAAGCTTATAGCAAACGAACTTTAATGACTTGATCTTATGCTATGCTTACTACGGGTGTGTGTCCATCACATCATTCTCCTAATGATATGATCTTGTTATTAACGACATCCAATGTCCATGATCAGGAAACCATGATCATCCATTAATCAACAAGCTAGTTTAACAAGAGGCTTACTAGGGACTCTTTTATGTTTACAAAACACACATGTATTAGTGTTTCCTAATAATACAATTATAGCATGGGATGTAAACATTTATCATAATCATAAAGATATAATAATAACCACTTTATTATTGCCTCTTGGGCATATCTCCAACAGTCTCCCACTTGCACTAGAGTCAATAATCTAGTTAAAAACTTGTGCATTCAACACCTATGGCTTTCTGGTGTTGTATAGACACTATTGCTAGTGGTAAACATAATCTTTGATCTGACACTTCCAGATACGTGTGTATTTGCATGTCCTTGCATCTCTACGCATTACTCATTCTCCAATGAGATGGCATTGTATAAATTTGGTCCTTTGGTGAGACCTTTAGTTCCTTCGGCTCAAAATATGTTGATATTATTGTCACACAATATATCTTCATAGTATTAGCCCACTTTGAACCACACCTAGTTTGATAACAAACTACTTAACACAAATGCCCTCCTTTGCTGCTACTATAGCAGTTTATATACTTAGCCTTTTGTTGTAGTATCCGTCACAATGTCTCAACTTTGGAACTCATCCAAATCCATCATGGAACATCCTTTCCATTATATTGTGCTACCCATAGTCTAAATTGAGATAAACTTAACTTGTGACAAAACTAGTATCAATGTAACAATTTACAATGAACTATTTGTCACCACTATATAAATAATATATTCTTAGCTCTTCCAAAGATCATAGGAATATCCTACTATTGTCCAATGATCATCTTATGAGTCATTCTAGTATATGCTCATAACATTTAGAGCATATGACATATCTGGATGTGTACATCTCAAAGAATGATTGATCAAAATATTCTTGTGATTTCACCAAGTGTCAAAACACTTGAATCTCGTGTCAACACACTCGAATCTTGATTCAGTCCTTTCCGTGCGTCAAGAACCTTTCTTGTTGTTTCCATATTGAACTCATTCAACATCTTATCTATGTACATTTGGCAAAACCATATTAGCGCATCAATCTATCCATATAGACATTGATGCCTAATTCTTGGGTTATGCCTAAGTCTTTCATCGAAATGAAATTATTAACCTGTGTCAATACAAGATACATCATTTCCAATCAACAATATGTCCTCTACATAATGTATTAGAAATATGTCTCAGCGCTCCCACTTAATTTCTTGCAAATGCAAGCATCTTCATCATCTCCGATGAATTTAAACTCTTTTAACAGTTTCATCATGGTGAAGATTCCAACTCCTCTATGCTTACTTCAACCATTGAAGTTTTGCATACTCTTTTAGCATCCTTTGAATTAACAAAACCCTTTGGATCGTGTCATGTACACGTCCTAGGTAACCATTCTATTAGAAGAACTTGTTTTGTTTATTCAACTACCATATACCAAATTATATGTAGTGGTTGCTACATCAATCCGTCAAGACTATATATCGCTATGAAAGATCAAATCTTGTCATAGTCAACTCCTTGAACATTGTCGTAAACTTCTTTCTGACATGTCGACTATTTCATAGATGTTAAACATCCATGTCTTATTTCTTTATAAATCCAAACACGACTGATAGGCTTCACGCCTTTCCGGAGGGTCTTCTAAGTTCAGAAACTTGATTTCTCGTGTATGGATACTATCACGGATTCTATGACTTCCAGTCATTTTATGGAGTCATGTCCCATCATCGCTTCTTTGCATGTAGTCGGTTCATCATTGTCAATACAATAATGACTTGCTTATCAAATCTTACTATTTGATTCTTACCGACCCACACGGTTCTATAGGAACTCTAATCTCCGAGATCACACCTTTTGTAATCACGAGAGCCATGAGCATTGTGGCCGTCACCGGGACACTTTCCGGTGCTGCGCTACTTAGCACATATAGCTAAGGTTCAACAACCTTATCAAAGTTCTATTGTCCTCCCACTTAACTTTTCACGAAAAATTCCTTCTCAAGAAACTTGACGTTCAAAGTGACAAACTCTTTTGTCCTCGGCGTTATGGAGAAATTCCCAACAAATTCTTTGGGATAACCTACAAAGACGTGCTTAGCCGACTTTGGTTGTAAACATTTTACTTATGCATAACATACCAAAATTTAAGAAAAGACAATTCGGGTTTTATCCCAAACCATAACTCATATGGTGTCATTTCAATGGATCACGATGGAGCTCTTTTCAGTGTAAAGGCGGTAGTCACTAAAGCTTTAATCTTTAATATATAATGGCAGTTTTATAAATGACACCTTTGATCTTACCATGTAAAACAAGGTTTCATTACATATCTCGTACACTCCATACTCCTATGGTGTTTTGGGAAATGCAAATCCATGGAACGATTCCTCAAATCTTAGGTGTTTTTCTAAACTTGTAAAACATCTTCCTTTATGATCCAATCATAAACTCTTTTATTTTCTTGTTACAATGATTTTCCACTTCATCTTGAAAGTCTTTGAACATTTTTCAAATGTTTCATACTTCTTCCTTATTGAGTAAGTATATACATATACTCACTCAAATCTTCAGAGAAAGCATATGAAGTTGAAATCCATCGCCCACGACTACACATAATGGACTATATACATAAATATGTACAAATTCCAATCAGTTAGTCGTCCGTTCCTCTTTTGGCCTACGAACGGAGTTTTAATTATCTCCAGGAAAGTATTACAAGCGTCATTTGATCCAAATCAAAGACTCCAAAAATCCATCAACATGGAGTTTCTTCATGTATCCCTTTCAATATAATTTAAACGGCGATGTCACTTCGCAAGTGATCTTTCAATCATTTGTCTTGCGACATTTTAGCATTAGTTTTATGGTCGTTATTTCTCCAACCAGACTTGTATATCATCCATCTATTATGGAATACGGTAATTATTTGAACAACCTTTTGTCGTCATAATACCTGATCAAAATAACAATTATTGAAACAAATCTTGAAGGCAAGCTTTGATGTTAACGAGCAACACAACAACCCTTTGTTTGTTTTCGATGAACATCATCACATATTCTCTTGCTAGTTACTTAGGCCATTGCAGTTCATGAATTGTGTTGTCCTGTATGACACTTCATACCAACCAATTCGGTATCCAATACCGGAGAACCACATTGTTTAACAAGCAAGGAATACAACCATAACATGTATATCTTCTATATGCCTAAGTTGGACATCTCCAACCTTTTATTTTCTGCCAAATATTTTATAGATTCTCTTTCATCAATTCCTTTTCTTTTAAAAGAATTTATCAACATCAACAGTGGTGTCATCAACATGACACATGGTACAAAGCGTATATAGTCAACTACTAATACCTTTGGACTTGCACTTTGAGGTGGATCACCATCATCAAATGTTTGGTGTTCTTTCAAAAATCCATTCTTTAGTAATCTTTTAGTGTAGTAAACATTTTACTTACATATTCTATTCATCCTTATCATGACAACTTTCATGATCAAGCTGCTATAGCTTATAAAGGTGAATTGCGAGTATAATGTTTCTTTTTCAAAACCTTTTGGAGGATTAGGACGACTAGCGTCTCCAACCTTCACAAATTCTCATCAAATATGAGGACGTATACTCTATCATGTTGTAACCAACACATTGTTTTAGATATCGCAATACCTTTCACATATGATGGTTTCTCAAACATTGCTTTCAGCTCTTAGATAAACTTGATATTAAAAACAATCTTTTGAGTATCAAGAATCATGGAGGCAAACATGATACATTAGATACTAACACTGGAATTGTTACTCTTGATTTAATACTACTTATTAAACTTCATGGAGCAAATAGAGTTTGCTGAAAGTTTGCAATAGGATTTATAAACTTTAAATTGACATTCAAAACAATATGATACCAGTTCGTAAAGTAAATATCAAGAATTTCTATAGTTCTACTATCTCAACTATGACTAAGCATAAGGTGGTGAACGGATGCCAATGACTACAACAAACTATGCAAATTCACTTTGATTGTGTTTATGATAAATTGAGTTCTACTAATCCAAATTACAAATGAACTCCCACTCAAAAACAACATCCCTCGAGTTGTTTTAGTGATTACACGAACCAAATCCACTAAACCAAGTCCGATCATCACGTGAGATGATGTAGCTTTAAAGGCGAACAATCAACATGTTCATCATATCATCCATATGACTCATGCTTTACCTTTCGGTATTCCGTGTTCCGAGACCATGTCTGTACATGCTAGGCTCGTCAAGGTTAACCTTAGTTTCCGCATGTGCAAATCTAGCTTGCACCCGTTGTATGCACACGTAGAGTCTATCACACCCGATCATCACGAGATGCTTCGAAACGACGAGTATTAGCAACAGTGCCAACTAAGGATGAACACTTTATTACTTGATATTTAGTGAGAGGGATCATCTTATAATGCTACCGCCGCGATCTAAGCAATACAAGATGCATAAAGGATTAACATCACAGGCAATTCATAATAAGTGTGATATGATATGGCCCTTTCTTCTTGCGCCTTTGATCTCCATCTCCAAAGCACGAACATGATCTCCATCATCACCAGCATTGCGTCAAGGTCAGTGGCGCCGCTTCATGGTTGTCCATCATCACTAGTAACTATTACAACTACTTGGAATAAAGCTATTACAAGATGAATAGACACGCAGGTCTTAACAGAATTAAAAGACAACCATTAGGCTCCTGCCGGTTGCCATATTACAACAAGGATCATTGCATACATCAAATATAATCATAATCACATGATGGCCATATCACATCACAAAACCCCTGCAAAAACAAGTTAGACGCCTCTAATTTTCTTTGCATGTTTTACGTGGTTTGGGGCTTTCGCATAAGACCGATCTTACCTACGAACAAGAACCACAACGTTGATACAAGTGTTGTCAGATGCTCATTGTAAATTGAATCTTAACTATGATGGGAGAGACAGACACCCGCAAAGCCACTTGTGCAAAGCAAGTTGCACGTCAAGCGTGGAGCAAGTCTCATGTGCGATGACATGTAATGTTAGCCCGAGCCGCTTCATCCCATCATGCCGCAAGATGCAAAGTACACGCTAAGACACCGACAACAAAAGCATCAACGCCCACAAAAACATTGTGTTCTACTCGTGCAACAGATCTACGCATAGATACGGCTCTGATACCACTGATGGGTTCGTAGCATGGAAAACAAAAAAATTCTACCGCAAGAACGAACAAAACCCAGATCTAATCTAGATAAAAGCCAAGATCTAATCTATTAGACATGTGCAACGAGATAGATAGGAACTAACCCTCGTAGATCCAAAAGCGTTAACGAGATTAGATCTTGTGGTTGATGTAGTCGATCACTTGTCGATCTCAAGATCGTGTGGACGATCCTTCCGGCGCCGCGTTCCGGCAGTGCTTCCGCAGTCGGTCACACGTGCGGAGTCGAAGCAGACCTTCCTCTCCTCGTTCCAGCGAGCAACGGAGGTAGTAGATCTTCTCCACGGAATCCCAGCAGCACGACGGCGTGGTGGTGGTGGTGGAGTAGAGAATTCTGCAGGGCTTCGCCTATGCCTGTGCAGAAGAAAGGAGGAGGAGAGAGGCGGCGAAGATTGGGTGCTGTGTAGGAGGGCTTGGAGGGGGCGCCCCTACCCCTCTATTTAAAGGGGGGAGGCGCCATGGGAGGGGGAGTCCTTGTAGGACTCCCCTCCCTCCTATGGCCGGCGGATTGGGAGGTGGGGGGAGGAGTCCTCCCCCCCCCCCACGAATCCTTGTCTGACCCCACAAGGACTCCTTGATCCTTTCTTGGTTTTCAAGCAAACTCCAAGAAATCTTCCAGAACCTTCCGGAACATTCCGAAACCTTCTAGAAACCTCATACAAATACTCTGGAACATTTTCCTAACTCAAAAAATGATCCCCAATATATGAATCTTATTCTCCGGACCATTCCGGATCTCCTCGTGATGTCCCGGATCCAATCCGAGACTCCGAAAAACATTCGGTCTCCAACGCACATTCCATATCTACTTAAAACAACTTCGAACCTTAAGTGTGTCACCCTACGGTTCGTGAATATGTAGACATGATAGAGATACATCTCCTATCAATAACCATCAGCGGGACCTGGAGATCCATAATGGCTCCCACATACTCAACAATGACTTTGTGATCGATAGAACCATTTACATACGAAACCAATTCCCTTTGTCTCGCGATACTATACTTATCCGAGGTTTGATCATCGGTATCTCTATACCTAGTTCTACCTCGTTACTGATAAGTACTCTTTACTCGTTCCGTGATATGTCATCCCTTGTGACCTAGTCACATGCTTGCAAGCTAACTAGATGACATTCCACCGAGAGGGCCCAGAGCATATCTATCTGTCATATGGATGGACAAATCCCAATCTTGGTCCATGAGCTTCAACACATACTTTCAGAATACCCAATGACACCTTTATGACCACCCAGTTACGAAGCGGTGTTTGATGTCATCAAAGTACCCATCCGGTGATGGTGATTAACATAACCTCATGGTCGAAGGATTAGGTTACTATGTATTTTAAAGCTTATAGCAAACGAACTTTAATGACTTGATCTTATGCTATGCTTACTACGGGTGTGTGTCCATCACATCATTCTCCTAATGATATGATCTTGTTATTAACGACATCCAATGTCCATGGTCAGGAAACCATGATCATCCATTAATCAACAAGCTAGTTTAACAAGAGGCTTACTAGGGACTCTTTTATGTTTACAAAACACACATGTATTAGTGTTTCCTAATAATACAATTATAGCATGGGATGTAAACATTTATCATAATCATAAAGATATAATAATAACCACTTTATTATTGCCTCTTGGGCATATCTCCAACAAGTCACCATTTGGTACTTTGCCGTGTGTATACACACGGCAAAGGGCCCAGGTTTTTTCACTTTTTCTCTGTTTTTCTTTCATTTCCTGCATTTGAAACACATAATATATATATTTGATCATATAGATCATCACCAACACATAATACATGTATATGATCATAAGATCATCACCAACACCAAAATAACAATAATATGATCATATATCATCACAAACACTACCAAAATCATATCATCATCACCACACAAGCAACAATGCAAACTTCACAAGAACAAGTCATAAGCCATTCACAAGTATTACAAGTTTATTCTTCTTCCCACCCACAAGACCATCACCGCCAAGTGCTCCACAAGCTCATGCTCCGCATCCATCGTGATATCCTACAAGTTTAAGAAAAGTACGTCAATATGGCAAGTAAAATTCATGACAAGGCTAAATTTTCTATAAGTCTCATGGCAAGGTGATGAAAATGACAAGTACAATTTGAGAATGGCATATAATTATCTACAAGTGTCATGGCAAGGCTAAATTTTCTACAAGTGTGATGGCATGACTAAATTTTCTACAAGTATGATGGCATGACTAAATTTGACAAGTGTAGGAGAACTAACCGTGATGCACACATGATGGCCACAACCTCAAAGCCCTCCTACAAGGTCAAAAGCACAATCATGAGACTCTCACAATCGATTTCCAAGTGTATCGAGTACCATATCGAGTGATGCACAAGGTCAAGTGTAGGAGAACTAACCAGGAGGACTCTGATCCAGCCTGCGGACGACCGACGGATTGATGACGGTGAAAGGCAACTGGTGGTTGGATCCACCGTCTAACCCAGCAGGCGGCGCCTGGTTGTTCGACCCACCAGGCGGCATCAAATTAGCCATCTACACGATGGGAAATTGTGAGCATTAGACAATAAGAAAATATTGAAAATTACGAGCATTAGACAATAAAGACATGTGATCACTTACCCACGGGAAGGCGAAAGGAGGATTAGGAAGAGACCCTGGTGGAGCAGTCATGAGCATTTGGTTTGCCATCCACTGCGTCATCTGCTGTTGCTGCTCCAGCATCGCCTGCTGCTGCCTAAGCTGCTGCTCCAGCTGTAGCTGCCGCTGCTCGGCTGCCTCTCTGCTTGCCCTCTCAGCGGCCATCTCCTCCTACGTCGTATAGCCGCGATATCATGAACATTGCAATGTAAAACATGTAGTAAACCAAAGATGACTGAGGAAGAAGAACATACCCGTAACTGGTCGACAGCTATAACCGAAGGCCGTGGATGGGTCTCTACGGCAGGCATGGAGCTCGTCCTGCCACGCCGGATCTGGCGCATAGACAGAACGGTGCTAGGGTCGACGGACCCGTCAGCAATCCATAGGCGGCCATTCCTCTGGCCCTGTCCCGCCAGCACGACAACCTCAGGATCGAAGGGGGCGGTGTCAGGGTTGGAATCTTCGCCATGCACCTGCTTGTACTTCTCGGGGTACTTCGTACCCCGGATCTTTGCTCCCTCATTGATCCACGGGGAGCCGTTCACAGGCTCGTCCAAGGTGCGCATCTTCTTCCAAATGGCAAACATGGACGGCTCCACACCTGTCTTTACTTTCTGCATATGAGAGGACAAAGATAAGTGAAGGGGGACTCCCTTGTGGAGTAAAGAATAACATGAGAAGCAAAAATAAAGAAAGCATTTGCTCACCTCTTTTTGCCTGACAAGGGCTTTTTGCCTGACAAGGGCGAGGGGGATGCTGCCTTGGCGGTGTGATCCACCCTTCATCTCCTCTCGCCGCTTCTTTGCGGCCTCGTGTCTCTTGAGGTACTCGGCGTGTGTCCACCATGCTACCATCGCCGTGTAGCACCTCGCGTCATTACCGACAAACTGAGGAGGGTTCTACATCCACAAGGTACAAGTATTAGTACAACATGAAATAGATGAAGGTCAAGAAATCAGTAAAACAGAAACACAACTACCTGCAGGTACTGCCATGGCTCGAAGAGCATGTCCCGGGCTTGACTCTTGTTCATCCAGATCTTACGATTGCCAAACCAGTTGCGGACAGAGTTCACGCGTGCCTCGTAGTGCATGTCTTGCACCTTCCTCTTGGCAAGCTCGTTCACGATCACCACGCACTCCGTTGAGTTGTCCCTGTGCATGTCGAAGTAATTCTACAAGTATGCACACAGGAAAAAGAGGAGTCAAAGTCACGAGTCAAAGCCGCGATGATTTAATTATGACAAGTGAAACAAACTTACCCAGAACAGAACTTGAATCTTCTCCGCCATGTGGTTGTACTTTTTAGTCGGATCCGGGGTGTAGTGGTAATGCTTCCAAGTCCAAGCTACATCCTCCTGACCATTTGGGAGAGTGACAATCCCAGGAAAATACGCTCGAGCCAGGGCTCTAAGGATGCTCGAGTAGCCACGATACGGCTTCATTCCATCCTCATATAGAAAGGAACTGCAAAATGAAAAAATCATAATCAGTATGTGATGAAAATTGCAATATATGGTTAGCGGGTCAAATAATGTACCTCTTCCCAGCGGGTACGAGAACCTTATCCGCATAGGCATAAGATAGATCGGGGAGTCTCGCAACCCCACGCCGATATGGAGCCTTGCTCTGTGGCGTAAGCCGCGGGCCCATGGCCGCGTACGCCTCAAGGTACGATGTCTCATCCTCCGGAGGATCCCACCTCAAGGTCATGTCAAGCTCGTAGGGTAAAGACCCCAACCCCTCGTCCTCCGACTGCTACGACTGCTACGACTGCGCCTCATCATCCTCCTGGTCCTCCTCCTCCTGGTCCTGGTCCTCCTCCTGGTCCTGGTCCTGGTCCTCCTCCTCCTCGTCCTGGTCCACCACGGCCGGGGGGGACTAGGATTCCTCCCACGCCTCCCACGCCCCCGGCGCTGTGAAGTGCACGGTGGAGGACTAGCACGCTCTCTCGAAGCCGATGTTGAAGCATTCGAACCACCCTTTTTCGAACCACCCTTTTTTGAACCACCACTCACAAGGTCAACCAAGCTTTTCAGCTTTTTTGTAACGCCCTTTCCCCCCAGCATCTTTCAATCACCTACAAAACAGAATAAAAAGAGTAGTTTATTAGTACACATTAATTAGATGAATAATAGTAAAAGCAACACCGATGAAAATAGATGAATATTAGAATGAAAAGCAACAATGAACATAATTAGATGAATAATAGTAAAAGCAACACCGATGAAAATAGATGAATATTAGTAAAAGCAACAACGATGAAAATCGATGGATATTAGTAAAAGCAACAAAACTTATTACATAGCATAGAGTTCTTACAAATACAACAGCCCGACAAATAGTACTACATAGATTAGTCTCATATTATTACTACTACATACATCAGAAGCCTGTGTCGGGATTACGAATTGGAAAACAGGTTTCATCATCGCTATCATTCTCGGGCCACCAATAATCATCCACGAAACCTGGAGGTGGTCCCTGTGGAGCATTGACGTCATGGCTTGCACGGAACGCCTCGAGCAAACTCACATCTTGTTGGTTGTGAACCTCCTCAACTTCATCTTGCACAGTGTTTTCCTCCTCGGCTTCTTGGTCATCATCTACGACCATGTCACTAGCGGCGGACAAGTTGATAGTGAATTGCCCGGGGAGCCCTTCTTCCTGATAAAACTCGCCATCATTTGTTGAAGGGTCTAGGCGGCGGTAATCATCCTTGTTTGGCAAGGGCGGCCTATTGCGTGTCGGTACCGTCATCACAACATCCCAGTCCTTTAGAAGTTTTGTAGGGTTTTGGCATGGGTACGGAAGATAGAATACTTGGAAGGCCTGAGTAGCCAAAATATAGACATCATCTCCCGCATAAACGGAACTTCTCTTAACTTCGACCAGTCCAATTTTAGGATCCTGTTTCACCTGATGTGGGTCAAACCAATGGCATTTGAATACAACAGGATTTATCCCTTTGCCAAAACCGTAATTCAACTCATATATACCCTCTACTCTTCCATAATACTGGAGGACATCTGAGCCTTCACAAAAGACCCCGCTATTTGTTGTCTTCTGGTTGGGCCGGATAGTTGTGTATTCATGGGTATGGAAGCGATACCCATTCACGTCATAAGCATTGAACATGTCGACTGAATGGTTAAAGCCCCTGGCAATATTTCTTAGCTCGGGTTGCATATCTTTGTCAGTATTTGCCTACAAGTTAGAACGAGAAGTTTAGCACGAGAAGTTTAGCACAAGAAGTTGGATGGAATAGTACCAAACCACAGAACCAGCTGATGAAACCGAAACCACCACCCTTATCGAATAGATCCTGCTCCTCTTTCGGGTTAGGATCCCTAACTGGATTCTTCCAATATGCACGCTTGAACCGTCTATACCAATTTAAAAAGAAGAGTTAGGCACGAACATAGGAGCAACTGTTTGTGAAAATATAAAGGGTGAGCACTTACTCGATGTACGTCTTCACTTCATCCATGGTGTTCAAGACATACGACTGGATCAACTCCCGCTCAGGTTTTTTCATTATGAACTTCTTCGTGCCACTTGATTTTCCACCAAGCCCTCTGAAGATGCTAAGCTTGGGTACATCCTCAGGGTTGGCGACATTGTAACGGGAGACTGGGTTGTGCTTTGTGGGAATGTTGGCATCATAGTACTTGGTGGTGAAGTTTGCAACCTCCTCATTAAGGACTGACTCAGCTATGGATGCCTCGATCTTGCATTTATTGCCTGTTTTTGTACGAAGCCTCTGTGTTACTCTCTCCGGTGGATACTGCCAACGGGCCCACACAGGTCCCCCCTTCAAAGCCTCGTTCGCGAGATGCAAGATCATATGTTGCATCGGATTGAAGAACCCTGGCGGAAGGAGCATCTCTAGATCACAAAGGAACTGGGGTGCCTGTCCATGTAGCTTCTCAACCACTTTACGGTCTAACTCCCTAGCACAAATCTGGCGGAAGAAAAAGCTCAACCTCGACAGCACTCGCCAAGTCTCCTCATCGACATAGCCTCGAATCATCACCGGCATTATTCGCTCAAGCCATACGTGGTAGTCATGACTCTTGAGCCCTTGTACTCGCAACGTTTGCATGTTCGCACCCCTCATCCAGTTGGCTGCGTACCCATCAGGGAAAAACAAACTTTGCGTGATCCACTAGAAGATCTCCCTTTTTGGGGGCTTTGTTGGGCAGAACGGAGCCTTTGGCTTAGACCACCCTTTTCTGCCGTTGGTTCCGGGGGGCTGCATTTTCAACTTTGGCCTATCGCACCATTGTTCTTGATCAATTCGAGCCTTGATGTTATCCTTCGACTTCTCAGTTTGCATTATGGTGCTCCAAAGGGCCTCGCCGATATTCTTTTCGGTGTGCATTACATCAATGTTATGCAGGAGCTCGAGCTCCTCAGAGTAAGGGAGCTTCCATAAGCATGGAATGTGGGTCCACTGGTGCGTGTCCCCATATCCCACGAAACCATTCCCATCAGGCTTAGGCTGGAGAGCTTCTAACTCAGCCTTGATTTCCTTTCCCGTCTTCAGACGTGGCTTCGGATCATGGACAACACGACCTTTCTTGAACCTCTTTTTATCATTCCTGTATGGATGATTCGGCTCAAGGAACTTTCGATGTTCATCAAAGCAGGAATACTTGCCTCCCTTCGACAGCCAGAAGAAAGTCAGATCCTGCATGCACACTGGGCAAGGCCACTTCCCATGCGTACACCAGCCGCAGAACAACGCACGTGCTGGTAGGTCATGCAGGGAGGTGTGGTACCGGACATACATATCGAAGTGCTCCTTGTTTGCGGCGTCATATGTTCGGATCCCGCGACCTTCCCAGCCACAAAAAAAGTCATCCACCAGCGGTTCTAAATACACATTCATGATCTTACCAGGGTATTTCGGTCCGGGGATTATCATCGACACAAACATGTTCTCTGATCTCATGCAGACGCCAGGGGGAGGTTCAGGGGAATAACAAACACTGGCCAACAACTGTATACTGAAGCCGACATACCATATGGATTGAACCCATCAGTTGATATGGCAACCGCTACGCTCCTCTTGTCACCGGCTTTCTCAGGATATTTCTTGACAAAGTTCTTCCATGCACTACCATCCGACGGATGTATCATCTTGTCGGTGTATCTATTCCCTTCTACTGCCCACTGCATCTGCTGGGAAGTATCCTCGGTCATGAAGAGCCGTTGGATCCTCGGTAGCACTGGAAGATACCGGAGGATGTTTTGGGCAACCCCAGTCTGCCTCTTCTGACCATCACCATTGGGATCGACCTCAAAGTACCTAGAGGATTTGTAGTGGATACAATAATTTGTATTAGCATGCTCCTTTCTGAATAGCATGCATCCCTTCGGAGAAGCATGTATCGGCTCATATGACATCTTAAGGTCACGGAGGAGTTTGGTTGAATAGTAGAAATTCTCCGGCAAGAGGTGCCCTTTCGGCAGAATGCTGCCAACAACGGTGAGCATATCATCGAAGTCATCTCTGGTCAAGTTCCTGTGGCTCTTGAAGGCCAAAAGGCGAGCGATGGCGTCCAGTTGGCTAACATCTGTATGTGCATGAAGGGGTCTCTGCGAGACAAACAAAGTCTCGTAGTACTTTGCCGTGTTTTCCTCCGGCTCCTCACTTGTCTCCGCCTCCTGAGGTGTCTCCGCCTCTACATGAGGGCTTTCAGGTGCATTCGCATTCACAAAGTTCTCTATGCACCTATCAAAACCAGCATCAAATTCCCCCCTTGGCTGACTTTTCTGCTGACTCTGCCGTTTCTCCCTCCTAGCACGTTTCTCTAACTTTTCACCATGGAAAGTCCAAGTCTTGTAGGAAGGTGTGAACCCATAATTGACCAGGTTCCTACTAACATCATCCTTCGAATGTGTATTCAGGTTCTTGCATCTTGTACAGGGGCATAAATTTTTCTGGGTCTGGTGGGGACAGCAAACGCCCGGTTCACGAAGTCCTTGGCCTTTTCCTTCCATTCCATGGTAAAGTCCCACTTACTGACATAGCCCTCATACATCCAGTCACGATTCTCCATCCTCTAATCAGTACGAAAACAGACATATACAATGCTTTCAATTAATCATGCCATTAAATAAATCCGTTATTAGTTTGGTTAATTTTAGTAAATATGGATTTTACGGCATGCATATATACACTTATCCCTCTAATAGGTAAAGCGGGTCCTAGCAACCGCCGGATCCGTAGATTGAGTACGTTCTCCCTGCTCTACCCCGATCCGAGACAGAATTTCGGCAGCACCTCCCTGCTGCTCTCCCGATACACGTCTCGACAAAAAGCCGAGAGGGATGTGCATCCGGAGAACAACGGAGAGGCGCTGCCAAAATCCTATCTCGGGCCGGAGTAGAACAGGGAAAATGTACCCAAACTACGCATCCGCCGGCTGTCCCGATAAATACCGTAAGAGTTACGGTTCAAAATATGCGAGACCACTAATGCATATTTATCAGCGTAACCCTTACGGCCGGGAAGAGACGCCTAGGTAACGTGTAACTACCTCGGTGAATTACGCTCTTAGTTAATGGCTGGATGAACGAAAGTGGTTAAAATAGTACGGTGGGGCCCAGGGCCACTCACGGTAGACCTTTCGGCCGTCCTAACCACTTTCAAACAACGGGACAAGAACGAGCGGCGTAATCGGCAGCCGAAGGGATCAACTACATACACAAATGAGTATGTATGCAAGCCACATACAACATTCCTCAGAGCCATTCCATCTAAAAGAAATAGAAATATTGCAACGCCATACGGCAAGATCCAAATGTCCTAGATAGATGTAATAATTTAGGATATCTCCTCATACATCACACATCAGAGTATCGGGCGGAAGCGGAAAACAAGATCCGAGTACGGATAAGAAGCAAATTGGCATAAGATGCCCATAAATAAACACATCCCGCTCACAGATCACACGGATCCCCGTTCCTGGAATCTCTACACCGAATGATCATTGCCAACATCATCTGTCTCCTCCACCCAGTATCCATCTTGCGGGTACACCTGTTCATCTGAATCAAACAATTTATCGTGTGAGACCCTAGGGGTACTCAGCAAGACTTTATGCCACTAAAGGGGACACAACCTGGGGTGACGCAATTGCAGCAAAAGATAATTCCTAACAATTCTATAGAGACTCGCTAACCTTCCGCCTAACCAATGATAGACGGAAGTCCGTGAATTAAGAACAACAGTTATAACAGTATAATTAACAGATCCATCCTCCTCCTCACTTACCAACGAGGAAGCGGACGAACAATCCCCCATCATCCGTTGGCAGTTTTATTAACCATTCCATGAGTATTGCACTATTTACTAGTCAAGTACTTAGTCGATTTAAAAGCGGTACTTTAGTTGTACTTGTCTATGATCGAGAAACTATGCTCCAAGTCGTCCATAACCGCGGACACGGCTTTCAGAAAGATTTACCCTGCAGGGGTGCACGAATAGCAACACACACTCGATCAACCTCAGAAAAACCAAATCAAAACCCAACGAGGCATTCACGACAAAGCATTCACAGGATTCAGAAATATTTCAGGGGGCCACCCCATTAAGCTACCCGCAACAAATTTGGACGGCTCCGAGACGGACCCAAGGTTTGTGTCAATGGCTGTAAACGACTGGGAACCCGAAAGTGTGACTGGGCTTGCCGATACCGCGAAAACATTCCACGATCCAAAACAGTACAGGTGCTCCACGCACAATCTTAAATAAAGCAGTAACATGGCATAAGTACAGAATAGTAATAAAGCCCCAAACTACTTGTAGCCCCAAGAAATAAGAATGAATCAAGCTCTGGCTCAAGGGGGTCCATAAGGCCTCCCGGATGTGGATAGTGCGAATAGTCAAGGAACAGGAATCAAGTACTCGGGGTCCTACGGGACACAAGTGAGCATGAAAAACCAAATAGCAGATATTGCTCATCGGTGCCTCTTTCATTAGTTATCCCATTACTACTCAGGTTCTGTGGTTTAGGTACCTCGTTATTCCTCAGACACTCACAAACCCTACTCATGCTTTTCGACGACTTGCATGGCTCAAACAACTCCTGTAGTAATGGCTCATGGGACCGGACAAGCTTGGTGTGGTTTAAAAGTAAAGGCTATGCAGTACTTGGGATTCAATTTAATGCAATCGTGACTCAATGATGCAAGAATAAGATAGAGGCAATAGGTACTGTATGTATGCAAGCATGTGGTAGTGCTTGCCTGGCAGCTCAGTTGAAGCGAGAGATGGATCTGGATAGTACTCCTGTGATTCCTGGTAATTCTCATGCTGGGCGTCTATTCGAAGAAGAACCAAACAAACAAGGGCCAACATAAATAAAGTGCGCAAGCATATGAATTGAAATGCAACAAGCAACCAAGCATGCCATGATGAATGATGCACAATTTACATGGCATTAAAGTAGCATGGCAAAGGTGAGGTGTGGATACAAAAAATAAAGTAGTTTATTATTTATTTAACCAAGTTTTATTGTCATAAACAGTTCAGATTTTAAATGACAACATGATGCATGCTTCAATTCAGAACAAGGACTGCATGAATAGAACGGGCTCGTCGTGCTGATCGATTTAGACATATTATTTATCAAATTTGGAGTTATAAAACAAAAGTTATTAATTAAATAAGGAAAAGGGCATTTTATGGTAATTTTAATCATCTCGAAATTTAAAGTGTTCAAAACATATTTTGAAGGGCATATTTGAATTCCTCACATTTTTATGATTCCAAAACATATATTATATGTATTATTTGGATTTGTATTTTAAAAATTATTTGAATCTGAAAAGAATTTGAATTTAAATCAATTTGAAAAAGATTTGATTTAAACAGACAAAGGGAAATACTTTTTACACCGCAGGTAGTTCTAGCCACAGCCACTGACGGGTGGGCCTGGCGCTGACTGGGCCACGCGCGCGGGAAAACCTTTTTTTACCGCGTCCCAAGCTAGCCACTGTGACTGCGGGGTGGGCCAACTAGCGCAGGCCCGCGTGTCAGCGGTGAGCGAGACAGGGGCTGACAGGTGGGGCTGGGGCTGGAGCGCGGGTTGCGCCCAGGAAAAGCCGAGGGGTTTTCTGCAAAAGGGCTAGCGCGGCTGACAGGTGGGGTCGTTAGGAGCGCGGGTCGCAGGAATCAAAAAGGTGGGGGGCTTTTTGTAAGATGACCACGCGCCCGTACTATTCTTCGTTTTCCTTCGTCTGGCGAGGAAATCCGGCGCGCGGCGCGAGCGGGGTTCGAGCCTGGGACGCGGGGGAGCGCGCTGAGGGAGCGGAACCACTGCGGCAGGCTAGGGAAGCTGTCAGGGAAGGGGCGGGGGCTTAGGTGAACTTGCTGCGGCGCGGGAAACCTGCAGACGGCGGCGAGCTCTGGCGCACGGAGAGCGCTCGACAAAAACCACGGCGGCGCTAGGGCGGTACGGTGAGGGGGAGCATGTTAGGGGAAAGGGGAGGCTCACGCGGGCTCGACGACGGTGTTGGATCGGTCGGGGAGGTGCTGGAACGGCGAGGATGCAGACGCACCGGCGGGCTAGGGTTTCGGAGGACGGCGAGGATCTGGCGGTGCTGGGGAGCTCCTCGTCCATGTTGGAGCATACAGGGGGCAGCAGGGGGGTCCTCTTGATCGCCCAGGAAAACTCCACGTCGCGCACGCCGGCTAGAACGACGAGGGCGAAGTGGTGCTGGCGGCGAACGGCGGCAGGTGGTAGTCGTCGGGGAGGAAGAAGGGGAAGAAGGGGGCGGCTCAGGCCAGATCTGAGCGAGGTTAGAGAGACGTGGGGAGAGAGGAAAAAGTGGGAGAGTGAGAGAGGAGAGGGAGCCGGGCACGGCAGAGATAAGGTGGCCTCGTGCCACCTTTTCCTTCTCCTCCTCGAGCACGTGCTCGGCCGGCTGGGGCTAGACCTAGGCTGCAGGGGAGGCTGCCAGTGGGGCCGAGGACGAGGGAGGCTAGGGTGGAGGGGGACCCTCGGGTCAGGGAGAGAGAAGAGAGGGAGGGGGTAGCTAGGCTAGGTTAGATGGGGCATGGCTCGGGTTAGGGTTAGCTAGGGTTAGGGAGAGGGTTAGGGTTAGCTAGGGTGTTGCTCAGCAGGTTAGAGAGAGAGGGAGGGCAAGTGAGAGAGATGGGAGAAGGTTAGGGTTAGGGTTTAGAGAATTAGGGTTAGGAAAAATTAAAAATAGAAACTAGGTGTAGGTTTGTTTAGGGTTTAGATTTTTAAGGCTTAAGCAAAAGGTCACCCCCAAGTGGAACATGATGATAGCTTGGAGTCACATGAGATGATGTGGAAGAGAATAGCAAGAAAAGAAAAAGAAAGAGAATGAGGGACTAGGCCTCATATGGTGCATGCATGGAGAATTGAAAATAAGAGGAAAAGAGATGGTGAGATTATGAGGGTGGTGGAGTGGTAGGAGATGTTTTCCACAAAGGTAGGAACCAATAAAACCAAAGAAAAACCAAAGGAGAGGAAGGTGGTGAAGAGCTTGCATGGCCCATGCAAAAATAATAATGTCATTGATTATTTGTGAAAACAATATTAATATGATGGCATTATTCTTATGCATTCCCAAGAGATGGAATAAAGCCAAGCAAAGGAAAATTAAGGACTAGATCCACCCTATTGCACATGAGCTAGAGAAATCCAAAATAAAGACAACAAGCTCATGGTTTAGTAGGATGGTGGAATTATAAGGTGGTGGAAGAGGAAGGGGTGGAATGGAAATAAAAGATATGCCCCCAACTCAACTTGGGCATTTAGACAATATATCAATAACCAAATACAATATCAAGAGGCAATACAATTAATAAAGCATGTGAGAGAAGAACCAAAGAAAAGGAGTTTTATATGATGCTCAAATGCAAGGTGGCATGATGACATGAGAATGATATAATTATGATGCAATAATAATATATAAATTAGCCAATATCTTACTAGGACAAGTAGCATAACAATTGTTAGACAATTGGGGTGCTACAACTCTCCCCCACTAAACAGGAATCTCGCCCCGAGATTCTAGGAAGAAGAAGACTCAAAGAGGGTAGGATACTTGGCACGGAGCTCATCTTCACGTTCCCAGGTGGCTTCATCAACAGAATGGTGCGACCACTGCACCTTGCAGAACTTGATGGACTTGTTGCGAGTCCTTCTTTCTGCGACTTCAAGAATTTTTGTGGGGTGTTCTTGATAAGACAGATCTTCTTGGAGATTGATGAGTTCATGGTCCACGGTCCTGCCGGGATCCTTGAAGCACTTCTTGAGTTGAGAGATGTGAAAAACATCATGGACTTTGAGTTGTTCAGGGAGCTCAAGAGCATAAGCAACTTCTCCTCTTCTTCCACGAATTTTGAAAGGACCGATGTATCTAGGAGCCAGCTTTCCTTTGATACCAAAGAGGTGCGTGCCTCTCATGGGAGTGACACGAAGGTAAACGAGATCACCAGGGACATACTCCATGTCTGTGTGCTTTCTGTCATAATTGCTCTTCTGGCGACTTTGAGCAATCTTCAGATTTTCAAGAATGATGTGAACTTTCTCCTCCGCTGGAGTTACAATGTCGGGGCCAAACAATAATCTTTCACCTGCGCCCGACCAACCAATCGGAGTTCTGCACTTGCGACCATAGAGAGCCTCAAATGGTGCCATCTTTAGACTTTTCTGGAAGCTGTTGTTGTAAGAGAATTCAGCATAAGGAAGACATTCTTCCCACTTCATGCCGAAAGAGATAACGCAAGCACGGAGCATATCTTCCAGAATCTGATTGATCCTTTCAACTTGTCCTTGCGACTGAGGGTGGTAAGCTGTGCTGAAGTTTAGTTTTGTTCCCCAAGCATTTTGGAAACTTCCCCAGAACTTGGAAGTGAAGATGCTTCCACGGTCTGAACTGATCTCAAGAGGAACTCCATACAGAGAGACAATTCTGTTGATATAGAGCTCAGCCAACTGAATTGCAGAAATTGTTTCCTTGACTGGAAAGAAGTGAGCTACTTTGGAAAGCCTGTCAATGACAACAAAGATTGCATTGTTGCCTTTCTGCGACCTTGGAAAACCAGTGATGAAGTCCATCTCTACTTTCTCCCATTTCCATTCCGGAGGCTTCAATGGCTGTAGAAGACCGGAAGGTTTCTGATGGACTGCTTTAACTCTGCGACAAACATCACACTCCGAGACATACTTGGCACAATATCGTTTCAAACCAGGCCACCAATATTGTGTTTTCAAGTCCATGTACATCTTAGTGCTTCCAGGGTGGATAGAAAGAACAGAATCATGCGCCTCCTTGAGAACTTGCTCTCTTAAACCCGGGTAGTTCGGAACAAACATCCGGTGTTCAAAGAAAAGAGTGCCTTGGTCGTCTACATGGAAAGACTCATACTTCGGAAGTTGAATGTTGGAGATGATCTTTTTAGTGTAAGGATCCCCAAGCTGAATGGAACGGACCTTTTCTTCCAAGAGAGGTGTTGCTAGAAGGTTCAGAAGATAACCTTGATCCACAATTTCAAGGTTGAGCTTGCGGAATTCCTCGCACAAGAGAGGCTGTTGTTCTTCCAACATGAGGTTGTTGACATAAGCTTTTCGGCTGAGAGCATCTGCCATGACATTAGCTTTGCCCGGAGTGTAATTGATGGTCAAATCGAAATCATTGATTGTTTCAATCCACCTCCTCTGACGAAGGTTGAGATCAGGCTGTGTGAAGATATACTTCAGACTCTTGTGATCAGAAAAGATCTGACAACGGTTGCCCAGCAAGTAATGCCTCCATACTTTCAATGCAAAGACAACTACTGCAAGTTCGAGGTCATGTGTAGGATAGTTGATCTCATGTGTCTTCAACTGACGAGATGCATAAGCAACAACTTGCTTTTCTTGCATAAGGACCGCACCCAATCCTTGCAATGAAGCATCACAGAAAATATGGAAAGGCTTTGATGTATCTGGAGGAACCAAGTAGTGTGGAAATGAGCTTCTCTTTGAGTGTTTCAAAGCTTGCTTGACATGCAGGAGTCCAGAGGTATTTATTGCCTTTCTTGAGGAGATCGGTAAGAGGCTTCGCAATCTTTGAGAAGTTTTGAACGAAGCGACGGCAGTAACTGGCCAAACCAAGGAAACTCCGGACTTCTTTGACATTTATGGGTGGAAGCCAGTCCATAATTATCTTAATAGTTTCTGGGTTGACGGCAATGCCCTTGGCAGAGATGACGTGACCAAGGTAGGTGACTTGAGGCAGCCAGAATTCACACTTGGAGAACTTTGCATACAGGCGGTTCTCACGAAGCTTGTTTAGGACACACCGAAGGTGTTCTTCATGTTCTTCTTTTGACTTAGAATAGACTAGAATGTCATCCAGATAGACCACAACGAACTTATCAAGATATTCCATGAAAACCGAGTTCATGAGCCTCGAGAAGGTGGCAGGTGCATTGGTGAGACCGAAAGACATGACCGTGTACTCATACAGGCCATAGCGGGTGGTGAAAGCCGTTTTAGGAACATCTTCCTTGCGGATCTTGATTTGATGATAACCACTTCTCAAATCAAGCTTAGAGAATACCACAGCTCCAGCTAGCTGATCGAAGAGATCATTAATCCGTGGAAGGGGATATTTATTCTTGATGGTTTTAGCATTGAGTGCCCGATAGTCAACACAAAGTCTATCAATCTTGTCTCGCTTCTTCACAAAGATGGTTGGACTACCCCAAGAAGAAGTACTGTGCTGAATGAAACCCAACTTCTCTTGTTCATCCAACTGGCGCTTAAGTTCAGCCAACTCAGCAGGACCCATTTTATAAGGCCGCTTGGAGATAGGAGCGGTACCAGGTTCAAGTTCAATAACAAACTCAACCTCACGATCTGGAGGCATACCTGGTAACTTTTCAGGAAAGACATCTGGAAACTCACAAGCTACAGGAACACTCTGAATACCTTCCATAGCATCATCATTCAGAGCTGCCAATGAATAAAGCTGAATTGCAGGAGTCAGACTTGGAGAATAGACTATATGGCCTTCAGGAATTTTCAGAGAAACCGAACGTTCAGCACAATCAATCACAGCTGCATTTGCTGTCAACCAATCCATGCCCAAGATAACATCAATATCAGAATTGCCCAGAACAATTAAGGAAGCCGGAAAAGAAGAACCACCAATCTCAATTTGATTGCCATGGCTGATCTTAGTAGATAACAATCTTGCCCCGGGAGAAAGAACCATTAACTTTTTATCCAGCTGGTCTATAACAAGCTCATGCTCATTTGCAAATTTGTGAGAAACGAAAGAATGTGAAGCACCAGAATCAAACAAAACTCTTGCAGGAACTGAGTTAACAGGAAGCATACCCATAACAACTCCAGGTGCATGCTCAGCTTGAGCGACGTTGACACAGTTGGCACGAGCAACCGTAGATCCCGGCTTAGTGTTGATGTTGAGAGCCCGAGGTGGAGGTGCATGAATCATAGGAGCACTTGCCGCAGGTCTTGGAGGTGGTGGTGGAAGAGCTTTGTTGTTCATTTGACAATTCCAGTGCTGATACCCAGTGTTTCCACAAGTATAGCAAGCACCAGGTGGACGTGGAGCAACGTAGCCAGGGACTCCGCCAGGCGCTCCAGGGTAGTTTCGGTTGTAGCCCCTGGGAGCCGCAGTGAAGGAGTTTGGTGGCCTTGGTGCATAGCTTGACGGTCTTGGTGGAGCAGGGAGCGACAGTGGGGTGTTAGGAACCCAGACACAACGCTTAGAAGGAGCTGCCATAGCAGAAGAACTTGCTGTATCACGGCTGTGTTTCTTTGACTCCTCAAACACTTGCCTACTTGCTTCTTCCTGCAAAGCTGTGTGCTGAAGTTCCAGGAAAGATGCTGGCCTTGCATGAGTGATTGCATATTTGATGGAAGCATTAAGGCCTTGCCGAAACCTCTTTTGCTTCTTCTTGTCATCAGAGATCTCATCGCCACCATAACGAGACAGGTTCATGAAGTTTTTGATGTAGGTGTTGACATTGTCAGTGCCCTGCTTGAGGTTGAGAAACACTTCCTTCATCCTTTCCATGACAATTTCTGACAGATATTGCTCTTTGAAAGCAGCAGTGAACCGCTCCCAAGTAGGCTGAAAACTAGAAAGATCTGCCTTGAGGTAATTTTCCCACCAGAGAGCTGCATCTCCCTTCAGAAGGTGAGTAGCACACTTGACCCATTCTTGCTCGGGAACATCAGCAGTCCTCAGCAACCTTGACACTTCACGAAGCCAATCATCCGCATCAAGTGGTTGATCAGACACTTCGAATTGACGTGGGTTGAACTTGAGAAAACTCTTGATGTCTCCTCGCTTGGGAGGTGGAGGTAGCGGAGCAAACTCATTCCTCCTCACGCTTTCCTCGAAGCGCTGCTGGTTCTGCTGCATAGTGCCCAAAGCATTTGCAATACTTGCCAAAGCGGCCCCAAGTTCAGGTGGTATATCCTCCTCAGAACGACGTGGTGGTGCCATCCTGTGATTGATATAAAACACAAGTCAGTACTATAATGGAGAATGATAATAATCCAAAATAGTACCAAAATGGAATTAATCAAGATTAAAGAATGCAATTCACTGAGGTGGTATGAAAATATCAACAAAGTTCAAGGCAACTAGAAGATATTAAGCATAACACACACGACTGAACAAGGAGTGTGGTATACAAACTAACAAAGAAAAATTTTCCGCAAATTTCGGCATTAAAATACCACTATATGCGCAAAACCACTTAACGAATCAAGATTAGTAACTCTACTAGTTCAATATACAAAAGCAAATGACAAAAGTAGTGGTATGGTCGCGACTCCATCCCGCACTCAAATCATTACTCCGCACATGAATCAGTAAAACACATATCCCAACAACTTCTTTTTAAGAGGAACCTAAAGATTGGTAACTACGGAAATGAACACCCCAACAAGATAACATCAGATAACAAAGAGTAAAATAGATCGCATCGGTGTACAACGAATCAGAATAGATCGCGTCGGTTTACAAAGGCCTGTCAGTATGGAATGTACCAACAGTTGATAACCAAAAGACAGATAGAGATAACATTTGGATGCAACAGATAAACAAGGAATTCACACACACACACAAACACAAACACAACCTATGTTACTACGGAACCCAGAACACGTGAATCCTAGTTTGAATTTTAGAAGAGGATTGAAAACGTTACACTTCCTTACCAGAAAAGGGTGGGTGGGTGGGTAAGAAAAAAAATGGAAGCATTCCTACTCTCACGTTTGTTTTTCCCTAGTATAGATAACTACCAAAATATTTGCTAGACTGACAACGACCATTTTGGCTGAGACCCTGAAGGGCGGGATGGCTCTGATACCAATTGTAACTACCTTGGTGAATTACGCTCTTAGTTAATGCCTAGATGAACGAAAGTGGTTAAAATAGTACGGTGGGGCCCAGGGCCACTCACGGTAGACCTTTCGGCCGTCCTAACCACTTTCAAACAACGGGACAAGAACGAGCGGCATAATCGGCAGGCGAAGGGATCAACTACATACACAAATGAGTATGTATGCAAGCCACATACAACAGTCCTCAGAGCCATTCCATCTAAAAGAAATAGAAATATTGCAACGCCATACGGCAAGATCCAAATGTCCTAGAAAGATGTAATAATTTAGGATATCTCCTCATACATCACACATCAGAGTATCGGGCGGAAGCGGAAAACAAGATCCGAGTACGGATAAGAAGCAAATTGGCATAAGATGCCCATAAATAAACACATCCCGCCCACGGATCACACGGATCCCCGTTCCCGGAATCTCTACACCGAATGATCGTTGCCAACATCATCTGTCTCCTCCACCCAGTATCCATCTTGCGGGTACACCTGTTCATCTGAATCAAACAATTTATCGTGTGAGACCCTAGGGGTACTCAACAAGACTTTATGCCACTAAAGGGGACACAACCTGGGGTGACGCAATTGCAGCAAAAGATAATACTTAACAATTCTATAGAGACTCGCTAACCTTCCGCCTAACCAATGATAGACGGAAGTCCGTGAATTAAGAACAACAGTTATAATAGTATAATTAACAGATCCATCCTCCTCCTTGCTTACCAACGAGGAAGCGGACGAACAATCCCCCATCATCCGTTGGCAGTTTTATTAACCATTCCATGAGTATTGCACTATTAACTAGTCAAGTACTTAGTCGATTTAAAAGCGGTACTTTAGTTGTACTTGTCTATGATCGAGAAACTGTGCTCCAAGTCGTCCATAACCGCGGACACGGCTTTCAGAAAGATTTACCCTGCAGGGGTGCACGAATAGCAACACACACTCGATCAACCTCGGAAAAACCAAATCAAAACCCAACGAGGCATTCACGACAAAGCATTCACAGGATTCAGAAATATTTCAGGGGGCCACCCCATTAAGCTACCCGCAACGAAGTTGGCCAGCTCCGAGACGGACCCAAGGTTTGTGTCAATGGCTGTAAACGACTGGGAACCCGAAAGTGTGACTGGGCTTGCCGATACCGCGAAAACATTCAACGATCCAAAATAGTACAGGTGCTCCACGCACAATCTTAAATAAAGCAGTAACATGGCATAAGTACAGAATAGTAATAAAGCCCCAAACTACTTGTGGCCCCAAGAAATAAGAATGAATCAAGCTCTGGCTCAAGGGGGTCCATAAGGCCTCCCGAATGTGGATAGTGCGAATAGTCAAGGAACAGTCCTACGGGACACAAGTGAGCATGAAAAATCAAATAACAGATATTGCTCACCGGTGCCTCTTTCATTAGTTATCCCATTAGTACTCAGGTTCTGTGGTTTAGGTACCTCGTTATTCCTCAGACACTCACAAACCCTACTCATGCTTTTCTACGACTCGCATGGCTCAAACAACTCCTGTAGTAATGGCTCATGGGACCGGACAAGCTTGGTGTGGTTTAAAAGTAAAGGCTATGCAGTACTTGGGATTCAATTTAATGCAATCGTGACTCAATGATGCAAGAATAAGATAGAGGCAATAGGTACTGTATGTATGCAAACATGTGGTAGTGCTTGCCTGGCAGCTCAGTTGAAGCGAGAGATGGATCTGGATAGTACTCCTGTGATTCCTGGTAATTCTCCTGCTGGGCGTCTATTCGAAGAAGAACCAAACAAACAAGGGCCAACATAAATAAAGTGCGCAAGCATATGAATTGAAATGCAACAAGCAACCAAGCATGCCATGATGAATGATGCACAATTTACATGGCATTAAAGTAGCATGGCAAAGGTGAGGTGTGGATACAAGAAATAAAGCAGTTTATTATTTATTTAACCAAGTTTTATTGTCATAACCAGTTCAGATTTTAAATGACAACATGATTCATGCTTCAATTGAGAACAAGGACTGCATGAATAGAACGGGCTCGTCGTGCTGATCAATTTAGACATATTATTTATCAAATTTGGAGTTATAAAACAAAAGTTATTAATTAAATAAGGAAAAGGGCATTTTATGGTAATTTTAATCATCTCGAAATTTGAAGTGTTCAAAACATATTTTGAAGGGCATATTTGAATTCCTCACATTTTTCTGATTCCAAAACATATATTATATGTATTATTTGGATTTGTATTTTAAAAATTATTTGAATCTGAAAAGAATTTGAATTTAAATCAATTTGAAAAAGATTTGATTTAAACAGACAAAGGGAAATACTTTTTACACCGCAGGTAGTTCTAGCCGCAGCCACTGACGGGTGGGCCTGGCGCTGACTGGGCCATGCGCACGGGAAAACCTTTTGTCACCGCGTCCCAAGCTAGCCACTGTGACTGCGGGGTGGGCCAACTGGCACAGGCCCGCGTGTCAGCGGTGAGCGAGACAAGGGCTGACAGGTGGGGCTGGGGCTGGAGCGCGGGTTGCGCCCGGGAAAAGCCGAGGGGTTTTCTGCAAAAGGGCTAGAGCGGCTGACAAGTGGGGTCGTTAGGAGCGCGGGTCGCAGGAATCAAAAAGGTGGGGGGCTTTTTGTAAGATGACCACGCGCCCGTACTGTTCTTCGTTTTCCTTCGTCTGGCGAGGAAATCCGGTGCGCGGCGCGAGCGGGGTTCGAGCCTGGGACGCGGGGGAGCTTGCTGAGGGAGCGGAACCACTACGGCAGGCTAGGGAAGCTGTCAGGGAAGGGGCAGGGGCTTAGGTGAACTTACTGCGGCGCGGGAAACCTGCAGACGGCGGTGAGCTCTGGCGCACGGAGAGCGCTCGACAAAAACCACGGCGGCGCTAGGGCGGTACGGTGAGGCGGAGCATGTCAGGGGAAAGGGGAGGCTCACCGCGGGCTCGACGGCGGTGTTGGATCGGTCGGGGAGGCGCTAGAACAACGAGGATGCAGACGCACCGGCGGGCTAGGGTTTCGGAGGACGGCGAGGATCTGGCGGTGCTGGAGAGCTCCTCGTCCACGTTGGCGCGTACAGGGGGCAGCAGGAGGGTCCTCTTGGTCGCCCAGGACAACTCCACGTCGCGCACGCCGGCTAGAACGACGAGGGCGAAGTGGTGCTGGCGGCGAACGGCGGCAGGTGGTAGTCGTCGGGGAGGAAGAAGGGGAAGAAGGGGGCAGCTCGGGCCAGATCTGAGCTAGGTAAGAGAGACGTGGGGAGGGAGGAAAAAGTGGGAGAGAGAGAGGAGAGGGAGCCGAGCACGGCAGAGATAAGGTGGCCTCGTGCCACCTTTTCCTTCTCCTCCTCGAGCACGTGCTCGGCCGGCTGGGGCTAGACCTGGGTTGCAGGGGAGGCTGCCAGTGGGGCTGAGGACGAGGGAGGCCAGGGTGGAGGGGGACCCTCGGGTCAGGGAGAGAGAAGATAGGGAGGGGGTAGCTAGGCTAGGTTAGATGGGGCATGGCTCGGGTTAGGGTTAGCTAGGGTTAGGGAGAGGGTTAGGGTTAGCTAGGGTGTTGCTCAGCAGGTTAGAGAGAGAGGGAGGGCAAGTGAGAGAGATGGGAGAAGGTTAGGGTTAGGGTTTAGAGAATTAGGGTTAGGAAAAATTAAAAATAGAAACTAGGTGTAGGTTTGTTTAGGGTTTAGATTTTTAAGGCTTAAGCAAAAGGTCACCCCCAAGTGGAACATGATGATAGCTTGGAGTCACATGAGATGATGTGGAAGAGAATAGCAAGAAAAGAAAAAGAAAGAGAATGAGGGACTAGGCCTCATATGGTGCATGCATGGAGAATTGAAAATAAGAGGAAAAGAGATGGTGAGATTATGAGGGTGGTGGAGTGGTAGGAGATGTTTTCCACAAAGGTAGGAACCAATAAAACCAAAGAAAAACCAAAGGAGAGGAAGGTGGTGAAGAGCTTGCATGGCCCATGCAAAAATAATAATGTCATTGATTATTTGTGAAAACAATATTAATATGATGGCATTATTCTTATGCATTCCCAAGAGATGGAATAAAGCCAAGCAAAGGAAAATTAAGGACTAGATCCACCCTATTGCACATGAGCTAGAGAAATCCAAAATAAAGACAACAAGCTCATGGTTTAGTAGGATGGTGGAATTATAAGGTGGTGGAAGAGGAAGGGGTGGAATGGAAATAAAAGATATGACCCCAACTCAACTTGGGCATTTAGACAATATATCAATAACCAAATACAATATCAAGAGGCAATACAATTAATAAAGCATGTGAGAGAAGAACCAAAGAAAAGGAGTTTTATATGATGCTCAAATGCAAGGTGGCATGATGACATGAGCATGATATAATTATGATGCAATAATAATATATAAAGTAGCCAATATCTTACTAGGACAAGTAGCATAACAATTGTTAGACAATTGGGGTGCTACATAACGCGACAAACTTGGTGATCTAGACACGGCGGCATAGGGGCTGCGGCGGAGCTGGCAGCGGTGCTGGGCGGCGGTGAAGTGGCAAAGGGGCGGCGGTGGCGCAGCGTCGGGCGGCGGCGGGCAACGAGGGAGCGGAGCGAGTGGATAGGGCTCGCGTGGGCCCGCGAGCGAACCCTATACCGTGTCTTTGCCGTGTGTTACACGAGTACACATGGCAAAGGAATCTTTGCCATGTACCCTAGGGATACACACGACAAAGGACCCTTTGCCGTGTGTATTCGTGTAACACACGGCAAATGCATCTTTGCCGTGTACTCTACAAGTACACACGGCAAAGGAACCTTTGCCGTGTACATCTGCAAAACATACGGCAAAGAACTGTCTTTGCCGTGTGTTTTTCCCTTTACCGTGTGTTTTGGCTAATTTATTATTTTCTTACGATTGTAGTTATTTTAAGTTTTTAGTTTACTTTTTGTTGAATATTTGTCCGTATTAGTTGTGACAATGTGTATACACATACTTGTTGCAACATGAAAAATAGTCTAATCTTCATGTCCCCCCACATATCAGGGTTTCGGAGCGAAGGTCACTCGTATGTTAGGGTTCCGCAATCTGAGTATTAGGGGGAAAGTGTGTGCAATCTGACTATTAGGGGGAAACTCCCCGTTTCGGTGAAACCGGGGTAGATCTTGTCACAACATGTTCCCAAACATGGTTTTACATCATCACATGACCTAACCAAGCCTAAAACAAGTGAGGGCTACACCGGGCTACCCGGCCTGTCAGAAGAAAGTCTAGCGGGGTAGACGATCCGAGGCCCGCGGATCTGGGTTCCGCAGGGAAGAAGCGCTTCGGGGCATCGGAACACATCCAAACCATGCATGTGACCCAAGCACGTGTAATGAAGTGTGGTGGAATGCTCAAAACTCCTAAAACCTGGTTCCCAAGTCTGACCCCCTTCGCAGACATGCGTTGTCCCCTAAAAACAAACTGTCTGCAATCTGACCTATTAGGGGGAAACTCCCCGTTTCGGTGAAACCGGGGTAGATCTTGTCACAACATGTTCCCAAACATGGTTTTACATCATCACATGACCTAACCAAGCCTAAAACAAGTGAGGGCTACACCGGGCTACCCCTGTCAGAAGAAAGTCTAGGGGGGTAGACGATCCGAGGCCCGCGGATCTGGGTTCCGCAGGAAGAAGCGCTTCGGGGCATCGGAACACATCCAAACCATGCATGTGACCCAAGCATGTGTAATGAAGTGTGGTGGCATGCTCAAAACTCCTAAACCTGGTTCCCAAGTAGTGACCCCCTTCGCAGACATGCGCTGTCCCCTAAAAACAAAGTGTTTGCAATCTGACTATTAGGGGGAACTTCCCGTTTCGGTGAAACCGGGGTAGATCTTGTCACAACTAGTTCCCAAACATGGTTTTACATCATCACATGACCTAACAAAGCCTAAAACAAGTGAGGGCTACACCGGGCTACCCGGCTGTCAGAAGAAAGTCTAGGGGGGTAGACGATCCGAGGCCCGCGGATCTGGGTTCCGCAGGGAAGAAGCGCTTCGGGGCATCGGAACACATCCAAACCATGCATGTGACCCAAGCACGTGTAATGAAGTGTGGTGGCATGCTCAAAACTCCTAAACCTGGTTCCCAAGTCTGACCCCCTTCGTAGACATGCGTTGTCCCCTAAAAACAAAGTGTCTGCAATCTGACTATTAGGGGGAAACTCCCCGTTTCGGTGAAACCGGGGTAGATCTTGTCACTACATGTTCCCAAACATGGTTTTACATCATCACATGACCTAACCAAGCCTAAAACAAGTGAGGGCTACACCGGGCTACCCCTGTCAGAAGAAAGTCTAGGGGGGTAGACGATCTGAGGCCCGCGGATCTGGGTTCCGCAGGAAGAAGCGCTTCGGGGCATCGGAACACATCCAAACCATGCATGTGACCCAAGCATGTGTAATGAAGTGTGGTGGCATGCTCAAAACTCCTAAACCTGGTTCCCAAGTGTGACCCCCTTCGCAGACATGCGCTGTCCCCTAAAAACAAAGTGTCTGCAATCTGACTATTAGGGGGAAACTCCCCGTTTCGGTGAAACCGGGGTAGATCTTGTCACAACATGTTCCCAAACATGGTTTCACATCATCACATGACCTAACCAAGCCTAAAACAAGTGAGGGCTACACCGGGCTACCCCTGTCAGAAGAAAGTCTAGGGGGGTAGACGATCCGAGGCCCGCGGATCTGGGTTCCGCTGGAAGAAGCGCTTCGAGGGCATCGGAACACATCCAAACCATGCATGTGACCCAAGCATGTGTAATGAAGTGTGGTGGCATGCTCAAAACTCCTAAACCTGGTTCCCAAGTGTGACCCCCTTCGCAGACATTCGCTGTCCCCTAAAAACAAAGTGTCTGTAATCTGACTAGTAGGGGAAACTCCCCGTTTCGGTGAAACCGGGGTAGATCTTGTCACAACATGTTCCCAAAAATGGGTTTACATCATCACATGACCTAACCAAGCCTAAAACAAGTGAGGGCTATACCGGGCTACCCCTGTCAGAAGAAAGTCAAGGGGGGTAGACGATCCGAGGCCCGCGGATCTGGGTTCCGCAGGAAGAAGCGCTTCGGGGTATCGGAACACATCCAAACCATGCATGTGACCCAATCATGTGTAATGAAGTGTGGTGGCATGCTCAAAACTCCTAAACCTGGTTCCCAAGTGTGACCTCCTTCCTAGACATGCGCTGTCCCCTAAAAACAAAGTGTCTGCAATCTGACTATTAGGGAGAAACTCCCCGTTTCGGTGAAACCGGGGTAGATCTTGTCACAACATGTTCCCAAACATGGTTTTACATCATCACATGACCTAACCAAGCCTAAAACAAGTGAGGGCTACACCGGGCTACCCGCCTGTCAGAAGAAAGTCTAGGGGGGTAGACGATCCGAGGCCCGCGGATCTGGGTTCCGCAGGAAGAAGCGCTTCGGGGCATCGGAGCACATCCAAACCATGCATGTGACCCAAGCATGTGTAATGAAGTGTGGTGGCATGCTCAAAACTCCTAAACCTGGTTCCCAAGTGTGACCCCCTTCGCAGACATGCGTTGTCCCCTAAAAACAAAGTGTTTGCAATCTGACTATTAGGGGGAAACTCCCCGTTTCGGTGAAACCGGGGTAGATCTTGTCACAACATAGTTCCCAAACATGGTTTTACATCATCACATGACCTAACCAAGCCTAAAACAAGTGAGGGCTACACCGGGCTACCCGGCATGTCAGAAGAAAGTCTAGGGGGGTAGACGATCCGAGGCCCGCGCATCTGGGTTCCACGGGAAGAAGCGCTTCGGGGCATCGGAACACATCCAAACCATGCATGTGACCCAAGCATGTGTAATGAAGTGTGGTGGAATGCTCAAAACTCCTAAACCTGGTTCCCAAGTGTGACCCCCTTCGCAGACATGCGTTGTCCCCTAAAAACAAAGTGTCTGCAATCTGACTATTAGGGGGAAACTCCCGTTTCGGTGAAACCGGGGTAGATCTTGTCACAACATGTTCCCAAACATGGTTTTACATCATCACATGACCTAACCAAGCCTAAAACAAGTGAGGGCTACACCGGGCTACCCCTGTCAGAAGAAAGTCTAGGGGGGTAGACGATCCGAGGCCCGCGGATCTGGGTTCCGCAGGAAGAAGCGCTTCGGGGCATCGGAACACATCCAAACCATGCATGTGACCAAGAATGTGTAATGAAGTGTGGTGGCATGCTCAAAACTCCTAAACCTGGTTCCCAAGTGTGACCCCCTTCGTAGACATGCGCTGTCCCCTAAAAACAAAGTGTCTGCAATCTGACTATTAGGGGGAAACTCCCCGTTTCGGTGAAACCGGGGTAGATCTTGTCACAACATGTTCCCAAACATGGTTTTACATCATCACATGACCTAACCAAGCCTAAAACAAGTGAGGGCTACACCGGGCTACCCCTGTCAGAAGAAAGTCTAGGGGGGTAGACGATCCGAGGCCCGCGGATCTGGGTTCCGCAGGAAGAAGCGCTTCGGGGCATCGGAACACATCCAAACCATGCATGTGACCCAAGCATGTGTAATGAAGTGTGGTGGCATGCTCAAAACTCCTAAACCTGGTTCCCAAGTGTGACCCCCTTCGCAGACATGCGCTGTCCCCTAAAAACAAAGTGTCTGCAATCTGACTATTAGGGGGAAACTCCCCGTTTCGGTGAAACCGGGGTAGATCTTGTCACAACATGTTCCCAAACATGGTTTTACATCATCACATGACCTAACCAAGCCTAAAACAAGTGAGGGCTACACCGGGCTACCCCTGTCAGAAGAAAGTCTAGGGGGTAGACGATCCGAGGCCCGCGGATCATGGGTTCCGCAGGAAGAAGCGCTTCGGGGCATCGGAACACATCCAAACCATGCATGTGACCCAAGCATGTGTAATGAAGTGTGGTGGCATGCTCAAAACTCCTAAACCTGGTTCCCAAGTGTGACCCCCTTCGCAGACATGCGCTGTCCCCTAAAAACAAAGTGTCTGCAATCTGACTATTAGGGGGAAACTCCCCGTTTCGGTGAAACCGGGGTAGATCTTGTCACAACATGTTCCCAAACATGGTTTTACATCATCACATGACCTAACCAAGCCTAAAACAAGTGAGGGCTACACCGGGCTACCCCTGTCAGAAGAAAGTCTAGGGGGGTAGACGATCCGAGGCCCGCGGATCAGGGTTCCGCAGGAAGAAGCGCTTCGGGGCATCGGAACACATCCAAACCATGCATGTGACCCAAGCATGTGTAATGAAGTGTGGTGGCATGCTCAAAACTCCTAAACCTGGTTCCCAAGTGTGACCCCCTTCGCAGACATGCGCTGTCCCCTAAAAACAAAGTGTCTGCAATCTGACTATTAGGGGGAAACTCCCCGTTTCGGTGAAACCGGGGTAGATCTTGTCACAACATGTTCCCAAACATGGTTTTACATCATCACATGACCTAACCAAGCCTAAAACAAGTGAGGGCTACACCGGGCTACCGCCTGTCAGAAGAAAGTCTAGGGGGGTAGACGATCCGAGGCCCGCGGATCTGGGTTCCGCAGGAAGAAGCGCTTCGGGGCATCGGAACACATCCAAACCATGCATGTGACCCAAGCATGTGTAATGAAGTGTGGTGGCATGCTCAAAACTCCTAAACCTGGTTCCCAAGTGTGACCCCCTTCGCAGACATGCGTTGTCCCCTAAAAACAAAGTGTCTGCAATCTGACTATTAGGGGGAAACTCCCCGTTTCGGTGAAACCGGGGTAGATCTTGTCACAACATGTTCCCAAACATGGTTTTACATCATCACATGACCTAACCAAGCCTAAAACAAGTGAGGGCTACACCGGGCTACCCCTGTCAGAAGAAAGTCTAGGGGGGTAGACGATCCGAGGCCCGCGGATCAGGGTTCCGCAGGAAGAAGCGCTTCGGGGCATCGGAACACATCCAAACCATGCATGTGACCCAAGCATGTGTAATGAAGTGTGGTGGCATGCTCAAAACTCCTAAACCTGGTTCCCAAGTGTGACCCCCTTCGCAGACATGCGCTGTCCCCTAAAAACAAAGTGTCTGCAATCTGACTATTAGGGGGAAACTCCCCGTTTCGGTGAAACCGGGGTAGATCTTGTCACAACATGTTCCCAAACATGGTTTTACATCATCACATGACCTAACCAAGCCTAAAACAAGTGAGGGCTACACCGGGCTACCCCTGTCAGAAGAAAGTCTAGGGGGGTAGACGATCCGAGGCCCGCGGATCAGGGTTCCGCAGGAAGAAGCGCTTCGGGGCATCGGAACACATCCAAACCATGCATGTGACCCAAGCATGTGTAATGAAGTGTGGTGGCATGCTCAAAACTCCTAAACCTGGTTCCCAAGTGTGACCCCCTTCGCAGACATGCGATGTCCCCTAAAAACAAAGTGTCTGCAATCTGACTATTAGGGGGAAACTCCCCGTTTCGGTGAAACCGGGGTAGATCTTGTCACAACATGTTCCCAAACATGGTTTTACATCATCACATGACCTAACCAAGCCTAAAACAAGTGAGGGCTACACCGGGCTACCCCTGTCAGAAGAAAGTCTAGGGGGGTAGACGATCCGAGGCCCGCGGATCTGGGTTCCGCAGGAAGAAGCGCTTCGGGGCATCGGAACACATCCAAACCATGCATGTGACCCAAGCATGTGTAATGAAGTGTGGTGGCATGCTCAAAACTCCTAAACCTGGTTCCCAAGTGTGACCCCCTTCGCAGACATGCGCTGTCCCCTAAAAACAAAGTGTCTGCAATCTGACTATTAGGGGGAAACTCCCCGTTTCGGTGAAACCGGGGTAGATCTTGTCACAACATGTTCCCAAACATGGTTTTACATCATCACATGACCTAACCAAGCCTAAAACAAGTGAGGGCTACACCGGGCTACCCCTGTCAGAAGAAAGTCTAGGGGGGTAGACGATCCGAGGCCCGCGGATCTGGGTTCCGCAGGAAGAAGCGCTTCGGGGCATCGGAACACATCCAAACCATGCATGTGACCCAAGCATGTGTAATGAAGTGTGGTGGCATGCTCAAAACTCCTAAACCTGGTTCCCAAGTGTGACCCCCTTCGCAGACATGCGCTGTCCCCTAAAAACAAAGTGTCTGCAATCTGACTATTAGGGGGAAACTCCCCGTTTCGGTGAAACCGGGGTAGATCTTGTCACAACATGTTCCCAAACATGGTTTTACATCATCACATGACCTAACCAAGCCTAAAACAAGTGAGGGCTACACCGGGCTACCCCTGTCAGAAGAAAGTCTAGGGGGGTAGACGATCCGAGGCCCGCGGATCTGGGTTCCGCAGGAAGAAGCGCTTCGGGGCATCGGAACACATCCAAACCATGCATGTGACCCAAGCATGTGTAATGAAGTGTGGTGGCATGCTCAAAACTCCTAAACCTGGTTCCCAAGTGTGACCCCCTTCGCAGACATGCGATGTCCCCTAAAAACAAAGTGTCTGCAATCTGACTATTAGGGGGAAACTCCCCGTTTCGGTGAAACCGGGGTAGATCTTGTCACAACATGTTCCCAAACATGGTTTTACATCATCACATGACCTAACCAAGCCTAAAACAAGTGAGGGCTACACCGGGCTACCCCTGTCAGAAGAAAGTCTAGGGGGGTAGACGATCCGAGGCCCGCGGATCTGGGTTCCGCAGGAAGAAGCGCTTCGGGGCATCGGAACACATCCAAACCATGCATGTGACCCAAGCATGTGTAATGAAGTGTGGTGGCATGCTCAAAACTCCTAAACCTGGTTCCCAAGTGTGACCCCCTTCGCAGACATGCGCTGTCCCCTAAAAACAAAGTGTCTGCAATCTGACTATTAGGGGGAAACTCCCCGTTTCGGTGAAACCGGGGTAGATCTTGTCACAACATGTTCCCAAACATGGTTTTACATCATCACATGACCTAACCAAGCCTAAAACAAGTGAGGGCTACACCGGGCTACCCCTGTCAGAAGAAAGTCTAGGGGGGTAGACGATCCGAGGCCCGCGGATCAGGGTTCCGCAGGAAGAAGCGCTTCGGGGCATCGGAACACATCCAAACCATGCATGTGACCCAAGCATGTGTAATGAAGTGTGGTGGCATGCTCAAAACTCCTAAACCTGGTTCCCAAGTGTGACCCCCTTCGCAGACATGCGATGTCCCCTAAAAACAAAGTGTCTGCAATCTGACTATTAGGGGGAAACTCCCCGTTTCGGTGAAACCGGGGTAGATCTTGTCACAACATGTTCCCAAACATGGTTTTACATCATCACATGACCTAACCAAGCCTAAAACAAGTGAGGGCTACACCGGGCTACCCCTGTCAGAAGAAAGTCTAGGGGGGTAGACGATCCGAGGCCCGCGGATCTGGGTTCCGCAGGAAGAAGCGCTTCGGGGCATCGGAACACATCCAAACCATGCATGTGACCCAAGCATGTGTAATGAAGTGTGGTGGCATGCTCAAAACTCCTAAACCTGGTTCCCAAGTGTGACCCCCTTCGCAGACATGCGCTGTCCCCTAAAAACAAAGTGTCTGCAATCTGACTATTAGGGGGAAACTCCCCGTTTCGGTGAAACCGGGGTAGATCTTGTCACAACATGTTCCCAAACATGGTTTTACATCATCACATGACCTAACCAAGCCTAAAACAAGTGAGGGCTACACCGGGCTACCCCTGTCAGAAGAAAGTCTAGGGGGGTAGACGATCCGAGGCCCGCGGATCAGGGTTCCGCAGGAAGAAGCGCTTCGGGGCATCGGAACACATCCAAACCATGCATGTGACCCAAGCATGTGTAATGAAGTGTGGTGGCATGCTCAAAACTCCTAAACCTGGTTCCCAAGTGTGACCCCCTTCGCAGACATGCGCTGTCCCCTAAAAACAAAGTGTCTGCAATCTGACTATTAGGGGGAAACTCCCCGTTTCGGTGAAACCGGGGTAGATCTTGTCACAACATGTTCCCAAACATGGTTTTACATCATCACATGACCTAACCAAGCCTAAAACAAGTGAGGGCTACACCGGGCTACCCCTGTCAGAAGAAAGTCTAGGGGGGTAGACGATCCGAGGCCCGCGGATCAGGGTTCCGCAGGAAGAAGCGCTTCGGGGCATCGGAACACATCCAAACCATGCATGTGACCCAAGCATGTGTAATGAAGTGTGGTGGCATGCTCAAAACTCCTAAACCTGGTTCCCAAGTGTGACCCCCTTCGCAGACATGCGCTGTCCCCTAAAAACAAAGTGTCTGCAATCTGACTATTAGGGGGAAACTCCCCGTTTCGGTGAAACCGGGGTAGATCTTGTCACAACATGTTCCCAAACATGGTTTTACATCATCACATGACCTAACCAAGCCTAAAACAAGTGAGGGCTACACCGGGCTACCCCTGTCAGAAGAAAGTCTAGGGGGGTAGACGATCCGAGGCCCGCGGATCAGGGTTCCGCAGGAAGAAGCGCTTCGGGGCATCGGAACACATCCAAACCATGCATGTGACCCAAGCATGTGTAATGAAGTGTGGTGGCATGCTCAAAACTCCTAAACCTGGTTCCCAAGTGTGACCCCCTTCGCAGACATGCGCTGTCCCCTAAAAACAAAGTG
Organism: Avena eriantha; assembly: GCA_910589775.1. NCBI lineage: Eukaryota > Viridiplantae > Streptophyta > Magnoliopsida > Poales > Poaceae > Avena > Avena eriantha. Next base: position 397,330,800 of record OU342746.1, on the reverse strand, counting down.
TCTGCAATCTGACTATTAGGGGGAAACTCCCCGTTTCGGTGAAACCGGGGTAGATCTTGTCACAACATGTTCCCAAACATGGTTTTACATCATCACATGACCTAACCAAGCCTAAAACAAGTGAGGGCTACACCGGGCTACCCCTGTCAGAAGAAAGTCTAGGGGGGTAGACGATCCGAGGCCCGCGGATCAGGGTTCCGCAGGAAGAAGCGCTTCGGGGCATCGGAACACATCCAAACCATGCATGTGACCCAAGCATGTGTAATGAAGTGTGGTGGCATGCTCAAAACTCCTAAACCTGGTTCCCAAGTGTGACCCCCTTCGCAGACATGCGCTGTCCCCTAAAAACAAAGTGTCTGCAATCTGACTATTAGGGGGAAACTCCCCGTTTCGGTGAAACCGGGGTAGATCTTGTCACAACATGTTCCCAAACATGGTTTTACATCATCACATGACCTAACCAAGCCTAAAACAAGTGAGGGCTACACCGGGCTACCCCTGTCAGAAGAAAGTCTAGGGGGGTAGACGATCCGAGGCCCGCGGATCAGGGTTCCGCAGGAAGAAGCGCTTCGGGGCATCGGAACACATCCAAACCATGCATGTGACCCAAGCATGTGTAATGAAGTGTGGTGGCATGCTCAAAACTCCTAAACCTGGTTCCCAAGTGTGACCCCCTTCGCAGACATGCGCTGTCCCCTAAAAACAAAGTGTCTGCAATCTGACTATTAGGGGGAAACTCCCCGTTTCGGTGAAACCGGGGTAGATCTTGTCACAACATGTTCCCAAACATGGTTTTACATCATCACATGACCTAACCAAGCCTAAAACAAGTGAGGGCTACACCGGGCTACCCCTGTCAGAAGAAAGTCTAGGGGGGTAGACGATCCGAGGCCCGCGGATCAGGGTTCCGCAGGAAGAAGCGCTTCGGGGCATCGGAACACATCCAAACCATGCATGTGACCCAAGCATGTGTAATGAAGTGTGGTGGCATGCTCAAAACTCCTAAACCTGGTTCCCAAGTGTGACCCCCTTCGCAGACATGCGCTGTCCCCTAAAAACAAAGTGTCTGCAATCTGACTATTAGGGGGAAACTCCCCGTTTCGGTGAAACCGGGGTAGATCTTGTCACAACATGTTCCCAAACATGGTTTTACATCATCACATGACCTAACCAAGCCTAAAACAAGTGAGGGCTACACCGGGCTACCCCTGTCAGAAGAAAGTCTAGGGGGGTAGACGATCCGAGGCCCGCGGATCAGGGTTCCGCAGGAAGAAGCGCTTCGGGGCATCGGAACACATCCAAACCATGCATGTGACCCAAGCATGTGTAATGAAGTGTGGTGGCATGCTCAAAACTCCTAAACCTGGTTCCCAAGTGTGACCCCCTTCGCAGACATGCGATGTCCCCTAAAAACAAAGTGTCTGCAATCTGACTATTAGGGGGAAACTCCCCGTTTCGGTGAAACCGGGGTAGATCTTGTCACAACATGTTCCCAAACATGGTTTTACATCATCACATGACCTAACCAAGCCTAAAACAAGTGAGGGCTACACCGGGCTACCCCTGTCAGAAGAAAGTCTAGGGGGGTAGACGATCCGAGGCCCGCGGATCAGGGTTCCGCAGGAAGAAGCGCTTCGGGGCATCGGAACACATCCAAACCATGCATGTGACCCAAGCATGTGTAATGAAGTGTGGTGGCATGCTCAAAACTCCTAAACCTGGTTCCCAAGTGTGACCCCCTTCGCAGACATGCGATGTCCCCTAAAAACAAAGTGTCTGCAATCTGACTATTAGGGGGAAACTCCCCGTTTCGGTGAAACCGGGGTAGATCTTGTCACAACATGTTCCCAAACATGGTTTTACATCATCACATGACCTAACCAAGCCTAAAACAAGTGAGGGCTACACCGGGCTACCCCTGTCAGAAGAAAGTCTAGGGGGGTAGACGATCCGAGGCCCGCGGATCAGGGTTCCGCAGGAAGAAGCGCTTCGGGGCATCGGAACACATCCAAACCATGCATGTGACCCAAGCATGTGTAATGAAGTGTGGTGGCATGCTCAAAACTCCTAAACCTGGTTCCCAAGTGTGACCCCCTTCGCAGACATGCGATGTCCCCTAAAAACAAAGTGTCTGCAATCTGACTATTAGGGGGAAACTCCCCGTTTCGGTGAAACCGGGGTAGATCTTGTCACAACATGTTCCCAAACATGGTTTTACATCATCACATGACCTAACCAAGCCTAAAACAAGTGAGGGCTACACCGGGCTACCCCTGTCAGAAGAAAGTCTAGGGGGGTAGACGATCCGAGGCCCGCGGATCAGGGTTCCGCAGGAAGAAGCGCTTCGGGGCATCGGAACACATCCAAACCATGCATGTGACCCAAGCATGTGTAATGAAGTGTGGTGGCATGCTCAAAACTCCTAAACCTGGTTCCCAAGTGTGACCCCCTTCGCAGACATGCGATGTCCCCTAAAAACAAAGTGTCTGCAATCTGACTATTAGGGGGAAACTCCCCGTTTCGGTGAAACCGGGGTAGATCTTGTCACAACATGTTCCCAAACATGGTTTTACATCATCACATGACCTAACCAAGCCTAAAACAAGTGAGGGCTACACCGGGCTACCCCTGTCAGAAGAAAGTCTAGGGGGGTAGACGATCCGAGGCCCGCGGATCAGGGTTCCGCAGGAAGAAGCGCTTCGGGGCATCGGAACACATCCAAACCATGCATGTGACCCAAGCATGTGTAATGAAGTGTGGTGGCATGCTCAAAACTCCTAAACCTGGTTCCCAAGTGTGACCCCCTTCGCAGACATGCGATGTCCCCTAAAAACAAAGTGTCTGCAATCTGACTATTAGGGGGAAACTCCCCGTTTCGGTGAAACCGGGGTAGATCTTGTCACAACATGTTCCCAAACATGGTTTTACATCATCACATGACCTAACCAAGCCTAAAACAAGTGAGGGCTACACCGGGCTACCCCTGTCAGAAGAAAGTCTAGGGGGGTAGACGATCCGAGGCCCGCGGATCAGGGTTCCGCAGGAAGAAGCGCTTCGGGGCATCGGAACACATCCAAACCATGCATGTGACCCAAGCATGTGTAATGAAGTGTGGTGGCATGCTCAAAACTCCTAAACCTGGTTCCCAAGTGTGACCCCCTTCGCAGACATGCGATGTCCCCTAAAAACAAAGTGTCTGCAATCTGACTATTAGGGGGAAACTCCCCGTTTCGGTGAAACCGGGGTAGATCTTGTCACAACATGTTCCCAAACATGGTTTTACATCATCACATGACCTAACCAAGCCTAAAACAAGTGAGGGCTACACCGGGCTACCCCTGTCAGAAGAAAGTCTAGGGGGGTAGACGATCCGAGGCCCGCGGATCAGGGTTCCGCAGGAAGAAGCGCTTCGGGGCATCGGAACACATCCAAACCATGCATGTGACCCAAGCATGTGTAATGAAGTGTGGTGGCATGCTCAAAACTCCTAAACCTGGTTCCCAAGTGTGACCCCCTTCGCAGACATGCGATGTCCCCTAAAAACAAAGTGTCTGCAATCTGACTATTAGGGGGAAACTCCCCGTTTCGGTGAAACCGGGGTAGATCTTGTCACAACATGTTCCCAAACATGGTTTTACATCATCACATGACCTAACCAAGCCTAAAACAAGTGAGGGCTACACCGGGCTACCCCTGTCAGAAGAAAGTCTAGGGGGGTAGACGATCCGAGGCCCGCGGATCAGGGTTCCGCAGGAAGAAGCGCTTCGGGGCATCGGAACACATCCAAACCATGCATGTGACCCAAGCATGTGTAATGAAGTGTGGTGGCATGCTCAAAACTCCTAAACCTGGTTCCCAAGTGTGACCCCCTTCGCAGACATGCGCTGTCCCCTAAAAACAAAGTGTCTGCAATCTGACTATTAGGGGGAAACTCCCCGTTTCGGTGAAACCGGGGTAGATCTTGTCACAACATGTTCCCAAACATGGTTTTACATCATCACATGACCTAACCAAGCCTAAAACAAGTGAGGGCTACACCGGGCTACCCCTGTCAGAAGAAAGTCTAGGGGGGTAGACGATCCGAGGCCCGCGGATCAGGGTTCCGCAGGAAGAAGCGCTTCGGGGCATCGGAACACATCCAAACCATGCATGTGACCCAAGCATGTGTAATGAAGTGTGGTGGCATGCTCAAAACTCCTAAACCTGGTTCCCAAGTGTGACCCCCTTCGCAGACATGCGCTGTCCCCTAAAAACAAAGTGTCTGCAATCTGACTATTAGGGGGAAACTCCCCGTTTCGGTGAAACCGGGGTAGATCTTGTCACAACATGTTCCCAAACATGGTTTTACATCATCACATGACCTAACCAAGCCTAAAACAAGTGAGGGCTACACCGGGCTACCCCTGTCAGAAGAAAGTCTAGGGGGGTAGACGATCCGAGGCCCGCGGATCAGGGTTCCGCAGGAAGAAGCGCTTCGGGGCATCGGAACACATCCAAACCATGCATGTGACCCAAGCATGTGTAATGAAGTGTGGTGGAATGCTCAAAACTCCTAAACCTGGTTCCCAAGTGTGACCCCCTTCGCAGACATGCGCTGTCCCCTAAAAACAAAGTGTCTGCAATCTGACTATTAGGGGGAAACTCCCCGTTTCGGTGAAACCGGGGTAGATCTTGTCACAACATGTTCCCAAACATGGTTTTACATCATCACATGACCTAACCAAGCCTAAAACAAGTGAGGGCTACACCGGGCTACCCCTGTCAGAAGAAAGTCTAGGGGGGTAGACGATCCGAGGCCCGCGGATCAGGGTTCCGCAGGAAGAAGCGCTTCGGGGCATCGGAACACATCCAAACCATGCATGTGACCCAAGCATGTGTAATGAAGTGTGGTGGCATGCTCAAAACTCCTAAACCTGGTTCCCAAGTGTGACCCCCTTCGCAGACATGCGCTGTCCCCTAAAAACAAAGTGTCTGCAATCTGACTATTAGGGGGAAACTCCCCGTTTCGGTGAAACCGGGGTAGATCTTGTCACAACATGTTCCCAAACATGGTTTTACATCATCACATGACCTAACCAAGCCTAAAACAAGTGAGGGCTACACCGGGCTACCCCTGTCAGAAGAAAGTCTAGGGGGGTAGACGATCCGAGGCCCGCGGATCAGGGTTCCGCAGGAAGAAGCGCTTCGGGGCATCGGAACACATCCAAACCATGCATGTGACCCAAGCATGTGTAATGAAGTGTGGTGGCATGCTCAAAACTCCTAAACCTGGTTCCCAAGTGTGACCCCCTTCGCAGACATGCGATGTCCCCTAAAAACAAAGTGTCTGCAATCTGACTATTAGGGGGAAACTCCCCGTTTCGGTGAAACCGGGGTAGATCTTGTCACAACATGTTCCCAAACATGGTTTTACATCATCACATGACCTAACCAAGCCTAAAACAAGTGAGGGCTACACCGGGCTACCCCTGTCAGAAGAAAGTCTAGGGGGGTAGACGATCCGAGGCCCGCGGATCAGGGTTCCGCAGGAAGAAGCGCTTCGGGGCATCGGAACACATCCAAACCATGCATGTGACCCAAGCATGTGTAATGAAGTGTGGTGGCATGCTCAAAACTCCTAAACCTGGTTCCCAAGTGTGACCCCCTTCGCAGACATGCGCTGTCCCCTAAAAACAAAGTGTCTGCAATCTGACTATTAGGGGGAAACTCCCCGTTTCGGTGAAACCGGGGTAGATCTTGTCACAACATGTTCCCAAACATGGTTTTACATCATCACATGACCTAACCAAGCCTAAAACAAGTGAGGGCTACACCGGGCTACCCCTGTCAGAAGAAAGTCTAGGGGGGTAGACGATCCGAGGCCCGCGGATCAGGGTTCCGCAGGAAGAAGCGCTTCGGGGCATCGGAACACATCCAAACCATGCATGTGACCCAAGCATGTGTAATGAAGTGTGGTGGCATGCTCAAAACTCCTAAACCTGGTTCCCAAGTGTGACCCCCTTCGCAGACATGCGATGTCCCCTAAAAACAAAGTGTCTGCAATCTGACTATTAGGGGGAAACTCCCCGTTTCGGTGAAACCGGGGTAGATCTTGTCACAACATGTTCCCAAACATGGTTTTACATCATCACATGACCTAACCAAGCCTAAAACAAGTGAGGGCTACACCGGGCTACCCCTGTCAGAAGAAAGTCTAGGGGGGTAGACGATCCGAGGCCCGCGGATCAGGGTTCCGCAGGAAGAAGCGCTTCGGGGCATCGGAACACATCCAAACCATGCATGTGACCCAAGCATGTGTAATGAAGTGTGGTGGCATGCTCAAAACTCCTAAACCTGGTTCCCAAGTGTGACCCCCTTCGCAGACATGCGATGTCCCCTAAAAACAAAGTGTCTGCAATCTGACTATTAGGGGGAAACTCCCCGTTTCGGTGAAACCGGGGTAGATCTTGTCACAACATGTTCCCAAACATGGTTTTACATCATCACATGACCTAACCAAGCCTAAAACAAGTGAGGGCTACACCGGGCTACCCCTGTCAGAAGAAAGTCTAGGGGGGTAGACGATCCGAGGCCCGCGGATCAGGGTTCCGCAGGAAGAAGCGCTTCGGGGCATCGGAACACATCCAAACCATGCATGTGACCCAAGCATGTGTAATGAAGTGTGGTGGCATGCTCAAAACTCCTAAACCTGGTTCCCAAGTGTGACCCCCTTCGCAGACATGCGATGTCCCCTAAAAACAAAGTGTCTGCAATCTGACTATTAGGGGGAAACTCCCCGTTTCGGTGAAACCGGGGTAGATCTTGTCACAACATGTTCCCAAACATGGTTTTACATCATCACATGACCTAACCAAGCCTAAAACAAGTGAGGGCTACACCGGGCTACCCCTGTCAGAAGAAAGTCTAGGGGGGTAGACGATCCGAGGCCCGCGGATCAGGGTTCCGCAGGAAGAAGCGCTTCGGGGCATCGGAACACATCCAAACCATGCATGTGACCCAAGCATGTGTAATGAAGTGTGGTGGCATGCTCAAAACTCCTAAACCTGGTTCCCAAGTGTGACCCCCTTCG